>OU744357.1:37782747-38382747 GCA_916610255.1 Lasioglossum lativentre | reverse complement strand
ACTCTTTTATTTCTATACATATAAGGTACATCAAGTATTTTTAAATGTATAATTGTATGTGTATGTGTGTGTATGGGTTCTATGCCGAATAGATCACTTTTTGCGGTCACCTTCTTCGATTTTGTTCTAATCGAATTATATTGTAGTCAATGTGAAATCACGGGGGGTTTAAGTCATCATTATGCCAGTTTCGAATTGTTTAAGGAATGACAGGTCTTCAAAGTTTGCGATTTTTGCCCATTTTGACAAAAATGTTTTATTCGGAAAGGATTGAGCTATTATAAAATAATTTTTTCATCCTCGATAATTAAGTTTACAATGTCAAAAAATGTAAACAAATTCATTTTTTATGTTTCTTTCAATTTTGGTCAGTAATGTAAATTTTGAAAAAATATGGTTATATTCCTTGAAGTTTCCTCTTCAAAAGAAGGCCTTTAACAAAATGGCGTTTTTCCTGAAATCGTCACAATGTGCTGGAAAAGGGCGCAATGTACCCGCGTTCCAAGTAGAGGCGAGTCGAGCGCACCGCTATTAGGTCAGTTTTCTATACCGCTGATCTCAAAGCAATACCAGCAGACCGTTTACGACTAAATGAACCTATTTATACCTCGAGAACAATATTAGTAACCACTCTTGGCCAACGACACCTTTTAATTAAAAGTTAAAACTGCCGTTCAAATTTTTCAAAAAAAGTTAACAGAATATCTTAAACATATATATACGGAAAAAATAAAAATGATTATACAGGGTGTCCCAAAACGACTGCGTAAGCGGGAAATGGGAGGTTCCTTGGGTCATTTGAAGCGACATTTTCCTTAGCAAAAATGGCGTCCGCGGCTTTGTTTAGGAGTTATTAACGAAAAACACGGACCAACCAGAGCGCGCCCAGTCGCTCGGTGGCACGGTCAGCGCGGCGAGCCGGGGGGAGGAGAGTGTTGTCGGTACGCTGCGATGTCGTAAAATCCAACAGTTTCTCGATTATGTCCCGATTTCGATGAGCTTTGGATATGTTGTAAAGACCACGATTCTGAACAACATTTCCCTTTAGACTTTTTGCCTCGCGTCTTTAGTTTACGAGATATTTGTAAAACCAGTACCGAAAGCTAAGGGTTGTACGGTCAGGTCAACGAACTGTACAGCTGATGGTAGATAGCAGGTATACGACAATCACATGTTTCGGTTTTCCTGCAGATTTGTATGCAGAGTCGATGGGTTACTGTTCGAAAACGTCGTCCGTCTTTCTTTTAGAAAGTTTCTTAAGGAAGGCATAGGACAATAGGGACCCTAAAACGCCACGCCGACCTGACATTTCTACCTCTTGCTGGGTGAAAGGACGGACGACGTTTTCGAACAGTAACCCATCGACTCTGCGTACAAATCTGCAGGAAAAGCGAAACATGTGATTGTCGTATACCTGCTATCTACCATCAGCTGTACAGTTCGTTGACCTGACCGTACAACCCTTAGCTTTCGGTACTGTCGTATACCTGAAGACATCTGTGCAGTTCGTCACCGAATGACCCAGTGACAGTGACACACATTTCGAAGCATTTTCAATTACAAGTTTTTACAAATATCTCCTAAACTAAAGTCGCGAGGCAAAAAGTCTAAAGGGAAATGTTGTTCAGAATCGTGGTCTTTACAACATATCCAAAGCTCATCGAAGTCGGGACATAATCGAGAAACTGTTCTGTTACATCGCGGCGTGGTGACAACACTCTCCTCCCCCCGGCTCGCCGCGCTGACCGTGCCACCGAGCGACTGGGCGCGCTCTGGTTGGTCCGTGTTTTTCGTTAATAACTCCTAAACAAAGCCGCGGACGCCATTTTTGCTAAGGAAAATGTCGCTTCAAATGACCCAAGGAACCTCCCATTTCCCGCTTACGCAGTCGTTTTGGGACACCCTTGTATACTTTTCTGACGGGACAGAATACGCAAAACGAATTTCATTAATTTATCGCATCATTTTAAAGATTTCGGTGTTCCTACTGAGTGGCATTTCCTGGCAACGGTTCATGGTAAGGGACCATGTGATGGTATTGGAGGAAGCATCAAAATTCTCACACCTAAACATTCATCGACTCGCCTCTACCTGAAACGCGGGTACACCGCGTCCTGTTACAGCACATTGTGACGATTACAGGACAAACGACATTTTGTTAAAGGTCTTATTTTGAAGAGAAAACTTCAGGGCATATAACCATATTTTTTCAAAATTTACATTACTAGCCAAAATTGGAAAAAACCATAAAAAAAGAATTTGTTTACATTTTTTGACATTATAAACTTAATTGTCGAGGATGACAAAATTATTATGTAATAGCTCAATCCTTTCCGAATAAAACAGGAAAAAGTATAGCTCAATCGGATAAACAGTTCCTGAGATAAAAATTCGTAAGTTAGCGTATTTTCGCCAAAATGGGCAAAAATTGCAAACTTTGAGGCCTGTCATTTCTAAATAAATTCGAAATCGGAAAAATGATGACTTAAACACCCCCTAATTTCACATGGACTACAACATATTTCAATCAAAACAAAATCGAAGGTGGTGACCGCAAAAAATTTTCCACACACTTGAAGCGGTGGAAAAATTTGCAGAACAAAGATGTGTCTAATACAGGGGTCGGCAACCTTTTGAGTCGGAAGAGTCAAAAATTACAATTTACAAAATTTCAAAGTTTTTAAAGAGCCACAAAATATTTTCTTGCCAACAATAAATAGTACTCGCATAAATAAAGTTTTTGATAAAAAAAACTAATCTATTTATTCATAAGAAAAAATATGTATTTATTCATATATAAGTAGTCTTTTTCACAACAAATTAGATAAAATATATATGGCATTATTAGATAATTACTTATTATTTAAGTAAAAAATTAAAACAATTAAACATTTACTTACAACACTAACTTGTACTTCAATAACAAACACTTGAGCAAACAAGTTCAATGGGAGCGATGGCTTTGCATGGTTATTCAAGTAGAAAATTTAAACTTTATTAAACAATGTAACTTGTACTTAAAATAAAAAAAACAATAACATACATTTGAGCAAACAAATTCAATGGGAGCGTTGGCTTTGCATGGTTTTAGAAAGTTTGGATAAATTTAGCTCATAACTTGTTGTTTTAAGTTTCAAACACGACTCTAAATTTTCATTTGTTAGTTGGCTTCTTACTTTACTTTTAATTATATTCATGCAAGAGAACGCTTGCTCGCACGAATATGTCGATCCGAAGATAGTCAGCACTCCAAATGCCAACTTCTTCACTTCACTGTAGCAATCTGGAAGACTATACCATGCGTCGAATATAAGTGTCTCAACTCGCGGCATTTCTTTTAAAGCTGTCCACTTTTGTTGCGTTACGTACATACATTTCTGGACCTCCAACTCTTCCAACTTGCTTTTCAACTTTGTAAATTTTCCACTCCACAAAGCTTTACTTTTTAAATCGATCAATTGTATTTGTAGAGATCCAGTATCAATTCCAAATGTCTCAATGTGGATTTCGTTACTCTTTGTGTTGAGAGGATTTACTATGAATGCTAGAGTGGTTTTGTTGGTTTTGAATTGCTCAAATCTGTCAGCAAAGTCATCTTTAATGTTTTTTATAACTGTGCTGAAGTAATTCGTGTTAACAGTTGCACTGGTTTTATCGCGATATTGCTTTAGAAATTGAAAATGAATTAATTTACCGCTCTGAATATCTTCTACAAAAAGAATTAATTCTTCTTCAAAACAAACCAATTCTTCTACCAAAACATAGGCTGGGTTTCCCTTTCCTTGCAGTTTTAGATTCAGCTCATTTAATTTCGCTGTGATATCCACCATAAAGTAAAATTTTTGTAACCATTTGTCGTTCTCTAATTCAGGGTGATTAATGCCTTTTTCATTTAGGAATGTATTTATTTCATCCAAGCACAAAGCAAAACGTTTCAACACCTTACTTTTGGAAAGCCATCGCACTTTATTGTGAAGAAGGAGGTCGGAATACTGAGTCTTCATTTCGTTTAATAATTCTTTAAACTGACGGTGGTAGAGTGCTTTTGACAAGATGCTGTTAACAATCTTGATTACCAAATTCATGACCTCAACTATTTCGGCCGGAAATGTTTGGACACAAAGCGCTTCTTGGTGTATTATGCAGTGAAACGTAAGAATTTCGTGGTTTATTTTGCTCTGAAGAATCGTTGTTGCCCCTTTATTTTTTCCTGTCATCCTTCTGGCTCCATCAGTTGCTATTGAAACGATTTTATTTAAATCGATCTTCTTGTCTTCAAGGCATTTTTGCACGGCATTCGCTATATCTTCCCCTCTAGTTTGTCCCGAGAGCGGTAGCAATCCTAGAAGTTCTTCCTTTGGACCTTGGGAAGACATATACCTGACAAAAAGGGCAACTTGTGCCGTGTCTTTTATGTCGCAAGACTCATCTACAATAGCAAGTGATAAGGCAGAAGAAAGTTGAATATCTTCCACCTGCAAAGATGTTACATTTGAAGACATTTCAGCTATTCTATCTTGTACTGTTTTAGCGGATAGTGGCAAATCTTTGATTTTTTTCAAGATTTCTGGTTTGTTTTTGAAATCACGAAACAGTTCTTTAGATGCACGTATGAAGCAATCTTTGACATACTCGCCATCTGTGTATGGTTTGCCTTTTTTTGCAATTTCTAGTGATACCGCGAAGCTTGCCAGATTAACATTACTTGTAGATTGCGTCCAGTTACTTAACATGGAACTTGATTGCTGTTTTTGTTTTTGGAGCTCGTCAACAGCTTTTTTTCGTTCTTCGCCGGCTGGATATTTACTAGCAAACTGACTATGTTTTTTAGTGAAGTGTCTCTCTAAATTTGATTTCTTATTGTGTGCCAATTTTTCGTGGCAAATGAGACAAGTCGGAAGGCCATCTGAGTTGCATATGAAAGCGAACGACTCCGTCCAATCCCGATTGAATTCTCGATGCTCTTCTTCAGTTCTTCTCTTTTTTTGTGTAGATGCCATGCTTGCGGTGAAGCTGTAATAAAGAATTTTTAAAATTATTATTAAGTATCCAAAACAGCAGATGACAAGTTTTGCAATTATTTACTATGTCAACGTATACCTAAGTAAATACATACGAGAAGCTGGGCATAATGAAATATAATTTATCAAAAAACATTTTACAACGATATTTCCCAATTAAAAATACTCACCTATATAAAATAAATAATTCTCTAATAATTTAATTATTAAAATAAATAATTTAGACACGAAACACACTGTTTGTCTCACTCTCTCGCGTACTGATTGACTATAAGTATACATATAGTTTCGTCGCATCTGTGGTCGCCTCCCGTGTACGGTGATCGCCGACTGGCACAAACGGACTTGTCAGAACGGGTTTATCAAAGCGCAGTCTGCACATTTTAGTTTTTTTTTTAATTTTGGCAAATATTAGATACTTAGTTTACGAGTAAAGGTGTTATGCCCAGCTATGCCGAAATCAATGAAAATTGCCAAACATATAAACAATCTAAAACTGCAAATACCTACCTACTTTGATCCTCAGTGTTCGAAAATAGGTTTATTAAATAACAATTTATAGGTACTTACACTTACAATTATTATTTTAACGCTAATTTTTAAATAATAAAAGCTATAAAATAGATAAATAATAAAATAGGTAATTTATTAAATATATATTTTAATAAAAACACTTTCGCGGTAATATTCAACAGTAGTACTTTGTTTCTTTTTTGACAATTTTTATTGACATCAAAAAAGTAGTTAGGTATTTTATTTGGAAAAAAATATGTATAATATGTATTTTAAAAATATAATACTTATTACGTTACCTACCTTTACTTCGGTTTTTTTTATTACTACGCGACAGTAGAAGGTTGTCTGCACGGATAACACGATACGTGTTGAATTTGTTATAGGAACTGTGATGGTTATATACAGGGTGTCCCAAAATGTCTTCAACTCCCGGAAATGGGAGGTTCCTGAGGTCATTTCAAGCGCCATTTTCCTTTGCAAAATGTTGTCCGAGGCTTCGTTTGGGAGTTATTAACGAAAAACACGGACCGATCAGAGCGCGAGGTAGACGCTTGCTGGCACGTTCAGCGCGGCGAGCCGGCAGACGGTTGGCTGAACATGCCAACGAGCGTCTAGCTCGCGCTCTGATTGGTCCGTGTTTTTCGTTAATAACTCCTAAACAAAGCCGCGGACAACATTTTGCAAAAGGAAAATGGCGCTTGAAATGACCTCAGGAACCTCCCATTTCCGGGAGTTGAAGACATTTTGGGACACCCTGTATATTAAAAAAGCACTCCACAAAACACGAGGATTCGTAATAAAACAAGAAACTCTCTTTATTCACTATGGTCGTACAAAAGAATAATAATCGCGTGTCGCGTAAACTAAAAACTTGATACTTGTATTCTCAACGACGAGATTCAGACTTCAACTAACTCTTTGGATGCTCTCGCTCCCGTTTATACTCTATTCGTGTTACCAAAATTGACCAATAGCAAGATTGGCTTTTGATGGGTACCGCACCTCGGTGACGGGATCGATGGTCTTTTCGAAAAGCCCGGTCGCATCCCTTGATCGGCGCTGTGCCGCTGCCACGCAGTGTTACCAGACAGGGGTAATCGAAAAGGAATCGAGGGGAACATAAGTACCCCCAAACGAACTACTGGCCACTGTTGTGCAGTTATTAATAGCAAAAAATCCAAAACAAATACACGGCGCCTATAGGCGCTGTTCGCTGAGGAGAGGCGTCTATGTCGAGCGCCTATAGGGGCTGTTCGCAGCGAAAGGGTTAAAACCTACTTGGAAACATCCCACGACGGCGTCATTCGAGAGCTTCCGACGGACTGACGACAGTGACGACGCGTGTCGCGGGGGAGGGGTGCCTAATCCTCGTTAATCGATTCAGAACGATTTTTAAATGTTTTTTTTTTATAAAATAAATAATATTTGCGTATGGAACTAAAGAGCCGCAGCTTCACATCCAAAGAGCCGCATGTGGCTCGCGAGCAGGGTTGCCATATGCGGGTCCCGCCCGGCCCCTTACGTTTCCGTCCCTCGCCTAGATGCTCCGAAAAAGCCTGCCTTCGTTTCCCTCACTCTTACCACTACCGCTGCTGCGTACCGCGTGGTACGCAAATGCAAGGGTTTACGGCCAAAGAAACTGACACCTCAATATTGCAATGAGAAGTTCAGACCCGGTCGATTGTGTTTCCTAAGAGTCCTGGTCAGGATGCTCCAGAGCCCAAATTTCATATTTTTACGTTGTTGAAGAGTAATTTGTAATAATTGGCAGCATACTCGCTTCCGAAACAAGTGAAATGTAACAAGATTGCCGCCACTGACACCACCAAACGGTTCCGAAATTTTCCACTAGCGCCACTGTCTCTTTCGCAGTTACCCTATACAAATGCATGGGAGAGACACTAGTAGAGGTAAATTTCGGAACTGTAAGGTGGAGTCACTGGCGGCCATCTTGTGACATTTCACTTGTTTCGGAAGCGAGTATGCTGCCGATTATTACAAATTACTCTTCAACAACGTAAAAATATGAAATTTGGGCTCTGGACCACCCTGGCCAGGACTCTTAGGAAACACAATCGACCGGGTCTGAACTTCTCATTGCAATATTGAGGTGTCAGTTTCTTTGGCCGTAAACCCTTGCATTTGCGTATACGTATATGCGCATCTAGCGATGGTGAGTGGTATGAGTATTTGATGGTATTTGGGTGAGCACAACCCCTTAAGACATCATGGAAATAGGGAACGTGTCAAGCCGCTCGAAATTTATGGGAAACGACCGCGCGGACACTCCACTATGAATCGGTCCTTAACATGCGGCGACCGTGCGGTACCGGAGTTGTGGTCTGAGGTACCATGAATTCAATTAGACGCTGCACATTTGATTGAACCGTAATTGCAGCGTCGCACGTCGCTCTTGCGTGCAATATTTTCCGCAGTTCCCCAAAGGAACGCACGGTCGCCGCAATCGCATATGCGATCGTCATTACATTATTGCATATCAGTTGATGCACACGTCCGTTATTCTGCCGCAAAAATGAACGACATAAACGGTGATACATTATTCGACATAGAACTTTTTATTGAAGAAGTAAAAAAGTATCCTGAAATATGGAACATCGCAGCGGAAGAATGCCACGACAGGACGAAGAAAAAAAGTGCGTCTAAATCTCGAATCGATCAAAGGATGCACCCAATACCGTCTTGTTTGTTTGCACCAATAGTATTTATATACAAAATAGGCAAATACTCTACGCTTTTTTGGGACACTTCCATCTTCGATAGTAGTAGAAAACGCAGTAAAATCGCAGTCGCCGCACGTTAAACAAACGCAAGTGGACGCCTTTTAACTGAACCTCAATTCCGGTACTGCACGGTTGCCGCACGTTAAAACAACGGATGTGTGCAGTGGACCTTACGGACGTATACATCAACTGATATGCGATAATGTAATGACGATCGCATATGCGATTGCGGCGATCGTTCGTTTCTTTGGGGAACTGCGGCAAATATTGCACGCAAGAGGTTCAAACAAATATACAGCGTCTAATTGAATCCATAGTACTTCAGACCGCAACTCCGGTACCGCACGGTCGCCGCACGTTTAAACAACGGATGTGTGTAGCGGGCCTAAATCGGGTACCAGTACAGAAAATGCAACCTTCCGAGCGTTACGCATGAAAACGGTGAATACACTTGTTATGTATTACCTAAATCGATCGATATCTACAAACTCTATACACACATGCGCCTGGCCGTGATTCGTGTGTTTGCGTATAGAGTATAGGGTTTGTAGATACCGTTTGATTAAAATAATAATAAGTGTATTAAAGGACAAAAACCTTTCACCACCGACGAGATATAGGAATAGACCAGACATACAATGTATTTTGGCGGCCGTCGGTTTGGGGTACTAGCTCCACAGACGAGATATAGGAATAGACGGGACATCTTATGGGACTTGGTGGCCATAGGAATCTGTAGTACCGTCACCTTAAAATGCCAGTGATTTTAGCGTCCTCTACGTTTTGAGAACGGTGAATTCGAGAACTAGATCCAGTTCGACTCGGGTTCAACTAGTCAAACTTCTACAGCATTGTCAAATCTAAAGTACGCAACGTTGTCAGATTATGAGTTTTCAATACATCCAACAATCATCGGAGAACGCGATCGCGATGTTACGAACCAGGGCCGCGAGCAGCGCATTTTGGCTGGTGAAGGGTTGTTACCCTTAGACTAACATTACAATTTGTTAGTTTAGGAATAGAGTCAAGCGCAGACGAACCTGAACCGTAATCACGTGAATAGGGAGCTGCTAGGATGGTGTAGGAGAGACACGCAGACGAACGTGACGCGTAATCGCGTAATCAGGGAGCAGCTAGGAGGTTGTAGAACAGCGCGGATGAACCCAATGCAAGATTAGGTAGCCGCTGGGTGGTTAGATAAAATGCAGTCTGACGAACCTGATGCGAAATCGCGTAATCAGGGAGCTGCTAGGATGCGGACGAACCTGATGCATAACCAGGGAGCCGCAAGGATGATGTAGTTTTCATGGACGAACCCAGTGCGAAAGTGGGGAACTACTAGATTGGATAAATCTTTGTTTGGACTATTGGTATGGCCCAAACGAACCTGATGCGTAATCAGGGAGTCGCTAGAATTATTAGTAGGCCTCGTAACTAGTATAATTTAATTGATACAATCCGAGCGGTAAGATTGTATCGTGTGGTTACGTTCAATTACTAGATTAGGATTTTGGTCAATAATTAAGGGTTTAAGAATTGCTCGATTTACCAAATAACACAAATATATTCTGATAAAGAATGTGTATGTACATATTGTTACGGGTCTACCGGTACACTGGTGTTACGGGTATGCCGGTACACCCGTTGTTTAGAATTTGTGGCAGATTCAGGTTGGTTACAGCGTCGTTATGAAAACATCGCTGGAAAAAAAGAGTCTGGTGACAGACGGGGTTGGGGACGGGCGATAAAGGCGACATAGAGAAAAGGAGTTTCCTTCCTCCGAGGATTAGAAAGTTCCTGTTGTTTAAAGAGTGCTTATTTATTTAGAGGAAGCGATACTTTCGTTATGAGATGGCAGGTTACCCAATAATGAAACTCAATTACCTACCGACACTCTAGTTCTACACTAAGTATATTTATCAAGGAAACTATTTACAGAAACTATTATAATAACTATTTACACGAAAGCGAACGTCGACAGAGATCATGAGAGGCGGCGAGTAAACACGGAAAACAACTAACCTCTCTCGTCAAAGTGAGAGTCAGTAATGAGGCCCTCCAACGCCTTCGGAGGGCTATTTATTGGGTCCTTGAAAAGGACAGAGTGTCCCGCAGAAAAAAGCTGGACGAAGGCTAGAGGAAAAACCCACCAGCCACGAAAATGTCCCACGAAAAAGTCCCTTGGTCGTGCGAGGCCAGCTATCAGGTATTTACGAGTACCTGAGGTAGTTGGGCTCGTCACGGACCAAGGGCACTCGCTGGCGGGACAGTATCGACCCGGAAAAAACCTGGCTGCCAGATGAGCCATGGGACTCATTATGTGCAGGCACGTACCGGGCCCAGGAAAAAACTCTAAACAATAACTTTTACAAAAAATGGGAATGCCGAATTCCCCGGGTCATGGTAGCGACGACGTCGCTACAGTTACAATCTGATGGTGTCGCGACTGAACTTGAAAGGATTTAGTATAGAATTTAAAATGTTGTTACCTAAGATGCTCGGTGTTGACGCAGTAGCAATGCGGGGCCTGACAGTACTAGTAATGCCAAATAGAGTTTATACCGAACTCGCGGAGTCTGTAAGGTTAACTTTGATCGAAGGAAACTTTAAGCACGATCTCACTAGACGTGGATTCTAATGACTGCACACGACGTGACACCACTCGTGTCTAGACTGGTACTAACCAACGAGAGTAAAAATGCAAGGGTTTATATACCCCAAAAATGGGAGGGGTAGTCTGATTCTAATCTGCAGGTACATAAAACTGCACTCTCGTTTTTTGTGGTTTTCCATTAAATCGGGCCAGAGCTCGATCTTCGTCAAGAGGGTAGATTTTAGAAGGGCTAGTTATCTAGGACGTTTCCTGCCAGAGACGCTCTTGAAGACATTCCCGTGAAAAAGTCAAACGGAATCTCTTCTCATACCGTAACAGCGAAGAGGCTCTCTTCTCCCCATTCGCTGTAAAAAGAGCGTATTAGAAAGAAATCTCATCCTTATGTTAACAACCTTACGCTAGCTTATATTGAACTTACTTTCTTTCCATTTAACATTGTAAAATATTTGTAATGGTTCTATTTCTATCTATTGTAAATTTTTTTATTGTATTATTCAAAATTTTATGCTTAACTTTAATTTAATCTGAAATTCATTTTTGTTCCTGTATTTGACAATGGTTAACCTGTGTTCTCAAACAATACAAATCTAACTTCAATATGTATAAATGCATAATATTAATTGTATCAAGTTCACAAAATGGAGGAAGTGCCCTTTTTCATCTTATTATTAGTTCCATTACTACCATACATATTTATATAAACATATTGTGGCGGGCTTGGATGCGGTTAGGAAACTCGTTATTTCCTAGCCATATTCCTTTCCTATTGTTCTCCGTTCTGCGTGGGTCTGGTCAGTGCTGGTTCACATCTAGCGACCAGATCCACGCAGGCTCAGGTCTCGCTTGGGCCTGTTTCAAGGTCTACGGCCAGACCCTGACGAACCTTTCTTTTTAACGGCATCCTTTCCTGGTTGCTCTTTCCGTTTTATAGCATCCTTCCGCGATTGGTTCTTGCTGTGGGTCCTTACTTCGGCGTACTTACTCTTCTTACTTCCCTTTCTTTCCGGGGAGTTTCCTGAACGTTGAGACCACTCAGTCACAGACAGTTGTAGAGACAACATTGGTCTCCCGTCGTAAACCGAACTTCGCTAAATTAAACTTGTGTCGAGGAATCATACTGCTGAGTCAAATTTATTTTCTGTAAAACCTCCACAATATATTTAGTAATGTTAACAGGATTGCCCGCCTGAAGGCGTGAACAAAGAGCTTTGCAATCCCAGAATACACTCCACGTTTATAAAGCAATATAAACAAATAATAGTAAAAGCATCAGCGTGATAAACATTTTTGGTATTATTAATTGGAAAAGAATGGAAAGTGCTACCATTAGCACATTTTCTGTTGTTAGTACAACAGTTACTGTAAGAACACTTTTAAATGGATATGTTTTAGGGCTGAGAGTCATTCCAAAATTAGCGTGATGACACCACAAAGTGTGACGCTAAAATAGCCCCCCCCCTCCAAAACATTTCCGTGATTCAATATTTTTCCATGAAGAGGAGAAAATGTCGGGGTGGGAGGTTTATGACTGCGTCAACCGTTTTTGGTCGCGCCGACGGCGCCGAACGTAGAAAAGGACATAGCATGTAAACACGGACCGCGCGGCCCAAGACGCAACAAAAAATTGCGTGATGAAACCAAAAGTGTGACACTAACGCTAATATCTCGTTTGTTTCCGATAATTATCGTCTGTAAGATTCAAACTCATATCCTCGTGATTTTGCATTTCCCGTAGTTACGATCACCGGCACGAGTTACCTGATGATTTGTCTGTTTTACTAGACATTTTTAAAATTGCTTCACGTTGTAACAGACCTGCAGCAAGCAGGCCTGTCACTAACGCGTCGCGTACCGAACCGCGCCGACCAGAACCGAAACCGACCGAACGCGCCGCGTAACGGATCAGCTGTACCGCGCCACAGTTCCACGAACTACCCTCACCGCGCAACCCCCGCACCGAAGAACTGTCATGATGACAATAAACACCCCGCACTACCCGCACCTCTAGAAACAGTATTTTGGCGGGAACCGGATGCGTAATTTCTCACATTTTGGCGGGAACAGGATACACGTAACTACCCTAAAACTCCTCCGCACCACCACCCTTCACCACCAAATAATATGTATATAAGGCCCGACAAATCCAGAGAGGATACTGTCTTCCCGTCGCGTCGTCGAGCCGACGACCACCTGCCGACCGTTACCATACTGTGCCAGTACGATTATCGATCACTCCTCTCTGATCACTGTGCCAGCGATCTTCCTGACACCTTTGCGAAACATAGGTAAGTATCCAGCTGCCCTCCGATCGTTGTGCCAGCGATCTCTCTATCTCCAGCATCCGATCGTTGCGCCAACGATCTCTCTCTCTGTCCAGCGTCCTATCGTTGTGCCAACGATCTCTCTCCCCAACGCCCGATCGTTGTGCCAGCGATCTCCCTCCCTATCTCCAGCATCCGATCGTTGTGCCAGCGATCTCTCTCTCCCCAGCGCCCGATCGTTGTGCCAGCGATCTCTCTCACTCCAGCATCCGATCGTTGTGCCAGCGATCTCTCTCTCCAACAGCCGATCGTTCTGCCGACGATCAGTCCACCGTACCGTTCGCTGGGCCAGCGGAATCCTAGCGCCCGCTACGCCACACCGTACCGCCTGTCGCGACGACAAACACACCGCCGCGGCGTCCCTTTCACCGCGCCCCGCTCGGAGCCCCGACACACGTCACCGCGTTTCTAGCCAGCGCGGAACCTCAGCGAGACATCGTTATAGTACACTACCGTCTCTTTATTTTTCCCGAGACGCACCACATCCTTTCCGATTGGCTTCCTCGCCGACAGATCGAAGCCTGGCACGGCGAGCCATCTCTTACAGGAAGCGCCCGGGTAACACAGTTGTTACAACGTGTTTATTCTTTAATAATTCTCCTGATGTTTCAAAATGAAGAGGACATGTGTAAGCAAATGAGAGTTATTTATAGTGAACTATTTTATCTTTATGATGCTCCATTGTACAGGGTGTATAAAAAGTAATGGTCACCCGTCCTAGGGGTGATTCTACACCTCTGGATCGGTGGACATTTGCAAAGGAAACTTGCCGCAAAATTGTTTATAACAAAGAAAATTGTTGTTAAAGTTTTTTTTTACATCAACGCCTTCTACTCATTGAGAAGAGAAAAAGTCTGAAAGGAGCCATATGTCGCAAACAAATAGTTATTGAGATATAAGATATTCAAGTTTTTGCAAAATTTGATTGTGTGGCAGTATACGTATAGACAAAAGCCTACTACTACAGTCCACCCGACCGTGTCGATGAGACAGAACATGATCGTGTACGTGCCTCGAGCCAAACGAAGTTTAAAGGGACATTCGTCGCTAGGCCCGTACCAAGTCAACGTCTGTCTCCCTGCCCATTCAGATAATATATGTATTTGAAGTTGCAAATACATAAGAATACTAATCCTACATTATAAAATATTAACGGAAAGTATACTTACATATTTTTCACGGTCTTCTATTCCTTCGGCGGATCCACAGCACACTACCATTTTCTCGAATTTGTCGTAATAGTTGCGCCTGTCTTCCAGGTTCAATGTGGGCACCACCAGTGTCCAAACACACTTGTTACCGTTCCTTACAGAAACACAAAACACCACACTCCTTCACGATCACTTAACACTACACAATAAACTGTGACACAAGAAATGACTCCGACCTCCGAACACGGTCGAAATAAATCTGCGCTCGGCGGGAAGACACTGCTATCCCAGCAACAATATATTCGAAGGAGGCTGATTGAAACAAATGAAATCGTCACCCAGGAGATATTGATTTTTCGAGAACCATCTGGAAATATTGATTTTTCTCGAATCATCTGGGAACATTTCCTATCAAAAATACCAGACACCAGACGCATTGAAACTTGTCTTTCTAGCAAGAAACACTCGAGAAAATGAAGATATTGAAGATGATGATAACTATTACAGTTCATCTGATTCGACATAGTTTTTTATTTTTTATTTTGTCATATTTATTTCTTTTTAGTGGAAACATTTTTTAGAGGAAAATAAAATTTTTTGCTATACATGTCCGCCATATTGGATTCGCTACCTTGTTTTCTGTACTTTTAAGTTCAGATTCGTAATCAGCGACCCAAAAAACCCTCATGTACCAATTTTTATCCAATTTCGTCCAGATTGAAGTGAGTTACGAGGTTTTGATCACGATTTCGCCGTTTGGACACACTGTGCGTTGGACGCGGCATTCCCACGGGAAGGTTTAAGAGCAAAAAAATTCGAAAAAGCCCATTGGTCCAAAAGTTGTGACGCAATAACCTGTTTTTCCCCTCTTTTGGGCACGTTTCTGCTTATAACTTTTGATCGAATGGACTTCTTCGAATGCGGTTTGCATTTGCGGTTTCTAAAACCTTCCAGAGACAGAGACGGAGATAGAGAGAGTCGGAGAGAGAGAGAGAGTCGGCGAGAGAGAGAGAGAGAGAGAGAGGAGAGAGAGTCGGAGAGAGAGCGTCGGAGAGAGAGCGTCGGAGAGAGAGCGTCGGAGAGAGAGAGTCGGAGAGAGAGCGTCGGAGAGAGAGAGTCGGATAGAGAGAGAGAGAGAGAGAGAGAGAGTCGGGGAGAGAGAGAGAGAGCGGGAGAGACAGAGAGAGAGAGAGAGAGGAGAGAGAGAGAGGAGAGAGAGAGAGCGTCAGAGAGAGAGAGAGAGAGAGAGAGAGCGTCGGAGAGGGGGAGAGAGAGAGGAGAGAGAGAGAGGAGAGAGAGAGAGCGTCAGAGAGAGAGAGAGAGAGAGAGAGAGAGCGTCGGAGAGGGGGAGAGAGAGAGAGAGAGAGAGAGAGAGAGAGAGTCGGAGAGGGGGAGAGCGGGAGAGAGTCGGAGAGAGAGAGAGCGGGAGAGATTCGGAGAGAGAGAGTCGGAGAGATTGATTGATTGATTGATTGATTGATTGATTCTTTATTAGCTTTCTCAGCTACTTTCGATTACATTAAAATTACTACGTTACGTTTCTTACAATAAATTCCTTTAGCATTCTCTTAAATACTTCAAAACTTTCGCAGCGTTTTACATCTTCTGGTAGTGCATTATACATTAATATGCCTTCATAAAATAAACTCTTTTGGGCACTTCTCGTTTTACGAAATTCTACTGCAATATTCCCAGTTTGCCTAGTTTGTATTTCGCATTCATCGCCTACTATTCTTAGCCTATTTCTTAAATACTCCGGCAACATATTATTTACAATCTTAAAAACAAATATACACATATTATAGTAGATCCTCTGTCGTATAGCCATAAACTGCAACGCTTGCAGCATATTTTCCACTTTGGTTCGTCTATCACATTGCAATATGACTCTCATGGCCCGGTTCTGTGCTTTTTGTAGCCTACCTATCTGTGTTTCCCCCATATTAATTAATAATGTCGCACAGTACTCAAAATGAGGTGCTATGATCGACTTATATATAGTGCACCTAGTATATGCTGTAATATAATTTCCCACTCTATTCATAAAATTTATTTTCTTCCCTACTTTCTTTAGCATATAATCACAATGATCGCTAAATCGCAGTCTATCATCAATAATTACGCCTAGATACTTTATCCTTTCCACCTGTTCTATTTCAGTTTTATCCAAACATTTTACAGTCACCCTACCTTTTAACTCTTTTCTTATACTTCTAACTATCATGTATTTCGTTTTCCCTGCGTTCATCTTCAGTTTGTTAATATTCATCCATTCCTCCACAACATTAAATGCTACATTCATTTTCCTCTCCATCTCCGTACAGCTCTCACCTGTTACATATATTAAGGTATCGTCTGCAAACATTTTTATATTACAGCCCTCCGGGCAAACTTTTACGAGATCATTTATGTATATTATAAATAGTAACGGACCTAGAACCGATCCTTGTGGCACTCCATACTCCGTAGGCAGTAATTTAGAGCATTCATCATTATATCTTACTTGTTGCGTTCTGTTGTTTAGGTATGATCTAAATCAGGGCTGCCGTTTAATGGCTCGCGACGGCCGATTTTCGAAGGCTACGCCCCTCGACCCGGCCGCGCGTCCCGCCCCCCCCCCCCCCCGTGATGGTCCTAGTACTCGGAGCCGCTCAGGCACGTACCATAGCGTAGGCGCTATTCGTGGCGCTTCAGACCTACACGCGTGTCAATACAGGGTGTCCCAAAACGACTGCGTAAGCGGGAAATGGGAGGTTCCTTGGGTCATTTGAAGCGACATTTTCCTTAGCAAAAATGGCGTCCGCGGCTTTGTTTAGGAGTTATTAACGAAAAACACGGACCAACCAGAGCGCGCCTAGTCGCTCGTTGGCACGGTCAGCGCGGCGAGCCGGGGGGAGGAGAGTGTTGTCGGCACGCCGCGATGTAACAGAACAGTTTCTCGATTATGTCCCGATTTCGATGAGCTTTGGATATGTTGTAAAGACCACGATTCTGAACAACATTTCCCTTTAGACTTTTTGCCTCGCGTCTTTAGTTTACGAGATATTTGTAAAAACTTGTAATTGAAAATGCTTCGTAATGTGTGTCACTATCACTGGGGCATTCGGTGACGAACTGCACAGATGTCTTCAGGTATACGACAGTACCGAAAGCTAAGGGTTGTACGGTCAGGTCAACGAACTGTACAGCTGATGGTAGATAGCAGGTATACGACAATCACATGTTTCGCTTTTCCTGCAGATTTGTACGCGGAGTCGACGGGTTACTGTTCGAAAAGGTCGTCCGTCCTTTCAGCCAGCAAGAGGCAGAAATGTTAGGTCGGCGTGGCGTTTTAGGGTCCCTATTGTCCTATGCCTCCCTTAAGAAACTTTCTAAAAGAAAGACGGACGACGTTTTCGAATAGTAACCCATCGACTCTGCGTACAAATCTGCAGGAAAACCGAAACATGTGATTGTCGTATACCTGCTATCTACCATCAGCTGTACAGTTCGTTGACCTGACCGTACAACCCTTAGCTTTCGGTACTGTCGTACACCTGAAGACATCTGTGCAGTTCGTCACCGAATGACCCAGTGACAGTGACACACATTACGAAGCATTTTCAATTACAAGTTTTTACAAATATCTCGTAAACTAAAGACGCGAGGCAAAAAGTCTAAAGGGAAATGTTGTTCAGAATCGTGGTCTTTACAACATATCCAAAGCTCATCGAAATCGGGACATAATCGAGAAACTGTTAGTTGTCTGTTACATCGCGGCGTACCGACAACACTCTGCTCCCCCCGGCTCGCCGCGCTGACCGTGCCACCGAGCGACTAGGCGCGCTCTGGTTGGTCCGTGTTTTACGTTAATAACTCCTACACAAAGCCGCGGACAACATTTTGCAAAAGGAAAATGTCGCTTCAAATGACCCAAGGAACCGCCCATTTCCGGGAGCAGAATGAATTTTGAGATACCCTGTATATATTTTTTCGAAGGTTCCATTCCGTTACATTTTAAATAAATTTATTTAACCTTCATAAATAAGAAATTTCTAGTAGCTACAACTGCTACAAGCCATAAGCCACAAGCTCCGTAGTTTTTAAACCGTCTATTTGTCCATTTACATATTACGACTTGGCAACGTCGGATCAGGGTGTCAGTTATTTGAAGTCAAATAAAAATAACGGATAAAGATACATGTGATTTTTATCTCTTCGAAATACTCGTCACGAATAAAACAATCGAATAAATCATCTTACTCCATCGAGCTTCGAAATAAATCTCACAGTTACGATGAAATCGTTAAGGTAAAAGGCCATATTATGAGACAATGTCCCCATTTATGAAACATTAAAAATAAAAATGAAAGGGGATTATATTATAAATATATGCATATCACAATTTAAATAAAATTATATTTATATAAAAATATAACCCTTCAAATTTCTATGTGTACAATTATTAATGTTGATTTAATGTATTTAATAAGAAAAAATGAAGTTGAAATGTCCTCTCCAAGTTTGTATAAAATTACTTAGCTTACTCTGAGCTGAAGTACGAATACACTTAGCTTTTTGTTTTAAGCATATTTACAAATTTCAATGATTTTAAAAGATGTTAAATAACTTAATCGAAACCTGAAAGGTCGTAGATTGTAATAAAATAAAGATGTTTAGCATTCTGGCGCAATTTTATTAATTATAAAGCTGTCTCATATTATGTACACTAGCTTTTTAGAAGTCCGTATTTATGGTACAATAATTTGCTTGTCCCATGTTCCATGGACCTGTTGATTCCCGCCTAGTGCCAATTTATGAGACAGCTATTTGAAGTTCGTGTAAATGTGATATTTATTTGAAAAAAGTTCTGAACTGTAAGTTTTTCTATTAGAAATTAATCTGATTCAACTTTTATTTCTTTCCAACGTACGTATAAGTAAGTATATTAAAGTTTTATGTTGAAACTTGCAGACCTAACCTATAAAATATTGGCAATGTAAAATAAAATTGTAATGTAGATTGAAATTTACATTTATTTATTAGAATAAGTTGTTTTAGGTACAGTTTTTTTAGTATTTAAGTTTAGTATTAAGTATGGCAGGTATTAAAGCAACCAACAAAAGCAAAGATAGGAAAGAAATCACAAAAAATCTCAGAAAAAAAAGTGTTAATACAACCAATTGTAACATAAAAAAGAAGTCCACTGTATTAGTCAACAAATTAAATAACAAGAAGAAGATTAAAAGAATAAATTACTCTCCTGAGAGTCTACAGAATGCTATCAAAGCATTAGATACAGGTATTTGTCTCCGGAAAGCTGCTAATGCGTATGGAGTTCCTGTAGCCACTTTAGCTAGAAGAAAAAACACTCCAGATGTAACAAAAATGAAAACGGGACCAGCAACAGTTCTAACAGAAGTTGAAGAACGTGAAATTGCTAACTGGATACTGTATCGAGCAGAAAGAGGCTACCCAGTTAATAAAACAGAGCTATTGGATTGTGTTCAAAAATATATAGAATCATATGTTCTTGATAAAGAAAGACAACAAAAAATTAAAGAAGAAAAGATTTGTAACAAAAAGAAACTTCAAGAGGAGAAACTAAAATTAGCCACTGAAAGGAAAAAATTACAAGAAAAAATAAAAGAAATACAGAAAAAAATCAGAGAAGAAACAAAGTAAATTAAGTAAATGTTTAAGTTACGGAATCATTTATTTTATTTTTTATTTGCTATTTTATTTTATTTATGTTTTATTACTATATTACTTTATTTCACAGTTATTAGCTTTCAGGTATTTAATATTTCAGATTGTTATATTATTATTATACATTGTAATATTATTTATTAAAAAAGGAATAAAAAACTAAAATATGAAAAAAGAGTGGTTTTTAGATTTTTTATCTGTTCCATAAATAGGGACATACAGTATGAGACACCAGGGACATGGTGTATCCAAGCTGTCTCATAATACGTACATGTACATTACTCCTAATTTTCAATCATATAATTATTTTTTAACGTTATAATTATATTATAAAAATTATTTATACTTCAGAAAACACCAAAGAATTGAATAACGCACAAATTCGAACCTTTTTATGTTCCTAACTATTTAAAATCATTGAAAATATCACATTCTTCTCTAGCATCTGTCTCATAATATGGCCTTTTACCTTACATTGAAATCTCACAAATAAACTTCCGTAGCGAAAATCTGACGGATTCACCGTGAGATACATGGTGGCGCTACCTTCGACTCTCAAATAATTGTGAAAGATAAACTGAAAATTCTCACGGTTGTATCTTACGGATAGTGCCTCTCGAATAACTTCTCGCCGCTAGAGGCGTTGAATACGCATACGCCGTTATTTCGAGCTTAGATAACCTACAGATGTCAAATAAAATTTTTTGGAGAGTATCTTACAGATAAACTGTGTCGAATATGTATTTCAGAAAAATAAGTACAAATAAAAGATAACCGAAAATTATCTTTTATTTAAAAATTATAGATAAAAAATTGCCCATCTCTGCCTCGCCCATATCCGGTAGTTCTCTTTCAGCTAAGATGGTCTTGCCCGCGCTACGTTCTACCCCGAACAATAATCGCATTGGGGAAAATCCTGTAGATTTCTGCATGGTAGTATTTAAAGATAGTTGAACATTTGCTAACTTGTTTGGCCAGTCAACTCCTCCTGATAATTCGGCTGTCAGCAAGTTTACAACAGTCGACACATAACGTTCCGCCTGACCATTTGCTCGCGGTGCACCCGTGGCTATAAGGTGTAACTGAACCCCGTGTTTCTCGAAAAAGGCTTTGAGGGTTTTAAAAGTAAAGTTAGTACCGCGATCAAGGACTATTTGCCGCGGGGTACCGAATAATGTAAGACGTTCTCTAAAGACCTGCAAAGTTTCGGTTCCAGTTAATGATTTTAAAGGAATAAGTTGAACGTATTTAGTAAAGGCGTCAACAAGAATCAATATATGTTTATAGCCGTCCTTTGATTCGGTAAAAGGGCCTACACATTCGCCGTGAATTGTATCAAACGGTATGCGAGTTTTTCGAATAGAAAACAATAATCCCTCTTTAGGGCCTCATTGTCGCTTTGCAACGGTACATGTAATACAATGCTCTACATATTTCTTTACGAAACAACGCATACGTGGAAACCAATATCGCTGCGCAATACGGTCAAACGTCTTGTCATAGCCTACATGACAATTCTCATCATGATATAATCGAAGTAAACCGATTCTGCTCCCCTTCGGCACGTAATTCCGGTATACAATGCGTCCATTACATTTCAGTATCTTTCGACACAAAATATCCTGTCGCACATCATAATCGCTGATTATGGTTTCCTTCGCGCTAACACGTTTAATTATTTCTTGCGTCTCCTCGTCATTTTTTGCGCCACTTCCAACCAAGACCCCTCACAAATCACATTAACACGATAATCTTTAGGTGGATTTCTACTCAGAAAATCTACGTGTTCAATCTGTTTCCCTTTTCTATGCTCAAAATTAAAAATCTTGCAAATACACCCACCACCGCGCAATCCGTGGTAATAAATCCTTTTTATTGCTAGAGGCCTTTACTGCGTTGCAATCAGTAACTAACTTGAATTTAATACCCAAAAGATAAACACGGAAATATTTGAGTGCATTAACAACGGCTAAAGTTTCCAACTCGTATGAGTGGTACCGGGATTCTTCTGGAGTTGTGCGACGACTAAAATAAGCGACTACACGAAAGTCTCCCTCAGCCCTTTGAAGCAATATTGCCCCGTACCCTATCGAGCTTGCGTCTGTGTGAAGCTCGGTTTCTCAATTAGGATCAAAAACTGTCAATGTGGGTTGAGAGCAGAGTTGGTTCAAGACATATTGTCGGGCCGCATCTTGTTCGGGTCCCCAAAAGCACGACTGATCTACCTTAAGTAGTTTTGTTACGCATGCCATTTTCGTAGCAAATTCCGGGACAAACTTACGAAAATAACTTGCTAATCCAACAAACTGCCTCAGTTGTTTCACATTAGTTGGAACAGGTAAGTCTATAAGTGCTTTTACCTTTTCCTTCCCAGGTCGAATACCGTCTGCCGATATCTCTCGACCTAAATACTCTATAGTTTTCTGGAAAAATTTACATTTATTGATATTTAAAGTGAAACCCGCTACTGACAAAGCCTCCAAAACGATCCCTAGATTCCGTAGTCCTTCTTCGATCGTTACAGAAGGTAACAATATATCATCAATATATACAAGAGCAATGGTGTTTCGTAAGTTGCCTAGACCCTTATTTATTGCTCGCTGAAATTCAGCCGGAGCATTACACAACCCAAAAGGCATCCTTAGATATTCATAATGACCGTCTGGTGTAACGAACGCAGTATTTTCAATAGAATCTACCGCTACTGGAATCTGGTGGAATCCCGATGCCATATCCAAAGTGGTAAAATACTTCGCTTTTCCCAAACGATCCAGTTGATCGTCAATTAACGGTAACGGATAACAATCTCTAACGGTGATTCGGTTTAACGCCCGATAATCGACGCACATTCGATCCTGACCGTTCTTTTTGTTTACTAAAATAATCGGACTAGCAAACGGCGATACACTTTCCCGTATTATATTTACGCGTAACAATTCATCAACTATTGTACGTACCTTTTCTCTCTCTGTGTATGACAGGCGATACGGACGATAGTTTACTACCTTATTGTCTTTCATTACTATGCGCAATTCTCCGGTTGATACGCATCGGTTCGAATCGCTCGGTGCGATCATATGTCGGTACTTGTTCAGAAGGTCCTCCAGCGGTCCGCGGCCCTCTTCGCACTGGATCTCAACCATGTTACAACAGGGTGCAGGTGAATTTGCGTCCTCAGGAAGATCCACTCGAAGTAGCCTACTCCCATCGCCCTCAGCGACCATCCGCAAGTCTTTGTACTTTAATATATTAGCCCTTTGCGGTCGGAAAATTTCGCTGGTGGGAGTACCAGCAGGTCGGTGCAAATTTAGCGTCCCGCGGTCACTTTTGTGTACGGGATTTAAAGTCAATATATGGATATTGAAACACACAGAATTTGTTGCAACTGATTTGTTGTGTTTAATAGATATTATAATATATAAAAACATGAATTTTAAACTCTGTAATTTTTGAAAGTGTGCCGCCGCATCGGCGACACCGACTTCTACGACGATTTTCGAATGCCGCCACTGTGGCGGCATCGACCGCAAAGGGTTAGTACCGATAACAGCATCATAAGCCATATCACTATCTTTTAATACGAAGAAATCAAGTTCTACGGCAACATCTTCCGCTTGTACAACCGCACAGGTACGCCCGACCGTGGATACGCGAGAATGTCCTAATCCACGTACGGTAATGAAATGAGGAATCACTTTAGGACACACTCGATGAGCTACAGATTCCTTAATCAGAGAGCAGTCAGCCCCACTGTCCAATAAACAGTTTAATAAAATGTCTTTAATTACAATGGGCGTAGTTTTACGATCTTCAGAGTAACAAAGATTCACTTCTGATCTCTTTTGCCCATGAAGTTTGTGTTGAGTCCGTTGTTTAGCCCAACATTGTGCCTCTTCATGACCTCGCTTTGAACAGAAAGTGCAAGTTGCCGCTGTCCACTTTCTACCATCGTCCCTTTGGTCTAGTCTCCTTCTTTTAGGACTACTTTTATCATTTAGTTTGCGTTTTCTTCCTTCGGGGCAAACCGATCGTAGGTGGTCTGTACTATCACACGTGTAGCAACGCTTCTTAGCAGACCCTGATCTTCGGTGTTGTCCTCTAAATTCGTCTTTTTTCTTCTTTTCTTTCTCAGATTTTGTGAACTGCGTTAGCCCAGCAATCAACTGCGAGTTTCCTCAAAATTGGCGTTATGCAGTGCTTGCCGTGTTAGAATTTATATTTAAGAAATAATAAATTGACAAAAATAAATCTTCGAGAATATCTTCGAGAATATTCTATTGTTTTTGTCTCTCGAAATTCTCGAAGATATATCGTATCTATGTATGTTGTTAACGACATGAAACTCAATTATTTTCTTCATTCGTGTCATATTAGTTAAAACTTAATAGATAATAGTTAATACAAGTTAATTAAATAAATTCTATTTCATTAATGTTCAATAGTTTATTAGTTTATTGCCTTATAAACCAATATGCCGCACGTTTTGATCAGTAGTAGCTTCTACTACAAGGTCAATCAACTCTTCTATCTTGAAGACGACACGGGTTTGCCGTAAATACCGCAACTTCGCACGTGCATATTCGACATACGTTGTCGCAGCATCACTGGTATACTTAATTGCCCGCGAAAGTCTTTCATGCAAATTTTTTTTTGACACAAACACGTCACACAAGTCTTCACAGAACTTACTCCAGTTACGCGGTTGACCAGTCCATCCTTGATACCAATCCTTGGCAGCTCCCCTCAACGCATGGGTCGCGAGAGAAAGGCGTTGTTGTTCTTGCGTGATTTGCTCCACAGTGTTACACCACGTTTTTGCGTCCTGTCCCAGATCACGACCATCAAATTCAGGCACCACTTCCACTAGTTTCGAAGACAGTATACTGTTCCCCACACTAGTAGCACTCGCAGCTATTTTTTCGAAAACTTGTCGGACAAGCTCGTCAAGCACGGAAACGCCAATCACGGATTCACTCGCGGAGTTACTTACGGATTCCATGATGCGCTCTAAATATAAACTCGTTACTCGGACTTCTCAGGATAACCGCACAGACGCGAAGGTTACTAATCTCACTTCAGATGTTAAAAAATATAAGATGTTTTCCGTCCGAAGGTTCTGGGGTAAGTGCCGTGAGGTCTAACACAGTCCTCTCACCAGAAGGCACCCCTGCCTTCCCCACTCCGTGGCCAGATCCTCTTGGAGCAAAGTCCCAATTCTTTAAAGCAATGTGACCTTGGGTTGCATACCCTTGGCTAGTTTCGCTCGTCCCATCCTCATAAACATGACCTTTCCCGAACGATAGCTGGATGGCCCAAAGTGCCCACCCGCCATCGTCCGAGGACGGGTCTGCTTATTCTCATGCGTCCGTATTCAGGACGTCACGTACACCCAGGCCCTACCATGGATCCTTCCAATCTTAAGGATCGCCTCAACAACAGCCCTTGACTTTACTTAAAACACATTGACGCTAACATACTTAATTTCTCACAATAAATAGTGATTGTAAATAACCCGTGGGTAAAAATTTATTAAATGACAGAAGATCTGTGCGTATTATTTATATCTGTTTATTACATTTTGATGTAATTATATAGCTATGTATGCATTACTAGATCGAAATGTAACAATGAAGCTATAAAATATGTATATTATATCAACATGTAATAAAAAAACTATAAAAACTAATAAAAACTTATTCTTCAATAAGTAAAAAAAGGATTTATTGATGTCATATTCACCATTTAAACCAAAGCATCACGAATGTTTGTGCCCGCCAAATCATATTAAATACACGAAACGCGAATGGAGTATAAAATTTTTTCTACGTTCTAATAATGCTCAGAAATCGTGTATTACACGGTCCAACAAAGGGTATAAGATGGTCAAAAATGCCCTTGAGCCGAATAATATCGGGGATGGGCCATTCGATAGGGCATCAAAAAAACATACCGTGTAAAATTTTAACCCTCTACCTCGATCGGGAGGGTAGTTATGGGGTAAAATCGAAATATCAGTTTTTGGCCTATTTTCCCTAGTTAACGATGTTTAGAAATTCTGAAAAAAATCTGATACATGTCAAGTACCTGAATACATACTCTGCATTTGGTTTCAGATTTTTAAATTGAAAATCCTGCTTGTAAAAAATCAAAAACCTCAAAACAATCGAAAAAATGCAGATTTCACATGGAAGTTCTAGTTTGGCAAGATTTATATTTTTACAGTAGCAATATATTCTTACAAGTATTGTTCATGAATTTTTTCAGATGTTTTGGTTTGGTGCGCCGTTGTTAAAAAAAATAAAAACCGATGTTCTCGACGTTTTTTCCGCGAAAAGCTAAGCTAACCTTCAAATTGATACATTTTATTTATTCCGTAAGCCTATTAGACACTGATAAACCTTGAATATTTCACAGAAATAATTAGAAAATGGAATTAACTTGATTAGTATTCTACTGCGTCAGCGCATAACATCTGAAAATACTAATCTTGTTTCCAACAGCCCGGTTGGGTCAGCGCGTCTCTCAACCTACGTATACTAGGTTCGCGCCCCGTCATACAGGGTGTCCCAAAATGTCTTAAGAATCTCGAAATGGGAGGTTCCTGAGGTCATTTCAAGCGCCATTTTCCTTTTGAAAAATGTTGTCCGAGGCTTCGTTTGGGAGTTATTAACGAAAAACACGGACCAATGGGAGCGCTCCCTGTCGCTCGATGGCACGGTCAGCGCGGCGAGCCGGGGGGGAAGATAGTGTTGTCGGTACGGCGCGATGTAGTAAGAAGTAGCAGTTTCTCGATTATGTCCCGATTTCGATGAGCTTTGGATATGTTGTTAAGACAATGATTCTGAACAACATTTCCCTTTAGACTTTTTGCCTCGAGGCTTTAGTTTTCGAGATATTTGTAAAAACTTGTAATTGAAAATCGATCGATGTTCATACTACTATCTCCTCTCCGATTTCGATGAGCTTTGGATATGTTGTCAAGACCACGATTGAATAACCATTGTTGTATAACCATATCAAACTTATTTGAAGGTCATTGAAATCGGTGAGGATCCACATAATCTTTACCCGACTTATGGCAACTTTACCCGAACGAGAGAAGAAGCAGAAACTGATTAAATTAAAAACTCACTTATTCAGCCGTAAATCCATTTGCTGCTTCGAAATGTGTATCACTGGGTCATTCGGTGACGAACTGCACAGATGTCTTCAGGTGTACGACAGTACCGAAAGCTAAGGGCCGTACGGTCAGGTCAACGAACTGCACAGCTGGTGGTAAAACGACAACCGAAGGGATGCGCGGTCAAGTAAACGATCCTGGCTTTCACTTTCACTTTATAAACGATAAATAAATCGTATGTTTCACACAGATGCCACGAAATTTTTACACACTCACGATCACTGTTCACATTTGTCAACACATAACTATGCACTATGCACTAATAATATTTGCAATATCTTTTGCATTGCAGCACAAATCACAATAAATGTCCTTTTCCCCAGAAACAGGTAGAAATCCAGGTGCGCATAGCGGGTATACGGTGTTGTCCCTCCCGTTCGTTGTCCATAAATTAGTCCTGTGGTCAGGCCGGGAATTGCAGCACTGGTGATTGGTGGCAGGTACGCGATCGCAGAAAAATCCAAGGGGCACACTCCACAAAGAATGATGTTGAAGACTGACTGCAGTTTTCGGAAGATGCTTCGACCACCCCCAAATAACCCCACCACGAAGCAAAACTGAGCTGGAGGAAAAGTTCAAAACACAACACGTGTTTTGCAGACATAGAAAGTAAGAATCTGCGTGCATTGTCACTCTTGCCTTTCCTCCGGAACAAAAAACTTCCGGCGGGCGCCAAATCTTCTCCTGAACCGTGACTGCCTCAGCAAGGGTCAAGCGGCGCCCGCCGAAAGTTTTTTATGGCTTAATTGCACAGCTTAGAAAGAGGTGCCCAAATACGACACGTGCGGAAGGAAATCTTTCCGTCCCCGTACTCTGTGAAGACCTTCGTGTAACTGCCCAGTTTCGATTTATGGCACAACCCCATGGAGACGTGGATCTCTGTTTTTTGTCCCGGAGGAAAGGCAAGAGTGACAATGCACGCAGATTCTTACTTTCTATGTCTGCAAAACACGTGTTGTGTTTTGAACTTTTCCTCCAGCTCAGTTTTGCTTCGTGGTGGGGTTATTTGGGGGTGGTCGAAGCATCTTCCGAAAACTGCAGTCAGTCTTCAACATCATTCTTTGTGGAGTGTGCCCCTTGGATTTTTCTGCGATCGCGTACCTGCCACCAATCACCAGTGCTGCAATTCCCGGCCTGACCACAGGACTAATTTATGGACAACGAACGGGAGGGACAACACCGTATACCCGCTATGCGCACCTGGATTTCTACCTGTTTCTGGGGAAAAGGACATTTATTGTGATTTGTGCTGCAATGCAAAAGATATTGCAAATATTATTAGTGCATAGTGCATAGTTATGTGTTGACAAATGTGAACAGTGATCGTGAGTGTGTAAAAATTTCGTGGCATCTGTGTGAAACATACGATTTATTTATCGTTTATAAAGTGAAAGTGAAAGCCAGGATCGTTTACTTGACCGCGCATCCCTTCGGTTGTCGTTTTACCACCAGCTGTGCAGTTCGTTGACCTGACCGTACGGCCCTTAGCTTTCGGTACTGTCGTACACCTGAAGACATCTGTGCAGTTCGTCACCGAATGACCCAGTGATACACATTTCGAAGCAGCAAATGGATTTACGGCTGAATAAGTGAGTTTTTAATTTAATCAGTTTCTGCTTCTTCTCTCGTTCGGGTAAAGTTGCCATAAGTCGGGTAAAGATTATGTGGATCCTCACCGATTTCAATGACCTTCAAATAAGTTTGATATGGTTATACAACAATGGTTATTCAATCGTGGTCTTGACAACATATCCAAAGCTCATCGAAATCGGAGAGGAGATAGTAGTATGAACATCGATCGATTTTCAATTACAAGTTTTTACAAATATCTCGAAAACTAAAGCCTCGAGGCAAAAAGTCTAAAGGGAAATGTTGTTCAGAATCATTGTCTTAACAACATATCCAAAGCTCATCGAAATCGGAGAGGAGATAGTAGTATGAACATCGATCGATTTTCAATTACAAGTTTTTACAAATATCTCGTAAACTAAAGCCTCGAGGCAAAAAGTCTAAAGGGAAATGTTGTTCAGAATCATTGTCTTAACAACATATCCAAAGCTCATCGAAATCGGGACATAATCGAGAAACTGCTACTTCTTACTACATCGCGCCGTACCGACAACACTATCTTCCCCCCCGGCTCGCCGCGCTGACCGTGCCATCGAGCGACAGGGAGCGCTCTCATTGGTCCGTGTTTTTCGTTAATAACTCCCAAACGAAGCCTCGGACAACATTTTTCAAAAGGAAAATGGCGCTTGAAATGACCTCAGGAACCTCCCATTTCGAGATTCTTAAGACATTTTGGGACACCCTGTATACGTACTTTTTTTTTTTAATTAATTCTTTTTTTTTTATTTCTAACTATGTAATAATCAATACTACTTTTGTAGATTACTTTTAGAACCAATATTTAAATATTTAAAAAATATTTTAAGGTAAAATTCGCATCCTTTTCCCATACCCCGGTCTGGAGGGGTTCAGTTTTAAGACCGTACCCCCCCCCCCCCAACTACACCCGTGACCGATAAAGGATTAACCGGTAACAACAACCCTAATAATCCGTTACCTGTTTGTCGTGATCGCCAGAGTCATAAAGCGAGTAGAGAAAAGAAAAGCTGAACGCAAACGTAAAGATAAAGGTAAACGGACGGGGTAAAGGTACAAGATAATAAAACACGGACACTTTGTCCGTCGAAATATGCTTTTACACAATGGTGACGAGGTACCAAAAACACTAAAGACGAGGTACCAAAAACGAATGCTTCAAAAGAATAGTATTACAATAGATTTACTGCAGAAAATATTTAATACTACCAGAATTAAAAAGATGCATAACTAAAAATTGATGATAATAACAATTGCTCCAAAATTTTTTTTTGCGAATTTTACCTTAAAATATTTTTTAAATATTTAAATATTGGTTCTAAAAGTAATCTACAAAAGTAGTATTGATTATTACATAGTTAGAAATAAAAAAAAAAGAATTAATTAAAAAAAAAAAGTACGTATATGACGGGGCGCGAACCTAGTATACGTAGGTTGAGAGACGAGCGCCTACCGCGCTGACCCAACCGGGCTGTTGGAAACAAGATTAGTATTTTCAGATGTTATGCGCTGACGCAGTAGAATACTAATCAAGTTAATTCCATTTTCTAATTATTTCTGTGAAATATTCAAGGTTTATCAGTGTCTAATAGGCTTACGGAATAAATAAAATGTATCAATTTGAAGGTTAGCTTAGCTTTTCGCGGAAAAAACGTCGAGAACATCGGTTTTTATTTTTTTTAACAACGGCGCACCAAACCAAAACATCTGAAAAAATTCATGAACAATACTTGTAAGAATATATTGCTACTGTAAAAATATAAATCTTGCCAAACTAGAACTTCCATGTGAAATCTGCATTTTTTCGATTGTTTTGAGGTTTTTGATTTTTTACAAGCAGGATTTTCAATTTAAAAATCTGAAACCAAATGCAGAGTATGTATTCGGGTACTTGACATGTATCAGATTTTTTTCATAATTTCTAAACATCGTTAACTAGGGAAAATAGGCCAAAAACTGATATTTCGATTTTACCCCATAACTACCCTCCCGATCGAGGTAGAGGGTTAAAATTTTACACGGTATGTTTTTTTTTGATGCCCTATCGAATGGCCCATCCCCGATATTATTCGGCTCAAGGGCATTTTTGACCATCTTATCCGGCTATACCCTTTCAACTGTTTTGGGGGGTTTCGATTCTCACTATGCAATTCTTATAGAGTTTTTTACGCTGATTCCGAATCTGTCCTTAATTTTTCTCCTAGACGCACAGTTTTTGAGAAATTTGAGTTTGAAAAACAGACATATTTTTAGACTTTAAACAAATATTGTGATGTTATTATAAAAGATATTGAATTGGTCTTTACAGCAAAAGATTCCTTAGACTTTCCCGAATGCAGTGATATCCAATATTAATACATTATGATTGTTTAAACATGTTTAAACGATCATTAAAGACGGAGAGACACCACTTTTGCACCAATTTTTTACGATATTTTTGAATTTATCTCACAAAATAAGGGTCCAGCGGAAAATCGAACTATACTACGCGATAGAGCAGACTTTTATTTTGAGAAACCACCCTTTCAAGTTTGCAACGTCAACGTTTTTTCGAACCAGAAAGCAAAATATCTTCGTCCGACATGAGTTGCCGCCAGTGGTGCTCGAGACTGGATACGGCGCGGCTCAGTGACGGAATACATACGGAGCGGCGAACGACCGTTATAGTGGTGAGCGCCACTGATGTTTTGTAAGGGATGGCCAGGATCGATGCGGTGGGTGAAATGCAAAAGTGCCGGGTATGGTTCACTAGTTTAATATGTTAACAGCTCTAAAATGCGTGTTGCCTCAAGGTCGGCCTAAACGAGACTGACTCTCTCCAGTGTCTCCAACCGTCGATTGTCAACGACGACGAAACGGTATCGGCATCTCGTAAAGATATTCGGCGAAACCGATCAGCGTAACCTAAAGGATGTTTGGCGGCTCGCAGTCGCCCTACAGCCTACAATGTATGGTGGCTCGCAGACGGTTGGCTTACCGCTTACAGTTTTTCAATTATTTTAACCGTTTGAGTCCCAAGCAGCGCGATCGCGCTGTTAAGATTTTATGCCGAGAAAACCCAGCTTATTTCATACTCATTTAAAAAAAGCGCGGTTGCGCTGTTTGGGATTCTTCGACAGTGTTTTTTCAATACCTCCTGGGACTCAAACGGTTAATCTTTCTACTGTTTTAAAATGCACTTCCTCATTTTTGCTACAAATGCATGACATCCGCAATCTACTGATCGCATTACCTCATTACTGTGATTTGTGCTGCAATACAAGTGATATTGCAATTGTTATTAGTGCATACCTATGTGTTGACAAATGTGAACAGTGATCGTGAGTGTGGAAAAATTTCATGGCATCTGTATGAAACAAACATACGATTTATTTATCGTTTGGTAAGTGAAGGTAAAAGCCCGGATGTTTACTTGGCCGCACATCTTTTAGGTCAGGACTGTCGTTTAAGGGTGTAGATCTGGATTTGACTTCGAAATTAGTTTGAGCTCCGTCCAGTAGGGGAGCTGAGTACAGTTTCTACAGAATGGTTCAGAGGCACAGCAGCGCCAACGAGAGACCGTCTCGGTGGAGACAGCAGTCACTGCATGAATAAATGTTACCGGTAAGTCAGAGGCTTCATCACTACATAATGCTGCCGAATAATGTAAATTACGCCTCGAAAACGCAAAAGTAGGTCACTTGGGCGAGCTCGCACAATAGATTTATCTTTTATCTAGCGATTGTGACTACGTAGGGGTCCCAAATGTGCATTAGCGAGACGTTTAATGTCTAGAACTGGACCCCTTGCAACCTCGTGTACGTCTACAGTTGCTAGCGGTGTGTGAGTTCGAGTGTGTGAGAGAGATCTATACCCTTAACCCCTTAACCTACGATTTACGTTCCAACAGCCTAGGACCAAAATGGCCCATGCCAGTGATATTTACATTTGGCCCGACCGATGTACCACGGGCCAGGCCCGTCATAATCAGTTTTGGCCCGAATACAAGACCACGTGCCTCACTCGTAGTTGTAGGTTAAGGGGTTAACGGCTCGCGACGGTCGATTCTCGAAGGCTACGCCTCCTCGACCGTCCGCGCGTCTCGCTCCCCGTGGCGGTCCTAGTACTCGGAGCCGCTCAGGCGCGTACCATAGCATAGGCGCTATTCGTGGCGCTTCAGGTCGACACGCGTATCAACAGGTTTACGCATTACCATCGAGGTACTATTGCCAATGCGTTTTTTTTTTTGTTAGATGTATCCCCTGTAGGCCTATTCCACTATATCGCACGATAATTTCGGACAACAGCTGTAGAAAAATAATTAGAAAAATAGTTATTAATTCTATTGTTCAAATTTTAATACCATCTGAAATAGCATGACCAATTTAACAAGCACGTCTAAACGTGCACGAAAATCATGCTATTCCAGATGGTATTAAAATTTGAACAATAGAACGAATTTATTTTCTACAGCTGTTGTCCGAAATTATCGTGCGATATAGTGGAATAGGCCTACAGGGGATACCAGTAACAGAAAAAAACGCATTGGCAATAGTACCTCGATGGTAATACGGAAACGTATTTATACGCGTGTCGACCTGAAGCGCCACGAATAGCGCCTATGCTATGGTACGTGCCTGAGCGGCTCCGAGTAGTAGGACTGCCACGGGGAGCGAGACCGGCGCAGCCGGTCGAGGAGGCGTAGCCTTCGAGAATCGGCCGTCGCGAGCCGTTAAACGATAGTCCTGCCTTCGGTTGTCGTTTTACCACCAGCTGTGTAGTTCGTTGACCTTGACCGTACGTCCCTTACCGTTCGGGACAATGCCGTATACCTGAAGCCAGCTATGCAGTTCGTCACCGAGTGGCCCAGTGATACACATTTCGATGCAGCAAGTGGATTTACGGCTGAATAAGTGAGTTTTTAATTCCATACGTTCAATTTCTACTCCTTCTCTCGTTCGATGCCTCGTCGCCGGGCACCGCTAACGCTCGTCCGAGTGGATGCTCCTGGCGCGTCACACCAAGCCAGCCATCGCGGGTCTAGCTCGCACTGATTGGTCCGTGTTTTTCGTTAATAACTCCCAAACGAAGCTTCGGAGGACATTTTGCAAAAGGAAAATGGCGCTTGAAATAACCTCAGGAACCTCCCATTTCCGGGAGTTGAAGTACTTTTGTGACACCTTGTATAAACCCCTGCATTTTTACTCTCTTTGGTTAGTACTTGTCCAAGCACGAGTAGTGTCACGTCGTGTTGCATTCGTTTGAATCTACGTGACATCTTGCCATGTCTCAAGTGAGATCGGGTTAAAGTTGCCTTTCAATCAAAATTAACCTTACAGACTCCGCGAGTCCGGTTCAAAGTCTGTTCGATGATTACAAGTACTCTCGGGCCCTGCATTGCCAGTGCGTCAACACTGAGCATTTCGGTAATAGTAATTCCAATACTATACTTTTAATCCACAACATGACTAATATTATGCATTTATACATATTCAAGTTCGATTTATATTGTTTGAGAACACAGGTTAACCATTGTCAAATACAGGAATAAAAATGAATTTGAGATTAAATTAAAGTTAAGCATAAAATTTTGAATAATACAATAAAAAAATTTACAATAGAAATAGAAACATTACAAATATTTTACAATATCAAATGGAAAGAAATTAAGTTCAATATAAGCTAGCGTAATTTCTTTCTAATACGCTCTTTTTATGGCGAACGGGCAGAAGAGAGCCTCTTCGCGATCGCGCTCTCCGATGATTGTCGGATGTATTGAAAACTCATAATCTGACAACGTTGCGTACTTTAGATTTGACAACGCTGTAGAAGTTTGACTAGTCGAACCCGAGTCTAATCGGATCTAGTTCTCGAATTCATCGTTCTCAAAACGTAGAGGACGCTAAAATCACTGGCATTTTAAGGTGACGGTACAACAGATTCCTATGGTCACCAAGTCCCATAAGATGTCCGATCTAATCCTACATCTCGTCTGTGGTTTCATATTAAACGAACGGCCGTGCGCCCCAACCATAGCGACACGCGATTTTTATGTTACATATTGGTTTACACTAAGAATTACATCTCATCGATAAAATTGGTATATTCTATAAAAAGAAAAGTTAAAAGACACTCAAGTCCATTTATTCAAAACTAATGCTGACAGCACTGTCTAACTCCACTACTGCGTTCCAGTAACCAGTACTTACACGATTCTTATAGATCTTGATGCGCTGTACCAGAGAGAATGTGAAAGTGCTCACGCTCGGGTTTTAGCCGTCGTTTATTACACAAGTCATCATCGGAATTATATCACATTTGGTATCATTTTCATTAGAAAAATGCCACGGATATGTTGGTGAAAGTCACAAAAGAATAATGAAAAATAAATTAGTTTTGTTATTGGATTAGTAGTGGTCTCACACCGATATACCCGACCCGTATGATGTTACACTTCTCGGCGACCGAGACCTCTCGAGTTTTATGGCCCCTCACGGGGTATACCTCGCAGCAGTGGAGATAGTTCAGAGACAATTATGTGTGAGACATTTATAACAATTATCGATAAAATAATATATTGCCGGCCTTTCTGGCCGATTGAGTCCCACACTACCTGCCATCTTCATCTTGGAGGAGTATGCGTAAATGCATTCTCCACCGCTCTTAAAAAAAAGGTTAGAATTTGCATGAACAGGCACTCCTTTTGAACCAATTGCTTCCGAAGCAGTCCAGACGCAGAGGCATGCGAAATAAAATAGTTTACATTTTGCGTCGTTATAATACTCTGAGCAACCGCATTACTCTGGCATTACTTATGGGTGATTTAATATTCCTTATCGTAGCAATAATTCAAAGAAGGAAACGAAGATGCCCTTATTCGAAGCGCATTTATTCGTAGCGCCGAATGAAATTTTTATCTTGCATCTGTATCTTTATTCGGGGGCTTCGAATAACTTTTGCCAGCTCGAATAAACGTGTGCCGAGCGTCGAGCCCAGAAGCGCGAGCTGCTTCGGTCGCCGATTAGTGCGTAAACATGCTGCGTAACCTGATACGGGGTCAGGTATATCGGTGTGAAACCACTTCAAATCCAATTACAAAATTTCTTTATTTTTCATTATTTCTTTATGGGATTTTCGCCAACTTATTTGTGACATTTTTCTAATTAAAATGACACTAAACACGATATAATTTCAAATGTTGTTACTAGTTTCATTGACGGTATAGAGTAATTTTTCGGCCGCACGGTCCGAGTTTACATGCTGCCCTTTTCTACGTTCGGCAATGTCCCTTTGTACTTTCGGCGTGGTCGACGTAGTCATAAAATGTTGAGTGCATGAACAATTCCTGAGTGTTGGTACGAATGGGGAATAAATGTTGGGTTGGTACGAGTGAGCAGATGTAAGGTTGGTACGAGCGAGCGGTGTGAGATTGTTTTAAAGCGAGCGGCACGAGATTGTTTGAAGCGAGCGGCGCTTGTTCAGATAGATGCATAGAGAACGGTGATCAGAGTGCATGTGGTTTGGCGACGCGCAATTGAAAGTACCTTATATTATTATATGTCTATATACATTGATTGTTTGCAACAGTTTATATATTAAAGAGTTATATTCAGTTTACTTTAAAATAGAACTAAAGAATGTTTGATTTAAAGCAACATTAGACAAGTATACGAACAACATAAAAAAAATAGTTTGCCTTCACAATCTCTCTCCCTGCTCTGAACTGGTGATGAGAGCATGATCGCGACTTTACTGCAGTACCTTATATATTTCCTAGATATAATGCGTATAACGGTTTTCGTCGAAATTGTTTTTTATTTTTTTAAATTAATAATATCCGTAGTTAATAACATGAAAAAAATTGGAGACATTGTTGATGACAATCCTCATTATTAAATTAATGCTTTGATATGAAATCTGTATTTCTTTGTATTCTTCCCAGTTTGCAACTAAAAGATCGAAAAAAATGAAAATAATTTCTATCATTATAATTAATATTATATTGAATTTATATTAATTAAAGATTGTAATATTAGATCTATATATTAGTTGCATATTTTATATAGAACCATGTAAAACAATTAAACTGTACGTTCTGATCCAGGCCAAAGTCGAAACCGATTCTGTTACAGGCTAAAGTCGAAACCGATTCTGTTACAGGCTAAAGTCGAAATCGGTCCTGTTCCAGGCTAAAGTCGAAACCGGTTCTGTTACACGCTAAAGTCGAAACCGGGTCTGTTCCAGGCTAAGAACTAGAATAGGGGGCAGCACTATAATGGGCACTGTAGGGACTATGTCTAGTTCCTCTCTCGAACTAGATCGGCCGCATGCGAGCGGCAAGAGTGAGTTGCCTCTCTATGTAGAGTTGATGGCGAGTCAACCACGTTGTAACCGACATTCCGTTAGAATCTGCCGTTCGTATTGTACACGCGTACGACGTGCAGTAAATGTTCGATAGATGCGAAAAGTTCTATACGATAGATGCGAAAAAAATATCCCCTCCAACTTAGTAATCTGATCTCGGTTCGGTATATCGGTGTTAACCACAACTAACGTGACGCGGAGAGTCGCAGTCGTCGACACAGTTCAAACGCCCGAGCATCATCACAATGACCAATATTTAATCTTCTTTATTTTTCATTATTTTTTTATGGAACTTTCAGCAACATATTGCTGGCATTTTTCTAATGCAAAATGATACCAAACACGATATAATTTCAGTGGTTTAATCGATGATGAAAATCCATTACAATTTTTTGGTAAGAAATAAAATTAAGTAAATCTTAAATAAATCTTAAGTGGTTACATAAACCAGTTAAAAAACTACAAAAATTGTGTCTTTTGCTGACGGATGCAAACGCACCAATTCGATGGAATTTAGACTGTAGAGGTTTAAATGACGATGGACGTTTAGGGCGCAAGGAAGAATAGCGCGTATAGAAAAGAAAGAGACACGGACAGTTGCCGTCGCCGGCACAGTTCACAGGCCGGCGCGTGGTCTCGCTTTACACGCGCTGTCCTTCTCTACGTTCGGCTCGGCCTTTGAAGTTTAAAAAAATAGCTCCCCTATACGATAGATGCAAAGAAATCCGTCCGAGGCTTTCGCGTCTATCGAACATTTACTGTACTTGTATTCTCGTGATCCGACGATCCGACTATCGTTACCTCCGCACGTGGCCGTGCGGACGGCAGAATAAAGAACATACTTAGTTTTCTCTAATCAGTGGTGACTCTTAGTACCCTATACCTGACGGTTTCCTGCGGTAGTAGACAGCGCTCCTCCTAGTAACATTGAGGGCAAATTCTACACAGTGTCGCCAGAAAGGCGCCGAAACGGGCACAGTAGGGGAGTACAGCTACCCTCTCTCCGATGACCGTGGCACGTTGCGCGTGCGCGACTCTCCCAGTCGCCCCACTAAATCCCCGTCGCGCACGCGCAACGTGCCACGGTCATCGGACAGAGGGTACCTGTACTCCCCTGAGCTCACAAAATCTGGCGACACTGATTCTACAGCATGGCCAAAACCCGAGCGTGAGCACTCTCATATACTCTCTGGCTGTACATCGACCAAAAAATTATTTTTCTCAATCACCATTAAATTTTTAGAAATTTAATTGAAAAAAGGTTAAATTTTAAATTTTCTACTGTTTTAACTGTAAAAGCTCTTGAGACGCGATCGACCACAGCATCCTTTAGCTACGAAATAAAGTCTTAAGTTCCGGCATCATTCAGAACACGCCTCAACCTAAAGCCTCGTACAGACCTGAACATTTCGGCGAACATTGCGCCGCGCATTACGCCGAACGGCGAAGGGAACAATAGTTTTAAATGCACGTGGCATTCGTGGGTCCCGTCAAAACTATTGTTCCCATCGCCGTTCGGCGCAATGCGCAGCGCGATGCGCGACGAAATGTTCAAGTCTGTACGAAGCATAACATCTTTCAAGTATAAACATTTAAACATATTTAGACAATGTTTACATCTTGTCTCTTGTGAAGTTATTGAGTCGAGTTATAAATAACTTTTGTTGCAGACACTAAAAAATTGTTGAAGAAGTATGAAATCATAATTATAATGGGAATGTGTGCATAGAATAGCAATTATTAATTCGTATGCCTTTTCTAGAGTGAATTCGTCCATTTAAACTAATTGTAAGTTCCTCTAGTTGCCTTTCAGCAAAGTAATGCAGAACTGATTTTTAAGAGCGGTACAGAATTAATGCATAACCATTTTATATACTAATACAGGACTAATACAATGGTGATTCTTTAGAAATGGAATAGGAATCAAAATCAACATAATATCATGACCATTTTCACGCCCTACTTTTGAGTAATATTGTGAACTAATGATATATCGTTTTTACCACTATTATAATTATTAAAAAAATTATTATATCTTTTAAAATTAATCGTGGGATATTAGTGAAGAACCAAGCAACTCCTCTAGATTTTTATGAAACTTTCATATAAATTCAATTTTGAGAACTACCAGTAAGCAATCTGCTCTTTTTATGACTTGCTATGAATTTTCCACCAAAACTTGTCGATAAATTCCGACCCATCTGTCGCGCCATTACCCACGGTATTTGCCAAATCGAGGGCAAAACGAGGACAGACCCCGCTCTCGTGTAGAGGATCATCTAATCTTGCTTTAAGAGTAATTATTGAAAATACATGAAACTTAAAATTATATAATTTAGTCATTTATATAAAATTCCATTTTCCCTCCTACAGCAAGGTTTACTTCGATTTTGCCCGATATTTACTCTTGGAGCTAGATTAGATCTGCTCTTAGTGCGACCGACCTGCCCTCTACACGAGGGTAGGGTCTGCTAGTCTGCTCTCGTTTTGTCTTCGATTTGGCATGAAATTCTGCCTGCAAACTTTACACTCGAATTGCGACCCATCTGTTGCGAAATAGTCGACAAGTTTTGGTCAGCAAATTCATGCCAAATAGGCACCAAATTCTGATTCAAGCATGGTTTTGGCACCAAAGTGACCACCTTTTACTCGCAAAATACGATTACAAACATTGATCAACATTTGCTCGAAGCAGGTTTGACTGACTGGGTAGTTTCACTCCTTTAGTATGAATGATGGCTGTAACTGTAAAGAAGAATGCTGTTGAATATTTTTTTAAGGTTTATGTTATATAAGCTGTTTATTTGCCAAATCGATTAACTCCACAAAATAATGAATAGAAAAACTTGATAAAGTAGGCAACATTAACTTTTAAAAGTCCTTTCAATTTGTGTCATTCAGTAGTATTAAGACCAATTATTAAGAAAATTGATTTTTAATGGAACCATTTAAGCATCAGTTAAGTGTTTTGGCAGACAAAATGTAAGACAACTTGGAAAGTGGTAATTTGGCTTATGAACGAGCAATATCTAAAAATATCTAATAAAGTTTTATTAAAATCGAAAAGCTTCGCTTGTTTTGTGACACTTTTTGTTAGTCCCTTTTTACAGACACAAAATTTTACCTTCTTTTAGAGCGGAGACATATTTGCTTAGTTTTTCTCGAATAGCATTCTTTCCTTTCGTATGTAGGAAGTGCTTTATTACTTCGCCTTCGTTTGTGCTATCTTTCAAAGTTATTTCAATCTGTAATTTAAGATGTATTCATTATCTTACGGGTAGGAATATTAATAACCTAAGATTCTCGTTCCATAGTTTTATAATATTAAGTCTGTTAAAGTTTATATATTTCTTACAAGCAAAGTGTATTTTCATTTTTGTAACACTAATATGTATAGTCCTCCGATTTTCGCAGTTCAAATGTAATTATATTCCTTTTAAAAATGACTCTAACTCTCATACACTCCTTAGAAATGTTATACAAGAAATCCTGAATACTTCACTCATTTTTGTTTTATATTTTGATCAATATTACTATAATCTATTCAAATATGTTTTATTGAAAATAAATAATAAATTGAGTAAATGTAACTAATTTACTACATTATGAGTTGCAGTTATATAGAGACATTTGACAAGGATTCACGCAATTATAACAAGCCATACCTTATTAAGGTTGAAGTTGCAAAGAAATGTTAGAAGAAAAGAATGAATGGTTCAAAGTAGACTACACATACGCGATCACATTTAGTTTTAGCAACTGTCATAATGCGTGTGCATTTGATCGTGAATATAAAGTATATTTTAATGATTCAGTTTTTTCTCTATCAACTAGAATTAAAGTAAGGTGTTGAGAAAAGTTGTGTGTGTGCCAATATCATACTACATAGTTAAAAAATTGTAGCTCCTTGAAAAAATTTAGTATCCTTTTCTAAGAAACTATACATATAGGTCAAATGATGGAATGACATTTTGTTTTAATATTTCAAGAAAATAATATATTTGCAATAACTTTATATATTGTCCCATATTTTAAAATTGTCCAAAAAATACTGTTTTGGGAAATCATAATTACTGATCTGCGAAATCATGAAATAATAAAATTTTGTTTGTGGATAATAACACACTAAAAATGAATAATTCTTTGAAGAAGATAAAAGTCTTAACATTGCCATGAAGGAGTCTTTTAACTGTAGATTTATCAATAATATACATTACTACATAGGCTTCAACTGCCTTTAGTATAACCTCTTCTTTGTCAACACAGAAAACAAATTTTTGTTAAAACAAACTGTTCCTACTACAGTGGCTTTTCTTTCCAATAGTTCAGTGGTACATATACGAATTGTAGTGATACTATACATACAGGTTGTTAGAAAAGTCAGGCAACGGTCGAATATCTCAAAAAAAAGCATTTTAGAGAAAAATGGTTCAGACATGTAATTATGGTTTCGCAAGAGCTATTAGGTGGTGCCATGGGTTTGACCTTGAAGAGTTATTTGAAGGTCACGTGAAGGTCACCTCAATTTTTTTAAATAGCACCCCCTATTTTTTATTATATATTCTTGTAACTGATCTCAAGAGCTTTCCAAAACACTATAATAAAATGTTTTTTCATTAATTATTTTTCGAGTTATAAGGCTTCAAAATAACAATACCGCCGGTATTAGCGTTAACCGAGTGTACCACGTGGAGTGGAGGTTGCACGGTCGGATTTACATCGGACAAACATCGTGTTTGCACACACACACACACACACACACACGCACGCGCGCACACACACACACACACACATACACACACAGCCATACGCACACACAAGAGTTGTAGGGGGTGCCATTTAAAAAAATTGAGGTGACCTTCACGTGACCTTCAAATAACTCTTCAAGGTCAAACCAATGGCACCACCTAATAGCTCTTGCGAAACCATAAATACATGTCTGAACCATTTTTCTCTAAAATGCTTTTTTTTTGAGATATTCGATCGTTGCCAGACTTTTCTAACACCCTGTATGTATATGTCAGTCTCATAATTGATGACACACACTTTAAATCAGAATAACTTTTTTATAAATGGACCAAACAATCTCGGTCTTTCTGCCAGGTTAGATGAATTAGTTTACTAGAAGATGTATAATGAAAATTTTGAAGAAAGTGCGTTTAGTCTGAATAAGAAAAAAATTTTAGAAGTTGCTTTTTGCAACTCTTTTATTTGCGCTTGTAACGAAAAGTTTAAAAAAGTGATTTGTAGATTGAAATAAATTATCCACATGCTGAAAATTTTATAGAAATTGATTAAATGGTTTATGAGTTATAAACGATTAAAAATGGTGAAAATTACAGTTTTTCCCCGATTTTCAGCATACTTTTTCCGTTTTATTCTATCATTTAGTGATTTTCACAATTTTCAGTAGTTTATAACTCGCAAACCAATTGACCAATTTCAATGAAACTTTTAGCATGTACATAACTTATATGAATCTACATCAAAATGAGTGAATTTGCGTATGAGAGTTAAATATGAACAAAGCAATAAGAACTAGGTATTGATATGCCACTTTCTCATTGCTCAGGATGTATAATAAAACTGTGGAGCATAACAAGGTTAACACGTTCACAGTCCTATAATCTGTATGTATTACTTTAAATAAAAAATTAATAAATAACTACTGCATAATTACAGCAAGTACTAAACATAATTAAACTTAAACCAGTTGGTAATTATATAGAAAAGGTCTGCCTACTCCGATTTTGATGAAATTTTAATATGTTACAGATTTCGACATTTTGAACAACTTTTTCCTTTTCCAATATAGGGGGTTCGCTTTTAGTTTTCGAGATATTTGCAAAAGACTATCGCTAATACTGTATTGAATGTTTTGTGTGAAGAGAATGTTTGTTTGAATCTGTTTATTTTTGTTTGTAAACACGTTGTGGGGATCAGAACAGAGCGTCACTCTATATAGGGTGAGCTTTCAATTTTGAAAGAGTACTTGTGCATTTTCGCTTTGTGCTCTCCGCCCCCCACCAACTAACCCTAACTAATTCTTATCGCATAATTTTTGCATTCTATATAGCCTTCATACAGAATTTTAACTCGTAATGGAAAAATCATGCAATCAGAATTAGTTAGGGTTAGGTCTGGATTAGGGTCCCCGGGGGGGAAGCTAGTTTCCTCCCCCCCCCCCGGGACGGGTCGACATCTCCGAGGTAACTCGGTGTAGGGGATGTCGGCTCGGCCCCCCTAATGAGCGACGAGCTCTGGGGGGCGTGGGGATGGGCAGGGTGGGGAGGGTCGGGGCCTGCCGGATCACGCCTCGGACGACCCTTCCTTGCCGGTGGCGGCGTTTTCTTGCCCTAGCCTGAGACGGGTGCCTTCGGGTCACGGGGCTCGGAAAGCCCATTCCGACGGCCCCAGGGATGGGGACACCGGGCGGGTCCATCCGCCCGGGGTCTTATAGAGTAGGTAGTGGGCAATGCTAAGCCCTTCCCCTCCCCCCCCCCCCGGGATTTTATGATAGTTGAGAAGTATCCTGTTGAGTACTCGCGTGATCCAGGCACTTCCCATTTAGCTTAGGCGGGTGTGGGGTCTTAGTGGGTAGCCACTGGGGACGGGCGCGCCTTCGGCGCCCCCCTCCCCGGTGGTAGTCGCACATAACCTCGGTTTCCCCCCAGAGGCCGAGGTATGCGTAATGCATTTCCCCACAAAAAAAAAGGACTGGGTTAGGGTCCTATAAGGTCCAGGGTCTTATTCCCTGGTGCGCCAACCCCTCCTCCACGTGGTAGGACTTGGACACCTTCTGGTGACTAACGGGGCTCTGGTAGAGAGTGCTCTTACGTGAGTGATCGCTTTGCGATCACCGTGGCACGTACAAAAATGGAATAATAAAAGAAAGATATAAGCCAAATAAAGGAAAAACTCCTTAAAACGGAATACAAAGGAAAGTCCCGATAACTGATAACAAAGCAAATCACCAACAACAGTTTTCGAAAGGCTGAGAACCTAGTTCATGCTTGAAAAACTGTAATAATCATTATCACTAATGACGGTATTTTCGAACTCGACCGTAGGCTGACCACCCCGACGAGGAAACTGCAGCAAACACACCCGTCTTAATAAAAGAGGCAAACGGAAAATAAAAATCCCAGTTAGATGGGGACAGAATTCACCAACAGTATCCTCTGCTTGTCGTAAGAGGCGTATAAAAAGGGAGGTTGTAGGGTGTTGATAACCCGCACCCCCTTTGAGTAAAGGAATACTGGAACATTCCTTAATCTAAAATCAGGAAAAGGAAAATTCCTCGAACCAAAAAGAAATAAAAAGGGAGTCATAAAGACCAGAGAAAAACAAGGTATTAACAAACAGTTTTCGAAGGGCTGCGAATCTAGTTCGAGCTTGAAAAACCGCAATAATCATTATTAATAATGACGGTCTTTTCGGGCTCTACCGTAGAATGATCACCCCGACGACGAAACTGCAGTCCACACAAATTGTCTTAATATAAGGGACAAACGGAGAGACTAAAAAGAAAAAGAGATAGCAACTAATTACGTAAATAATTAGGCATCTCGCCGGACCAGGCATCAAATTAAAACTAAAAAATAATAGGACCTCCCAGTTTCTCGATTATGTCCCGATTTCGATGAGCTTTGGATATGTTGTAAAGACCACGATTCTGAACAACATTTCCTTTTAGACTTTTTGCCTCGCGTCTTTAGTTTACGAGATATTTGTAAAACCAGTACCGAAAGCTAAGGGTTGTACGGTCAGGTCAACGAACTGTACAGCTGATGGTAGATGGCAGGTATACGACAATCACATGTTTCGGTTTTCTTGCAGATTTGTACGCAGAGTCGATGGGTTACTGTTCGAAAAGGTCGTCCGTCCTTTCACCCAGCAAAAGGTAGGAATGTCAGGTCGGCGTGGCGTTTTAGGGTCCCTATTGTCCTATGCCTCCCTTAAGAAACTTTCTAAAAGAAAGACGGACGACGTTTTCGAACAGTAACCCATCGACTCTGCGTACAAATCTGCAGGAAAACCGAAACATGTGATTGTCGTATACCTGCTATCTACCATCAGCTGTACAGTTCGTTGACCTGACCGTACAACCCTTAGCTTACGGTACTGTCGTACACCTGAAGACATCTGTGCAGTTCGTCACCGAATGACCCAGTGACAGTGACACACATTTCGAAGCATTTTCAATTACAAGTTTTTACAAATTTCTCGTAAACTAAAGACGCGAGGCAAAAAGTCTAAAGGGAAATGTTGTTCAGAATCGTGGTCTTTACAACATATCCAAAGCTCATCGAAATCGGGACATAATCGAGAAACTGTTGTCTGTTACATCGCGGCGTACCGACAACACTCTCCTCCCCCCGGCTCGCCGCGCTGACCGTGCCACCGAGCGACTAGGCGCGCTCTGGTTGGTCCGTGTTTTTCGTTAATAACTCCTAATCAAAGCCGCAGACGCCATTTTTGCTAAGGAAAATGTCGCTTCAAATGACTCAAGGAACCTCCATTTCCCGCTTACGCAGTCGTTTTGGGACACCCTGTAGTCACCGAAAACTAATCATTAAATTAATGGAAAATTGGAACATTCTCTCAAAATAAAAATCTAAACTCAAGAAGAAAACTCCTCAAACCAAAAAGGAATAAATAAGGGAGTTATAAAGACCAAAGAAAAACAAGGTATTCATAAACAGTTTTCGAAGGGCTGCGAATGTAGTTCGATCTTGAAAAACCGCAATAATCATTATTAATAATGACGGTCTTTTCAGGCTCTTCTAATGGGCCTTAAATGAGAGGTAACCGAAAATATTACGGAAAAAGAGACAGTCAAAGATTATAAACATAATCATGCATTTCTACGGAAACTGATATCCGAAAGTAAAAAGCAATGCTACTAATCTACCAGTCGATACAGGAAATAGACGTAGGAAACACAGGTGTTTCCTCGATTTCTGTATCTGAGAAAGATGAAATAGTACAAACCTGAGGGAAACCAATTCTCAAAAACTAGAAAACTGGAAAATGTAAGACTGATTTTCACTGAAGGATGTCGACTCGTTCGCGATCGTACAACAAAATGGCGTGTTCTGGTCACCGAGACCCGCTTTTATAGGCAGAACTAAAAAGATGCCGCCCATCGCCACGACGCTGTTCTGTGGTGCCATGCCGCAAGGAACACAGCGGCATCGGTACCACGCCGAAAAGAGCGCAGCGGCATCGGTACGACGCCGAAAAGAGCGCAGCGGCTCGAACACTCGGAGCGGCAATGTGCCTTGATTGTCGAAGGCACACGTGCACAGAAACGTCGTCAGCGGCAAACCCTTACAACTCGGCCGTCCTGACAATAGACCGTCCTCGGACTATGCGCATGACATCGTACATATGTATTACAGAATCTTATTATCACTCATTTAACTATGACTTAAACATAACTTAACAATTATAACTGAACACGCAATATAACACAAACAAGTATAGCTAAAATATATAAGTCAAACAGAATAATTATTTACACATCTAATAATCTTACATACTACCGCCGCTGGGTGTGTTCGCTTCCACCCAGGATCGCATGTTCTTTGGCTCCCATACACCCTGATATCGTTTTTGTGTATTTTGAAAACCGTCTATATCTGTTACAATGTATCGATCATTTCTTAGCTCTTTCCTTATTACATACGGTCCTTTAAATTGTGGGATTAGTTTTTTTGAAGTTCCCGCCGTAGAGTCAAAATTCCGTAACATAACGTAGTCTCCTTCACGATACTTGTGAGGTTCCTTATGGTTTTTGTTGAAATACTTAGTGTTATAATTTTGGGCTTCAACAATTTTATCGGCAGCTTTAAATCGCATAGCATCTAAGTCTCGACCTGTTTCATTACTTATACTATCGAGATATTCTTTAATCTCATCATTAATTTGACCTCGCTGGTCCACACCAAACATTAATCTACTGGGAGTTTCACCCGTACTCTTGCTTACAGTATTGTTAATACAATGTTCAACATCTGATAATACCTTATACCAATATTGTCCACTATCATTGTCTGTTAATTTGCTTAACATAGGCGCTAATACACGGTTCACTCTTTCCACTTGTCCGTTGGCTTGTGGCGAACCAGTAGCTATCAACACGTGTTTCACATCATGGTTGCTTAAAAATTCACTGAACTCTTGTGAGGTGAAGCACGTTCCACGGTCGGATACGATGGACTGCGGTCTGCTATAATTGTTAAAATATTCCGTTAAACATGCTACAGCCTCGCGACTAGCAGTCGTTCTAGTAGCATACAATTTCACAAATTTAGTGAACGCATCTATTACCAAGAATACATGTCGCTTTATCAAATGCTGCTTATCGACCGGACCAAAATGATCAATATGCAGTGTCGTAAACGGAACATTTCCCTTTGAAATCGCGTGTAATACCCCCTCCTTTTTCCCAGCTGGCGGAGAATAAACTATACACTTCATGCAATTTTTTATATGATTATGTACTTTTGGTTTTATATTCGGAAACCAATAGCTTTTCAATATCGTATCGACTGTCTTTTCCACACCTAAGTGACCCATTTGGTCATGGTATTTAAAAATAATGTTCCGTTCCATATTTTCTGGTACATAAAAAAGTAACTCCGACTTTCTTTTTCTATATATAAGACCATTCCGCATTTCAAATAATGAATCTTCTTGTTTACCCAATTTGTCGATTAATTCCTTTATCTTTTCGTCCTGTGACTGAGAGACAGACAATTTGTGTTCGAACGGACTATCTTCTACCACTAAAATTCCTATTGTTCTGCTAAGAGCATCTACATGTTTCATCCGACCCGCAGATCTATGCTCCACGGTATAGTCGTACGTTGCTAGCTCTAATGCCCATCTCGCGATTCGAGGGTTCATATCTTTTTTCTGCAGTGTTAATTTCAGAGAGTTACAATCTGTAATTATTTTAAACGGGATTCCGTGCAAATAGATCCGAAATCGCTTAAGCGCGTAAATAATTGCTAATGTCTCGAGTTCGAAGCTATGATATCTACTTTCAACATCCGTCGTACGCTTCGAGAAGTAAAATATGGGGTGCAATTTCAAATCCTTCTTTTTCTGCACGAGCACAGCTCCAAAACCCAATGAGCTAGCATCGCAATGCAGCTCAGTTGGATCACGGGGATCGTAAATTGCCAATATAGGTGCCGTAACTAATTTTGTTTTTAATATTTCGAATGCATTCAACTCAACTTCCGTGAATTTAAAATCAGTATCCTTTCTCATCAAATCGTAAAGTGGTTTAGCTATTATCGAAAACCCTTCTATAAATTTTCTAAAATACGCACAAAGACCTATAAAGCTTTGCACGTTACGCATGCTTTTAGGCACCGGAAATTTTAATACCGCCTCAATACCACTATTCGTAGGACTAATTCCTTCGGCTGTCACCATATAACCGAGATACTGAATCTTTGTATACAAAAACTTGCATTTGTCGATTCTCAGATTAAGTTTATTCTCCACCATTTGTCTGAATACACGTTTCAAAATGTTCAAATGATGCTCTAATGTCTCCGACGCGATAAGCAAATCATCGATGTACACGACTATATCACCCGACCTGATCAATTCATCAAATACCTCATTGACATAACGCTGAAATTTTGTTGGCGCTGGTTTCAGGCCAAAAGGCATTTTTACAAACTCGAATTGACCGAAATGCGTGATAAACGAGGTATATTTAACAGATTCCTCGGCAACCGGTATGTGATAAAAACCGTCTTTCAAATCAAGCAAACTGAAGTAAACTTTTCCTTTTAACACGTTCAACTGATCCTCAATCAACGGAATCGGATAATTATCCCTCGCAATTTGTTTGTTTAACACTCTATAATCCACACACATCCTATATTCGCCGTTCTTTTTCTTAACTAATACAATAGGTGACGTGTATTCTGATTCACTTGCACGAATTATTTCTTTTGACAGCAGATTATCTAATATTTCTCGTAAACTGGTTTGCTCAGCATGTGAAAGTCTGCGCGGAGAAAAACTAAATGGTTTCACTTCTGTCACAGTTATTTTTAACTCGGTTTTAATTTTTGGCAGCTCAGGACGCTTAGGCTGTAAATATTCTGCTGCAAAAACATTTTTAACACGTAATTGATCAGACTCAGATATTTCTGCATTAATTGATAAATTATCAGCACTGTTAACACAAGTCTCCCGAGTGTCTATGTTTAAAATTTCCGAAATCGCTTCATCTACAGCAACTGATGACGGTACTATTAATTTCATATTGAATTTTCTCATCACGTCTCTCCCCAATACTATCGAAACGGTCATGGTATCATCTGGTACCACATACAAAAATATTGCATTTTCCACCTTTTCGTCTAATTCAATATTTGCTACTACAGACCCTAAAACAACCAATCTACTACCATTAAGGCCACAGAATGCCTTATCAGAAACACTCGTGCAATTGATCAGATGTCGCGGCGCAAAAGTTTCTTTCACAAAACTGATCGGGCTACCCGTATCGATTCGCGCATCTAATAGTAATTTCGATTGCGCGTCTGCGTCGCATATTTCCAACCCGATAGTTTTTATAAATTCATCCCGCTGTTCGGATACATGATCTACACAAGCTACTTGTTGTTTGTCTAACTTACTTCTACAGTCCGTATATCTATGACCCATCTCGCCGCATCGGAAACAGGAACCTTTCTCTCGTCGGGGCTCCTTGCAGTCTTTAGCCAAGTGCCCGTATCCGCTGCAGTTGTAACACCTTATCTTGTTTTGACTCTCCTCCTTAAGAGAGCCACTTCTAATTTGACGCTGTCGTTGGTTCTCTTGCGCTTCTGTCTTGCCTCCGCCCGTCAATTCTCGATGCATCCGCTCCTTTCCATCCGTCAGTGTGATGCTCTCGAACGCCGCCCATAATTCCGAAGTCGACTGGAAATTCTGAATCCGCGCCTGGTTCCGTATCTGCCGATCCGGTATTCCATCGACCAGATATTCAATCATCTCTTCTTCGCCCACAGGTACATAATTACCCAAAACAATTTTGTCGTGGTAATATACCGCGAAGGGTTCACTCGGTTTCCAAGAACGTTCTTCAAATTTTTTTCTTAATTCCAATTTGCTTTCCTTCTTCTCGAACATCTTCTTCATCTCCTGCAGTAACTGCGTAGCATCCATTTCGATGTGCTCTGGACGGGACTGAAACCACCGAAGAGCACGTCCCCTCAGTCGCGTACCAATTAAAATTTTGGCAGCATTGTCGTCCAGATGGTATGATGCACATAGCAGTTTGACTTGCTTTTCCCAATTTTTGAACACAACGTTCACACCATCGAAATCGCCAAGCAAATCGCTTACTGCTTTAATGCCAATTCTTGTGTCCATCGTAGTACTACCGCTGGGTCGGGGTGAACTGCGCAACAGTTCATTCTCCCTCTGCATCAATCGCAACTCCCTTTCCATGAGTTCCTTTTCTCTTAACAAAAAATGGTATTCGGAAGCCGTCACGTTGCTCTGCGATGTACTTGGTTGTTGCACATCCTCCTGAGGCAGCATACTGACACTTTTTACCCATTCACCATCGGGGTCTGCTTCCTGAAGTCTACTGATCAATTCACCTTTTGATCCCGTAGTGGACAGTCCCATTAATTGCAGTGCTTCCTTCAACTGCACAACTTTGAAATCAGTTGGATTCACCATTTCGTCACTTAATTATTGTCACACACGCACACGTACGGAAAAAAAACTCTGCTATCAATATCCACTTATAAGGCGAGCGTCACACGTCAATATTACTTAATTTTGGTTCAATCGATCCCACTTCTGAAGTTTGTAAGACTGATTTTCACTGAAGGATGTCGACTCGTTCGCGATCGTACAACAAAATGGCGTGTTCTGGTCACCGAGACCCGCTTTTATAGGCAGAACTAAAAAGATGCCGCCCATCGCCACGACGCTGTTCTGTGGTGCCATGCCGCAAGGAACACAGCGGCATCGGTACCACGCCGAAAAGAGCGCAGCGGCATCGGTACGACGCCGAAAAGAGCGCAGCGGCTCGAACACTCGGAGCGGCAATGTGCCTTGATTGTCGAAGGCACACGTGCACAGAAACGTCGTCAGCGGCAAACCCTTACAAAAATGAGAACTCGATAGCAGTATATCGAAATGGAAAAACATGTAACAAAAACAGAACCATTAAATAAAAAAAGATTTTCAACAACAGTTTCTGAAGGGCTGTGGAACTAGTTCGTACTTGGGAAAGCTAGACCGGCACAGAACCGCGATCATAGCTGGAACAGTACGACCGTAGGATCTCTATGAGGGGCCAACGAAGAGACCATGGAAACAGAGACAGCTAGAGAGTTTCATCTCTACGATGACGGTCTGCACCCACTGTGCAGCAATAAAGACAGACACGGAAACAAACCTTCAAGGGGAAGGTCTGGCAGACGGAGCCACTGGTTGAACGCCGACTGATAACCAAGGATGATGGTTACATCCTATTTTTATCAGCCATAATTTACTAGACTGCGTCAAGCCCACCACAAGGGGGAGAACCCGATATAGCCGATATTTAAACCTCCCAGGAGACAAATTTCGGCGAAATTGGCGAACGATCCCTCTTTACCCCAGCGCGATATAGGTTTTTGGCAGGTGAAGACCGTATGGCATTGATATCTTGGCTCAGTCAAGATTTCGATAAAGTCGGATTGGATCCGAAGATTTGCTTTTAACTTCTTCCCAATGTATAATTCTTCGCGATCCCTTGTTTGAATGCCCCTGTAGAATCACAGATTAGGATTGGAATCTATTCCAAGGGTGGGAAAGGGTAAATTTCTGGAATATCCAGAAATAGTGTAGGGAAAGGAATAATTAACTTGACGCTTTCAATATGTAATTATGGTGAACTGGGGGGAGTCTTAAAGGGCAGGCGAGACACCCTGCAGGTCTGATGGTGAGATGGCCAAACGTTCACTCCGAGCCATAACAAGCTCAAAAACTCAAAAATTAGGTAGTATGGCCGTCTCATTGATGATGACCATCCCGTTTAATAAGTCGACGACTCTGAAAGCGGCTCGGGCCATATAAAACAGAGACGCGGCGGAAATACGAAGAATAATTGCAACCCGACACTTGTTGTTAACAAGAAGGACCGAAAGCTGGCAGCGCCAATTGTGAAACCGATGATGAAAGAACAGTGTGCCTTACGGAAGCGAGGGGCGGCGCGGCCGCCTTTCCCCGGCGATTGCATTACTACTATTACTACTACTACTAGATCTGGGTTAGGTGCAGGAATACGAAAAATTCAATACAGTATTACGACCCCCCTATATTGGAAAAGGAAAAAGTTATTCAGAATGTGTTGCTGCATAACATATTAAAATTTCATCAAAATCGGAGTAGGCAGACCTTTTCTATACAGGGTGGGGCATTTTAAACAGGTCACCTGAATAACTCGCTTGTTTTTGAAGATAGGAGAAAATGCATTAGACCAAACTTACTTGGTATCGGGGGGCTCATAACCTGGTATTACCAATTTTTCTGTAGGTGGAGGCGTCAAGGTGATATAAAGGTCAACTCTGTTTTTTTAAACGGAACAGTATATATTTTTGCTTACATTCTGATAGAGTGTTTCAAGACGAATACAATGGCCTATTATGAAGGTCATTCAAGGTCACCCAAAGTCAACTGCAATAGAAAATAAAATGTTTGAAAGCACTCTTCAAATACTTTTGTGTCTTCTCTGGTTGTTGGCATACCGTTCTTGTAAGTATTGATAAGGATAACAGAACGTAAATAAACATACAATCACATTGTATGCTTACCCCGGTATCCAGAAATGTTATTAGTAGTTTGACTACCGACTAGACTACAGCTTCGTAATATTTATTGAGTCTGTGTTCAGTTTTCTAAAATGCGTTACACGATAGCAGAGAAAGTGGAAATGGTTATCATTTATGGTGAATGTCATAGAATTATGAGGAAAGCGGTACGCGTGTATGGTGAAAGAAGTACCGCGAAAAACCAACAATCAAACTTGACATGCAAGAACGTATAAGAAGAGCTTGCTCTGTAATAGATACAAATGAAATTTGCCAGGCAGTGTCATCAAGTATTGCAACGATTTAGACTATGTATCCATGTTCAAGGTCGCCATTTTGAACACCTGCAGTAGCAGTATCAAAGTATCCATGTATTCGAAGTGTGCTTTGAGATAATCAGTTTTCTCTTTCAGTTGACCTTGAGTGACCATGAATGACCTTCATAATAGGTCATTGTATTCGTCTTTTAACACTCTATCAGAATGTAAGCAAAAAAATATACTGTTCCGTTTAAAAAATCAGAGTTGACCTTTATATCACCTTGACGCCTCCACCTACAGAAAAATTGGTAATACCAGATTATGAGCCCCCCGATACCAAGTAAGTTTGGTCTAATGCATTTTCTCCTATCTTCAAAAACAAGCGAGTTATTCAGGTGACCTGTTTAAAATGCCCCACCCTGTACAATTACCAACCAGTTTTTAAGTTGGTGGAATAATATTATGTAATACTTTAAAAAAACTGTTTATTATTGACTTAGAAAAAGTCATTGTTATTTCGTCAGTTGAAATGTAGGTGCTCGAACAGTGAACGTGTTAAATAATAAATTATGTATGAAGCAAGTGTTTATAAACTTGCAAACGATAACGACTGTGACCTGTTAAGATTATTTACTTACATCTACTTCAGTAATATCATTCTCCTCAGATAGGTTTGGAATGTTTATTTGACCCGCAATCTTCTTATCAGATTTTCCATCGTATTTCCATTTTAAAACAATATTCCATTCATAGAAGAAAATTAATTTACCTTTCCTATTGTTAGCCATTGCCTCACCCTCGCATTTTTCTACTTCTGTTACCGTACACACAACTAGAAAAAATATTTATGTTTAACATACCATGTGTATGTATCTAAAGTAATTATGTAGATGTGTTTGGTAATTATTTACAATAGGGCCGATCTCTCCGATTTCAATGACCTTGAAATATGTTGTCAAAGTCATCATTCTGAACAACTATTTTTCCTATACATGTTACCTCCAACTACGCTTCAGTTTACGAGCTACATATTTATAAAAATATGTTCGATACATTTTTTCGACAAAGGCTATTGCCGGGTTTGGTGGTGAAATTCGCCCCCGACGAGTTTTTAATCGAGCTTTGGCTATTCGATAGCCTACCCAAAAAGACCCCGATCTGTCAAGTTACAGCCCCATATCTCATCTGTAAGGGTAGTTATTGAGGAAAATCGAAAAATCAGTTTTTGGCCAATTTTCCCCATTTAATGACAATTCAAAATTCTGAAAAAATTCTGACACATTTCGGATACCAAGCCACATGTTAGGTATCATTTTCAAATTTTTCCGTTGCAAACTCTGGTTGTGAATCTCGAAAAAATCGAAAAAATGCCGATTTCATAGAGAAATCGAAAGAGCACACCTACAGATTTAATTTAGCAATGAGATACTATCATTAGTATTATGCTCTATTTTTTTCAAATCCCTGAGTGTGGTGCGTCATAGTTGAAAAAAATAAAAACCACTTTTTTCGGCGTTTTTTCTAAGTTATACCTATCTTCTCTGAATTTAAAAAATATATTATGTAATATTAAACATTCCTACGTTCAGAGAAATATTTTCCAGACTTTAAAACTTGTGCAATACAAAAACAAAATAATTCTATGTATGGTATATTCAAATATTTCGAAGACAGTTTCAACGGCGCCGGTTGGTGCAGCGGCTATGGTCTTCGACTGCGGAACCGCTGATGACTTTTTGTACCAGGTTCGAATCCCGTCCGGGTCAATTTTTTTTTTTCGTTAATCAGAGGTTTTTTCGCTTTCTAACCATCCGATTGTTGCTAAATCATTGTAAAAACATTTTTTAACTATGTTTAAATTATTTTTAAACAATTTTTCGGAAAAATATTTTTGGATGACTTTCGGCCTCTAGTCATTTACGGACTGTATTACTGCTATACTTAACATTTTTTACATGGAATTGTGCATCGACTTGACTGAATTTCACCACCAAACCCGGCAATAGCCTTTAAATTAAATTGAAATTCATTTTGAGTTAATTTAATATTTGTCTACATTCACTAGTACATTTTTTTATTAATACTATATAAATGGAATTGGTGGCTGGAGCCACGTTGGATATGAGATTTCCTTAAGATCTATTAGCTTTTATTGTTCTCCCATCAAATCCTGCTCTCCTGTAAAATTTGCACTTTGTATCATCCAACGTTGTTCTAACCAACAATTCATTGTAATTCAGACCTAACCGAAATTCGATTTTGACGAGTTTCAAATATGTTATTTGGGGTGTGATTCTGAACAACTTTTCCCTATTACATTAATTAATAAATAATAAATTAATAAATAAATAATAGGTCTGGATGTGATTTCTTGGGGAGGTGAGGTGCAGAGAGAGGGGTGGAGCCCCTCTGTGGCCATGAAAGACAATTTTGGTCATTGGGAAAAGGCAGAGTTTGCTGTTGTCATGCTAACAGTTTTTTTGTGAATATCTGAAAAACTAAGGCCGAGCCGTGGTAACATGTATAGGAAAAAGTTGTTCAAAATGATGACCTTATAACATAGTTCAAGGTCATTGAAATCGGAGAGACACCACCCCTACTGTAAATAATTACTGTATATTTATTATACATATATACACTTAGCAACAAAAGTTGAAAAACTAAGTAGCTAAATAGAGAAATTGTAAAACATATATTTTCTGCTACTTGAGCACAAAATTATTTCCATTTAATTCAAGAGACGCATATCTTCTGTTACAAACAAAATTAGAAATACACAAATCAAACTTATATTTATTCTTTTGTAAACGTGAGTGGAAGATATGATATCCATTAAAAATTTTTATTTTACATTTCTGTCAAGGAGTGTATATGTATACATATATTAAAAATTGAATAATTTAAAATTAAATCTAATACAAATTTTATAACAAAACAATTAATACCACAGTAAACAATTACAATTAAAACAAAATTAAGGTAAATTGTATCATATAGAATCATACTAAAATGTTACTGAACTCATTTTAGACATAAAGTATCGAAAGATAAAGAATAAAATATAAACCTTCGTCTCCTCCGATCTTCATATTTGTAAATAACTCTTTCAACTTTTCCTGAGACCAGACGCAGGCATTTTTTTCCGTCCTTAAAAAGAAAATATTACATATTAGATTACTATATTACATTATATATGTCATATGTAAATTGTTTTCGCGCGTAGCGAAGCTGAGTTCGAATAGCTGAACTATCCTGACAAGGATATGCAGTGGTGGTTAGCATTTAATAAATTTTAATTTCTTACGGTCAACAAAAGAATCCCTTTTTATTTTAATTGAACCAACCGTATACTTCGAATCCGAGAATCCCGCGATATGCACGGTAGCGATAAGCGCAGAAACCGCAAGGTTTTGAAGCGAGTCGATTTAATAACGCGATAGGTGCGGATAAAATATACGTGTTTATCATTCGCTGTCTGGATCAAGAAGATGAAGGACAACGGCAGGATCGTTTGTAATCGTTTGTAATACACGTGGCGCTATCAATCGATGCGTAGCCCAATTACTGGAAAATTTTGGAGTTGGATTCCTGAACATAGATTATTATCTATTATAATTAGTTTTCGTATATGGATAAATTAATACTGATAAAAAGTTGTTTTATCAATTACACAATTCTCCTTTGTCAACAGCATTACAGAAATACTAAAAACATGATTTTGTAACAGCATTAACATGAGATATAAGTCTGTCAAGTCTAAATCGACAAAAGACCCTTTTGCATAGGAGGCACTGCACTTCGGACTGTCATTTTATTAAAATTTAGATAAAGCATAATTTGTAAGTTACGTACAAAATATACGAATTTCACATAATCAGTCTTTGCAATGACAAAATTTATAAATAATCTTATAAATTTTACATACAAAATTTTTCTCGGTATACTTTGATATTTTCTTTAGAATCACATTTATTACTGCAATAAATGTTCGAAATACAGAGGAACGATACAATGTGTTTATTTACAAGTTCAAGTTCATGGTCTTTCTGTTACCGTTGTAATCTGATATGTCGCTGAAAATAAGTTGTGCATTAATTAGCAAATTTTAGAATTCACGGTAATATCAAGGTCGTGCTATTAAACATGGATGAATTCACAATAATGTTTGCTATAACATACAACAAAAATGTGTGTATATGTAAAAAATACGAGTGACCTTGAAAAAACGATTAAAAAATTACAATTTATAAAAATCGATTCGTCCATTTGATTCGTCTTTTGAAACATTTTTTGTATTTTCAGAGATAGAGGAGATATTTAGGTATCCTGTTTTAAACAAAACACCATTTATATTCTAGCTGACGTTATGACGTTTTTAAAACACTACATGCTTATATATTTCACACAAACCGTTATTGTAACATAAAGTTACAAAGACTGGTATTAGAGTTACCTATTTTTTAGTTAACTACTTTTCTCAGCTCTTTAGGATGGTATTTTTATAATTTCGAAATAAAGCATGGGGATGAAGTATTGTGCTTTTATAATCGTCTGTTTCTATGTCGCTATACACCAAGTAATACTAATATCGTCGATATGTCAAATATAGAAAGTGTCTCGATTGCGAATTATGCAAAAGACACAAGTATATAATGTTTTTAAAACGCCTTGACAACAGATATATGAATATTTTAATTTAAAAGTTTAAATATGACCTTCATATGTACAACGTTTGAAGGTTATTGGAAGTTTAAATATTTAGAGTACAATATACAACTTCCGTCTGGGACATTGCTTTGAATCATACTTATTTTTCGAGATATTTAAGCGTTTCGAATTAAACCGAACTATGTAAATACTAAACACAAACTCAATGATCTGTCTTCTTCTTTTATGTTATATCTTCTTTATATGACCTAGTAGAGACCTTAATTGTTATAACCAAAACATAAAAGTTGAGGCATAAGAGTTAAAATTATTCTTTAAATGATTTTGAATACAAATAACCAGTATAAATGACTAAAATGTTTTCTGATCATTATTAACTATAATCGATGACGGAATTCATTTTTGGTTGCGAATAACTCCCAGCAAAGAATCTGCTCTTGATTTGCTATGAATTAGGGATCCCTATTTCACGTGTATGTAAATTACCATACTCATTAAGACTCATCTTGATTTTTTGGTTTTAGTTCACCCTGAGATTTCACATTGTCTACGCCAGCAAAATACGATTTTTAAACATGTATTTATTTGGGCTAGATAGAATCAAGAAAGAAGTCTTCACAATCAGCAGTAAAGTCCTCATACTCCGATTTTGATGGACAATGAAACCACTTAAATTAATAATATTATATAAAAAGAATTTGTGTGTGTGTTTTTGTCAAAATATGTGCCCCTTCATAGTAACATTTTTTTTATATCTAGAATACTTTAATGGTACCGAAGCATTTACCCTTAACCTTCCGTCACTAGCGCGCAGACTCACGCTCCGCAGAGTATTACTTTGTTTTTAATTTGCAGAGAGTGGGGGAACTTTTCGGCTCTGTTCGCCTCGGTATTCTTCGAGGGAGGTGTAAATATTATAAATACCAAATTAGCAGTGTGTAAGTGCGTTTGTGTGGCTGCTAAAACAAATTGTGGAGTGTGAGTCAGCAGCCACTATCAGCTCCAATTTCAGTCTGGTTTACGCTATCGTCGAATTAGGTGATGTCACTTTTTAGAAGGTCTCCTAGTGCCTTTTTATCGAATTTATTGCTTTACGATCCAAGTACGGCTGGAAAATGGCACTTGACGTAGCATACCACTCATTGACACTTGACGTAGCATAGGCCCACGTGTAAGCGCCAGGGGGCCTGTAATTTATGGGCCGGTTTCGAAAATGCAAGGCACTTAGTGTCGTCTCAATAAATACAATATTGTGCTATCCTATTTATATGAAAAATGGTAGCAGAGCCAGTTCTGCAGCCAGTAATGGTACACATGAACTGAACGGCAGTGACAGAAGGTTAAGCACGGACATTTTATACACTACAGATGCTGTTACTTGCTCAATGCTATCTGTCTTTTCTTTCAGCCAGGAGATCTTATACCTCCACAGATACCTCTACTATTACATTAATTCATTTGAGCTATTGACGAATAATATGTTATCCTATACTACTGTCCTAATGATAGCATAAAATTTTAAATAGTATTAATAGAAGACGTATTCCACTATACAACTTAACTGTGTCAACATGGAAGTGGAAGAAACAATTTTAGCAACCAGTAGTGGAAACCAATCAGTTGGTTAGGCGTTGCATAGATTAAAACATAAAATTATTGTGTGTGTGTAGTTTAACATACCAATGCCAGTTGTTGACATTAGTGGCATCAGGCCTTTCTTCAACAATCCACCTTGGATCACCTTCGCCCCATTTAGCCATCTTATAAATGAAACAAGTACTGAATAAGTACTGTTGTAATGTCCAAATATATTAATGTAAACCAAGATATTTCTGAAACATATAAAGTAGAATTCTTTTGTTAAAATCATTGTAATCATATTATAAATGTTATGGAGAAAATATAAAATCCATTAAATTTGTAAACTAATTTAATTCTATTAAATTATCCTTATAATTTTACTCTTATTTATATCAGATCATAAATTCATCTAATAATAGACATTTAAATTTGTTCATAATAAAAGAAAGAAAAAGTAAAAGGAAGGATATTAACACGTTCCGTGTGACTTAACATGTACCATTCATGGTACACGTAGCACAGAACATGTTAAACAATCTGTGCCCACAAAATCATTGTGCTCTTTGCTTTCCACAGTCGCATTGTCAGTATCAACAAATGTAATTACAATAGAACATTCAAATATATTTATATGTATACTCATTAATGCATGTATCTTTTCATACTTCTAATTCATACTTAAATATATACATATGTCTATTTTGCTTATCATTTTTCCATAAATTATAAACTACGTAATATTATTATTAACATTAAATATAACAGAATTTTAACACAGTTACACTTTTTGTAAGCTGTTCATGAATTTATTGAACACACTTGTGACCTTACCTCAATAGATAAAAGCTACATATATGTAAAATATTTTATATTATATATGCATATTGAAACTGCACAATATTATATGTAGTAATTTCTATTTAAAAAATGTGCACAAAAATAATTATAACTAAAGATTCTGTACTAAATTAAAACTCTTATAACTCATGCTGTTGTTATCAAATAGAAATAATTAAAGTGTATTAAAAAGTGTTATAATGATTTATTTTTAAGAAATGTCGTAATAAAAGCAACAGTTTTCAAATTTAATACTAAAAATTACACTTGTTATTTAAAATATATACGGAACGAAATAGTTTAATATTTTAATATTCAAATGATTATAAATATTTGTTCTTAAATCTTAAAAACTTATACCAATGTCATTCACGTTATACTGCCGCAATTTCTACATATGTAAGATCAAATAAATGTTTGTTAAATAACTAACATTACTGAACATGTTCTCGAAATTTCAATGAAAGTGATTTAGAATATCAAGAACCGTTGAAATTTGTTATCCAAAATTAGAAAATTGGCAGACCTTTATAATAGACCTTCCATATATATTTAAGTTTTAAATAAATGTTACATATGCATAGTAACCTAAAACTGATACTTACAAAATTAATAAATTCGACATAAATACCTGCATAATAGAGGCTTGCATAATAATACTAATATTTTACTTACAATAATTTTCGACGATGTTCTGAGTATGATTATGCCAGTCACTTCTCTTATATTTTTAATGTAACACAATTTTCAAATACAAATTAATTGAACAATCAATGTAAGTACGTTTTTGAAGTCACAACTTTCTTGGAAATTCAGAACACGTTTTTCACATCAATACTCTTATGAACGAATAGATAATATGAACCTCACAAGTCTTCACACGAGACTTGAAATCTTGAAATTGTTACGGAAACAAATATTCAGGTGGGGATTTGGGGATGCAGATATCTTCTAGAAAATTCACGAACATGTGCCAGAGAGGAATAAGAGAGTGATCACCCCATTGTTAGAAGTTGGTCACCATATAGTGCTGCCACCAGTTCCATTTCCCCGGACATGAACCTACACCACAGACGTCTGTGCCTAGTGCCAGTGCCTACACCACCGACGAGATACTATTAGCACCGACTAGGTATAGAATAGACCTATCATCCAATGTATTTTGGCGGCCATCATTGCTGGGGTTACGTACCCCATTTCCGAACTCGGTTTTGGGGCCCCAGGCAGCGTCTCGTCGGTACTGCTGGAACTAAAATAGGCTGACAGCACAAACGAGATATACGAATAGGATTCCTATATCTCGTTTGTGCTGACAGCTTTCTTAGGGTACGCGTCCATCTGAGAGTTTGTAGAACCCCTCTTTTTTTGTAATAATAACCAACTTTTAAATATTATAACTAATTTAAAACACTAAATAAAAGTAAAATAAGTAAAGAAAATTATAATCAAGTGTACAACAGTGTACATATGCATTATGTGTGTGAAAAGTGTAAATGCGAATGGCAACGACTAAATAGTTAGTATTAGTTAATTTTTTTCTAAACGCAGTTCTCTTTATAAGACCTTGACCCTTAAGAAAGTGGAACTCAAAAATTAAGACTTTTAAAAAAATATATAATATATATAGAATATCCAGCAAAAAAATCTGCAATTAAACAAAAGTAAGTTCCGCAAGTTAAAAAGAATACATTTGTCGCTAATGTTAATTGATAAAAGATAATAAAACCACACTTCAATTTTCAAAGGCCATATGTACCCGCGGGTTTGGTGGTGAAATTCGCCCCCGACGAGTTTTTAATCGAGTTTTGGCCATTCGATAGCCTACCCAAAAAGACCCCGCTCTGCCAAGTTACAGCCCCGTATCTCATCTGTAAGGGTAGTTATTGAGGAAAGTCGAAAAACCAGTTTTGGGCCCATTTTCCCGATTTATTGATAGTTAAAAATTCTGAAAAAATTCTGACACATTTTGGTTACTAAGCCACATATTAGGTATCATTTTCAGATTTTTCCGTTGCAAACTCTGTTTGTAAAACGCGAAAAACACGAAAAAATGCAGATTTCATATAGAAATCGAAAGAGCACTACTACAGATTTAATTTAGAAATGAGATATTATCGTATTATATATAATAAGTATTATGCTCAATTTTTTCAAATCCCTGAGTGTGGTGCGTCATAGGAGAAAAAAATAAAAATCACTTTTTTCAGCGTTTTTCCTAAGTTATACCTCTTTTCTCTGAATTTAAAAAATATATTATGTAATATTAAACAATCCTACGTTCAGAGAAATATTTTCCAGACTTTAAAACTTGCGTAGTACAAAATGAGAATATAATACATGTCGTTACATTCGAATATTTCGAAGCTACTTTCAAGGGCGCCGGTTGGTGCAGCGGCTATGGTCTCGGACTGCGGAACCGCTGATGACTTTTTGGACCATGTTCGAATCCCGCCCGGGTCAATCTGTTTTATTTTGTTTATCAGATGTTCTTCCGACTCCTTTCAGAAAAAATGGTTGGATTTGGGTCCAAGGTTTTTTTCAATTTTTCGGAAACCGTGTGTTTTACGAAAAAAAGTAAAACGATATAAAATACGCAGCCTGTCCAGATCAACATGTTTTGTTGAACATTTTTTTGGACGCAGTAAATATATAGTTTAAAAGATATTCGAGAAAAACGATTTTATGAACCTTAAATTAATTATTTTAATGTTTAATCTAGTTAGGGTACGTTGTCCCGGTATCCGATCGAGCTCAAACTTTGCACAGATTTTGTTTTAATTATTCGGAATAACTCTGTGGGGTGCCGTGTAAAAGAAATTTTGAAAAAATTTTTGACAAGAACAAATAAAAGCCACCCTAATGTGTATGTATACATATATGTACATAAATAGTACATATGTATCAATATATTATTTCTTTCCTTGACACTGTCTCTAGTTTTGGAATCCTACATATTGCTTTATTTAATAAATATATTTTATACATAAAATGGTACTATTTATTTCATCCCCTGTTTCATATTAGTTAGTGATCTTTTAATTGCAGACAACGAATAAAAATGTAATTGCTAATTTCACAAAATAATACAGTGATTATTGTTTCAAAACTGATAAAAATAATGGTAAAAGATCAACTATATAAATCTGAACTCCTCTATGCTTTTGCAATATAATGACAAGTAGTCAGATCAATACTATACATAGACAGAATTTAATACATATTTATTACACATTTAATTATTGTTTATAATTAATGTAAATTCTTGCATAACTTATGAAAATATTTGAAAAAGGACTAATAATTAATTGTATATTTAATATTAACGCATATGATAACAGACACGCTACAACTTGTAACGAAACCAACTTAACAATAACATAACTTGTCCTTAAAATTTTTTATTAACTGATCGATCTTCTGAATATTTTTCCGTCCTTTTCAAAATTATGTATTTAATTATAGCAAAAGGTTCAAAGAAACCAACAACAGTTTATATTAATAAATTTTAAGATAAAAATAGCGTTAAATAGGTAATTCTATTTTCAACACTATTTTTGATAACGATAATTATTTTCTTTGCTATCAATAAATAACAGTTTATTTATATAAATCAAAAAAGCATTTATTCAGCTTTAAAATGATTACAGAAACAGGAAGCATTATATTTAAACAGAGATGAAATATTCAGGTGGAATTAATCATGTATTGACTGACTCGACTCGTTTCGTTTACTTTTCCAGAATTGTGACTGTAACATGGAAAATAGCAGAAATGCGCGCTGTGCATTACACGGCAGTAACAGTAAATTGGCAACCATTTTCAGTCATTTCTAAAATCACTTAACGAACTGTCTAAAATTAGTTGACTGTCGCATTGTCACATCTGGCGATGTGTTGTCACATCTGTCGATGTGCAGCGTTAACATAAGTTTATAATACTTACCATATAATACTTACCTTATAAGACTTACCGTAGAATACCTATATTACCAACCCATGTTAATCATACCGACTAAGTAATGTTAGGACACCGTATATGCCATCGCTGACCAGTTACACTCGGCGACGCTCCAGGATGCACTTGAGCACCGACGAGATATAGAATAGACCTATCATCTTATGGGACTTCGTGTCTCATGTTCTGAAATACCGACTGTTCAAAAAACCGGAGGTTTTGGTATGCCCTCTACGATTTAGAGTGGCGAGTTTAGGAATTATGTCGAATTTCAGATTTCGAAGGCGCAGTTGCCAAATCACATCCGAAAATAATTGTCGCGTGGTTGCCAATTTACTGTTACTGCCGTGTAATGCACAGCGCGCATTTCTGCTATTTTCCATGTTACAGTCACAATTCTGGAAAAGTAAACGAAACGAGTCGAGTCAGTCAATACATGATTAATTCCACCTGAATATTTCATCTCTGTTTAAATATAATGCTTCCTGTTTCTGTAATCATTTTAAAGCTGAATAAATGCTTTTTTGATTTATATAAATAAACTGTTATTTATTGATAGCAAAGAAAATAATTATCGTTATCAAAAATAGTGTTGAAAATAGAATTACCTATATTTAACGCTATTTTTATCTTAAAATTTATTAATATAAACTGTTGTTGGTTTCTTTGAACCTTTTGCTATAATTAAATACATAATTTTGAAAAGGACGGAAAAATATTCAGAAGATCAGTTAATAAAAATTTTAAGGACAAGTTATGTTATTGTTAAGTTGGTTTCGTTACAAGTTGTAGCGTGTCTGTTATCATATGCGTTAATATTAAATATACAATTAATTATTAGTCCTTTTTCAAATATTTTCATAAGTTATGCAAGAATTTACATTAATTATAAACAATAATTAAATGTGTAATAAATATGTATTAAATTCTGTCTATGTATAGTATTGAATCTGACTTGTCATTATATTGCAAAAGCATAGAGGAGTTCAGATTTATATAGTTGATCTTTTACCATTATTTTTATCAGTTTTAAACAATAATCACTGTATTATTTTGTGAAATTAGCAATTACATTTTTATTCGTTGTCTGCAATTAAAAGATCACTAACTAATATGAAACAGGGGATGAAATAAATAGTACCATTTTATGTATAAAATATATTTATTAAATAAAGCAATATGTAGGATTCAAAAACTAGAGACAGTGTCAAGGAAAGAAATAATATATTGATACATATGTACTATTTATGTACATATATGTATACATACACATTAGGGTGGCTTTTATTTGTTCTTGTCAAAAATTTTTTCAAAATTTCTTTTACACGGCACCCCACAGAGTTATTCCGAATAATTAAAACAAAATCTGTGCAAAGTTTGAGCTCGATCGGATACCGGGACAACGTACCCCAACTAGATTAAACATTAAAATAATTAATTTAAGGTTCATAAAATCGTTTTTCTCGAATATCTTTTAAACTATATATTTACTGCGTCCAAAAAAATGTTCAACAAAACATGTTGATCTGGACAGGCTGCGTATTTTATATCGTTTTACTTTTTTTCGTAAAACACACGGTTTCCGAAAAAATGAAAAAAACCTTGGACCCAAATCCAACCATTTTTTCTGAAAGGAGTCGGAAGAACATCTGATAAACAAAATAAAACAGATTGACCCGTGCGGGATTCGAACATGGTCCAAAAAGTCATCAGCGGTTCCGCAGTCCGAGACCATAGCCGCTGCACCAACCGGCGCCCTTGAAAGTAGCTTCGAAATATTCGAATGTAACGACATGTATTATATTCTCATTTTGTACTACGCAAGTTTTAAAGTCTGGAAAATATTTCTCTGAACGTAGGATTGTTTAATATTACATAATATATTTTTTAAATTCAGAGAAAAGAGGTATAACTTAGGAAAAACGCTGAAAAAAGTGATTTTTATTTTTTTCTCCTATGACGCACCACACTCAGGGATTTGAAAAAATTGAGCATAATACTTATGATAATATCTCATTTCTAAATTAAATCTGTAGTAGTGCTCTTTCGATTTCTATATGAAATCTGCATTTTTTCGTGTTTTTCGCGTTTTACAAACAGAGTTTGCAACGGAAAAATCTGAAAATGATACCTAATATGTGGCTTAGTAACCAAAATGTGTCAGAATTTTTTCAGAATTTTTGACTATCAATAAATCGGGAAAATGGGCCCAAAACTGGTTTTTCGACTTTCCTCAATAACTACCCTTACAGATGAGATACGGGGCTGTAACTTGGCAGAGCGGGGTCTTTTTAGGTAGGCTATCGAATGGCCAAAACTCGATTAAAAACTCGTCGGGGGCGAATTTCACCACCAAACCCGCGGGTACATATGGCCTTTGAAAATTGAAGTGTGGTTTTATTATCTTTTATCAATTAACATTAGCGACAAATGTATTCTTTTTAACTTGCGGAACTTACTTTTGTTTAATTGCAGATTTTTTTGCTGGATATTCTATATATATTATATATTTTTTTAAAAGTCTTAATTTTTGAGTTCCACTTTCTTAAGGGTCAAGGTCTTATAAAGAGAACTGTGTTTAGAAAAAAATTAACTACTAACTATTTAGTCGTTGCCATTCGTATTTATACTTTTCACACACATAATGCATATGTACACTGTTGTACACTTGTTTATAATTTTCTTTACTTATTTTACTTTTATTTAGTGTTTTAAATTAGTTATAATATTTAAAAGTTGGTTATTATTACAAAAAAAGAGGGGTTCTACAAACTCTCAGATGGACGCATACCCTAAGAAAGCTGTCAGCACAAACGAGATATAGGAATCCTATTCGTATATCTCGTTTGTGCTGTCAGCCTATTTTAGTTCCAGCAGTACCGACGAGACCCTGCCTGGGGCCCCAAAACCGAGTTCGGAAATGGGGTACGTAACCCCAGCAATGATGGCCGCCAAAATACATTGGATGATAGGTCTATTCTATACCTAGTCGGTGCTATTAGACTGCCAGCTAGTAGGGCTGTGCGAGTACTCGCATAGTGCGAGTCGAGCTTACAAGGGGAGGGCGCGGTCGAGGTAACACCGATTTTCCTGAAACTTGCAGTATTTGAAGATGTCGTCTCCATATGTAATTTCGCAAAGCAGTAGCGCGCACTACTCAAGATTTTCCGAGAAAATTGCATTTGAAAATCGCTTTACTCGGGTATAAAGAGTTTGCGTTAAGGAGTCAACAAGAAGATGAGTGGCCGAGGGCGCAGCGGGAAGGTACTGATAATCAGTAGGTTATTGGTTCGAATCCCCCGTTATCGACATTTTTTTTTCTTGAAATTGATATTTACTTCGATTTTAATAAACCTAAAATCTATTATTTAATAGTTATTTTTATTTTTTAAGTAGAAAATACATATTTTTTATTTGTGGGAAATGGAGAAATAAAATAAATCGAACATAAAAATAATAGGAAAGGTTACTTTAATAGTGTGTGTGACACGAGCCAGGATGATATTGATCATAAAAACATGGAAAACAATAATTTTGGCGGCATCCAGCACATACTATAAACGCCGCGTTCGTACAAAGTGCACGCTTTTTTGAGGACTTCTATCGGAAAACACACTTCGTTTACATTCATAAATATTGCTCTATCATCATAGAGTTTGGACGCAAACCACGCATACTGTAACATGTTTAAAAATATCGGAGAAGACAGCTGATGGTGAACAATAATGTGACGTTCGTCACCACAGTCCGTCCTGCTCTTGCAAGCCCAGGCCGTTCCTGTGGTATATTTTCAAGGGGCCTGCCCCTCATTCATACGTCACTATTTCAAATCTCACAAGAATAAAGTTTCAAGGGACCGTTTCCCTATTGATACGGTCCGTTCCAGTCTAGTGAACCTACTACGTCGCAACCCCCACCAGAAGTCGAAATCATCGAGACAGCGGATCAAATCGATCATTAGTAGTCGACAGTTCGAACCGACAACACCATTCCTGCACCTGAATTATCTCACGAAATACGATAAGGACATAGTCTGAGAACAGAATTATTTCACGAAATACGATAAGGACATAGTCTGAGAACAGAATTATTTCACGAAATACGATAAAGGACTTAGACGCAGGAACGTCGATCCACCTCCAGTGATCCACTACCCCTTCCACTGGAACAACTTGACATGTGATTGGGACTACCCCCTTCCACCAACGTTGGACTATAAGGGAAGCAGCTGGACACCTACGAAGTCAGTTGAATTCAGGAATCAGTCGAAAGCAGTCGAAGTCAGGAGTCAGTTGAATTCAGGAATCAGTCGAAAGCAGTCGAAGTCAGGAGTCAGTTGAATTCAGGAATCAGTCGAAAGCAGTCGAAGTCAGGAGTCAGTTGAAGTCAGAAGTCAGTCGAAGTCAGTCCAAGTCAGGAGTCAGTCGAAGTCACGAGTCAGCTGAAGTCTGAAGTCAGAATTCTTCGGTGCACCATCCAGTGCAACGATTGTTCGCGTTCACCTTCCTCAATCCAACCTTTTAACCATTTACCTACTTCCATCATTCTCGATGATGAAACCGAGAGCACTTTGAACTATTTGTAGTTCTGGCCTTCAAACTGAGAGGATACACCACCTCCTTCCTAATCCCCTTATACGTCGATATTGCTGCGTGCGGACCAGCACAGAATAAATTCATTTGCGTGTGCGAACGTGCGTGTACCAAGAACCTTAGTCGTGAAAGGAGTCGCCAACCACTTTTTCACCCCTGTCCTATACCTACACGTTCGAGCACGGCGGACTGGATCTAGCCTCTCGAGCTCCCCCACTACCACATTCCTGGCGGACTGGGTCCAGCCGTTTGTGCGTCCTTCAATTTCCCTCGAACTAGGCGGACTGGGTCTAGCCGTTCGAGTTCCCTCACCTACCACAATCTTGGCGGACTAGGTCTAGCCGTTTGTGAAGTCTCCAATTTTCCTCGAACTAGGCGGACTGGGTCCAGCCGTTCGACCTACCGTACCCACCCACAATCTTGGCGGACTTGGTCCAGCCGTTTGCGTGTGCGTACTCCAATTCACGGCCCAGGCGGACTAGGTCCAGCCGACCGGGGATCCCATCCCGACATTCTCTCTCTGACGACGGAACGACGTAACTCGTCCTACGTCGCAACGAACCGTAACCATCAAAATAAATTCGCACGCGTAAAAACGTAACGTCTTCGCGGACCCCGCGTGAGACGTAACAAATTGGTGACAGCTCGGTGGGATTTGAATTGCTCAACGGAGCACCCACAATTCCTCAGCATTCAGAGCGAAGCAACAGCGTACTAGAGGAACCGATTTCTCCTGTCGAGGATCCAACGAGGGAGATTACCCTGTTGGAACAATTTAAAGAGATGCTACTCAAGCACCAAGAACTACTCGCCAAGCACAATGTACCTGTTCCAGTTCCCGAGGTCAAACTTGAACCTGCGTCGAATCTCACTGTCATCGAGGGGATGGCTAAACAATTAAAAAAGATGCAGTCAATAATCGAAAAACTGGGAGGCCCAGCAAACTCCCATGTATCCGTGGAAATCGTGGAAAAGACAAATTATTATTCATCCCGCGAGTATGGACGAATTACACTGAAAGACGCAGTAGAAACCGTTCCCCACTTCGATGGAGGTAACATCACAGTCTTTCAATTCGCACGAGCATGCAAGCGGGCTCGCGAACTGCTACCCGCTAAAGCGGAACCAAATCTAGCAAAACTCCTGCGTAACAGACTCAAGGGACATGCGGCCCTGGCTGTCGAAGATCAAACACATAATTCCGTAGACGAGCTAATCAACCGGCTAAGATACGTCTTCGCCCCCTCGAAAACTCCTAACCATTACCGCGGCGAATTAGCCAACATCATAAAAGAGCCCAGAGAACACATCCTCGACTACATAACGCGAGCCAAAGACTTGAATTCCGCTATTGTCGACGGCGAAAGGGACCGTTATGGAAGTTTGACCGACAAACATGTCAGCGATATAGACGACCTTACTCTGGACTCCTTCCTGGACGGGTTACCTCCCGACATGAGAACCCGAATCCGACACGAAGGCTGTTTCGGCTTAGCCGAAACCTTCGATTCCGCAATCCAGATAACTAAAGAAATGGAAAGAGATGAGCGAAGATTTTCGACGACTCCACGAACGTCACCGCTCACATGTCAAATTTGTCTAAGGCCGGGGCATGAGGCCCGTACCTGCCGCAACCACGGACAATACCGCGGTCCCTCCCAGGATGCTCGAGGTCAAATCACTCGTTGGCCAGATCCGCCACGTCGCGCCGCCAACAACGACGCGACCAGCACACCTACAAGCCGTCTAATGGATCTAAAGATCTGTACATACTGCAAAATCCCGGGCCACCTAATCTCCGAGTGTAGGAAACGAGCCTACAATAATCAACGGTTCCAGGGAAACGAGAACCGCCCACGAGAACCCCCGAGCGCGCCTCGTGGAGCACCCCCACAGCAGACGCGCTCCACACTTCCGATAATCGCGGATCGAGAAGACCAGGACAAGCACGAATGTGTACAGTCCAATTAAAACAGGCTCGACTCGTACCTGCAGTCATGCTACATTCTGTCGACCTAAAAGAAGCGACAGAAGCTATGGTCGACACAGGATCGGAAATCAATATAATCAAACAAAAATCATTGGTCGAACCCGAGTTAATCAATACCCAAGAAAGGGTGATTATTACAGGTATTACCAACCACACCATCACTACCCTTGGCACGTTCGAATTGAACATTTTCAATCACAAGGTGATATTTCATGTCGTCACCGACGATCTACCAATTCCCCAAAATAGCATAATTGGCTCAGCATTTTTTCGAAACCAATCCGTCGACATTGTCTATTCGGAAAGTTGCCTCCGTTTCCACGGTACCACCATACCATTCCTTAATCGTGAACCGATCACGCTACCAGCTAGATCGAAAACGGTCATCCCCATACACATCCTGAATCCAAATCTTGACGAAGGCTACGTGCCGCGTCAAAACCTCGGCGAAGGAGTCCATTTAGGACACGCCATAATTAAATCAAAGCAAGGAAAAGCTTATCTCCCCGCAGTCAATACAACCAATCAAGGTATTGTACTGCAAGAACCCAACATCGAACTCGAGGAGTTCGAAGAACCCTCACTAATTCCTCTTTCGCATACCCCTTCTATTTCTCCCACCACAGTGCACCCATCTACTAAATCTTTACTAAATCCAGGTGCGCTGTGCGTCCAATCTCAACCCCCTCCAAAAGCATGCGAATCCAATTCTACACTCCCACCTCGCATGTCGGAGTCCCCTTCTAAAGAGTCCAAGCCGATTCTACCTACCCCCAAAACCTGCGAAAAGGAATCCTCTGAGGCCACTTCGAATTCTAATTCATTATTCCCTTGCCATCATATTCGTCAACATGCGAAACCTCTAATATCCCCCGATACAAATCCCCGTGGAAACGACCGTATAACCGCAATCATGCAACATCTAAATACGGAGCACTTGAACCCCGAAGAAAGAAACAGCGTCGGAAATCTTGTTGATCAATACAACACGATATTTCATTTACCCGAAAGCCAACTCGGCCACACCGACGTAATAACGCATCGAATTACGACAACGGATGATCGTCCTATAAACGTGAAACAATATCGTTTCCCACCAATTCACAAAGAGGAGATTAACAAACAAGTAAACGAACTCCTCGACAACGATATCATACAACCATCGATATCTCCCTACAATTCTCCTATCTGGATCGTCCCCAAAAAACCAGGACCAGATGGACAAAAGAAATGGCGAATGGTAATCGATTACCGATTATTAAATGCCAAAACGATACCAGACGCCTACCCGTTGCCCAACATTACTGATATATTGGATCAGCTGGGCGGCGCCAAATATTTTTCCGTCTTCGACCTAGCGTCAGGATTCCACCAGATCCCAATGGACAAATCTGACACACAAAAGACGGCATTCTCTACTCCTTACGGGCATTACGAATTTAAACGAATGCCATTCGGCCTAAGAAACGCACCAGCTACTTTCCAGCGATTAATGGATCACGTTCTTTCTGGACTTCAAGGAATAGAAATGTTCGTATATTTAGACGACATTGTCATATACGCAAGTTCCGTCAGGGAACACGAAATAAAATTCCGGAAATTAGCTGGAAAATTGCAAAAAGCCAACCTCAAGCTACAGCCAGAAAAATGCGAGTTCTTACGAAAAGAAGTGGCATATTTGGGCCACATCATTACCGAGAATGGAGTCCGACCTGACCCAAAGAAAATAGAGGCAGTGGCAAAGTTTCCTACACCAAACAACCCAAGAAAGATCAAGAGTTTCCTCGGTCTCGCCGGATATTATAGGAAATTCATACATCCTTACCATTCAAGACCTACTCACGAAATTTTCCTTAGCAATTCCGTTACCTAACGTAAAATCCGCCCAAATTGCGGACGCTTTCATAAAAGAGTTCATTTGTCGCTACGGAACTCCCCGAGCGATCCTTACCGATCAAGGAACCAATTTCGTAGGCACTTTCATTAAAACAATAACCAAAAGATTTAAAATCCAACACTTCAAATCCACGTCATTTCACCCACAAACTAACGGTTCCATAGAAAGATCGCATCACGTACTTGCAGAATATTTAAAAATGTACGTAACGGCCAAAGAATGGGACGAATGGACCAACCTCGCTTCCTTCTCCTATAATACCAGTATCCACGAAGGAACACGATACACACCACATCAATTGGTCTTCGGCAAAGTTGCTAGAACCCCAACCACAGAAAGTAGAACAAGTAATACGGGAATAATCACTTACAACGATTATCTCAGTAATCTAAACCGCATCATTACCGAAACACAAAGGTTAGCGCGTTCCAACCTACAGAAAGCGAAAGAAAAATCGAAGGAACAGTACGATAAACGAATCCACTCATACGACTTCCAAGTGGGCGAATCCATCTTCGTACTAAAACAACCGAAAAAAGGAAAATTCGACGATAATTATACGGGACCACACACGATATTGGAAGTACACCCAAATAAAAACCTGAAAATCACGTGGAGAAGGGGTACCAAAATCATCCATTCGAATACAGCAAGACCGTCACGCCTCCAAGACACAGTCGGTTTAACTTGAAAAAGGAGAGAGGGAAAATCCCCCCCCCCCTCCTGATCTACATAATATAATCGAGATCAACGACGAAAATCGATCATTCGTACAGCAACCATGTGTCTACACAGTCAACGTCGTACATCCACGGAAGAGAAGCGATTTGAATACTTAGACCAATTCGCTAGATTCAAGTGCTACACCGGCACACTATACATAAACAGTAAAAACGTGGAAATGTGTGAAAGTTGTGTAAAATTAGAACCGAAGCAAGGAATCACAACACACAGGGTTCTGCACCATATACACGATATCGGAATGGCAAACAAATGCTCGAAATGCTCGGGAGAGGTATTGACACCAACACAGCTGATCGAATGTATTCATTGCTCCGTCAAACTAATGGAAGCGGCAACGCCATTTATATTTGCACGAACACCATTTATATTCCGAATAACACCACAGAGCGAAAGAAATCACAATAATACAGGATAACCCCCTTCCCCACCATTCTCCTTGGTCACCCAAGATCTCTACCCCTCCCCCCCAAAAAAAACCTTCCCCTCACCCGCCAAAGTGACCCTCACAAAAAACCCTTCTCCCCCCCCCCCCTCAAAAAGAAAAAAACCTTCCCCTCACCCACCAAATTACCCCCACCCTTCACCCTTTTTTACCCACCGCTTCCCCCTCTTCTCACTATTACCCCCCCCCCCCTCACAAAACTAAACATCCTATATAAACAATGGTAATCGCCAAATCTGCATAGTCGATCATTATGGAGCAAACTAAAAATTTCAAGAAAACCCACCGCGCTGGAAGGAAGATACAGTATCGCAGAATCTTACGTTGGCTGTACGAGGACACATCGTCCACCGGGCACCTGAGAAATTTCGGGATCCCAGACGATCCCAACGAGTGGCTGCCCAAACCACGGGAACAACCCCGGATCACGAAGATCACAAAAATGCCGGAGGGCTACGAGTGGGACCCGGTAAAATTCCGCGTACGGGTCAAAATGACACTTCAGGCGCAGCCACCACCACCACCAGCCGCACAAACTGCGAGGGGCCACCCAGAGGTGGAAATTATTACGCTGGAGTAGGCCCTCCACCCAGCAAAAGAGAAGCTTTATTTTCATTTTTACTTTTATTTTACACTTTTTATCCTCCCCGCATAACTGCAGTAGCGTTATTTAACTTCACCCTTTTATTATTACTATTATTACTATCAGTATTATTATCATTATTATTACTACTACTATTATTACTACGACTACTATTACTACTACTACCATTATTATTATTATTATTATTATCATCATTACTACTACTACTACTACTACTACTACTACTACTACTACTACTACTACTACTACTACTACTACTACTACTACTACTACGAGCCACAAGTGCAAACAAATGTTCATTTAATTTATTTTTATTTTTATTTTCTTGACAATCCCCATTTTTCGGACACACGCCACATACAATTATTATTTTCTATTTTGGCGTCCGACTCAACACGAACTATATATTTTGTTTTACTCTTATTTCCCACCTTCCCTCCACTTTCAAAAAAAAAAAAGTGTAAAATTTATTTTTCTACGAAAAAGGAAATTTTTCCTTTTTTTCCCCGAGGGGTGACGTGTGACGTTCGTCACCACAGTCCGTCCTGCTCTTGCAAGCCCAGGCCGTTCCTGTGGTATATTTTCAAGGGGCCTGCCCCTCATTCATACGCCACTATTTCAAATCTCACAAGAATAAAGTTTCAAGGGACCGTTTCCCTATTGATACGGTCCGTTCCAGTCTAGTGAACCTACTACGTCGCAACCCCCACCAGAAGTCGAAATCATCGAGACAGCGGATCAAATCGATCATTAGTAGTCGACAGTTCGAACCGACAACACCATTCCTGCACCTGAATTATCTCACGAAATACGATAAGGACATAGTCTGAGAACAGAATTATTTCACGAAATACGATAAGGACATAGTCTGAGAACAGAATTATTTCACGAAATACGATAAAGGACTTAGACGCAGGAACGTCGATCCACCTCCAGTGATCCACTACCCCTTCCACTGGAACAACTTGACATGTGATTGGGACTACCCCCTTCCACCAACGTTGGACTATAAGGGAAGCAGCTGGACACCTACGAAGTCAGTTGAATTCAGGAATCAGTCGAAAGCAGTCGAAGTCAGGAGTCAGTTGAATTCAGGAATCAGTCGAAAGCAGTCGAAGTCAGGAGTCAGTTGAATTCAGGAATCAGTCGAAAGCAGTCGAAGTCAGGAGTCAGTCGAAGTCAGTCCAAGTCAGGAGTCAGTCGAAGTCACGAGTCAGCTGAAGTCTGAAGTCAGAATTCTTCGGTGCACCATCCAGTGCAACGATTGTTCGCGTTCACCTTCATCAATCCAACCTTTTAACCATTTACCTACTTCCATCATTCTCGATGATGAAACCGAGAGCACTTTGAACTATTTGTAGTTCTGGCCTTCAAACTGAGAGGATACACCACCTCCTTCCTAATCCCCTTATACGTCGATATTGCTGCGTGCGGACCAGCACAGAATAAATTCATTTGCGTGTGCGAACGTGCGTGTATCAAGAACCTTAGTCGTGAGAGGAGTCGCCAACCACTTTTTCACCCCTGTCCTATACCTACACGTTCGAGCACGGCGGACTGGATCTAGCCTCTCGAGCTCCCCCACTACCACATTCCTGGCGGACTGGGTCCAGCCGTTTGTGCGTCCTTCAATTTCCCTCGAACTAGGCGGACTGGGTCTAGCCGTTCGAGTTCCCTCACCTACCACAATCTTGGCGGACTAGGTCTAGCCGTTTGTGAAGTCTCCAATTTTCCTCGAACTAGGCGGACTGGGTCCAGCCGTTCGACCTACCGTACCCACCCACAATCTTGGCGGACTTGGTCCAGCCGTTTGCGTGTGCGTACTCCAATTCACGGCCCAGGCGGACTAGGTCCAGCCGACCGGGGATCCCATCCCGACATTCTCTCTCTGACGACGGAACGACGTAACTCGTCCTACGTCGCAACGAACCGTAACCATCAAAATAAATTCGCACGCGTAAAAACGTAACGTCTTCGCGGACCCCGCGTGAGACGTAACAATAGATTGAATTTTTATGCAATCCTCTCTCGAATTTATTTCACGTTTCTCTTGGATTAAATGTGAACAGTTTAAAATTATTGTTTTCCATGTTTTTATGATCAATATCATCCTGGCTCGTGTCACACACGCATACTAGCATGTAATTAATAAAGAGCATGTGCAATAATACAGTAAGTTCTATTAAAGTAACATTTCCTATTATTTTTATGTTCGATTTATTTTATTTCCCCATTTCCCACAAATAAAAAATATGTATTTTCTACTTAAAAAATAAAAATAACTATTAAATAATAGATTTTAGGTTTATTAAAATCGAAGTAAATATCAATTTCAAGAAAAAAAAATGTCGATAACGGGGGATTCGAACCAATAACCTACTGATTATCAGTACCTTCCCGCTGCGCCCTCGGCCACTCATCTTCTTGTTGACTCCTTAACGCAAACTCTTTATACCCGAGTAAAGCGATTTTCAAATGCAATTTTCTCGGAAAATCTTGAGTAGTGCGCGCTACTGCTTTGCGAAATTACATATGGAGACGACATCTTCAAATACTGCAAGTTTCAGGAAAATCGGTGTTACCTCGACCGCGCCCTCCCCTTGTTAGCTCGACTCGAGTGTGCGAGTCGGGTCGAGTACCCGCACGAAGCGAGCTACTCGCACCGATGCGATCTACTCGCATCGATGCGAGCCGTTCGCATCGTTCGAGCCGCTCGCACAGGAGCGAAAGGCTCGCGCTGAAGTGAACAAAAACAAATTGATAACGACTTGTGTCTGTTATGACTACGGACGAGGTACAATGACGGTGCTATGACACAGACGATTATGACTCTATGCAGAGAGTATATATATATATATATATATATATATATATATATATATATATATATTGGTGAGCATATTCTGTAAATTTTAATTTAGGTGATTTAAGCAATAGATATTGACAGGTTTCTGCTGATTTCAGCTTATTTTTGCTGATTTCTTAGGACTGGAACCAATCTTCTATTTTTCCATAGATGCAATATATTGTTTTACACGTATTTTTCGGGAACGTATCTATCGTGTAAACACAGAATTAGGTGTATACTGAAATGTTTGATAATACAATCATGCTGCTATAACTATAACTGCTTTTCGAATTCGCAATTATTGCGGACTTCACATATGCAATTAGAAATTTTTAAGAATACAAATAATAATTATACGTATGGAGTAAACTTATGTATCTACGTTCAAGATTTATATATATATATACTCTCTGCATAGAGTCATAATCGTCTGTGTCATAGCACCGTCATTGTACCTCGTCCGTAGTCATAACAGACACAAGTCGTTATCAATTTGGTTTTGTTCACTTCAGCGCGAGCCTTTCGCTTCTGTGCGAGTAGCTCGCATCGATCGAGCCGCTCGCTTCGTGCGGGTACTCGACCCGACTCGCACTATGCGAGTACTCGCACAGTCTTACAGTGATCTGATATACCACATAGCTAAAAGTTCCACCACCGACGAGATACAGTTGGTGATTCCGCGCTCTCTACCTAAATACATTTATTCGTGAACCACGTAAGACTGCGTCAGTGGCGTAGGTAAATAGATTTAGTACCGCAGGCACCGACGAGATACTATTCTCGTCGGTGCCGCAGGTAATAAATAAATGTAGAATGCTGACATTACCTATTCTGTAATTATTTGAAAAAAAATGACTTTTTATTCTATAATTTCATTACACTCTTATTCCTTTCTTATTTCCCTTATTGTTCACCATTGTAATTATTGTTTTATAATCGACAGTGAATAGATATAGGAAAAATGAAAGTAATTACTACGTAATATTCCAAAAAAGTATCGGAATTTAAAATTAATTTGGAAAATATTCTGTAATAATCGTTATTTATTGTTATTTATAATTCAAACAATTTTTAAATAAATACATTTTAATCATTTGTTTTTATATTCGTTATTTAAATTATTATTTCAATACATGCCAATGTATTGTCCCAAATAGCACGCGACGTCTTGAAGACGTCTTTTTTACGGCTATTTTAGTCTGAACGTCTTACGTCCTGAATAGACGTCTTTAAGATGTCTTAAAGACGTCTTTCTGGAGACGTCGATGGAGCGTCTCAAATGAGACGTCTTAAAGACGTCATTTTCTCACGTTTTAGAGACGTCTAATTTTAGACTAATATCGGAGATGGGCCATTCGATAGGACATTAAAAAAAACATACTGTGTAAAATTTTAACAGTCTATCTCGAGCGGGAGGGTAGTTATGGGGTAAAATTGAAAAATCAGTTTTTGGTCTATTTTTCCTAGTTATCGATGTTTAAAAATTCTGACAAAAATCTGACACATGTAAAATTGAAGTTTTTAATTGACCACCTCTATATTTTTACAGTACCGATATATTATTAAAAGTGTCGTTCATGAATTTTTTCAAATTTTTAAGAGAAGTGCGTCGTTGTTAAAAAAAATAAAAACCGATTTTTTCGACGTTTTTTCCGTGAAAAGCTAAGTTAATCTTCAAATTGTTATATTTTATTTATTCTGTAAGCCTATTAGACACTGATAAATCTTGAACATTTCACAGAAATAATTAGAAAATGAAGTTGACTTGATTAGTATTCTACTGCGTCAGCGCATAACATCAGAAAATATTAACGTTATTTCCAACAGCCCAGTTGGATCAGCGTGAGAGGCGCTCGTCTATCAACCTGCGTGTACTAGGTTTGCGCCCCGTCATATACCTACTTTTTTTTTTTATTAATTCTTTTTTTTAATTCCTAGCTATGTAATAATCAATGCTACTTTTGTAGAATACTTTTAAAACCAACATTAAATATTAAAAAACATTAAAACCAACATTAAATATTTAAAAAATCTTGGAGACGTCTTGGATACGTCTTAGAGACATCTTGGATACGTCTTGGAGTCGTCTTGGAGACGTCTTAAAGACATCTTCTAGAGACGTCTTAAAGACGTACCGTTTTGTAACAGAAGACGTTCGGTGACGTCTCCAAGACGTCTCAACTTGCAACAACAGACATCTTTAAGACGTCTTTAAGACGTCTCTGTGCTATCTGGGGTAACCTTACCTTAAGCGGAGGCATCTTGGATGACCTTGACACTACCCGGCGCTCAGTCTTAGTTTCCGAGATAATTGCACAAAACTATTGCTAGTACTGAAATGAATTTTCCCTATTCGTGCACACTCCGTGGCAATGTAAGCCTGCTCCGGCGCGGAGTCAGTTTACTGTTTTTGTAAACACGTTGTGGAGATCAGACAGAAAACAGGGTCTCACTCTGGTAATACATATATAAGATGAGCTTTTAATTTTGAGAGACTACTCCTGGATTTTCGTCTGCATGGTCGGTTGACCAATTTTTCCATTACTAGTTTGTAACGGTCTGTCCTCGCGGCGCTCTCCTTGTGGATGCTCGAGCATTCCAGGGTTCGTGCAGGGGAGCGCAGGAGGGAAGGAGAAAGAATGAATGCCGGAGGTTCTGCTAATAACGACTGTTTATTCAGCTAATCTCGGCCGTTGAAGCGGCCGGTCCCGGCGGCAACGCTTGGACGGTGTTCGGCTCCGTCCTGGACGGTCCGCGACGGCTCTAGTTTTAACGGAGAACAATCGGTCAGCGCGGAATACGTCGAATTTATTCGCGATCGTTTTTACGGCGCAAAGTCGGTCGGCGCGGTACGCGAGTAATTTTCACGGCGGAGCGATCGCTATGCTATTCTACGGGAATCGGTCTCCGGTATTTACTTGGGAGCCCTGATGGCCGAGGCTGGACGGGCCGGTCCGGCCGGCCCGACGCAGAGTAGGGTGCCCTGGAACTCCTACGGGAGCGCCCGTTGGATGTGCCAGGGAAGCGCGCGCCCGGAAGCGCCCGGGGAGAGGCGCACACCGTTCCTCGTTGTCGGGATGGGCTGTTCCGGTGCGTCGGCAGGAGCGGTCAACGTGGCGGCGAAATCGGAGCGTCGTGTATCGGGCGTCCCAGCCCGCTCAGGCCGCCGAAACAGAGGGCGCCGCAGCGCTCCCTCGGAAGTCCCCGAAGGAAGAGCTACGGCCGCACGCGTTCGGAAGCACCCGAAGGCGCCGTGCCCCGCCTTTCTGCCTCGACGCCCCACAGCGGCCCGGGCGGCGACGGCGACGTCCGGAGGATGGATGATACCGATTCCCGGTGAACGGTCGCCTGCGTTTCCTGGACTACGGTCGACGGGACGTTCGAGCGCTTCCACGGGAGCACCTGGGGAAAGGGCTGCGAATTGCTCGCGCTCGGAAGGACCCGAGGTAGCGAGCTCGTCACCGTCGGCTAGTCGGAGCTCTGAGAAGAGCTGAATGTTCGGTGGGAGTTCTAGCTCGGAAGATGAGCTGTGCCGGTGAACTCGCCGATTCCTTTTTTTTTTTTTTAGAGCAGGCAACCCTGCATAATGAAACCTGAATAATAATGTAAAAGGCGCCCACAGCTAGGTGCCCTCTATCCTTTTTACATCAGTGATAGTGTAGTGTTAGTTGCAGGAGGGTTAACCTTGATGTTCGTTAGCTTGAGAATATAATTAAGAAAAGTTTCAAAAAACTTAAAAGCATGGCGTGCTCTGCTAGGCAGCATCAGGTGTAGAGCGATGTATGAGGAAATGAAGAAAATGAGTCTCCAGTCCACGGCCAGCACCGGGCCGCGAGATTTCCGGCGGTGTGATGAGGTCAGCGCCCGGGCTCTGCCCAAGCCCCTACAGGTCGTCCAGTTGGTCCAGGATCCGCAGTAGACCACCCGTCCTGGGTGGATTTGTGTTTACAGGGACAGGTGCAGGTCCTCCAGCGCTGGGGGGAGCGGCGGGTGGCGCTCCGGCAGGTCCTTGTACGTTCGCGGCAGGATCAGGCAGCGGGTTCGGCGGCGGGTTCGGCGGCGGGTTCGGCGGCGGGTCCAACGGAAATCGCATCTTGGGGGAATATGGCAGGTGCTCCCTCTTGTAGAGCGCAGTGCTGTGGATCAAGGGATTGGGGTGCCCCTCAGGTCTGAGGTTTCTTACCAGCGAGTAAAACACTCCGTTTAGCATCTGAAGCCCTGACAATCGGTGAATCTCGATCGTGGGGTGATCCATCGGCAAACTCAAGATGGTCTTGATTGCTTTGTTCTGAATCCGCTGAAGGGAGTCAAGGTGGGTCTTTGCCGCGGTGTGCCACAGGTGCACACCGTAGGTGATGACTGTTCGGATGCAGGTCTTGAACACCAGGAATTTCAGATGAGTCCTCAGCCTCGATTTGCTCCCTATAAGGGCCGAACCCGCGCCCAGCGCCGCTATAGCTTTCCTTCTTCTGTCCGCAACAGCCGGTCCCCATCTAAGTCCGGAATCCAGTATCACTCCCAGGTACTTGACCTCCCTGCTCCATTTAATTTTGTAGTTGTTAATCCTCAAGAGAGGAAGTTCCTTCTTCAGGTGTTTCCTGCTCCTAGTGAACAGGATAGCGTGAGTTTTATCATTATTTAGTCGTAGTTTCCAGTTTTGAAGTACTCATTTATAATGTTTAGGTGATTTTGAAGAATCCTGGCCAGTCTGATATGGCTGAAGGGCGCTGCCAGTATTGCGGTATCATCCGCAAAAAGTGCCAACGAGGTATCCTCAGTACTCGGAATGTCGTTGATGTAAATAAGAAACAGAAGGGGGGCCAGTACCGAACCCTGAGGGACCCCGGCCTCAATAACTGTAGAATTTGATTTGTTATTGGCCACCTGGACAAAGAAAGTTCGGCCATCAAGGTAGAAATGTAAAAGTTTGATTAACCTGGGATGGAATTTTAGTCTGATTAGTTTGGATATAAGTCCATTGTGCCACACCGAGTCAAAGGCCTTGTTTAGGTCCAGGAGAACCATCCCGGAATATCGATTCACGTTTACTTGGTGTGTATGGAACTGGGCTGTGCGAACTAGTTGATGGATTGTTGAATGGTGATTCCGGAAACCAAACTGGGAGTCAATGAGGATGTTATTACTGTCGATGTGCGACTTTAACAGTTGATAAATGATTTTCTCAAACAGCTTTCCCAGGACAGGTAAGAGACTGATAGGCCTGAAGCTGGCAGGGAGCCTGTGGTTTTTGCCGGGTTTGGGAATAGGGATGACCTTGGCTATCTTCCACGATTTGGGAAAATAAGCCAGCTGCAAGCAAGCACGGAATATATAATATAATTGTACGAAGGCATTCCTAGGGGCCTCCTTAATTAGTTCAGGGGAAAAGCCATCACATCCGCAAGCCTTCCTTCTTTTGAGCTCGTTAGCCGACAACTTAATGGATGCTGGTGAAAGAGCTTCGATTAGGTCCGAGCACGGGGTAGCAGAATAATGCTCAGTGAGGTGAAAATTCCTAACCTGGTTGTTAATGTAGGTTTGAAGAGGCGATTTGGCTTTGTAAGCTTCGTCGTAAACCATGTTAAATTGGTCGGCCAACATTTGAGCTTTGACGGGACCAGAATCGTGCATTGCTCCGTTGGCGTCCAGGAGGGGAGGAATGAGAGAAGACTTTTTCATGAGCTTTCTAAACACGGGCCAAAAGGTGTGAGTATTTCTAGCGTTCGTAACTTCATCCTGTATAAATTTCTTTTTTAGTAATCTAACTCTGATTTGGATGCTTTTGTTGAGGTGTTTGTAGTACTCGAACGAGACTAGGTCAGCAGTGCGCTGCCACCTCTTCCTGGCGGTATTTCTGAGGCGGATTGTGTATTTGAGCTGTTCGTCGGGAGTAACAAATTTGTTCGGAGTATTAACGAAGGATGTGGACTTATAGAAACTGGATTTTAAAAATCGTTGGAAAGCGGAAACTTGACGGTCAACTTCAGTGTTGGAATCAATGTTGGGAGTTATAGGTACTTTGTTAGCTAAATTACGGTAAGTGTCCCAATCAGTTATTGGAGAAGAGGTTGCAAAAGAATGCTTTAACTCAGGTAATAACAGAACAGGGCGGTGATCAGAAGAAAGGTCTTCAGATACCTCGCTTTGGAGGTTGGTAAGTGTGTCTGCCAGGAAGAAGTCTATAGTAGTCGGAAGGCTGTTGGGTCGGTAGAAGGTATGCGAGGGAGGTGCTATCATGGAGTACCTCCCGTTAGTGATATGATTATCGAGCACACGACCATTTGAGTTTTTACCTCTATTTCTCCAGGATGGGTGCTTAGCATTCAGGTCAACCCCTGCTATAAAAGGAGTGTTGAAGTTAGTAATGGCATCCAAGTCGGTAGGGTCAAGGGATTGCCCTGGGCAGTAGGCCGAGATCACCGTAAGGTTTAGGCTAATTACCCTAACAGCTATTCCCTCAAGGTTTAGGTTAGGGGCAAGATGTATAGGGTGGAAGCGGAGGTTTTTATGTATGAAAATAGCAACACCTCCTCCGGGTCTGCCATTATTACGGTTTTTCCTAATAACATTGTAATTTGGTAAGGATATGCTGATAGCGGGTGACAACCACGTTTCTTGAATAAGGGCGATCACGACGTTATTTGCTAGCATAAAAACTTCAAGTTCGTTCAGCTTGGGTAAAAGGGAACAGGCGTTCCACGTCATAATAGAACCTGGTATTTTAGGGATGAACGCGACCTATGAGAATAGCTGTTGCGCAGCCCCGAATAATACTTCCAGCTTGTCAAACATAGTGGAACATGACGCGAGTCTAGGGCCAATAGCCTTGACTATGGGCATTGCCTTTTTTATAAACAGGAAGGCCTCCTTGAAAAACTCACCGGTTTCGGAGGAGTCAAATGAGGTTGCGTTGAAGTTAGGAATAGCTGCAGAGGGTTGGCTTCTGACTACATCGCTGAATGTACGGCCATTATTGACAAAACTAGATTGAGTAGTTTTGCGATTGGTGGCGGGAAATGTAGGGTTTGCTGGAGTGGGGCGGGGTGTCCTAGGAGCTGACTTCTTGTCAATATATGATAGCAAGCTTGGGCATTGTGAGTAGTTAGCGGTGTGGCTACCACCACAGTTTGCACATTTGGCAGGAGAATCTACTGATTTAACACAGTCCTTAGTAAGATGGTCAAGTCCGCATTTAACGCATCTTGGGTTTCTATAGCAATTGGCGCTAGCATGCCCAAAGGTTTGGCACCTAAAGCACTGGGTATAGTTTTTTGATTTATGAAATTTCTCCCAATAAATCCTGCAATGATATATAAAGCCTACGGTTTTAATCTGTGATAACTTGGTTCCCGGTGGGAAAGTGACCTTGTATAATGAGTTGTTAGGTGAAGATTTAAAGGCTACCACACTAGTTGGGTTAAGGTTAAGAGTGACGAGCTCGGAAACTATTGAATCAGTATCTATTGAGGGAAGACCTTTCAGGACAACGGTAACAGGTTTTTCGCAGGGAAGTGCGAATGTGTGGAATTTGAGGCCAGCCTTTTGAAATGCCAGCTTAGCCTCAGAGAAGAAATGAGTATTGTTGAAGTGGAGCCTGACTTGATTTCCGAGAAACTTTAAATAGAAGTTTTTTCCAATTTCGGCTTCGAGCTCCTTGCTGAATTTGATTATCTCTTTTTCAGCTAGTCGAATGTAATCGGGGGGGGGGGGGGGGCCGACTCTCCCCAGCTGAGTTCGCAGGATTCACTACCGGAATATCATTGTTTTTCTTATGCACTTTCGCTTTGGCTTCAACAGTGGTGGGAGCCGAAGAGTCAGAAAAATTTTGAAATGCGTTTGAGGAAAAAATTTCAAAACGATACGATGTTGGAACGTTAGCACCACCTAACTAGGAACTGCCGGGGTTAGAGATGTTCATGGCGTTGATTTTTGGGCGCTTTGGCCCTTTCGGAGGTTGGATTTCTGAAGAACAGGAACCTGGATCGTTGTTATTGATCTCCGGGAGAGGGAGCTTCTGTTTCATTCCGACCGTACGGTCTTCATGATTATCCGAGGTTAGATCCTCCTTCACGGTAGTGTAGGGGATCTCAATTATTTATACTGTGAAAGGAGCGTGTTTCAATTTGTATTATGTCTTGAAAAAGACAGTTTGTTGCGCTGCTAATCCGTAAGGAACTCTGGAAATGCACTGACTTTAGTACACTTAGGAAACACTTCTGACGAAACACGACACAGAAACTGCTCCGTAACTTTAACGCCGGATCTGAAGAATGATGACTTGCGACGCTGAACGTGAATTGTAGCGAAGAATGATGAATGTGTTTTTTTCGAACGACTTTGTGAGCTGAATCGCCGGTGAACTCCAATGTGTTTTTCGAGTCGTGTCGAATGACGGTGAACTCGAACGACTTTGTGAATGTGTTTTTCCAAACGGAGAATTCCGGTGAACTCGCCGATTCATTTTTTTTTTTTTTTTTTTTTTTTTAAGCAGTTTTACCTGCAATTTTAAACATAAAATTTACAAAGCAGAAGGCGCCCAGAGCAGAGGTGCTCTCCATCCTTCCAGCATGAGGATTGTTGATGTTATGGACTCTTGAGTTTTAATATTTAATTTTTGTTAGCTTGATTTGAATATAACTACAAGAAAACTTTCAAAAAACTTGCAATCATCAGATGCAGGGTCCTGCAGCATTGGTCGTAGAGCAATCTTATTTGTTTATCCGGGTCGTCGAGTCGTCGGCCAGCTCCAGGCCATGCGGCTCCTTGGGAAAAAAGAAGGTCGTCTCACAGTCGTCGATCGTCGTTCGGGCTCATTAGATCGTCCAGCTGGTCTATCAGCCGGAGAAAACCCCCCCTCCTGGGTAGGTTTGAAGGCGGGTGGGCATGCGCAGGCCCGGTCGCCCCTCCGGGGGGGACCGGGGGCATTCCAGACGGCACGGCAGCAGTAGTAGTCGCAGCAGCAGTAGTAGTCCGCGGCGGGTCCGGTGGGATGTCCAACGGGAAGCGTACTCTGGGCCTGTAGGGCAGAAGCTCCCTTTTGAAGAGTGTAGTTTGATGGATCAGTGGATTAAAATGTCCTTCAGGCTTGTAATTTCTTATCAAGGAATGGAAAACCTTGTCCAGCATAGGCATTTTGGATATGGTATGGATTTCCGACGTGGAATGGTCTGGAGGTAATTATAGGATAATTTTTAAAGCCTTGTTTTGTATTCGTTGCAGAGTGATGAGGTGTGATTTTGCAGCTGTGTGCCACAGCTGAACCCCATAGGTGATCACAGTAAGTATGCAAGATTTGAACACTAAGAACTTTAGATGAGTTTTCAGTTTTGACCGTTTGCCAATCAGCACTGTGGCCGCTCCCAAGGCCGCAGAATGATACCCAGGTATCTGGCCTCCTTGCTCCAGCCAATCCTTTCACCATTAACCTTCAGTAGTGGAAGACCTTTCTTGAGATGCTTACACCTTCGCGTAAAAAGCATGGCCTGTGTCTTGTCACCATTTAGTTTAAGTTTCCAGTTTTTAAAAAACTCGTTGATAATACTTAGGTGATTTTGAAGTAATTTGATCAGACGTAGGTGATCAAAGGATGACGCCATTATCGCAGTGTCATCGGCAAACAGTGCCAAGGAGGTCTCCTTGGTTTCTGGTATATCGTTGATATATAGAAGAAATAGGAGGGGAGCCAGGACCGAGCCCTGCGGAACCCCAGCCCTAACAATCGCTGAGTCTGACCTGCTGCTACCAACCTGCACAAAGAACGTCCTGTTCTCCAGGTAGAAATGGAGAAGCTTGATTATTCTCGGATTAAATTTTAGATGAATTAGTTTCATTATAAGGCCATTGTGCCAAACAGAATCGAACGCCTTGTTTAGATCCAGAAGGACCATTCCGGAGTATCTGTTGACATTCATTTGATGAGCATGAAATTGAGCCGTGCGGATCAGCTGGTGTGATGTTGAGTGTTGGTTGCGGAACCCGAATTGAGAGTTAATGAGTATGTTCTTGTCAATGATGTGAGTGTTTAAGATTTGGTAAATAATTTTTTCGAAAAGTTTACCCAGCACAGGTAAGAGGCTAATAGGTCTGAAACTAGCTGGAAATTTGTGGTTCTTTCCAGGTTTGGCTATTGGTATGACCTTGGCTATCTTCCAGGCCTTGGGGAAGTAAGCATGCTGGATACAGGCTCGGAGTATATAATACAGTTGGACGTAGGCGTTCCTCGGGGCCTCCTTAATTAAGTTGGGGGAAAAACCATCACAGCCACAAGCCTTCCTGCGCTTGAGTCCCTTTGCAGCCTCCCTGATTTTAACTGGCGAGAGGGAATCAATGATATCAGCACATGAGGATGGAGAGAAGTATTCCCTAGTGTGGAAATCCCTCACTGTATTATTAACCAGTGTCTGAAGAGGCGACCTGGCCTTAAACGCCTCGTCAAAAACCTTACTAAACTGGTCCGCCAGTAACTGGGCCTTGCTTGTGCCTGAGTCATGGTAAACTCCAGCAGCATCCTGTAGTGGGGGGACGGCGTTTGGTTTCTTCATTATTCTTCTGAACACAGGCCAGAAGGTATGAGTGTTTCTTGCACCAGCAACCTCATCCTGAACCCTTTTGTACCCGAGGTATCTAACTCTCGTTCGTATACATTTGTTTAGGTATTTGTAATATTCGAGGGATATCAAGTTACCCGTCTTCTGCCACCTCTTCCTGGCTGTGTTTCTAAGGCGGATTATAAATTTCAACTTCTCGTCAGGGGAGGTGAACTTGTTAGGCGTATTGACGAAGGATGTGGATCTATAGTAGGAGGATTTCAGGAATCTCTGGTAGGCGCAGATCTGTTGATCCACCTCGGTGGCAGAGTTGATGACTGGGGTAATCGGTATTTTGTTCGCACAATCCCGAAATGTATCCCAGTCAGTTACTGGGGATGAAGTTGAGAAGGACTGTCTAACCTCAGGCAGGAGCAACACAGGACGATGATCGGAGGACAGGTCCTCCGATATCTCGCAACGGGAATCGGTAAGCGCATCCGCCAGGAAAAGGTCAATGGTAGAAGGGAGACAATTAGGTCGAAAGTGAGTATGTGAATCAGGAGTAATCAGTGAATAATTGCTACTTGAGACGTGACTATTGAGTATTCGTCCATTGGTGTTGTTGGTTCTATTTCTCCAAGTTGTATGCTTGGCATTTAAATCAACTCCTGCAACAAATGGGGTGTTAAAGTTGGTTATTGCGTTCAGTGCTGCAGGGTCAAGGGACTGGTCAGGATAGTAAGCCGAAACAACAACCAGATTGAGGTTAGTCAACCTAACCGCAATAGCCTCAAGCTTACCAATAGGAGTGAGTCGAAAAGAGTGAAAACGAAGGTTTTTGTGGATAAGAATTGCAACACCCCCACCAGGCCTACCATCTTCTCTATCCCGCCTTACAATGGCATAATTCGCCAGGGAGATGTCAATGGCAGGAGACAACCAGGTCTCCTGGATCAATGCTATCACAACATTATTTGCGAGCAAGAACAGCTCTAGTTCATTCAGTTTGGGAAGCAACGAGCAGGCATTCCACGACATAATCGTACCAGGTACTCTTGGAGTGAAGATGGTTTATGAGAACAGTTGTTGAGCAGCATCGAATAAAACCTCAAGTTTATCAAGTTTATCTAGGGCGAATGGCCTTGATAATTGGCATAGCCTTCTTGACAAAGAGGATAGCTTCCTTGAAAAATTCTCCTACTTCAGCAGAGTCTATAGGAGCAGTGTTGGGAGCTGAGTTAAGATTTGGATTTGCATTGGGGTACTGGCCTCTAACCACATCGCTGAATGAACGACCGCTGTTGATTAATAGAGAATGTTGAGACCTTGTTTTTTGCTGAGTCGGAGTGAGACGAGGGACGCGAGGGGTGGCTTTTTTGTTAATATATGAGAGAAGACTTGGGCACTGGGAATAGTTGGCAGTGTGATCACCACCACAGTTGGCACATTTTGCAGGGGCTTCTTCTGCTTTTGAGCACTCATTAGTTAGGTGGTCTAACCCACATTTGACACACCTGGGCGTCTTAAAACAATTGGCACTTGCATGCCCAAATGATTGGCATCGGTAGCATTGAGTGTAGTTTTTAGTTTTGATGAACTTTTCCCAGTATATTCTGCAGTGGTATATGAAGCTTACTGCCTTGATTTGCGAAAATTTAGTTCCCGGGGGAAAAGTTATCTTATACAACGAATTATTGGGTGATGTTTTAAATGTTATAACACTCAATGGGTTGAGCTTTTGGAGGTTAAGCTCAGCGGTTATTAGTTCAGTGTCTACTGAGGGAAGCCCCTTGAGAATTGTAGTTATGGGTTTTTCACTAGGCAGTGCAAAGGTGTGAAATTTTAAACCAGCCTTTTGGAAGGCTAGCTTGGCATTTGTGAAATGGCAAGTGTTGTTAAAATGTAGTCTGATTTGATTGCCTAAATATTTCAAATAAAAGTTTTTTCCAATCTCGGATTCTAGTTCTTTACTGAATTTAACCACCTCTTTTTCGGCTAAGCGAATGTATATGGGAGGGGGCGTACTGTCACTTCCGTGTCATTAATTACTTGATTATCACTTTTTGAGGTTGCGGGAGTTACTTTTTCTCCGGTATTAGCCTCCGAAGGGTCAGAAAAGTTTTTGAATGCGTTCGAAGAAAAAATTTCAAAACGGTTAGCAGTAGGCACGTTTGCAATGTTTAGCCACGATCCACTTTGGTTGGCCATTATATCGGTTTTCTGTCTCTTGGACCCGTTTGAGGTTAGAGATGCTGTAGAGTCTGAGTAATTATTGACTTCAGTCAGTGACTTTTGTTTTATTCCGATCGCACGATCTTCATGATTGGTAAGGCTGTGGTCCTCCTTCACTGCGGCTATAGTTAGTTTGGAACGTGTTTCAATTTTTATTATTATTATTTTAACTGTCTTGAAAAAGACAGTTTCTGCGTAATAAGGAAAGTCTATGTAAAAAGGAAAAAGTTGTTCAAAATGTCGAAATCTATAACATATTTAAATTTTATCAAAATCGGAGAGGAGTATCTCTCTTTCTAAATAATTACCAAAACTTCACTTGTTTATAACTTTTTAATAAAAAACCAGCTGACGGCTAAAACCTCTTGGAGGTTACTTAGAAAGGTGACCTTGATATCATATGTCAATACAGTATATCGTTTTAGCCTTTATTACTTAAAATAACTGCTATATTTTGAAAACTTCTTTTGTTTATAACTTTTTAATAAACAACTAACACCGGCTAAAACTTCTTGCGGGTTACTCAGAATATCCCAGATAGCACAGAGACGTCTGGAACACGTCTTAAAGATGTCTGTTGTTGCACGTTGAGACGTCTTGGAGACGTCTCCGAACGGCTACGGAACGGCTTCCAAACGTCGCCTGAACGTCTTCTGTTACAAAACAGTACGTCTTTAAGACGTCTCTAGAAGATGTCTTTAAGACGTCTCCAAGATGACTCCAAGACGTATCCAAGATGTCTCTAAGACGTATCCAAGACGTCTCCAAGATTTTTTAAATATTTAATGTTGGTTTTAATGTTTTTTAATATTTAATGTTGGTTTTAAAAGTATTCTACAAAAGTAGCATTGATTATTACATAGCTAGGAATAAAAAAAAAGTAGGTATATGACGGGGCGCAAACCTAGTACACGCAGGTTGATAGACGAGCGCCTCTCGCGCTGACCCAACTGGGCTGTTGGAAATAACGTTAATATTTTCTGATGTTATGCGCTGACGCAGTAAAATACTACTCAAGTCAACTTCATTTTCTAATTATTTCTGTGAAATGTTCAAGATTTAACAGTGTCTAATAGGCTTACAGAATAAATAAAATATAACAATTTGAAGATTAACTTAGCGTTTCACGGAAAAAACGTCGAAAAAATCGGTTTTTATTTTTTTTAACAACGGCGCACCTCTTAAAAATCTGAAAAAATTCATAAACGACACTTATAATAATATATCGGTACTGTAAAAATGTAGAGGTGGTCAATTAAAAACTTCAATTTAAAAATCTGAAACGAATTGCAGAGTATGTATTTGAGCGCTTGACATGTGTGAGATTTTTTTCAGAATTTCTAAACATCGATAACTAGGAAAAATAGACCAAAAACTGGTTTTTCAATTTTACCCCATAACTACCCTCCCGCTCGAGATAGAGTGTTAAAATTTTACACAGTATGTTTTTTTTAATGTCCTATCGAATGGCCCATCTCCGATACTAGTCGGCTCAAGGGCATTATTGACTATCTTATCCGGCTATACCCTTTTGAAATTAATTTTTTGTCATTCCAAATAATAGCTAAACTTAGAAGAAGTAGTTTAGTCATTGCACAGCAAAGTAGTCTCTTTCATAACATCTCCAAAAGATTCAAGTCAGTTATTAGCCTTCAAAAACACGTCTTTAAGACGTCTCATTCCAGACGTTCAAACGACGTCTCCAGAAAGACGTCTTTATGACGTCTCAAATGAGACGTCCCTGAGACGTATCGAATAAGACGTCTTTATGACGTCTCACTTCAGACGTTCACACGACGTCTCCAGAAAGACGTCTTAAAGATGTCTTAAAGACGTCTAAAATTAGACGTCTCTAAAACGTCAGAAAATGACGTCTTTAAGACGTCTCATTTGAGACGTTCAAATGACGTCTCCAGAAAGACGTCTTTAAGACATCTTAAAGACGTCTATTCAGGACGTAAGACGTTCAGACGTAAAATAGCCGTAAAAAAGACGTCTTCAAGACGTCGCGTGCTATTTGGGATGTTGTCCTTGACAACATATGTCAAGCTCAAGGTCATCCGAGGTGCCTCCCCTAGGCTTACTCTATATTTATTATTTGAATTATTATTTCCATAATAATTTCCATAATAGTTTATTTAAACAATTATTTTAACAATAAATTATCATTGAAATAATAATTCAGATAGTGAATATAGAAACAAATTATAAACAATTATTTATTTAAAAATTGTTTACATTATAAATAACAATAAATAACTACTTAAATATTAAATATATAAGGCCGAACACAATACGGAATTCAAAATGACAGAACCGAAACCGGAACCGTAACCGATATAAGCCAGAACCGATATTCTCGTAACAATTTTATAACATCATCTCGGTTTTCATAACAGTTTTAAATCCCTGCTTTCAATTTCAATGCGTGTTGTTTTCTTCTGTGTCAACCGATTTTAATGAAATTTTCAGTACGTGTATCATTAACGTAGATTCGTAGATGTACAGACACATTTTAAATTTTCATTGCGAATTGAAATAAAAAATGTTTAAAAAGTCATGTTTAAAAATGGAAAAGTAATCGCGCTCTATGTTATCGACAGTGTATGTGAGTGTGAAGAATGCCGGTGTGGCGTGGTGCGCGTGAAGTGTGTTTAAGAACAGAACGTTGTAAGAACCCAAAGAGTTAAGATCGATTATATTACAGTTATCATTATATTAAAGTTTAGTGAAATTATACTTGGTTATAGAAGTATAGAACAGTGAGTTGTTTAGTTTGAATAAAACCCATCCTTTAGATATAAAGCACATGGCAGTGGCTGTGCATAGTACACTGTTTAAAATATATTAGAAGTCAACATAGATTAGGTTGTGGATTAGGTTTGGGTTCAATTTCGAAGTCTCGGATTTATTTATGGGTTGGTTTTCCGCAACGCTTGCGCAAATAATAGCTTTTTTTAAATGGCCGATAACGATATAAAAAATAACTGAAAACTAACCAAAATTTGAGCCAAAAAGGCGGTAACCACCATATATTACGCCATTATTATTATTCACAGCGCGAAATGTTTAGATAGAGATTAAATGGTTTCAAGAGTTGCACGTAGTGGTGTTATGAGCTTTTTTGTAGGTGGACGCGTCAAAGACTTAGGAAGGTCAACTTTGATTTTTTAAATGAAACCACATGTTTTTATGCACCAATCGATGCAGTTTTTCATTATCTATAAAAAAAGGTATTAACGTATATGTTGTGACGTTGCAAGTATGCAGCGTCCCTTCCCTACCCCAAGAATAGCGAAAAGAAAAACCGAATTACGTATGGACCGGGCCGATCCTGTCTCGAACCACGAATCCGCACGCGGAAAAGCGAGCGTTCCCCGAGGAAACAAAAATACCGAAATTCCAGCTGACGCCCGATACGTTTGCCGAGTACGGCTAAGTTGCAGGGGCGTATCATCAGGGCGACGAGACCGCCGAAAACTCCCGAAGCAGGAAACCAAGGCAAGGAGCGCCCGAAATCTGAGAAAGGCCGAACAACAATAGTCCGTGCACGGGCGAATATAAAAGGAGTCAAAACACACGGGCCAATCAACCCGGAGGCGCCGACGTGGGACCAGAACCCCTACCGAACATCGTTCTTTTCGCGATCCCGTCGTCGCCTCACCCCGCTTAAAATGGGGTTCTAGCGTGGGTGGTGGACGAGACACCTGAGAGGGAACATCCTCACTGGTCGTTTATCGCAACCGGTAATTTCGCGAGTAATTCTCGGGCTCCTAGGTTCCGTAAGGACACGGCCCTGCGTAGCGCTAGATCGCCAGCGTGAAGTACGCCACTAGGGAATTTCGGCTAGGTCGCTAGAGTGGGGGGAACCAGAATCGATACGCGCCGTGGCGAGAATCGAAGGAATCACTGTCGTGCCGGCTCGCGTCGCGAGCGTGCAAAGCTGTTTTTGTACCGAAAGATTTCGTAGATTAGATTCCGCGTGCGGAGAGTGCTGGAGTGGAAAATCCCGACTATCGAGGGAAGGAAACATCGCCGCCTTACTAGTTCCGAAGGATACCGATTCCGAGTCACGGTAAGTCGACAGTGATTCCGTAAACTCGTCTACGAGCGAGCTCGTTAATTTCGCGGGGGCACGAGCCGATCGTCGACTCTGTCCCCGATATTCGCGTGTGCCGAGGCGCTTCCCGCCTCGTGCCCAGGGCTCGTACCGATCCGACGGTACTTTGAGCCGATTCAAGAGGTTCCCTCCCGTTAGCATATCGGAAGTTTTCCTCGGGGGAACCGACAGCGTCGTGAGATAGTTCCTTTTCGCGGACATTACAGTACGCGTTTCGCGAAGGTAGGAATCGCCATTTCGCGGGAATTAGATATCGCTTAGATCGCGCGAGCCGTTACCATCTCGTTCGCGGAAACTTTCGAATTTCCCGAGAACGATCGCGACAGTCGCGACCCGTGCGATGAACGTCTTCGCACGTCGACAACCGCGCGCTGCGAACCTCCACCTTATCGCAATCCTGTACAAGGAGCGCGGGCTCCCGGTTGCGGCCACGTGGCCGCGCGCCTGTAATTATCGACGACTAATTAAATGACTGAGAGCGAAAATAGAATTCGTTAATTTCGCCTGTGAGATCCGCCCTGCCGTGAGGGCTGTCCCCGCTATTCCCGTGTCCGAATTTCCGACTCCTCGCGCCTTCCTCTCGACCTCGCGCTTCTCGATATTCGGCCTTCGCGTCAGCTGACTCGCGAGCCAACCGCGAGAACGTTTCGTGCGGTACCCTTCCGGTACCTGGCGCCCGAACTTGTCGAATCACGTCAATCTTGATCGAATTTCGAGAGGTGCGTTTGTCCCGGGTGGACCGCGTCCGCACGGCCGCGCGCGGCCCGGCCTCAGCGCCTATAAAATCCCGGAAGTTGCCGTTCTTCCCCGTACTCGGTCCGACGGAAAAAGGGCAACGTGACAATGTATATGTCGAAAAATCATTAGTTTAAAAGTTATTTTAATTTAAATATTGCTAAGAAACCCTCACTTTTTCTTGCTAATAATAACTTTATTTTTTTAATATCTATTTACAAAAAGGGTTTAATGCAACGTCTATTTACGATAAGAAAAGTCTAAAGGGAAATGTTGTTCAGAATCATTGTCTTAACAACATATCCAAAGCTCATCGAAATCGGGACATAATCGAGAAACTGCTACTTCTTACTACATCGCGGCGTACCGACAACACTATCTTCCCCCTGGCTCGCCGCGCTGACCGTGCCACCGAGCGACAGGGAGCGCTCTCATTGGTCCGTGTTTTTCGTTAATAACTCCCAAACGAAGCCTCGGACAACATTTTGCAAAAGGAAAATGGCGCTTGAAATGACCCCAGGAACCTCCCATTTCCCGATGTTGAAGACATTTTGGGACACCCTGTATGTGATTGGTCGTGTGAAAATAAGAGACTGGAAGGGTCCCAGTTCCTTTTCGCATGACAAATGACATTTATATAATAAAGTTTAATTATAGAAAATATGTAATATATATATAATATAATATAATATATATATAATATAATATAATATATATATGTATATATATAATATAATATAATATAATATATATATATATATATATATATATATATATATATATATATATATATATATATATATGAATCAACTCGCACAATATATGTGGTTTATTAAAAACGAAATAGCTTTATTAAAAGGAGGAATAATCCACATAGTAAGTGAATGGGAGAAATAATTCCTATCTTAACGCACGCTTTTCATTTATATATTATTTATTATGGAAATAAGAACAAGAACTACTAGGACAACATGATATATGCACTGAATCAACTCGCATAATCGGTTTATTAAAATCGCAAAAAAACTTTATAAAAAGGAAAATTACAAGTAAAAAAATAGCAGTAAAAACTACAATTTTTTATTTATTCCGGCCGAAATTCTTTCCGCCGCCCTTTTGAGCCACATTTGTATTGCAATTTCGGTGTCTCGTCTCGTCATGACGCGTCCCTTTTCTGCAGCACCTTGAATAAAAATTTCTTATTTCGTTAATTAACTTCCCGATTCATAGGGAAGTTACTGTTTTGTACATGAATCACTTTTATAATAACATTAAAATAAGGGTGATAGTTACCTATTACGAGGTTGGCGGTATTTAATGTATTGAAGGGCTTCTTGCCCTTCCTGCCCAACCAACTATACGACAACGCCAAATTGTTTGTAATAAGCGTGGACAAAACCCTCTTCACAAACTGGTAAGTGTTCTCGCCGCCTATTTTGTGTAATTCCTGAACCTAAAATAAGATGTTATTAATATTACATTCTGTTAACTATATCAAAATGAAAGATCAATTTCAGGTATTTTAAGTTAATTTATTACATCAATAAATTTTACTTACGCCATCTTGAAATTGTTCGCCGCTATTTAGGATATTCTCAAAAGTAGAGAACTCCTCGTCCGTGTTGAGCGGAAACTTCAGCGGCGAAAATCTCTGGAAAAACGGGACCCTATGGTCTTCTCCAACGGCTTTCTTGTTCCCCGCTTCTTTTAATTGATGCACTTCTTCTTTTAAGTTATTTACCTCTTGAAGTACATCGGTGAGGAGAGATCTGAAGACATGACCTTGTTGTTCTATGTTCTTCATAGTTTGAAGTAATGTCTCCAGGCTCTCCTTACTGTGTCCAGCTTCTTGGTTTCCTATTGATTGTTTATTAGGAATTATATTTGTTAAAGTAAATTTACTTATTATCTCTAAAACATTTTCTTTAACTTACCAACAATAGACTGCTCCGCCATATGCAGCGACTCCTCGCTGTCGTCACGTGAATAATGTGAGTCTGAAAATAAAATATATTTTAATTAAAAAGAATTACTAATTACAGAAAAAGAATCATGTATAACTATTGTATATGTATATGTAATATACATACAATGTTTTATACGATGCTTCGTTTTGGATTTACATACTCATGTTCCCCAACTGTATTCTTTGTATTTGTGGAGGAGTCCCCATGATGGACTCATCGTCGTACGAGTTAAAGTCCATGCTCGAGGACAACGTGGTTTGGCTAATCATCCGTCGAAGCTGTTCCACCTCCGACTGCAGATCACTGGTGTCCTCTGCAGTTCGGGCCTTACCCCTAGTCTTCTTGTAATCGTCTAGAAGCATTAAATAGTTGTTATTTTAGTTGTAAATTTATGATGAATAATAATTGTAACCTACCGAAAGTACTGTTTTCAAAAATTCTTATTATGTGCTGCGACCACGAGGTGCTGCGGCTCTCCAGCTTCTTGATTGCTGTCATTAGCCGACTTCCTTGCAGCGGTGGCCAATAGCACACGTTGCCGACGATCCAATTCGTTGGCACAGCTTCTACTGTACCATTTTCTACAAATTGAACCACTGTCCACGTAGCAGTCTCCATTATTCTATATGTACTATATATAATATATAAATAAACATAAATAATATAAACATACAAAGTGTTTCATTTAAAACTAGAGATCCTCGTTTCACGTGTATGTAAATACACGTGCCACGTGAACCGTGTAGTACGAATTTAAGGATCCGTGAATGCGGATCCGTGTACACGGATCCACAAACCGTGCACTACACGGATCTGCGAATACGAATCCGTGTACACGGATCTACGAACACGGATCCGTGCGGCACATTCGACTGTTCGAAAACAATCGCCGAACGGATCCGTGTTCGTAGATCCGTGTACACGGATTCGTATTCGCAGATCCGTGTAGTGCACGGTTTGTGGATCCGTGTACACGGATCCGCATTCACGGATCCGTATTCACGGATCCTTAAATTCGTACTACACGGTTCACGTACCACGTGTACACGTGTATTTTAGTACACGTCCAAAACCGCGATCTCTATAAAACAGGCCACCTGTTGCGGATAGAATTAAGAGCGTTCGTTATTTGTAGCGAGAAGGTGGCAATATTGAAGTTTTGCGAGACTATTGTAAGAAATATCGTAAATTGTAGGAATATTGTGATTCTCTAAGAAATTAATGTAAAAACGGCAAGGCTGGTTCGAGAGAGAAGGTTGTTGTTATTGGAATAATAATGCGAGCCAACTCTTAACGGTGTTAAACTGGGCGCGTGCAGGGGAAGACAAAAGGTCTCTCTAAGCCGCCAGACCACAGGGCTAGGTACCTGACTTTATGATCGTCACATGGTGCGAGGGAATACACAAGGTAATCCTCTAGACCACTATGCACCACAGGGCTAGGTACCTGACTTTATGATCGTCACATGGTGCGAGGGAATACACAAGGTAATCCTCTAGACCACTATGCACCGCAGGGCTAGGTACCTGAGATTATGACGGTCACATAGTGCAAGGGAAGACACAAGGTCATCCCAGAGATGGCTAGGGAGGGAGCCCTGCATAATACCGGGACGAGGGCCTGACGACATTCATTCTCGAACCGGTGCTTGGTCGTGATCGTACAAAAAATAAAGCTACTTTCGTACTTACATTTTGACCAGTGATTCGTAGAGATAAAACTACCCTCACACTTTACATTTTGGTGCCGAAACCCGGGAGCATTTTCGCCGGTTTAGAAGTATAGTTCAAGGGTAGTACAAGTGTCGTGGGCGCGATAAGTCGTGTAAAAGTGAGACTATGGCGCCTGGTAGAAAACGGCGTTACCCGGCCATGCAAGCCGGAGATGAAGTCCCGGAGACAAAAAGATCCTGTGTAGCGACGCGGGCGATAGCAACGCAATGTGATTCACAACAAGTCGTCGCAGCTACTTCCCGAGCCCGCCCAACGGATCAAGAGGAAGGGGGCACGTCACCAAGTAGTCCGAGGGCGTTGTCCGAGGAGGGCCGACAAGAGCGACTAGGCGACAGGATGTCACGAGCGTCAGCCACCGAACAACCCAGGGCAGCAGACGCCATCGAGGAAGACGATCGTGAGGCACCCATACCAATAAGTGGACCAAATTTGTTACCGCGAAAAGGCTACCTAAGTTTTCGGGTGACCCGGTTGAGTGGTTGAACTTTAATGAAGCGTATCAGTTGTTGGCGGAACTTGGCGGGTACTCAGGTCGGGAAAACGTCGCGCGATTATTCGAGGCGCTTGAAGGTGAAGCGCGCGCGAGCGTGAGTGCGCTATTGGCGACGGCTAGCGATGCGGATATGATTATGCAGACGCTAGAATTGCAGTTCGGAAATAGACATACGATCGCCGGAAAAATAGCTGAGGACATAAAGGGATTGCCCCACCTGGAGTACGGGAAGGGAAACATAGGTCAATTTGCGGCTAAATTTCGAAATTGCGTCAGTGCGTTGAAGGCCCTCGATCTCGTTGGGTATTTGCATAGTCCAGAGTTGATCAAAGCTGTCGCGAACAAGCTGCCGTCTGCGTTGAAGTACGCGTTCAACAGATACGCAGCAGAAGTTGGCACAGAGAAATCCATGATGAAAAAACTTTCAGATTTCATTTACAAGGAGGCCGAGTTGGCCGCGGCGACAAGCATTTTCGAAATAGAGGCGCCGTCTACTTCCCGGCCGATGCGCCAGAAATAAACAAAGGCAGCACGGTATTCTTAGATCCACTGGGCGTCGATTGTTGCAGTCAAAAACATAGGCTTCCATTAAAAAAAAAAAGTGTAGTTGCATTTTTCTCATGCACAAAGTACATAAAATTAGTTGCACATTATGCACCGTCTGATACCATTCAACTTTTACTTATAACATCTTCTATACCCAACAAGTTAGGAGGTACAGCATGTTCCAGTTGCGTGGGTTATCCTGTATACGTAAAAAACACGGGTGACCTTGAAAAAACGATTCAAAAATTACAATTATAAAATACGATTCTTCCATCTGATTCGTCTTTTGAAACCATTTAGATTACGTCACAAACATTTTTTGTATTTTCAGAGTTAGAAGAGATATTTAGGTGGACAGTTTTAGACGAAACACCCTGTATATAAAATAGATACAGTGAGTGTATAAAATATTCGTACACTTTTTAAAAACGAATTACTTTTTTAAAATTCTACCCAACAGCTTCAATTTTTTTGAGACGTTAGAAGGATTAGTTTACTAACTAATGTGTAAATAATTTTTTTAAACAATTGTTATTAGTCGCAATTACGAAGAAAAAGTGAAGGTCACGATTTTTCAATTTTTTGTCTGTGCCTGTAATGAAAATTTAAAACATGTATTTTGTAAATCTAAGTAAGTTATATACATGTACAAAGTTTCATTGAAATCGGTTGATGCATGAAAAAGCTGTGGGCATTGTAATGTGTAAAAATCCTTGAATTGGGGGTTTGCGAATCATTTAAATCGCGAATCCTTACCATTTAACAAAATCGATTTCGATAAAACTTTGTACCTACCAAAGACAGACACCTTATAAATTATCATTACAGGCACTGTGGCGTTTTTAGAATTAAAATACCGCGCGTAAAACGCATAAGCGTCTTGCGACAACGGACAAGCGTTGCTGTGACGACGCACGTAAACCACCGCGCCGCGGAGCGCGGAAGACACAAAAGAATTGAACCACAACGAGACAAACGCGGATAGTTTTTTGTTTGAAAAAGAGTCTTGCATCAACCATCTAACGACATGTATTTTCTCTCCGAACCCTTCACCACTTCCCTTTATCCTGTTTATTCCAATTTTCGGTAATGGAACAGACACAGATAAAACATTTAAAATCGTGATCTTTACTTTTCCAAAAACGAATTATTTGCACATTAGCTACTAACGTAATCCTTCTAACGTCTCAAAAAAACTCAAGCTGTTGGGTCGAATTTTGAAAAAGTTATTCGGTTTTAAAAGGTATACGAATACTTTGTACTTAAGGATCCGTGAATACGAATCCGTGAATACGGATCCGCGTACACGGATCCGCGAACACGTGAATTCGGATCCGTCAAAACGTGTACACGGATCCTTAAATCCGCACTACACGCTTCACGTACCACGTGTATTTATATACAGGTGAAATGGGGATCTCTAAGTTTTATCAATGAAACAAACGTAGTGGAAGGACATAAGCAAAAACACTAATTCGACAAATAACACCAATGTTAATACTCACTGTTAGATTGTGGGTATATAAGTAAAAGCCACACTGTTTAAAACGATTACTGGAGAACACTGGAGGTGCGTCTTTATACCTTGAAAGAAACGCGCGAATGACGAACGCTCAGATCAGAAACAGAAGAACAACAGTCCTATGAACAACTGAGGATCGAGGGTCCCATGATGCCGCGGAAAATATACGTTATACGTGCTGTTGCTCTTCTGTTTTTGATCTGAGCGTTCGCCATTCGCGCATTTCTTTCAAAGTATAAAGACGCACCTCCAGTGTTCTCCAGTAATCGTTTTAAACAGTGTGGTTTTTACTTATATACCCATAATCTAACAGTGAGTATTAACATTGGTGTTATTTGTTGAATTAGTGTTTTTGCTTATGTCCTTCCACTACGTTTGTTTCATTGATAAAACTTAGAGATCCCCATTTCACCTGTATATAAATACACGTGGTACGTGAACCGTGTAAATAGTACGAATTTAAAGATCCGTGCAGACGGATCCGTATTCACGGATTCGTATTCACGGATCCTTAAATTCGTACTACACGGTTCACGTACCACGTGTACACGTGTATTTTAGTACACGTTCAAAACCGCGATCTCTACTAAAACTATTATTAATTTTCGTACATTTTTTTAAGGATACAATTTCTCCAGTTGCTGCTGTTGCTGCCGCTGTTGCTGTTGCTGAAGATATTGCTTTGCGATTGCTGCCGCTGTTGCTGTTGCTGTTGCTGTGGGCCAAAGTTGCATAAGTTTTTATTTCATCACAATATTACTGTTAAAATGACAGTGAAACGAAAAATTCATAAACATTATATGCGTGCTAAAAGGTTGACACTTGATCCGGACAGATCTTTATATCAGGGAACCTCTACCTCAACCAATATAAAGTCTCCATGTAGAGATGTGAATCATTTTTCGGACAATCCCCATTCTAATTTCGTTTCTTCAGATTTTGTAGATAATATTGATACCGACATTTTCGTAGAAAACATTCAGGCTGAAATACCAAATTCTAGTAGTCATTCCGCAGAAAGCGTTGCATATGAAAGTTTTAATCATTTGCTAGCAGGGTGGGCTGTAAAACACAACGTTTCGCACTGTGCAGTTAACGATTTGCTTGCTCTTTTAAAAAATCGAGTTTTAAGTGATTTACCTTCAGACGCTAGAACTCTTTTAAGAACGCGTAGAAAAGTAGTGTAGGAAGCGAAGGTGATTCAAAAACAGATTCTATATAAGTGCACTTTATTTGTCCTAAGGATATTTCGGTATTTACAGATTCGTTAGACTCAAGAAACCCTGGATAGGGTCTCGTATTTATAGTAGAAGTTAAAGGAAAAAGGCGTTGCACGGGGGTGGACCTTGTTCCTTTGACAAAGTCAGAGTTGAGCTTCGATAGGTTCAAGATCTACTCCCCGTTCGGCGGGGAAAGGAAAACCCCCGCGACCGGGTAGTCCCGTAACGGTACACGGCTGGCGGTGCATCTGGCAGAAAGGTATGCACGTGAAAGTTATAAAAGAATAGTCATTTTTCGGGCCTTGCAAATGTCAGGAAAGGTTTTACAGCCTATTCCTTGACATCTGCAAGGGGATAGTTTTAATGGTTATTACGGTCGCCAACCGTGTGCCGCTACAGTAGTAACAAAACAGGTTGAACCGGGATATTACTATCACTTTGGCTTGAAAAATACTTTCGGAGGAAAGGCAAGAGTGACAATGCACGCAGATTCTTACTTTCTATGTCTGCAAAACACGTGTTGTGTTTTGAACTTTTCCTCCAGCTCAGTTTTGCTTCGTGGTGGGGTTATGTGGGGGTGGTCGAAGCATCTTCCGAAAACTGCAGTCAGTCTTCAACATCATTCTTTGTGGAATGTGCCCCTTGGATTTTTTTGCGATCGCGTACCTGCCACCAATCACCAGTGCTGCAATTCCCGGCCTGACCACAGGACTAATTTATGGACAACGAACGGGAGGGACAACACCGTATACCCGCTATGCGCACCTGGATTTCTATCTGTTTCTGGGGAAAAGGACATTTATTGTGATTTGTGCTGCAATGCAAAAGATATTGCAAATATTATTAGTGCATAGGGTAATTGTGCATATTAGGAGCCCCCCCACCGATTTCGATGATTTTTTATATGTTGTAAAACTCAATATTCTGAACAACTTTTTCCTTACATGTAATCGTCGCTCAGCCTTAGTCTTTCAGATATTTGCGAAAAACTGCAGCTACTACTACATTGAATTTTGCCTATACGTGCACGTCCGTGCTGTCCGTATGCGTCAGCATGATGCGACCGCTCGTCAACTGTTTCACTACGATTGTCGAACGATCTACAATATACCGCGTAAACTTTTTCAGTCGAATAAATTCTTCAGAACAAATAGCAGGCATTGAAGAAGCAGTAAAATATTATAAAATACATATAGTGAAGTATAGTATATGTATATGTGATATACATTATTGTAAAATCATCATGAAGTTACATGAATTTCTAAGTATATGCAATGATCGCGAGAAATTATTGGATTAACGAATTAATTGAATTAGTAATAGAGGTATGTGACAAAACTTTTTTTCGAGTCGCCAAAAATCTTACTGGTAATCGTCATTTTAGTAAAAAAAGAACCTATTTTCATAATTTCATCGAATTCTGAGAATGGAGGTAAACGGAAGTTTCGCCAAGTCTGTTAAAATTGGTAAGGTCTACTTTAGATTGTACAGTTTCCATGTTTCCGTGTCGAAGAAAGAAGTATGTAAAAAATAATCATAAGAAATTAGTGAAACGTAAATGTGGTATAAAAATTAGTGCATACAGAAACACGTGGTTCCAGAATGCACGTTTAAATATTCAAAATATATGCCGATTTGTAGCATATCATATAATGCTTCGGCCCCCACGTCAATCTTTTATTACTAACGAATTGAATATAACGAACCACACAGCCGTTGACTGGGCGAGTTTTTGTAGAGAGTTATTCGTTTTGTGGATGGAAAAACATTCAGATATGTTAGGAGGCGAAAACGAGATAGTGGAGATAGATGAGGCGAAAATAGGAAAGAGAAAATATAATAAAGGCCGCCTTATTACCGGTCAGTGGATTTTCGGAGGGATTCAGAGGTCAACAAAACAAATTTTTATACAACCGGTAAAAGATCGCACTTCCGAGACGTTATTAAATGTTATAAAACAGTGGATTAAACCGGGAACGATCATAGTGTCAGACTGCTGGAAGGCTTACGATTGTTTAAATACGGAAGGTTACACGCATTTAAAAGTGAACCACAAAGTGAACTTCGTAGATCCGATAACCGAAGCACACACTCAACATATTGAGCGTATTTGGCGGGAAACAAGGGCCAATATCCCTCGCTATGGTACACGCAGTTACCATTACATTGGATATTTAGCAGAGTTTATGTTTCGCCGTACATACAATTTTGATCATCGTATATCAAAATTCTTTGATATAATGGCCGACAGATTCCCAGCCAATAATCAAGCAACAATACAATAATAAATAATTAAGTATAATAATTATTCTGTTTTTTCTTCACTAACTCGAAACCCCTCTTGTCTTTGGATTCGCGTAATGCAAAAATAAAATATAAAACATTATGGGTTGAATTTTACGATACTAACACACACCCACACAGTGTTCCTAAGAAAAAACGGCTAACGGTTGTGGATAACCCGAAAAGTGTATTTTAAGAGCGTGCGACAATGACATTTGTTTGAGTCAGGTTTGGCTAAATAACTGAAGTTGTTGTTAATCTGGAAGTGGAGTTAGTTTAATAATAAACCGTGAGGAATTATTAAGCCAAACCTAACTCAAACTAATGTCATTTCCGCTCGTTCTTAAAGTAATCTTTTCGGGTTATCCCGAATTCTTCATCATCATAAATTTTAAAAAGTTCACGCGGTATATAGATTGTTCGATAGTTGTAGTGAAACAGTTGACGAGCGGTCGCATCATACTGACGCATACGGACAGCACGAACGTGCACGTATAGGCAAAATTCAATGTAGTAGTAGCTGCAGTTTTTCGCAAATATCTCAAAAACTAAGGCTGACGATTACATGTAAGGAAAAAGTTGTTTAGAATCTTCACCCTGACAACATATTAAAAAATCATCGAAATCGGTGGGGGGGGGGGGCCTATTATGCACAATTACCGTGCATAGTTATGTGTTGACAAATGTGAACAGTGATCGTGAGTGTGTAAAAATTTCATGGCATCTGTGTGAAACATACGATTTATTTATCGTTTATAAAGTGAAGGTGAAAGCCACTATCGTTTACTTGACCGCGCATCCCTTCGGTTGTCGTTTTACCACCAGCTGTGCAGTTCGTTGACCTGACCGTACGGCCCTTAGCTTTCGGTACTGTCGTACACCTGAAGACATCTGTGCAGTTCGTCACCGAATGACCCAGTGACACACATTTCGAAGCAGCAAATGGATTTACGGCTGAATAAGTGAGTTTTTAATTTAATCAGTTTCTGCTTCTTCTCTCGTTCGGGTAAAGTTGCCATAAGTCGGGTAAAGATTATGTGGATCCTCACCGATTTCAATGACCTTCAAATAAGTTTGATATGGTTATACAACAATGGTTATTCAATCGTGGTCTTGACAACATATCCAAAGCTCATCGAAATCGGAGAGGAGATAGTAGTATGAACATCGATCGATTTTCAATTACAAGTTTTTACAAATATCTCGTAAACTAAAGCCTCGAGGCAAAAAGTCTAAAGGGAAATGTTGTTCAGAATTATTGTCTTAACAACATATCCAAAGCTCATCGAAATCGGGGCATAATCGAGAAACTGCTACTTCTTACTACATCGCGGCGTACCGACAGCACTATCTTCCCCCCCGGTTCGCCGCGCTGCGCTGACCGTGCCACCGAGCGACAAGGAGCGCTCTCATTGGTCCGTGTTTTCCGTTAATAACTCCCAAACGAAGCCTCGGACAACATTTTGCAAAAGGAAAATGGCGCTTGAAATGACCCCAGGAACCTCCCATTTCCCGATGTTGAAGACATTTTGGGACACCCTGTATGTATATACAGGGTGGGGCATTTTAAACAGGTCACCTGAATAACTCGCTTGCTTTTGAAGATAGAAAAAAAAGGATGAGACCAAACTTACTTGATATCGAGGAGCTCATAATCTGATGTCATTAAGTTTTTTATAGGTGGAGACGTCAAGGAGATATGAAGGTCAACTCTGTTTTTTTAAATGGAACGGTATGATTTTTTATTTACATTCTGATAGTGTATTTCAAGACGAATACAATGACCTATTATGAAGGTCATTCAAGGTCACGCAAGGTCAACTAAAGTCGACTAATGACAGTAATTAAGAGAGCCGCACCTCGTGGTCGCAGCACATAATAAGAATTTTTGAAAACAGTACTTTCGGTAGGTTACAATTATTATTCACCATAAATGTACAACTAAAATAACAACTATTTAATGCTTCTAGACGATTACAAGAAGACTAGGGGTAAGGCTCGAACTGCAGAGGACACCAGTGATCAGCAGTCGGAGGTCGAACAGCATCGACGGATGATTAGCTAAACCACGTTGTCCTCGAGCATGGACTTTAACTCGTACGACGATGAGTCCATCATGGGGACTCCTCCACAAATACAAAGAAGACAGTTGGGGAACATGAGTATGTAAATCCAAAACGAAGCATCGTATAAAACATTGTATGTATATTACATATACATATACAATAGTTATACATGATTCTTTTTCTGTAATTAGTAATTCTTTTTAATTAAAATATATTTTATTTTCAGACTCACATTATTCACGTGACGACAGCGAGGAGTCGCTGCATATGGCGGAGCAGTCTATTGTTGATAAGTTAAGGAAAATGTTTTAGAGATAATAAGTAAATTTACTTTAACAAATATAATTTCTAATAAAAAATCAATAGGAAACCAAGAAGCTGGACACAGTAAGGAGAGCCTGGAGACATTACTGCAAACTATGAAGAACATAGAACAACAAGGGCATGTCTTCAGATCTCTCCTCACCGATGTACATACTTCAAGAGGTAAAGGACTTAAAAGAAGAAGTGCGACAATTAAAAGAAGCGGGGAACAAGAAAGCCATTGGAGAAGACCATAGGGTTCCGTTTTTCCAGAGATTTTCGCCGCTGAAGTTTCCGCTCAACACGGACGAAGAGTTCTCTACTTTTGAGAATATCCTAAATAGCGGCGAACAATTTCAAGATGGCGTAAGTAAAATTTATTGATGTAATAAATTAACTTAAAATACCTGAAATTGATCTTTCATTTTGATATAGTTAACAGAATGTAATATTAATAACTTCTTATTTTAGGTTCAGGAATTACACAAAATAAGCGGCGAGAACACTTACCAGTTTGTGAAGAGGGTTTTGTCCACGCTTATTACAAACAATTTGGCGTTGTCGTATAGTTGGTTGGGCAGGAAGGGCAAGAAGCCCTTCAATACATTAAATACCGCCAACCTCGTAATAGGTAACTATCACCCTTATTTTAATGTTATTATAAAAGTGATTCATGTACAAATTAACAAAATAAGAAATTTTTATTCAAGGTGCTGCAGAAAAGGGACGCGTCGTGACGAGACGAGACACCGAAATTGCAATACAAATGTGGCTCAAAAGGGCGGCGGAAAGAATTTCGGTCGGAATAAATAAAAAATTGTAGTTTTTATTGCTATTTTTTTACTTGTAATTTTCCTTTTTATAAAGTTTTTTTGCGATTTTAATAAACCGATTATGCGAGTTGATTCAGTGCATATATCATGTTGTCCTAGTTGTTCTTGTTCTTATTTTCATAATAAATAATATAAAAATGAAAAGCGTGCGTTAGGATATGAATTATTTCTCCCATTCACTTATTATGTGGATTATTCCTCCTTTTAATAAAGCTATTTCGTTTTTAATAAACCACATATATTGTGCGAGTTGATTCATATATATATATATATATATATATATATATATACAGGGTGTCCCAAAATGTCTTAAGAATCTCGAAATGGGAGGTTCCTGAGGTCATTTCAAGCGCCATTTTCCTTTTCAAAAATGTTGTCCGAGGCTTCGTTTGGGAGTTATTAACGAAAAACACGGACCAATGAGAGCGCTCCCTGTCGCTCGGAGGCACGGTCAGCGCGGCGAGCCGGGGGGGAAGATAGTGTTGTCGGTACGGCGCGATGTAGTAAGAAGTAGCAGTTTCTCGATTATGTCCCGATTTCGATGAGCTTTGGATATGTTGTTAAGACAATGATTCTGAACAACATTTCCCTTTAGACTTTTTGCCTCGAGGCTTTAGTTTACGAGATATTTGTAAAAACTTGTAATTGAAAATCGATCGATGTTCATACTACTATCTCCTCTCCGATTTCGGTGAGCTTTGGATATGTTGTTAAGACAATGATTCTGAACAACATTTCCCTTTAGACTTTTTGCCTCGAGGCTTTAGTTTTCGAGATATTTGTAAAAACTTGTAATTGAAAATCGATCGATGTTCATACTACTATCTCCTCTCCGATTTCGATGAGCTTTGGATATGTTGTCAAGACCACGATTGAATAACCATTGTTGTATAACCATATCAAACTTATTTGAAGGTCATTGAAATCTGTGAGGATCCACATAATCTTTACCCGACTTATGGCAACTTTACCCGAACGAGAGAAGAAGCAGAAACTGATTAAATTAAAAACTCACTTATTCAGCCGTAAATCCATTTGCTGCTTCGAAATGTGTGTCACTGGGTCATTCGGTGACGAACTGCACAGATGTCTTCAGGTGTACGACAGTACCGAAAGCTAAGGGCCGTACGGTCAGGTCAACGAACTGCACAGCTGGTGGTAAAACGACAACCGAAGGGATGCGCGGTCAAGTAAACGATCCTGGCTTTCACCTTCACTTTATAAACGATAAATAAATCGTATGTTTCACACAGATGCCATGAAATTTTTACACACTCACGATCACTGTTCACATTTGTCAACACATAACTATGCACTATGCACTAATAATATTTGCAATATCTTTTGCATTGCAGCACAAATCACAATAAATGTCCTTTTACCCAGAAACAGGTAGATATCCAGGTGCGCATAGCGGGTATACGGTGTTGTCCCTCCCGTTCGTTGTCCATAAATTAGTCCTGTGGTCAGGCCGGGAATTGCAGCACTGGTGATTGGTGGCAGGTACGCGATCGCAGAAAAATCCAAGGGGCACACTCCACAAAGAATGATGTTGAAGACTGACTGCAGTTTTCGGAAGATGCTTCGACCACCCCCAAATAACCCCACCACGAAGCAAAACTGAGCTGGAGGAAAAGTTCAAAACACAACACGTGTTTTGCAGACATAGAAAGTAAGAATCTGCGTGCATTGTCACTCTTGCCTTTCCTCCGGGACAAAAAACAGAGATCCACGTCTCCATGGGGTTGTGCCATAAATCGAAACTGGGCAGTTACACGAAGGTCTTCACAGAGTACGGGGACGGAAAGATTTCCTTCCGCACGTGTCGTATTTGGGCACCTCTTTCTAAGCTGTGCAATTAAGCCATAAAAAACTTTCGGCGGGCGCCGCTTGACCCTTGCTGAGGCAGTCACGGTTCAGGAGAAGATTTGGCGCCCGCCGGAAGTTTTTTGTTCCGGAGGAAAGGCAAGAGTGACAATGCACGCAGATTCTTACTTTCTATGTCTGCAAAACACGTGTTGTGTTTTGAACTTTTCCTCCAGCTCAGTTTTGCTTCGTGGTGGGGTTATTTGGGGGTGGTCGAAGCATCTTCCGAAAACTGCAGTCAGTCTTCAACATCATTCTTTGTGGAGTGTGCCCCTTGGATTTTTCTGCGATCGCGTACCTGCCACCAATCACCAGTGCTGCAATTCCCGGCCTGACCACAGGACTAATTTATGGACAACGAACGGGAGGGACAACACCGTATACCCGCTATGCGCACCTGGATTTCTACCTGTTTCTGGGGAAAAGGACATTTATTGTGATTTTTGCTGCAATGCAAAAGATATTGCAAATATTATTAGTGCATAGTGCATAGTTATGTGTTGACAAATGTGAACAGTGATCGTGAGTGTGTAAAAATTTCGTGGCATCTGTGTGAAACATACGATTTATTTATCGTTTATAAAGTGAAGGTGAAAGCCAGGATCGTTTACTTGACCGCGCATCCCTTCGGTTGTCGTTTTACCACCAGCTGTGCAGTTCGTTGTCCTGACCGTACGGCCCTTAGCTTTCGGTACTGTCGTACACCTGAAGACATCTGTGCAGTTCGTCACCGAATGACCCAGTGACACACATTTCGAAGCAGCAAATGGATTTACGGCTGAATAAGTGAGTTTTTAATTTAATCAGTTTCTGCTTCTTCTCTCGTTCGGGTAAAGTTGCCATAAGTCGGGTAAAGATTATGTGGATCCTCACCGATTTCAATGACCTTCAAATAAGTTTGATATGGTTATACAACAATGGTTATTCAATCGTGGTCTTGACAACATATCCAAAGCTCATCGAAATCGGAGAGGAGATAGTAGTATGAACATCGATCGATTTTCAATTACAAGTTTTTACAAATATCTCGAAAACTAAAGCCTCGAGGCAAAAAGTCTAAAGGGAAATGTTGTTCAGAATCATTGTCTTAACAACATATCCAAAGCTCATCGAAATCGGAGAGGAGATAGTAGTATGAACATCGATCGATTTTCAATTACAAGTTTTTACAAATATCTCGTAAACTAAAGCCTCGAGGCAAAAAGTCTAAAGGGAAATGTTGTTCAGAATCATTGTCTTAACAACATATCCAAAGCTCATCGAAATCGGGACATAATCGAGAAACTGCTACTTCTTACTACATCGCGCCGTACCGACAACACTATCTTCCCCCCCGGCTCGCCGCGCTGACCGTGCCTCCGAGCGACAGGGAGCGCTCTCATTGGTCCGTGTTTTTCGTTAATAACTCCCAAACGAAGCCTCGGACAACATTTTTGAAAAGGAAAATGGCGCTTGAAATGACCTCAGGGACCTCCCATTTCGAGATTCTTAAGACATTTTGGGACACCCTGTATATATATATATATATATATATATTACATATTTTCTATAATTAAACTTTATTATATAAATGTCATTTGTCATGCGAAAAGGAACTGGGACCCTTCCAGTCTCTTATTTTCACACGACCAATCATATATATATATATACTTAATTAACATTTTTGGACCTGTAATACTCCCCGAAAAAGTTGTCTTTAAAACGTTTTATGTCAGACGTTAAACCAGCGTCCCGAAAAAAACATTTTCAAAATGTTTTATTTTGGACGTTAACCGAACGTTCCGAAAAAGACGTTTTCAAAATGTTTTATTTTGGACGTAAAACGAACGTTAAGAAAAAGACGTTTTCAAAATGTCTTATTGTGGACGTAAAACGAACGTTCCGAAAAAGACTTTTTCAAAATGTCTTATTTTGGATGTAAAACGAACGTTTCGAAAAAGACGTTTTCAAAATGTCTTATTTTGGACGTAAAACGAACGTCCCGAAAAAGATATTTTCAAGACGTTTTTAACACGTCCTTCCAGGACGTAGGACGTTCAGACCTGAAATGGACATAAAATGGACATCTTCAGAACGTCCTATGCTATCTGGGACATATATCTCTATGTATCCGTTATAGGATATAGGAGCCGTTATTTAATTGAAGGATTCAAATAACTTCCAGGATGGCGCGATGTTTTCACAAAAGCCATACATTGTTGATTTCTTCATAGCATCTCACCACCGAAACCGAATCATCGTCGCGCGCGCATCGCGTCACGAGAAGTGTTCGTTCACTTTGCGATACTTTAAAGTGTGAGGGTAGTTTTTATTTATTTAAAGTACGATCACGACCGAGCACTGGTTCAAGAATGAATGAATGTCGTGCAGGCCCTCGTCCCGGTAATATGCTGAGCTCTCTCCCCAGCCAGCTCTGGGATGACCTTGTGTCTTCCCTTGCACTATGTGACCGTCATAATGTCAGGTACCTAGCCCTGCGGTGCATAGTGGTCTAGAGGATTACCTTGTGTATTCCCTCGCACCATGTGACGATCATAAAGTCAGGTACCTAGCCCTGTGGTCCGGCGCGGCTTAGGGAGACCTTTTGTCTTCCCTTGGACGCGCCCAGTTTAACACCGTTAAGAGTTGGCCCGCATTATTATTCCAATAACAACAGCCTTTTCTCCCGAACCAGCCTTGCCGTTTTTACATAAATTTCTTAGAGAATAACAATATTCATACAATTTACGATATTTCTTACAATAGTCTCGCAAAACTTCAATATTGCCACCTTCTCGCTACAAATAACGAACGCTCTTAATTCTATCCGCAACAGATACCGTGCGATCGAATGCCCACGCGTGTAAAACATTACCCACGTGTGCTTTTGTAGTGCAGTGAAATTGTGAAGTAATCAGGTGTGAAGTGTGAGGATATAAAGTACAATTTAGGATTTACAATCGTACAAAAACATCAACAAAAAATTTCTAAAAAATACCACGTTTTTAAAATGGACTAAAAATTATAAAATAATTTTTCCTAGCCACGTACAGGTTCCTAACCCCATTCAGATAGTCCTGAAAATTTGTGATTGTGAATTTTTAATAGCTATGGAAATACTTGTAAGATTTAAAACGAAAAACGTGAGGCGCAAGATAATAGTGTCGAGAGTAGCTGCCGTTGAGAAAACACACACAACAGTTTATGTCATTTGTAATGCAATAAAATTGTTAGTGACTTAGTTGAACAATTCATCCATCAATTATCTATGTATTGCATGCGCCCCACGTTTTTCGTTTTAAATCTTACAAGTATTTTCATAGCTATTAAAAATTCACAATCACAAATTTTCAGGACTATCTGAATGGGGTTAGGAACCTGTACGTGGCTAGGAAAAATTATTTTATAATTTTTAGTCCATTTTAAAAACGTGGTATTTTTTAGAAATTTTATTTTTATTTAAATAATTATTTTCAGCTTTTTAGTCTTGTGTGTGTGAAATTTTTCTATCGATTAAAAGGGTAATCTTTCTCTTCGGAACTCAGAAATTTTCGATTATTGTATGTCTTACCTTGTTCATTTCGGCGAGAAAACTCTTATATCGAAATCCCAGACCACGGAAACCACTCGTTAAAAAGTTATGAGCATGTAAAGTTGAGTAATTTTATAGTAATTTTCATTGTTTCACCTCACAAAGTGACAGATATGGTCGCCGCCATATTTGTGTATACCAATATTATACAATAAACACCGCACGGAGCTCGAACGCACACTGACGCACACTGACGCACACTGAGCTCCTTCGGTGCGAAACGGGTCAGTGGAGTGGAGATGAGTCAGAGTGGGGATGAGTCAGAGTGGGAACACGTAGTAGAGTGGGGACGTACAGGTAGTGCGACGGGGTATAACGGTTAGATTTATTAATAATAATTTATATATCCTAAACGCATAGGCTTTCTAAAAATTTTTTTTTAAATATTGCATTGTCATCCAGTTCTGAGCTATGTTTAAAATTTCAAGTCTCTAGCTCAGCGATGGGCACGGTAGGGGCCCCTGAGGTGCTGGCTTCCCCCACCAACTACTTTTTCGTGCAGCGCGCACCTTCGCCGCGGAGCGGTGCCCCGCGCTCTTCGTTTCCCCCCTCGTACGAAAGAGTAGTTGGTGGGGGAAGCATCTTGACTGCTGCAGTCATAGCTGCCCATCACTGCTCTAGCTCATCGGGAAGTTAGTTTAAAATCAATTGCAAAATTTGTACCGAACAGACAGACAGACAGACTGACAGACAGACAGACAGACAGACAGACGTACAGACAGATAAGAAACCGAGCTAATAAAAACGTGGTAAAATGGTGTAGACGCGAATCAGCGATTCTATGTAATTAGTGACTGGTGGCCGTCGCCCCCTGTCGGTAAAGGCGGAAAATGCGAATTTTGAAGACTAAATACATACAGGTTGATGTGTGAGTCTAGACAGTTAGAATCAGAGGTTAAAGGAGATCAGACGTACATAGACTGCGAAGGACTGCGAGTGTGTGTACAGGAGTGCGATACGAGCCACGAAGGACTGCGCTGTATCATCGATTATTATCAATCACGGAAAACGAAGGACTGTTTGCCGTTCCTTTATATTTCATTATTCTTATTGTAATACTCGTAACTATTGTAAGTTCCTTTTCAATAATATATATATCCTGACAGAATATAAACTGGTGCTTACTAAAATGGTGAGTATAGAAACTCATAGTACCTTTTGTATTTATAAAAATTGTGGAATTAGAAGTAGGGACAATATATTAAATGTCCGATTTTATGGTCTGCCTGTTTCTGATAGAGATCGGTTAATCACATGGTTAGTAAATAGTGGTTGCGATCATCTAATAGAAGAATCAGACGCAGAATTGCGGAAATTTTTTTTTTTTATTTGGGCTCTTAACGAAAATTTAAAATATATGTTTTGGAGATCTGTGTTAGTTATACACATGCTGAAAATTGCTGACCAATGCTTCTAATTGATTATAAAAAATCAGGTCGTTTGGTACAATTATAAAAAAGTTATTTTGTTTTAAAGGGCATTCGAATACTTTCGTGGCTCACTGTACTTATTGGGATGGCTCTTACTTTCGACATTTGAATTTTTTTACGCCATTCCCCAGCAGTGTTACTATTGAAAAAAAAAGTCTGTGCAAAGTTTGAGCACTCTCGGATAACGGGAAAACATGCTCCCGGACCTTAAATATAAAAATAATTCATTAAATGCTCATAAAACGGTTTTTCTCGAATATCTTCCAAATTATTGACTGCATCGAAAAATATGTTCCACAGAATCTATAGACCTGGACAGACTGCGTCTTTTATGTGCTATTACATTTTTTCGTAGTACAGTTTTCGGAAATATTGAGAAAAATGTCAGAACAAATCAAAAAATATATTTTGACAGTTCAAAACTGAAGTGTGTTTTGATTAACTTTTATCAATAAACATTAACGAAAAATGTGTCATTTTGTTTTAATCTTGCGGAACTTACTTTTTTTTAAATTGCATATTACTATTCAGGAAATTACGTAAATTTCTTTTTCTAGAAGTAAAAAAATTTTAACAACTTCGTTTGGAAAAGGCCTCTAAAATGAATCGTTAAGTAAATATGAGTGAATTTGTAGAACAATGTTTGGATGAGGCAAGGGATATTATAACGCGTTGATCGAGCAACAACGCGGCGCGGCCCGCCGAGCGCCGCGCCGACAAGGGCGTTATCGCATTGTTTACCTCGACCGGACAACGTCCTATTAATTCACTCATATTTATTTAACAGTTCATTTTAGAGGGCTTTTCGAAACGTAATTATGAAATTCTTTTTTACTTCTAAAAAAAGAAATTTACGTAATTTCCTGAAAAGTAATATGCAATCAAAAATGAGTAAGTTCCGCAAGTTTAAAACAAAATTACACATTTTTCGTTAATGTTTATTGATAAAAGACAGTGAAAACACTTGAGTTTTCAAAGTTCTAAAAAAATTTTTGGATTTTGTTCTGTTATTTTTCTCAAATTTTCCAAACACCGTTTGTTTTATAAAAAGAAAAGTAATAACAGCCCGGGGGCACGTTTTCCCGTCATTCGATCGAACTGAAACTTTGCACAGATTTTTTTTATTGATTGTATTAATTCTGGGGGGTGGTGTAAAAAAATATTCGAAAAACTTTCGTCAAGAGTAAATAAGAGCTGCACTAATACATATGCTTTAGTAAATACACTGTTCTGCATCATATGAATATGTATTATTGTATTAATGATTATATTAATAATGTAATTTTGTGTAAATTTCAAAGAATCAACGAAGCTGCAAGACGGGCAGTAAACAGAGAAATGAAAAAAATGAAGAAGCAAATGGAAAGGCGGCCCACTTCTTACACTCCCACCCCATATCCTGTCCCCAATTATCCTCCGCCTGTATATAATCCCCGACATACTTGACACCACAATTCCATCCTCCAATGTACCCTCCCCCTGCATATCCCCCCTCCGGATACCCTCCCTATCCCCCGCAATATCCACTTATGTATACACCCCCAGCTATCCCACTTATCTCCCACCGTCCACATATTATCCACCCCGGTATTAGTTAAATAAGTAGTTTATAAGTATTGTTTTTGTTCTTTTCATATTTTTTGTAATTTTTAAGTAATTTTAAGTATTTTTTATATTTTCCGTACTTTTTAAGTAGTTTTAAGTAGTTATAAGTAGTTTTAAGTGTTTTTTTATATTTTCCGTACTTTTTAAGTAGTTTTAAGTAGTAGTTTAAGTATTTTCTTACATTTTTCGTAATTTTTAAGTAGTTTTAAGTATTTTTTTATATTAATAAAATTTTTCTTCTGTATTTTATATTTAATAAAACTTTTCTTTTATATAATGACAAATAATGAAAAATAAAGAAATTATTTCGAATAATGAATGTTTCACCAACCCTTATCGTAATTGAGAGTCCGCGAAAACAAATGCGCAGGATCGAGTTTGGAAAGGGTTTAAGGGGGACGATTTACTAATACCATCACCACTCACACATCGCTAGATCCGCATATACGTATACGCAAATGCAAGGGTTTACGGGGACTCGAATTCACGTCTCAATATCGCAATGAGCAGTTCGCAACGGTCAATTGTGCTACCTAAAAGTCCAATCTAGGACTATGCAGAGCCCAAATTGCTTATTTCTACGCTACCGTGCAGTTATTTGTAATATTCGGTAATTTCATGCCGTTCGAAGCAAGTGTGACGTCACAAGATGGCCGCCATTGACAGATTTTCTTAAATATCAAGAGATTTAGCGTTAGTATCGAAAAAAACGCTCTGCATAGTCCTAGAAAAAAAAATTACAAAGACGGTGGTATGCATATTTAGTTGATTACTCGTTTGTTTAAACACGAAAAACGAGCCCTCCTAAAACGGGATTTCAACCTCCTGAAACAGCATCTCGACCTAAGACATTTATCACTACGAGCGCCACAGTCTCTTTCCCAGCAAAACTGAACGTGACCAGAGACGAGAGGATAAACTAAGGTCGATAATGTAGGACAATAATACAGGTTTATACCTCGTGACAAGCAGTACGCTGTCGATTATTACAAATAACTCCTCGACAACGTAAAAATATGCATTTTGGGCTCTGCACAGTCCTAGATTGGACTTTTAGGAAACATAATCGACCAGTTTTGAACTTCTCATTGCAATATTCAGCCGTGAATTTGAGCCCCCGTAAACCCTAGCAAGTTCGCGTACGAATCTCATGGCAGACAGTATGCTGCCGAATCTTACAAATAACTTCACGACAACGTAAAAATATGCATTTTGGGCTTTGCACAGTCCTAGATTGGACTTTTAGGAAACATAATCGACCAGTTCTGAACTTGTCATTGCAATATTGTGACGTCAGTTTGGGCTCCCGTAAACCCTTGTATCTTTTGTATACGTATCACCTGACGTCACGTATTGAAAATAGTTTAGTTGTTACTTTTTTATTTAGTATTTTTGCACATAAGTTAAAGCACCGATGTCTTTGGTTATAATTAAATTTCTCTGTACATATTACTTTAAATATTCATGATATGAAAAATAAATGTCAAGAAATACAAGGGAATTTATAACCAAAAACATCGGTGATTTAAATTATCTACAAACATACTAAATAAGTTACAACTTAACAATTTTAAATATTATTTTAGGACAATAAAATATAAACAATCAATTAAAAAATTATTAGAAATATATATATTTATTACGATAATTATCAGTAGATAGAAATAATTTTTTTGATAATTTGATAATTTTTTCATCCCCCATATTTCTTATGGTTCTAAAGTTCTAGTAAAATATCGCCTTTCTCGATCTAGGCCACTGTATGCGCAGTGTTGGGCAATATATCTATCTGAATAAAAATTTTGAATAACATAAATTATTCGTTATTCGAGGGTTCGAATAAAAAATGTATCTTTATTTGACGAGTATCTAATAAATAAATTTATTCGACGAGATATTTGAGCGACGAATACAGATAATTGTTTTATTCGAAGTGGGTTTATTCGAAGGCTTCGAATAACTCTGCGGATAAAACCACTAGATACAGTCCAAATTATATCGTGTTTAGTGTCATTTTAATCATGAGAATTCCACGAATTAATTGATGCAGGTCCCATAAACACACAATGGAAACTAAAGAAGTTTCGCAATTGGATTGGCGGTGGATTCACACCGATATACCTGACCCGGTGTCGGGTTACCCGATCGTGTTTATTGCACAACTCGGCGAGCTGCCTCGGGCGCAGAGTAGTGCAATAAACACAGCAGGGTAACCCGACACTGGGTCAGGTATATCGGTGTGAATCCACTACCAATCCCATTGCAAAACTTCTTTAGTTTCCATTGTTTTTTTATGGGACTTGCATCAACTAATTCGTTGCATTCTCCTGATTAAAATGACACTAAACTCGATATAATTTGGACTGTATCTAGTGGTGTTATCCGTGGGGCTATTCGTAGACTTTGAACAATTTTCTGGCTGATCAAAGAAACGGCGACGAGCACCGACTGCCGAGGCCCACTAGCACGAGTTGCTTCAGTCGCCGAGTGGTGCAATAAACACAGCAGGGTAACCCGACACTGGGTCAGGTACTGTCCGTCCACCACAAGAAGTCCCTCGAGACGGCTGAGGGGTCCGGGGGGGTCTTTCGCTTGCTCCACCCCTCCCCACTATTTCCACCCCCGTATTCACGACCTCCGAGCTCCTGACGTCACACGCTACACAGTAGTAGGACTTGTTTATTTTCGAGATTCAAGTTTCCTGACCTATCGTCGATATTTAACGTTTAAGTGGACTTCAACATGTACTTTAAAAATGCAATAATTCATTTAAATTACATTTAATGTTATATTTATATTTAATGTAACACATAATTCACGATTGACACGTCTTTCAATAAGTTACAACAAAAATTAGATAAAATTCATATAACTTCTACAAATGTTATAAATTGGTCGAAATTGCTAAAGCAGTCTGTTTGATCAGTATTGCAGCGGTTTTTGTACCTGTATCTACCGCGAAAATTAAACTTTAATTACCATTAAAAATAGGATGAATCTGCAGAACAGCTACAATCGATCTATTTTTTACTGTTCCGTATGATAGAAATGTGTTAAACGAATGATCGTTACTTATTCATTTTCAAGAAATTAATAATTTTAGTATTAGGGAACATATACATATTGGACAAAATTGAAAGCTGTAGTTCGAAAATATTTCTCATTTGTTCTGATCTGTAGCGTTAAATTAAAATTTTAACTGACAACGAGTTAGAAGTTTCTAATACAGAATATGCGTGAAGTCACGTTCCTCTTGGATGCTGAGAGTGGCTCAGCGCGGGGATGTTTAACGTCGTAGGATACATTTGATTCTGTCCTTACGCTACTGGATCGCTCGCTTCGCATTATCTCACTCGGTTTGGAAGAGTCTATTCACTCTCTTCGTCACACGATCCGATTAGTGTGTGTGAGCGCTGCAGCCAATAGCTCGCTAGAACCGATAATGCGTGTGACGCGACTCGAGCCCCTGCCGCTCAGACCAATCGGACGGTTTGTTGTCCATTTGATGTGAAACTCCTACCAAGAGACTTCTTGTGGTGGACGGACAGTATATGGGTGTGAATCAACTACCAATCCAATTCCAAAACCTTTTTATTTTCAATTGTTTTTTATGAGACCTCCATCAACTATTTCGTGGAATTCTCACGATTAAAATGACACTAAACACGATATAATTTGGACTGTATCTAGTGGTTTTATCCGCAGAGTTATTCGAAGCCTTCGAATAAAACAATTATCTGTATTCGTCGCTCAAATATCTCGTCGAATAAAATTATTTATTAGATACTCGTCAAATAAAGATACATTTTTTCTTCGAACCTTCGAATAACGAATAATTTATGTTATTCAAAATTTTTATTCAGATAGACATATTGCCCAACTCTGCGCACACAGTGGCTTAGATCGAGAAAGGCGATATTTTACTAGAACTCTAGAACCGTAAGGAATATGGGGGATGAAAAAATTATCAAATTATCAAAAAAATTATTTCTATCTACTGATAATTATCATAATAAATATATATATTTCTAATAATTTTTTAATTGATTGTTTATATTGTATTGTCCTAAAATAATATTTGAAATTGTTAAGTTGTAACATATTTAGTATGTTTGTAGATCATTTAAATCACCGATGTCTTTGGTTATTTTCCTTGTATTTCTTGACATTTATTTTTATCTTGAAATTTATAAATTTATAATCACAGAAATTTATAATCAAAGACATCGGTGTTTTAACTTATGTACAAAAATACTAAATAAAAAAGTAACAACTAAACAATTTTAAATACGTGACGTCAGGAGATACGTATACAAAAGATACAAGGGTTCATGGGAACCCAAACTGACGTCTCAATATTGCAATGCGAAGTTCAGAACTTGTCGTTTATGCTTCTTGAAAGTCCAATCTAGGGGGGAGCAGAGCCCAAAATTCATATTTTTACGTTGTCGTGAAGTTATTTGTAATATTCGGCAGCATACTGTCAGCCACGAGATTCGTACGCGAACTTGCAAGGGTTTACGGGGGCTCAAATTCACGCCTGAATATTGCAATGAGAAGTTCAAAACTGGTCGATTACGTTTCCTAAAAGTCCAATCTAGGACTGTGCAGAGCCCAAAATGCATATTTTTACATTGTCGAGGAGTAATTTATAATATCAGTCAGCATACTGCTTGTCTCGTGGAGGCTTGTGAAAAAGGCTACCTAAGTGTACTTCGTCCAAGAAAATTAGAACCACACCACCTATTGGTCGGAAATCTTACTATTCCGCCTCTTGTACTGACCGTTGCCACGACTATAGCGTGACGATCAACTCCGTCAAGGTCACACTTTCGTCCGTCCCCCTTATGGGAACGTTCGGGAATCAGGTTTAAAAGAGCACTCTAATGTCACCAACTGGGTTTCGCGGTTTCACGAATCAAGTTTATTGTCGTGACAATTACCGTTCGTCGTGGGTAACTTAATTTATCGGGTGGTTATCTCGTGCACTACGAAGCTCGAGATTCTGAATTATTCTCGCAGAGGACATGTTAATCGTTGAACGCTTGTATCTCGCAAGGGAGACAACGTCACTCGATTATAACGATTCGGAAAGACTTGTGAATATTCGCGTGTACTCGCATAGGAGGTTACAACGGAACAGTTCGAATTCGGCAGGGGGTCCTATTTACATGTATCGCTGGATACCCCCACCACATTCATACACGGTAGCTCGCTCCGAGGTATCTAATTGCCGCGTTACTTTCGAGACGTCAAGGGGGTGTTCGCGGCGCCAAATACGTTACAGATTTATTTGATCCTACTACTGAATAATTGTTTATCGAAGAAAATCATTATTACATTCACCAATAAATCCTCATACTCTATATATTATTTTTACTTTTTATTGCAAATAAAATGTGCTCAGAATCTAGGGACGGTTGCCATTAGGCAAATTTAGGCAGTTGCTTAGTGTTTAAGATTCTCAAATTTATTTAACCACATGTATTAGGATACAACCTTTATTGTACAAGCATTGTTTAATTGTATAATATTGTACATATCTGTAAATAATAGGCATGTGCGGGCTGCCCGATACTCGGGCTCGGGTCGGGTCGCAGAAAGTCGGGCGGGCTCGATTCGGGCGCGCGATACTTCATGACACATCGGGCGGCCCGAGCGTTTCGGGCTATCCGAGAATTTCGGGCGGCCTGAGAGTAACTTGACTTCATAATAACTCACTCGCCCGAACTTGTCCGATTCTTTCCGAACCCACCCGACGAAGTTAAGTCACTTTCAGCACGCCCGAAACGCTCGGGCCGCCCGATGTGTCATGAAGTATCGCGCGCCCGAATCGAGCCCGCCCGACTTTCTGCGACTCGACGCGACCCGACGATTCGGGCGCCCGACAATCGGGCGGCCCGCACATGCCTAGAATAGAGATTGACATCGATCTATCGATCAGTTCGGCTCGCCGTCGTCCCCGCACCGTCCCACCGTTCCCCGCGAGCGCCATGGGTGGATCGAGCAGCTCGGGCCTCGCGAGCGCGGCAGGGGGAGCGGACACGGTGGATTGATGCGCCCAGCTGATCGATCACTTCGTCTATTGACAACGCACACGACACCCAATTTCAGTAACTATCAGCCTTCTGAATACGCTACGTAACTATTTCGTCGAACCACCTCAGTTTTGTTTTAACATCTTTTTAACTTGGAATCCCGGTATCGGTCCAAGTTCGGAAACGACCGCGAATCTAAAACACTTAGATAAAATTAATTACAATATGTCGCAGTAACGCTTCATATTATTCTACTTAAAAAAGAAATGTCATGAAATGAAGACTTACCACGATGTGTTGCTTTACGTAGGAAATATACTTTATTTCAAAATTATAAAAATAGATGAAATTATGAGTAGAGATGAATAAAGCGTTCTAAAGCATTATAATAACTATAATGAAGAAGTTTTTATTTCTATTATGTAGAAGTATTTTAATACTTTTAATGTATGACAACCCAATCAGCACAGAGACAGCTCAAAGATAGCTGAAAGATGTCTGCCGCAAGACATTCAGATGTCCGAAAGACTCTGGAAGGGCTCCGGAAGGTCGTTTGTTACAAATTTGTCCGTCTTAAAGTCGTCTTCAGAATGACTGTTGGTCGTTTTTCAGGCATTGTAGAGACATATTTTTTACACCTCACAGGCGTCCAAAGGCATCTTTCAGACATCTTTCACGACTCTGTTGGGCGTCCAAAGACAGCTTTTAGACATCTTTCAAAGACGTCTGAAAGTTACCTTGTAAAGACGTCTTTTTGGGCATCTTTTAAAAAAAAGTTATAACAAAAATTAGAAACTATCTATATACATATACTTTTCTATGCACTGCTTGAGGAAATATTCCAATTTGTCTTCGAAAGGACCTTATTACAATTCAGAAATTTTTATGCAGTTGACGGGATTCGAACTCGGGATTACCGTTTACTTGATGATGTGTTTCCTCGCTGAGCCATGCGAACCTATTGTTACGTTTATTACTTTTTATTCTTATAAAAGTTCAAATCATATGAAATCATATAATTAGAAGAGATAAACTTCTATTAAAAAATTAAATGACACGCACGAATTCAAAGTAAATTAAAAGTAAACATTTTACTTCCAGTATTGAATAAAGATTTATTTTATATTTGAAACCAATATTTCAAAATAATATTTCATTCGTAATATGAAAGTTGTATGTCTTCCATATTCTGGAACAAATATTTTTCCATGATAAATATAAAGTATTTCCTGCATATTTAAAAAAAAATATTCTACTTCTAATTTTAAATAAAGATTCATTTTATAACGAGAAAAAAATATTTTTTTCATAATATGAAATAAATATTATCTGTATATTAGCTTGGCCTGCAGGGCCCACCGTGTCTTGGCAGTATGTATGCGTGAGTGTATCTGACGCACGAATGGGTGAATGAAAGGGTGTATTCCTCGGGCCCTGCGCGCGAGGCCTCCCAGAAAGGTTGAGTGCCGACCGAGCGCGTCTCCAGGTGGCGGATAGGAGAGTCAGCCTGGGCCGCCCGGGGCCCGGACCACGTAGGCCGGTGTTTGCTTCCAGCATCGCCAAGCCTCCGCGGGACGACCCAGGCGGTAGCCCAGGTTAGTAGGTGCCATAGGGACCCCCAGCGGCCTAAAATCCGTAAGTGGGCGAACGAAAGCCCTGCCGCGGACCAACTCACCCAAGCCAAGGTGGGAGCTATCGTGCCGAGGGCTGCATGGCACCAGGGGTTGTATGGTGTCTTAAACGATGCCCACGGGGTACCGGGCGACCCCCCGTGGTATTCTAGCCTTACCCTCGCAAGTCAGGCTCTGCGGGGGCGGACCATCCTTTCCTGTCATCTCGTGGGATCTTTTATGGAAAACATCAACTTTAAATATTTAAAAATTGCAGAGATGGAGGAGGCGGCGGTAGGACCCTCAGCAGAGGGAACGCCACCAGCCTACTCCGGTGCTGTAGACGTGAGAATGGCGGAGGATGTCCCCATGGAAATGGAGACAACCGATGCCGGGCCCTCTGCAGCATCCACAACGGCGGCTCCCGCCGCGGAGGCAGAGGCGGACACCGGTCTTGGAGCCGGGCAACCCCTGCAAACCGCGGTGGCTTGCACGCTGAAATCGAGGAGCAGTGGTGCGACCAGGAAAAGGGCCCGCAGAGCCAGATTGCCTCTGGCAGGCCCGACCCCTGGCCCGACGCTGATCTCAAACGAGGCCAAGGGCGAGATCGCAGCAGAGGGCCGGGGCCTTAAAAGGAACCGGCAACCTGCGGGCGACACCCCCGAGCAGCCTCCAAAAAAGAGGGGGGGCTTGTTACCGGGCCCCACCAGCTACAGCGAGGCAGTCGCGGCCGGCAGAAGGGTAGCTATTACGCTGCCCGGCTACCCGGACGAGCTGCTGACAACGGAACAGGGGGATCTGGTGATCCGGGCCCTAGGGACGGAGATTGACGCCGTACCCGAAAGCCAGACACCCCCCCTGTTTGACGAATGCAGGGCAGTACAGGGGATCATCTGGGTCACCTGTACGAACCCTGCATCTAAATCCTGGCTGGGCACTACGGTGGCCAAGATCAGGCCTTGGGAGGGTGCGTCCCTTTCCCTTAAGGAAAGGGACTGCCATCCAAGGCTGAAAAGGGTCACTACCTTTGTACCAGGCCCCTCCACAAAGAGTGAGGTCCTGCTGCAAAGGCTAGCCAGGCAGAATCCGGGCCTCCGCACCAACCTCTGGAGGGTGTGGGACCGGAGGGACGCGGATGAGGGGACGCACCTTGTCATGGGCATTGATGCGGACTCCCTGAAAGTCCTGAGCTCTAGGGGCTACGTGGCCCACGTGGGCATGGTAAGGGCCCTCTTTAAAGAGGGAACTACCCGCCCCCGGGAAGGCCACGACCCTGACTTAACCAGCAGTGGACAGGGGGACACAGCTGCTGCTGTGGCAACCAGGAGTGACGGGGAGAGTATGAAGTCAACCCCGCCCTCCAGGCCCGCTGGCACTGCCACGACAACCGCTGTCTCCTCTGAAGCCACCGCTTCAGAGGGGACTAATTCCAGCCCCAAGGACCGGCCGGCGCCAGCGGCTGCGTGTAACTCACCTGTGGGAGAGGGGGACCGCGCAGCGGCTGGCCCAGTGCCCCAAGGACGGGGGCCACCAAAACTCGGGGGCCCTCCAATAGAGGCGTTAGCAGGGGTAGACCTACTGGGGCTACCCTCACTTACAGGATGGGGACCGATGAGACTCGCAGGGGCAAACAAAAAACCCTGCCGGTCTCTCTCGGAATCCATCGAGCCAAGGGCGCAGGGAGCAGACCCGGAGCAAATCCGGGACGGGCTCCCCCCAAGCAGGGGTCAGAAGATTAAGCACCTTCACGGAGCTTTCTCGTAACCCCAACCGCGCGAAAAGGCACGCGTCGGAAGCCCCTTTGGCTTCCGGCGGAACCGTATTTTCGCAGATCAACTTGCAACACTGTAAAGCGGCTACGGACCTGCTCCGACGCCGCATAACAGTGATGCACACAGATATTATCCTCATACAAGAACCATGGATACACATGGGGCATGTAGGAGGACTAAGATCAAACTGGGGCACCGTGATACAAGATACCACAGCGCCCGGGCCCAGGGCCTGCTTATTAGTTCACAATAAGCTGAATGCCATGGGCCTAAGAAGCCACTGTTCAAGGGATCTAGCGGCCGCCCTCATAAAAATAAAGCTTAATGGCCACATGATCAAACTGGTCTGCTCGGCATTTCTACCGTACGACGCCGAGGAACCACCACCAACTAGGGAACTCAGAGCGCTCGTGGAAGACTGCGGAGCCCAGGGACTTCAGTTGGTTATTGGCTGCGACGCAAACTCGCATAACACCCTTTGGGGCAGCTCAGACTGCAACAGGAGGGGCATAGCCCTTCTAGAATTTCTATCTGCTCATAATCTGGAGATTATGAACAGAGGAAACAGACCCACGTTTGTGACCTCACGCAGGCAAGAAGTGATTGACATCGCTCTCGGTACTGCTAAGGTATCACAAACTATCAAAAATTGGCGAGTCTCCGATGAGATCACCCTCTCGGACCATAGACTCATTTCCTTTAGGCTGGAGGGCGAGGCATGCGCCGTTCCGACGGGCCCCTACAGGAACCCCAGGGCCTGTGACTGGAGCCTCTATAAAGAGGAGCTAGCCACCAGGCTGGGGGGGGGGGGGCTGTTCGTGCGCCCAAGGACGACCAACGAGACGGAGTGTTCTGTTGCCAACATTCAATCGGCCGTCACCCAATCGTATGAACTCGCCTGCCCGGCTAAGTCAAGGAAAACCAGCAATAAGGTTCCTTGGTGGAGCAATGAGCTCAATAAATCCAGGTTGAGAACTAGAAAGCTGTTCAATAGGGCCATGAAGATCAAATCTGAGGAGGCCTGGAGTACCTACAGGGAATCCCAGAGGGACTTCAAAAGGCTCATAAAGTCTTCTAAAAGAGCGGCCTGGAGAAGCTTCTGTGAAGAAACGGAGGCCCTCCCCTTTGTGGCTAGGCTACGCAAGGTCTTCACAAGTGGGCCACTAACCACCTCGATTAATGACATCACCCTCCCAGATGGGAACATTGGTGATGACAATACACCGCTCTTAGAACATCTGCTGGAGGTTCACTTCCCAGGATCTACCCCGTTGAGCCAGGGGCAGCCGACTATTTCGGCTGGTACCAGGAACAATATGGGAGATCGCTGGACAATTGCCTCAGAGGTGTTCACGAAAGAAAGAGTACTTTGGGCTCTACAATCTTTTGATAGATACAAAAGCCCTGGCCTGGACGGCATCTCTCCCGCCTTACTACAAGAAGGCGGGGCTATCCTGTCTGATCGCCTAAGGGAGGTTTTTAAATCCTGCCTCGCCTTAGGTTATACCCCTATCTCCTGGAGAATGGCCAGAGTAGTCTTTATTCCTAAAGCAGGAAAAAGTGACTACAGCTCGGCCAAATCGTTCCGGCCGATAAGCCTCACATCCTTCTTACTCAAGACGATGGAACGGCTTATCGACAGGTTTATTAGAGAAACAGCGCTGATCCAGACGCCGGTGCATGCCAATCAGCATGCCTACCAAAGTGGCAAATCAGTAGAGACGGCGCTCCACCACCTAGTTGGTTTCATCGAAGGAGCGCTAGCAAACAAAGAATCGGTCCTCAGTGTCTTTATCGACATCGAGGGTACCTTCGATAACACGCCCTTCGACGTCTTAGAGAAGGCTCTGGACCATTTCAACATTAGGGAACCCCTGAGCGGATGGATCAGCAGCATGCTTAGGAACCGTTCCATGAAGACCGAGGCGAACGGCTCGACAGTGTGTGCCCGGGCCGGCAGGGGATGCCCTCAGGGAGGAGTCGACGGGCTCCTGAAAGAGCTGGTCGATGAGGGCTTCGTGGTCCAAGGCTATGCTGACGATGTATCCTTCTCAGTCAGGGGGAAACATCCTCTATTGCTAGCTAGAAGAATGCAAACAGCTCTTACGCAAACCCAAAACTGGTGCCTCAACCACAGCCTCAGGGTTAACCCGAGCAAAACGGAAATGGTACTCTTCACGAGGAAGCGACGCTTTTACTTCAAAGCCCCTTCCATTTTCGGCACCGAACTACGAATCTCGGATGAGGTGCGTTACTTAGGTGTCACCCTAGACAAAAGGCTCACGTGGAAAAGGCACGTCGCCAGGTTATCCCAGAAAGCTATCAATACCTACTGGGCCTGTAAGTCTATGTTTGCTAGGACCTGGGGCCTGAAACCTCATGTGGTAAAATGGATCTATACTGCGATCATGATACCACAGATGACATACGCCTCCCTTGTCTGGTGGACCTCCATGAAGAAGGCCACACACAGAAGACTATTGGGAAGGGCCTACCGTCTGGCGCTAATGGGTATCACGGGCGCTTTTCACACCACGCCCACCCTGGCGCTGGGAGTTCTCCTTAATCTCGCACCCCCACACATAGTGGCGGAGAGGTTAGCGAGAAGTTCCGCCTTAAGACTCCATCTGGAAAACAGATGGATCAAATCAAGGTACGGCCACTCGACCCTACTGGATGCACAGGACCTTCAATGGATCATGTTGCGTGGTGGGGATAGATGTGAGCCGCACTATAACTTTACGGTTAAACACCAAACTCGCCTCCGTAATAGGTGTGATTGGGAGTCAAATACTGGAGAGCTTCTCTCTCCGCAAGGCCTGGTCTGGTTTACAGACGGCGCAAAGAATAGAACCGGAGCAGGTGCAGGTGTCTGCGGTGTCAGCTCAAGGACTAGCTTATCTCTAGCACTTGGGCAACACGCTTCGGTCTTTCAAGCTGAAGTATGTGCTATCTTGGCCTTTTTTTTTTTTTTTTTTTTTTTTTTTTTTTTTTTTACGTGGGGAAAATGCATTACGCATACCCCGCCCCCCCTGGGGGGGGAAGCGGGGTTATGTGGGACTCTCCCCGACCCGGCGAACGCCGGATCGGGGCATACCCACTAACGACCCCACGGTGGCCTCCCTGAGCTAATTGGGGGTGGTCGGGATCTCGTGAACGAATGCCACCGACCACCCCCACCTCTTGGCAATGAGCCCCATCCCGGGGGGGAGAGAAGCTCCCCCCAACAAACCTAAACCCCTAGTAGGACGCCGTGCGGGCCACCCGCACAGCGCCCCCCATCCCAAGGGTCGCTCGGCTGGACGACCAGAGCCCCAGCTCTGGCCGCCCGCGACCCCCGGAGACCCCCTTCCTCGCTCGGAGGGGCGGGCCCGAAGGGGCCCCACCCGGCCGAGGGAGGAGGTCTCCGCACGCGCTAAAAGAAGGAAGAAAGAAGAAGAAGAAGGGGGAGAGGAGCAAGCGCTCCACCCCCACGAACCCCAGCCCAATCCCACCCCCCAGTACACCCCTAATGTGGGGTGAAGCCGGCGGAGCGGGCAGGCAGGGTGCAAACAGGCACCCAGCCCACCCGCCAGCCGGCCAACCCCTGGGGGACTCCACAGTCCCCCAATGGCGGTGGTGGGAGTTGAACAACTAATCAGTCCCACCACCGCCATCACGCCTACGACCCCTCACCGGGGGCCGCCGGCCTCTAGGGGGACGTCCCCTAGAGGCCAATCTCCTTGCAGAGAGGGGGTCGGCCTCGCGCCCCCTCTCCGCCGCCTCCTTCTGCGAGATAACGTCCTCGCAGAAGGAGGCGATTGCTCTCCACGACCTCCCGCTGCCGACCATGCCATCAACTATGGCCCGCAGCGAGAGGTCCACTCCCAGCACCCTTCTCAGGACTCGGCGCGGCGCCGACCACGCAGGACATTCTTCAAGCGTGTGCCGCGCCGAGTCCCGTTCCTCCTCACAGTGATGGTACTGCGTCGTCGGTTCTTTGCCAATCCGACGCAGGTACTCTCCAAAGCACCCATGGCCGGAGAGCACCTGCGTCAGACGGCAGGTGAGCCTTACCCGCCCCCTGCACCAATCTCCCAGAATGGGCAGGAGGGCCCGGACAATAGGCCGGCCCGAGTTGGCGGCAACAACCTGCTGCCGCCAGTGGGCCAGCGTGTCCAACCGGGCCTGGTGCCTAAGCACTTCGACCTCTTCCCCCTCCGGATCAAGCTCCCCGCGGCGGATGGAGCAGGCCGTCCTGTAATGGGACGCCCACTCCTCCGCCACCATCTCAAGGGGAGCCATCCCCGCGAGGAGGCACGCCGCCTCAGCGGAAATGGTGCGGTAGCCCCGTATGGTCCGCAAGGCCAGTCGGCGCTGCACGCGATTAGTATTCGCTAGGCTGCGCCGACTGGCCATTAATTGCTGTGACCACACTGGGGCTCCATAAAGGATTTTAGACCGCACCACCCCCGCATAGAGGCGACGTGTCCTTCCATCGGGCCCCCCGATATTAGGCAGCAGCCGCCCAAGGGCAGCTGCCACCTTCTCTGCTCGAGGGGCCGCACGGTCGAAGTGCTGTTCAAAGCACCAGCGGCTGTCGAGGGTCAGGCCGAGATACCCCATCTCGCCCTTCACCTCGACAGAGGCATCACCCACCTGGATCCGGAGCTGGGGAGGCCGCCGGCCCCGAGGCAATGCATGCAACCACATCGCCTCGGTCTTGCCGGCGGAAATCTCCAAACCCAGCCTCCGGATCCCACCGACGACGCAGCCCACCGCTGCAGTCGCCAGGCTACTGGTCCTCCTCCACGTCTCCCCCTCGACGACAACTAATGTGTCATCCGCATAGCAGACAACGTTGACGCCAAGGGGGAGAGAGGCCCGCAGCACCGCGTCATAAGTGAGGTCCCACAGGAGCGGCCCAAGGACCGACCCCTGCGGGACACCGCGGTGCATCTCCTCCCTCCTCATTACACCGTACCGGCCCGGATACTCAAACCACCTGTCCCTCAGGTAGTCCCGAAGCACAGCCCGGAGGTAGGGGGGCACCTGGAAATAATCCAGCGCCCCCACTACCTCACCCCAGGGCAGGGTGTTGAAGGCATTGGTGATGTCAAGACTCACCGCCAACAACACCCTGCCCCGAGCGACAGCCTCACTCCGGAGGGTGGCAAGACGACCAATCGCATCGATCGTCGAACGCCCCCTCCGGAACCCAAACTGGCTGTCGCTCAGATCGGGACCACCACGGGACAGGTGCTCGACGAGGCGATCGGCAATGATCTTCTCAAAGATCTTAGCCGCCTCGTCGAGGAGACACAAGGGCCGAAACGCAGAGGGAGAATCTGCGGGCCTTCCATCCTTACGGAGGAGGACCAACCTGGCGACCTTCCACTCCCGGGGGAAGGTGCCCCGGCTCAGACAGGCATCCAATACCCGTCTGAAAGCCGGGGCTAGGACGTCCAACACCAAGGCCAGCACGCGTCCGGGAACCCCATCTGGTCCGGGGGCCTTACGGCCCCCTTCCCGGACTCGCTGAACAGCCTGGGAGAGCTCATACTCGGAGACCCCGAGTTCCGCGGTCCAGTCAGACTGGACCGCAGTGGGCGGGTCAACCCCCCCGCCCCCCGTAGGGGGGAAGAGGGTGGATATGACCCGCCCCAGAACTCGGGCTCCAACTGCTCCGTGACAGGGGGCGCCCATGGGCGGAGCTTCCCAAGCACCGCCTTATAAGGGCGCCCCCAACGGTCCCTATCAAGGGTCCGTAAGAGCTCATCCCAGGCCTTGGCCTTGGCAGCGGCAATCGCACGCTGGAGAGCCATTCTGGCCGCCCTGTACACACCGTACAGGACGGCCACTCTCGCCTCGTCGCCGCCGCTCCTGGAGAGGCGGCGACGAGCGCGGGTAAACTGGCGTCGGGCGCGGACACAGCCATCCCTCAGGTCCGCAATTTCGCCCGACCACCAGTAAACTGACCGCTTCGGGGGTAGTCGACCGGTCCGGGGCATTGCCGCGTCGCAAAGCGACTCTAAGATGCCTCGGAACCACGACACCCCCTCGTCAGCCCCGCGCTCCCTGGCCACCGGCCAGGAGTAGGCGAGAGCTCCGGCTCTCAGGACGTCCACGTCCAGTCGCTTCAGCGCCATCTCTTGGGCGCCGAACGGATGCCACATCCAGGGGGCCTGTCCGCTGCCGATTCGGCCGCCACCATCATGGTGACGTGGAGGTGGTCCGACAGAGTCTCCCACTCTGTGGCCACCCTCCAAGCGGACACACGGCGCACGGCTGCAGGGGTGGCCCAAGTCAAATCGACTATGGACCACCCGTTCCACCGCACGCACGTGGGAACGGAGCCCCGGTTAATCAACCGGAGCTCCATGCCCCCAGCCCAATCCTCAAGGGCCTCGCCACGAGGGGTGGTCCGGGGGTTACCCCAAGAGGGGGACTTCGCATTGAAGTCCCCCAGGACCAAAACTGGACCGGATATATAGGGGGCGATCGCCGCCCCTAACCGGTCCAAAAACCCCTCGAACACTGCGAGGCCGCAATTGGGCGAGATGTAGCATCCCGCGACCAGACACCTTCCCCATCGCACCAGGGCGTACCCATCGCCCCTCATTACCACCGTACAGGGGGGGAATTCCGCCCCCTGACGGTGCCAAATCATCACGGAGCCCTCCGTGTCCCCTACCCAAGGGGGGGAATCAGGGACAACGTAGGGCTCCGTGATGACAGCCAACCCGACCTGCCGCTCGGCAAGGCCCTGGACTAACAGGTCCTGGGCCCTGCGCGAGCGGTTCAGGTTGGCCAGAAGAGCCAGGAGCATCTGGGGCATTAATCGGCCGTAGATGCTCCCGGCTCTGCCACCTCAATTGAGGTGGACGGTCGAGGTGGACCATCCACCTCCATCACCCCCTCGGGTATTGGGGAGGGTGCAGCAGCTGCCGCACTCCTCCCCTCCACCGCCGGCTTACTGGGGGTCCCCTCCCCCCCAGGTTTCCGGCTCTTCTTCGGGGCGGGGGGGCAAGAAGCGCCCCCCGCCTTGTGCCCGGCAGGCCTCCCCAACGCGGTGCATATGGGGCACCGAGGGGCCGCCGAGCACATGTTCGCCCGGTGGTCGTCCGCTCCACACCTGTAGCACTGGCCGCTACGGTCTACGGTGCTAGTGCACCGCTGCCTGACGTGTCCCACAGCCAGGCAGCGGAAACACTGCAGCGACCTCGCGGCCAGCACCTCAACTCGGGCGGACGACCACCCGACCCGGACCTTGCCGGCGTCAGCTAACTGGCGGGCGGCTGCAGCGGGGCACTGTACCCATACGGTGCCCAACCCGTTGGCCGGGAACTTAATGTCCCCGACCTTTAAGGCCTCGGGTGAGCACCGAGTGGCAGCCACAACCGCCGCCTTCACCTCGTCGGGGGTGACACTGTCGTCCAGGCCCCTCAGACGGAGTTCCGCCGTCTTGACGGGCCTGGCGACCCTCACCCCCGTGCCGCTCAAAGCGGTCGCCATTTTGGCAGCCAGGGCGTCCGCCCTGACTGCCCCCTCGGGACCGGGGACCTCCAACAGGAGACCCCCGGTCACAGCCCTCTTAACCCGAAGGTCGCTGACCCCCACCGACGCCAGGTCAACGGACCTCTTGACGAGGACCAATGTGCTATCTTGGCCTGCGTTGAACTCAACCTCAGCAAAGGCTACAAGAATAAACACATATATATATATATATGTAGCGACAGCCGCGCGGCAATTAGATCACTGGGCAAAGTTATGACCAGATCTAAGCTAGTCCGTGACTGTGTTACAACCATTACAGAGCTAGCTGATTGTAATCATGTTAGCCTTCTGTGGGTTCCAGGTCACTCTGGAATCAAGGGAAATGAGGAGGCAAATAGATTAGCGCGTGAAGGCACCCGTTGCCAGAACGCAGCTATCTACAGACCTCTAAAACTGGCACCCAGTGTAATTAAGAACTGGAATAAAGAATGGGCGAGAAACCAACTTGCCCATTTATGGAATTCCGAACCAGGCATGCGACACACGAAAGCTCTGGTGGAAGGGCCTAGTAAAGACCTCGCCAACAAGCTGTGTCACATGGACCGGCTAAAGGTGCGGCGGCTCGTGGGAATCACCACGGGCCACTGGTACACCGGTAAGCACTTGGCCAGGCTTGGTATCCAGATGGACTCTAACTGCCCAAGATGCGGGGAGGAGGATGAAACCCCTCTCCACGTACTATGGCACTGCAAAGGTACTGAGGCCCTAAGAAGTAAACTCTTAGGGCTCTCAAACCAAGGTGTCCTTTGTCTTAAGGCCGACGGGGTGGATGCACTCCTGGATTTTGCCAGAGAGGCCGCCCTGCTCGAGCGCCTTATTTGAGTCGGTAGCCCAACTTTCACCGGGCCCGGGTACAATGGTCCCATAGGACTGAGTGCCCGGTTCACCTTCTAATTCAATTCAATTCAATCTGTATATTAGGAAAAAATATTCTTTTTCTAATATTAAATAAAGATTCACTTTATAATGAGAAAAAATGTTTTTTTCATAATACGAAATAACAATAAATAAATATTATCTGTATATTAGGAAAAAAATATTCCATTTCTAATATTAAATAAAGATTCATTTTATAATTAGAAAAAAATATTTTTTTCATAATATGAAATAAATATTATCTGTATATCAGGAAATAAATATTCCACTTCTAATATTAAATAAAGATTCATTTTAAATATAAATATTATCATATAAATATATAATGTTTTGAAAATTAATTTTTTTATCATTCCAAGAAATAGCAAAATTAAAAACCAGTATATTTTAGCCATTGTACTAAAAGACAGCTACCTTCAGCCGCAAAAACAACGTCTCCGGAAAAACGTCTCTCAGTCGCCAAAAAGATATCGTTTATGGAGACGTTGTTTTTCCGACTGAAATGAGACAGCTAAAAGATGTTCACCCTCTGCCGTGAAAACGACGTCTCCATAAAGATATCTTTTTGGCGACTAAAAGACGTATCTTTGGGACATAAGACGTTCAGACGGGAAAACGACGTGAAACAGACATCTTTGAGACGACGTGTGCTGATTGGGAACGTTGTGCTCGATTTGCTGTATTCTATTTAGCAATTATTAAATCAGGTTAGTCATCAATCGTCAACCGATATCTCATCTCGAGAACCCTCAGCCTCAGGCTTCAGGGCTTCGAGACATTCGAGTGTCAGCATCGGGTTCCTACATTCCTAGTTCCTACCCATAAAGATAAAGCTTGCCGGCGTGTGCCGTGCCCGCCGCGCCGTGCAGGGTTGGGCCAATTTTATTTCGAATAACGAATAAGGAATAGCGAATAAAGTCCCAGAATTTATTCATGAATAACGAATAACGATTTCATTCACCGAGAAATTATTCGTAACTTGCGAATAAGGCCGAGAATAAACGCAGTCAGCACGGCGCACAGTGTTGCATCGGCGGCAAAAAATCAATTTTATGAATTTTCGATTTTCAAAAAAAAAAAATTACTCTCGTATTGCCAAAGAATCAATGCATAATGTGGCAAAGTCCGATTTTTTAAAAAAAATTTTCTTACGGAGATATCGGCATTAGAAATTACCTTTTCTTCTATCTTGCGAATTCATCAGTTTTCGCCTTATTAGTTTTCGCCTTATCGGAAACGCTCGTCTCCGTAGAGGTACAGCGTAGGCCATCTACCACCGAAATTACTTATTTCGGTGCGTGACGTCACGCCGAATCGGCGATTCCTCTGCGGCGACGGGCCGTTGCTTCGCGCTCGCTCTCACCTGTTCTGATCTAATCGTCACCGCGCTCGGTCACGTATCTAAGAACTGTATATCTCTCGCGCTCGTTACCGTGCTCGGTACGACCGTCCTTCTCAAACCTTTTCACGAGACCGCGCTCGGTCCGCGAATAAACTCGCGATCTCGCGCTAAGCTAGACCGTCGTGCTAGTCTTAGTTAATAGTTTATTTAGTGAATAAGGATAGTAATAAGTGTATATAACCGTTAGTCTTAAGTTCGTGTTACATCGTTTATTTTGTTCGCGTTGTACATAACAGTCGACATTGCGGAGGTCGCCGCAACGGCCTCGTTTGAATAAAACGTTACTTTTCGTTAAAACCGAAATACGGCGTGCTCGCGTATTTCGCGCTACATGTTTGCTTAAACACATAGTTATTTAATTATTCCGCCTACAATTGAATACTTAGGGCTCTACAAATTATATGGGTTATTACGCATAGTTTAAACTATAAACTGGCACAAAAAATTTTTCGATAAAGTTGTTTAACATTAAGGAATATGGATTAACCGGAAGCCTCTTTGCGTTGCGGTCATTTTTTATTTATGGAAGCATAACTAAAATCTGTTACGCACAGTCGGTCTGGCACTAATCGTTTTGGCAAGGTGTAATGTTGAACTAACTTTGTGTAAAAAATCTCGGCCTCCTTCGAACCACTTTGGCCGCAATTTAAGTTTAAAAATCAACTTTTAGAATTTCCAAGAATGAATTGATCGGAAGTTACTTTTATTTGATGTTTAGGGTGAAAATTTTTAAGGATATATCATAAATAATAAAGCGAAATGTGAAATAGTTAGTTAGAATCAATTGTTTAAATAAAAAAAAATTTAATAATAATTTTTTTTATGTTAAATAAACCAAGTTTTCGTGCTTTAGTTTACTGTTTTTGGCCAAAAGGTGGCAAACAATCCGTAAAAATGGAACTATCCAACAAATTTGTTACCGTTTTATCGTACATTAAATGGAAAGTGTACCGCCGGCATTAGAATAACCCAAGGTACACCACAAGGAGGTTGCACGGTCGGACTTGTACCTCATGTGTAGTGTGTGTGTTGTGTATGTTGAGTGTGTATGTAGTCATGTAATCGGTTTCTAATGTACGATAAAATAGCGACAAAAAATTGTAATTACTATTGCAATAATAAGTCCTGAGCTTCCTGGCTTAGTGGAAGGTGCTTCGTTTTCGACTCTGGTCTTAAAGAAGAGATCCACGGATCTGAAGATGCCATTAGCATATGAAACACATCTTCATTCGTTGAGAAACGAGAACATTTCCTAGAATGATGTGTACGATAGTATTTGTAATCTTTATTTCGACTTTCTTGAGCCTCTTCAGAAAGCGAACCGACCGGGAAGACTGCATTATCAATTATGTCTTGCCCCGTGAATGAGGATTTTGTGCACGGTTGCAGGCATATAATACCAGGGGTATAATGATACAGCTAACATAGCTGTTTCTTCTGCGTATATTCCGAATTTATAGGAATCAATTGCAGCATTGCAGCAAATGATTTCAAGTATCACACCCAGCCTCCTAATTAAAGTTTCATCAACATTAGTAATCTCGGCTGTGATGGTTGGATTTTCAAAAAACCTACGCGAAATATTTCCATTATTGGTAGTTCCCGTACCCTGCTTAACTAGATCAACTTTTATACCTATCCGTTCCCTAAAATCTTTTTTTATCCGTTTTTTCGTCTCTTCTTTAATTATTCGCGTTTCATTCGTAACTCTCCATTCCATGAAATTTAAATTATAACTCAAATGTAACACGTACTCCATAAACTTAATACGTGCATGCAAAGTGGACATGCCTAATCTAAATGCATCTACATTCAAATGTCTCTTTCGAATTTGTGGAAGGTCATTCATTTCCGAAGGTCTGGCACCACATATTATACAGTTACTCGCTGAAGTTGTGTCCGTTACAACTTGCGCCACTTTGCCATCGATCATCGTAAAATACAACATATGTCGCACCTTGAAGAAATACCCTTTCCAATTAACTTCGGTAACACGTAATTGTGCAATTTCACTCTCTACACGATTTGTCTCTTCCCGTATAAGATCTGGAGTCTCTTTTTTAAATTGAAATTTCAAAGGCCTACAATATCGCGTCGAAGATGGTCGATCATTTTTCCAAAGTTGAATAACGCTGTGATTGTCTAATGCCATGTACAAAGGTACAATGGACGTTAACAATATACTGGAATCAAATGTAATCGCGTCATCATTCGAAAACTTTTGCATTGTCACGTCGTCCAGGATTTGGCCGTCACCAGGAGGGCGAAAATCCTAACGACACCGGGTATTTACAAGCCCGGAGGCCGAGCCGCGTTCGGCCGCACGAGACGCGGTCCACCCGGGACAAAAGTTGTTCGCAGGCACGTCACTTCTCGAAATTTGCCTAGATTTTCGGGCGCCAGGCACGGAAGGTGCCACGCTAAGCGATTACCGCCACTAACGTGTTCGAGAAGCTTTCAGACGCGCCCGCGACAACCGATAATATATCGCGATTTTCCGCGAACGGTCGCAGGGTACTACGCGGGGCGAACACGAGGCGTTCCCCGCGGCGGGAAGGTTTCTCACGTAATAATACTCTCGGAATTTCGGCTAACAAATCTTTATTGGTGCCCCGTTAACAATGGCGTTGCCGGCAGCGACCGGCAGCGTTTTCAAGTTAGCCGGCGCGTGACAGAAGATCGGTACACGCGCGATTTGACCTCTTCGGGCTCCTTCGAGACGCGTCGAATCCGGCAGCAACGCGGTGATGGCGTCGGCGTACGCGATACCCGCGTTCTACGCCCGAACTCCGATGGAAAACGCGTAACAAGTGTTTTCTCGTCGGCGGAACAAGTCGCGAAAATACGGCGAGAGCACGTGGCGGCGTCGCACCGTGGAACGAGCCGAGGTTGGCGTGAAAACTACAACGACGCGCGGACCCTCACCAAATACGAAATAGGGCACAGCCCCTCACTAATTAATATTTCCCCGCGCGTTCGTTGCCCTACGGTTTGCGCGAATACCGGCAGCCTCGAAGCTGCTTATGGGTTTCGGCGACGCGATCACGAACACGCGTACCGAGCCAACACGAGAAAAATCACTGAACAAGAGGCAATCTGACGAAAGCTTACCCGGCAACGGCGACGCTCGCTAGGCTCGTCCCTCTGGTTCCGGTAGCAAATCGCACTAATTACTACTGACTTATTGTAACCGCGACTATCTGTTAGTAGAGCCAACGACGAAGTGATTTTCCGGCGCGATGACTCGGGAACACGGAAGCGGAGCGTCCCCCCCTTTCCGCGCTCTTTCCCCGCAGGCGATCCGACCTATCGCGAATAGATTTTCGGCCGGGGCCTAGCCTCGGCGCGACGGTCCCTGGCGACCGGCGATTCCTCGGTTCGCCGGCGGCGGCGTTCGATGATTGGCTGTTTCATCGTGCGGCGATCGACGCGAGCCTATCTGGAAACTGGCCAGGTTTTCCTCCGGACGAGGTGACAGCGAGGCAGCGGAGATTCCGTTTTCGGCACCGCATGTCCTCCTCTGCATCTCCAGGTTGTTGCTCCTGGGCCGCGTTGATCCCTCGAATTCCGGTGCCGGAGTTTTCGCCGGAGCCGACCGCGTTCCTCTCCTTCGGGGAAAACTTTCTTTCAGGTCCTCGCCGGGACCTGACTACGGTCCTGCGAAATCGCGTCGCGCATATTGGCGCGACGCTCAAAAGTATGAGTACTCGCCCATGGGTCTCGCTTGTGCCCAGGGCGAGCGCTCGCCACGGCCCATCTCGCATTAATACTGCCAGAGGGTGACCCGGTCTTCCGATATCCGGTGTCGGAGGACGTTGGCAAAACTGCCACGTCACAGCATATATTCGTTTTGACCGGATGCTCCATCACAGCCCCATTTTGTGTGGAGAACAAGATTTTGCGCATTATGTGCCTCTAGTTCATTATTGCTTTTACTTTGAATAATTTTGTTTGTCGTGTGGTCCAGCAAATTTTGAAGTGACACTTCCGCAGAAGTTTCTGTGACTTTAATATTTTCGGGGTAGCAAATTTGTTTAGTATCAAATATTCTTCTATAGCATGCAAAAATGTTGTAACCAATGTCTTCAACCGCTTTCCTTATTAATTCATACTGATATTTCGATAACTTAGTCTGCATAATGAGCGCTAATGCTGCATCGGGATCAAATTCTCTCGTTTGTTTCTCTTTATAGGATGCAGAAGAAGCAGCATCACTCCTCAATAATATTAAATTTTCCTATAAAATTAATTTCTTCATAAGATTTTGAGAGACGGAAGCTCGAAGATTCTGAACTTTGTGTCGTTTGGTTCGATCACTGGACTCTATAAAATCTATACTTGGTCGGCCGCGGCACCCAGAAGTAATAGGAATCGAAGCAAATTCCTCGCCGTCAAAACTCACGATAAACTCATTGGTTAACCATTCACAATGCTTTGTAAAAAACCTTTCTCTTATATTGCGAACTAATTTTACTTTCTTTCGGAAGTTACTTAAAAACCTGTTATTAACCTCACCTGTTAATTGAGATATCTGGTCATCTCGCAAATTAGGAAATTGGGCGCGTAATTGCGCTTCCAAAGAAACATCCTTGTTCCATAGCATTTCGCACAAGTCACTGTACACTATCTTGAAATCACACATTTTTGTTTTAATTAGGTATTCCGTCGATACACGCGTAAAACAAATTTAAGCAATTTCAACCGAACTGGCAGGTGGTTGCACTGAAACTGTTAAGCCTTCCAAGAATGTCTTAGAAAATAAGTTTTGAAAGGGTGGGAGAAAACGGATCGAGACACCGCTATCGGAGAAACCCAATTACGGGAAAAACCTACTTCCAGTAACAAATCATAAAACGCGGCGGAAAACATCGATTCTCTAGAACCGTCACAGGAATTTCCCTATAATAAACTGTAACAATAGAATGACTGGATCTATCACTTTAAGGTGTTTATTCATACCTTCAGCGGCGGTGAAAATTTACATTCTAGGTGAAACTTTGAAGGGATATATCTTAAATAATAAAGAAAAATATGAAATTCATATTTATAAAAAGTTATTTAATAACAATTTTTTTATGCTAAATAAACAAAGGTTTTCGTTCACTGGACCACTGTCGCAAAAATTCAACTGGCATTTTTCTAACAGTGACTGCTATAAAAATAATTTATGTAACATTAAAAAAATTGTTATTAAATATTTTTTTATACATAAAGGATTGAAAAATCATATGCATTTCACATTTTTCTTTATTATTTAGAAATATTCCTAAAAGAATTCACCTAAAACATCAAATACGCCGTAACCATCGCAAGGATTCATTCTTGGAAATTCTAAAAGTTGATATTTAAACTTAAATTGCGGCCAAAGTGGTTCGAAGTAGGCCGAGATTTTTTACACAAAGTTAGGTCAACATTATACCTTGCTAAAACGATTAGTGCCAGACCGACTGTGCGTAAAAGATTTTAGATATGCTTCCATAAATAAAAAATGAGCGGAAAACAGAGATTTCCGATTAGCCCATATTAGTTAATGTTTAACAACTTTTTTAGAAAATTTTTTTTGCAAAGTAAGTATTGTACTTGTGACAATCTTTCCACAAAATTTCAATCAAATCCGTTGGATAGATTCGTTTTTACGGATTTTTTGCCGCTTTTTGGCCATTTTGCAACACTGTGCGGCGCGGCGCGGCGGCACGGCACACGCCGCGCCGGCAGCCTTTATGGGTAGGAAGTAAGAACCCGACACCGACACTCGAGGTCCTGAGGCTGCGGCTTCTCGAGACGAGATATGGGTTGACGATTGATGACATATACAATACATAACTAAACATTGATTCTTTTAACACAAGCAGTAAAATACCATCGACCTTTTTTTGATGAACAAAAAATATTATATGAGTATTTGTTATAATTTTGCTATTCTATGGTAACTATGGGTACCTAAATATTAATACAATGTTGTTAATAATTTTATAATATTAAGTCTTCATTTCATGAAATTTCTTTTTTAAGTAGAATAATATGAAGAAAGCTTTACTGCGCATTTTGTAATTAATTTTATCTAAGCAACTGCCTAAATTTTCCTAATGGCAACCGTCCCTAGATTTTGAGCACGTTTTATTTGCAATAAGAAATAAAAAGTAATAAATAAAATATGAAGATTTATTCGTGAATGTAATAATGATTTTATTCGGTAAACAATTATTCAGTAGTAGGATCGAATAAATCTGTAACGTTATTCATTATTCGAAATAATTTCGGGACACACACACATTTACTGTCACGATTTTTGGCATCACTGTCTAGACTGCACCAACACATTTATTCATACACACACACGTCGCTGGTGCGTGTCGAGTCGATGTCGATCAGAGTTGGGCGTTATTCGAATCAAATTTCATTCGAATAACCCAGCGAATAAAAATTGCGAATAAATTTTTATTCGCTGGGTTATTCGAATAAATTTTTATTCGAATGAATTTTTATTCGAATAACCCAGCGAATAAAAATTTATTCGAAAAGCCCAGCGAATAAAAATTTATTCGAATAGTCCAGCGAATAAAAATTTATTCGAATAGCCCAGCGAATAATGGTGTCGAATGACATCGCGTCATCGATATCGCACGCGGCACGCACCAGCGACGTGTATGTGTATGAATGAATGTGTGAGTGCAGTCTAGAGAGTGAAGCGAAGAATCGTGGCAACAAATGTGTGTGTAAAGGTAACGAAGGTCCCAGTCCCGGTCTTAGGATTGGTCACCTCCAGTGTCGGCGTCGGTACCGGCTAGCGGCTGCGCTTATTCGCAGCCTTTATTCTCGTCATTTAGAATAACGAATAACGAATGAAAGTCCCGGAATTTATTCGTGAATAACGAATAACGATTTATTCGTTATTCGCAGCCAACGAATAATTTCTCGGCGAATGAAGTCGGTATTCGTTATTCGTGAATATATCCTGGGACTTTATTCGTTATTCTTTCTTCTTCATTCGAAATAAAATTTACCCAACGCTGGTTGGGGATAATTATCGATAATATGCTTTATTGACATTTGAGATTTTTTCCGATTTTTCGTTTCAAAATCTTATTTACGAAAAATTGTAAACACGTAAAAAATCGACAAATGCAGTTTTTTTATAGAAATTGAAAAGAGCATTGATTATATTTTTACAATATCAACATATCATTAGAACTTTTTTTAATCGGAGAAAAATAACTATTATGACATAAATTTTTACAACAGAGTCAATATATTAATTAATAAATAAAGTAGTTTATATCGATCGTATTATTGCTTATAACAATTAATAAATGATTTCGGCGCTACGGTTCGATCATTTGAAAAATAAAGTAAATTAATCAAAAGCAATTTTGCTAATAGTCAAAAAAATCGACGTTTCGGTGCTGATTTGCACCATTTTCAAGATAATTTTTGAAATTGCGTCTGTAAGAAAAATGAAAAAAGAACTTTTAGAACACAAAATAAAATACAATTTTCACAATAACAACTATTGTATGTTTAAATGTAAGGGAAACAAATTTTAACACAAAACTTTTCTTACTCACGTGCAAAGTGAGAGTCGTGAGACTCGTGAACACGTGTGTTCACCATGTTTGCCTGCACGACACTGATCGTTTTAGGCAGAGATCTAGGTTATATAGATCGATACACAGGCGGTAAATTCAAATAGACACCATAAGTCTTAAACCCCACATAATGAAAATACCAAAAGGTAAGATCAAAGATATTGACATTCAATTGAAACGAAATCAATTTTCATACATTAGAATGTATGTGTAATTATTAAACTAATAAGAGAAAATAATGTTGCGTAAAATATCAAAATAAATTTTTACAATTTTTAACATTTTTGTATATTTATGTACTTAAGGTCGACCGCCATGTCAAATCTAATGTGGTCTACATTAATATGATACAAAATTTCAAAGAAACCTTTTGGTACTTTCTTTAATACTCAATTGAAAGATTGTAAATATTTAAACAATTTTAAAACTAAATATACAGGGTGTCCCAAAACTCCTGCATAACCCGGAAATGGAAGGTTCCTGAGGTCATTTCTGGGTTCTGCAGGAGTTTTGGGACACCCTGTATAATTTATAAGAATAAAATTGAACACATAAGTACTTATCAAATCTTTAAAAATAGCTTAAAAAAATGTTAAAAATGTTTAAAAAAGCGTTTAAAAATAATTGCAACAAATTTCTTCGAAAGACTACGCAGAAAGCCGCCGATCGCGAGCTTCTTAATATGGATTTTTATTATTTTCTCCATTTTGTGCAAATATGTGCTGTGACGTGGCAAGTTTTGCCGACGTCCCTCGATCCCTAAAAAGAGAGGCCGGGCCGCCCTCTGGCAATGCCGATGCGAAACGGCCGTTTGCGAGCGCTCTCCCTGGGCATGCCGATTTGCCAAGGGCGAGTATTAACGCGTTTTGAGCGTCGCGCCACTTGGGCGACGCGAATTTCACAGGACCGAAACCGGGCTCCAGGGGAGCCCGGCCCCTATTTCTCGCCGTACGAGGCTTTATCGGAACTGGCTCCGGAAGGATTTCGTGCCGAAACATCGGAGGAAGTACCGAGCCCGGGTCGACGAACCTGGAGGCACCGACGAGGGACAGTGGACACGGGACGAACACCTCCTCGACCCCGTCGCTGCCTCGCCCGGAAAAGAAGGTGTCCACAACCGGAGCGGCTAGGACTCTACTCTTCACGAGCCGTCGCCGTGACCATCGGAAAAGCGGCGAAAGCGAGTAGCAAAATCCGCGAGCCAGGGATCCCGCGCGACAGGATGCGATCCTGCGAGGAAATACCGCGCGATAGGTCCGCGAGTCTCAAACGGGAGAAATAGGGTAGGGAGTAGGGGGACGCCTCGCTTCCGCGTTACCGAGCCTGCCGCAAGTAGGCCACTGGGTCGTTGGCCACATATTCGAGCAGTCGTAATTGTAGAAATTAAAATCAAAGATTGTGAAGCGTGCGTGCCGAGATCGAGGGACGAAAACTGAGCCGAGCGTGCCGTGCAGCAGCCGCCATCCCATCGTTACCGTGGTAAGCGCCAGTCAGGTTTCCTCGTTATCGTAATTTAACGATTATTTCGTGTTGGCTCGGTAACGTTTTCGCGAGGTCCTTTTTCGCGTCGCGAAATTACGACGCCGTTTCCGTATCGAGTGGTCGACCATACTTTGTGAACGGGAAAACGGTCGTCGATCGGTTAACGTGCGAGCCGGTTGGTAACGCGAGGGCGCGAACTCGCGGGAGGGCCGTATCGTTGCCGATATTTCGAATTAATTGTACGCTATCTTCGAGACGTTCCCCGGTGTGACGTAGCAACGGTCCGTATCGTGTCCGACGGCGAAGCGCGAGCGATCCAGCAATTATACCGCGTATTCCATCGGAATTCGGCAGTTCTTCCGCGCCAAAAGCGCTTTGTAAAATTACTTCTCCATCCTGTAAAACTGCCGGGTTCGACGCGATCGAAGGAGAAGAGCGCGTGCGACCGAAAACCTGTCGCGTAATTATCGTGAACGCGCCGGCTTGTAATTTCCGCTGCCGGCTCTCACCGGCAGCTCTGTCGTGTCCATCGGACAAATAAATTATTATAGCCGATTCTCTCGTTACTTATTTCCTTCGAGAAACCTTTCCGCCGCGGGAAATGCTCCGTACTACGTCCACGTAGAATCCTGTGCCCATCCACGAGCTATTCAGAATATCGTGTGGTTCTCGCAGTTTCGGATAGGTCGTTTGCGCCTCGTGCCGTTATCTCGCAATTTGCGTGACACTGCCGAGTGTCTGGCGCCCGAAAGTAGATTCCATTAACGGCTTCTTTCGTGACAAATCCGAATCTGCGAGATACCTTTTGTCCCGGGTGGACCACGCATCGTGCGGCCGAGCGTGGCCCGGCGTTTCGCCTGTAAAATCCCGGAGTCGCAGACGTTCCGTCCTTCCGACGGGTACGCGAAATTTGGGCGACGTGACAAATTGGCGCCCGAACAGGGACCTCTCACTAGAAAGGTGACCTGTCTAAGGGCTTTTCTTTACCGGAGGTGCGTGAAGAGTGCGGAGCTCTCGGGGAAATAAGAAAATTGCTATCTGATCGCTCGAGCGGAGTCGCGGACGCGATCGGAGCCGTCGCGCCGTACCAAGACCGACACCCTTCGTTTTAGAATTACGGGTTTTAAAATACCCCTTTTTCGACGAGCCAACGCCCCGGGATATTTTATAGTTGTTTTATGGTATTTTATGTTATTTTTTTTTTGTTTTTTTTGTCATTTTATGCTATTTATTGGATGTGATAATTATGAAATGTTATTTATTATATTGAATATTGTTGCCGGTACCTTGGTTGCTCACAGTCTTTGAATCACCCGTTCCGAAAAAGGTCACCGGCCTTTTTCTCTATTCACTATCGCACGATAGTGCGAGCAATAGTTTAAATTATTATGGCCAAAAGTAAATTTCAAAAATAGAGTAGAATATTCGAGTCATTCTCGCCGTTACGGCGAATCATAGATCCCTGGTTCACCTTGTATTGTTATTGCTCCTGTTTTTGCCGAACCATAGACATTCCAATAGGGAATAATACACCTTGGAACGGAACGGTCATGGCTGAACAGATGTGAGGAATCATAGGCCACTATTTATACTATGCAAAATTTATTTCTGAAATTGATTGACGAACATTTTCGAATGTGAGATTTTGAAATTGTATATATTTTTTTTTTGCATTACATTTGAAAATTGTATAATATTGTGTACCGTCTGGTGTTGGAGGATATGTTTTGAGGCTGTGTCGTTTTCGGGATTACGGTCGCGTGATTGTTGGTATTTTTGTTTATTTTTTTTTGTCATTTGCGAACGGCGAACATTGCCGTGCGAAGAAAATTCTTCGCGAATTACGTGCCGCGACCCTGTATAAATACGGTACCGTGCAAATAGCACGTTTTGTTAGTTAAGATTTTGTAAGAAAAGCTGGGGAAAGCCACGCGGAAAATCTCGTGTAAACGCGAGAATACTTTCGTGTAAACGCGAGAATACTTTCGTGGAAACGCAATAATACTTTCGTGTACACGCGAATAATTAGAGTCGCGTCAACCGCCCGGTATAGCGAGCGGAATTCGGTAAAATTTTTTTTTGAGAACGCGCTATTGGGCGAGTCGCGTAGCGTAGCTACGTCGTCAGCTGGAACGCCCGGTTCGGAACGCCGAGCGCGGATAATAAACAACGTGTTTCTTGCCGTGATCGACGGGTCGAACAACACAATATCGGGTGTCGAAAATCGAGAATCCCCAACTTTCGTGAAAAACAATGTTAAGAACCTGGCGCGACGAGGAGGAGGAGGGGGATAACCGATCCGTATACGGCGATGCCTTCGAGGATGACGAAATACCGTATGTCACCTCCGATGAAGAGAAGGCAGGGGGAAGTAGATCTCCGCCGAGGGATATTAAAATACCGGTACCCGAATTGCGCGGTCGGTTCCCCGTCCCTTCCCCTCGAGCGCGGGTAGGTAAAAATTCGGGGGTGGAGGACCCGCCCAGTCGTCCTGCCGGTACTTCCGGGTCCGTACCAACAGCGCTGAGGTACCGCGGAAAGCCCATCGCGGAAATGATGCGACGATGGCGGATAAAATTTTCAGGGGGGGCGGAGGAGGATTCGGAAGCCTTCTTAGACCGCCTGAAACAAGAGAGACAATATTGCGATATTACGGATGCCCAACTTCTCCGTTGTTTACCGGTCTGCCTAGAGGGAATAGCGGCGCATTGGTACGAGACCACGCAAGCCCGGTGGGCGACTTGGGACGAGTTCGTTGCCGCGTATCGGCGATTCTTTGGGGACCCCGAATACCGCATAATATTAGAAAAAAATATAAGGGAACGACACCAGGGAGACGACGAGCCGCTGCGCGAGTATATCGTGGCAATGCGCGCAATGTTTAAACGTTTGGACCCCCCGTGGACAGAGGCGGAGAAAATGAGAAAAGTTTACTGGGGCGCGAAAGCAAAAGTGCGACAAGGGATACCGTTGGCCCTGATGACGTCGGTAGAGGAGTTAGAGGAAGGGTTATTAGATGCGGAGCGGGAGAACAAGAAAACCGCGCGAGGGAACCCCAAACCTTCGGAGATGGTCCACCCAAATTTCGCGTACGACCCTAGTCGCCACTCCCGCCAAAAACAACAGGGCAAGGGAAAATACGGCGGAATGGAATACGCCAACGCCGTGAATATCGTTAGTAGCGACGAGAGCGACGATTCGGAGCAAAAACCCCCCTACCGAGGCCGAGGGTATTGCGAACCGCGAGCAACGCGCGCGAAAAATTATTCCGCTGCCGCGCCGAGGGAAAGCGATCTATACCGTGCCGACCCGAATAAGCAGAAGCGAGAGCGAAGCCCCCCACCGCACCGATCGGAGCCGTCCGCGCGCGACAGCAGCCGACGAGAACCGCCGCGCGAAAAACAACGCGCGAGCGGCAGTCAGCTGTTGCTCTGCTGGAATTGCCGGAAGACCGGGCATATGTCGCGAGATTGTCGGGAGGAGCCGCGACTACATTGCTATCGATGCGGGGCGGAGGGGGTAACGCTCCGAAACTGCAAGAGGTGTAATAAACCGACGGGAAACGGGGGGAGGGGTCGCTCAGGAGAGCCGGAGCGACCACGCCAGAATTGATATCGGCTCGTATCGCGATCGAAGGGGGAAGAAAGGGGCCGCCTCTATTAACCCTGGATGTGAAAATTGGAAAAATTACCGCGCGCGCCCTAGTAGACTCAGGTTCGTCGGTTTCGTTCGTAAGTCGTGCCGTGATAGAACGCGCGCCGAACGAACAAATTAAAATTGAAGAAACAGAAAGACCTTGTTATTTTCTCCTCGCCACGGGAGCGGTCGATCGTGCCGAAGAACAAGCGCGTTTCGTGTTAAAAATTAGAAATGTCAAACAGAAAATAACAGCGCGCGTATTGAATAATCTCGTGACCCCTCTCTTATTGGGAACGGATACGATCGCGCTTTTCGGCATCGTGGCAGAATACCATAACGCTGAATGGTATTTCGCAGCGCGACCGGATGAGAGGTTCTCTTTCGAAAATATACCCCCCGCCACCACCGTATGCTGCGGTCTACAAATTTTAAATAATGCCGAAAAAGAGCAATTGGCGAAATTCCTCGAAGCCACGTTGCCCGAATTCGAAAAGATGGCCGGATTAACAGACTTGATCAGCCACCGAATCGATGTAGGCGACCATCCGCCGATAAAGCAAAGATATTATGCCGTCTCTCCTAAAGTACAGGAGGCAATTTACCATGAGGTAGACACCTTGTTGGCGGACGGCATAATCGAACCGTCGCAAAGTGGCTGGTCAAGTCCTATCGTAATGGTGAAGAAGCCAAATGGCAAATACCGTTTCTGCCTCGATTTTCGAAAGGTCAACGAGGTTTCGAGGAAAGATGCGTACCCGTTACCGCTCATGACGCAGATATTAGATAAATTGCGAGCGGCAAAGTACATTTCGACCCTCGATCTTAGTCAAGCGTATTTTCAAATTCCTCTCGAGCCGGGAAGTCGCGAAATCACGGCGTTCACGGTACCGGGAAAGGGTTTATTTCATTTTCGCCGCATGCCGTACGGATTGACAGGAGCACCGGCGACATTTCAACGATTATTAGACCGGTTAATAGGTCCAGAAATGGAGCCACATGCTTTCGCGTATTTAGATGACATAATTATCGTCACTAAAACTTTCGAGGAACACCTAGAATGGTTATCGCGAGTGTTAAATAAAATCAAAAGCGCCGGTCTAATAATCAATCCCGAGAAATGCGAATTCTGCCGTACGGAAGTCCGGTACTTAGGTTTCGTGGTCAGCCGAGAAGGGTTAAAAGTGGACGCGGAGAAGATACAACCGATAATATCGTACCCCCCGCCGCGAAACGTGAAACAGGTGCGGCGTTTTCTCGGGATGGCCTCCTGGTACAGGAGATTTATTCCGGGTTTCGCCACACTTGCCGAACCACTGAACATCTTGCTTCGGAAAAATCGGGAGTGGGAATGGGAGGACGGTCAACAATCCGCCTTCGAGACCCTACGCGATATGATAGCCACCGCACCAACCCTTTCGTGCCCTGACTTCGAAATACCTTTCGTGCTGCAAACGGATGCAAGTACCGTAGGACTAGGCGCGGTGTTAACGCAAGAGATCGAGGGAGTCGAAAAAGTTATCGCGTTTGCAAGCCGTTCTCTCACCTTGCCGGAGAGAAAATATTCCGCGACGGAATTAGAATGTCTCGCGATAGTCTGGGCGGTACAAAAGTTTCGACCGTACTTAGAAGGATACAAATTTACAGTAGTTACCGATCACAACAGCCTACGGTGGTTGCGGAAATTGCAAAATCCATCGGGACGATTAGCGAGATGGGCCTTGCAACTGCTAGAATATGATTTCCAAGTAGTATATCGGCAAGGTGCCCTGAATAAAGTGCCGGATGCACTCTCGCGCGTTTTTGAGGGGGGGGAGATTGTCGGGGGAGAGCTGAACATCGCGGCAGCAGTACGCGCGAGGTGGTACGAGGAGAAATTCGCGGAAGTCGAGAAAGACCCGGAAAAATTTAAAGACTGGTCCATTCGGAACGGGGAGCTATTTTGTCGTCGAACCGATCCCCTTATCGCGGAAACTTTAGGACAAGACGGGGACGAGTGGAAATTGGTCGTCCCCGAGGAACGCAGAACCGAGATCTTGCAGGAGGCGCACGATAATTTACAATCCGGTCATTTAGGGATCGAAAAGACCTATCATCGGGTCGCGACGCGCTACTACTGGCCGGGCATGTATCGAACAGCTGTCGAGTACGTAAGACGCTGTACTACCTGTCAGCTCACGAAAGTGGAGCAAACACTCCCGGCCGGGCTGATGGGTCGGCGCCGAGTCGACATGCCATGGACAGTGGTAGCTGCCGATATAATGGGTCCGTTCCCTCCTAGCAAGTCCGGTCACGCGTATCTTCTCGTGATCCAAGATCTGTTCACGAAATGGATCGAGTGCGCCCCGCTCCGACGTGCGACCGGTCCGAAAATTGCCGAGGCCCTAGAAGGGTTGGTTTTCTCGCGATGGGGTACACCGGACGTACTAATAACCGACAACGGTACCGAGTTCGCGAACAGATGTCTGCGAGATCTTGCCGACGAGTACGGCATTCGGCTCGCGACTACTCCCCCGTACCACCCGCAAGCCAATCCTGTCGAACGCGTGAATCGTATCCTAAAAACGATGATTGTCGCGTATATCGGGAGGGATCATCGAGATTGGGACGTTAATTTGCCGAAATTCCGCTTCGCGTACAACACGGCGAAACATTCCGTACTTCAGGCTTCCCCAGCCTTTTTAAATTTCGGGCGAGAACCGCGGCCGGCCAAATGCAAGCGTGCTAGCGTAGAGCCGCCTGTCGAATTGGAGGTTGCGGCGACCAGCCGGTGGGAAGGTCGCATGTCGTGTCTGCCGAGTTTGCGGCATTGGATTCTCGAGAACCTCGAGGATGCGTACAATCGACAGGCGCGCTACTACAATTCGCGACACCGAGAGACAGAGTTCGAGGTGGGGGACCGGGTGATGAAACGCCAGCGAATCCTATCGTCCGCCGCACATCATGTCGCTGCCAAGTTAGCCCCGAAATTTTTCGGTCCGGTAGTAATAACTCGAAAGCTATCGCCTGTGGTCTACCACCTAGCCACGGAGGAGGGCCGTGATCTCGGGAAGGCCCATGTAAGCGACCTGAAAGCCTATCTTCCACCCCAGCGGGGAGATGAGATAAAATAAACAGGCCGGTTGGTGCCCACAGAAACTGCAAGTTTCGGGGACAAAACAACCGTAATGTTGAGAGCTGAATTGGAGGGCCCCAGAGGGGCCGCCCGCTATTGGGCAGAATGGGGGACGGGAGCCGCCGACGAGGAGGTCCCAACCAGCGCCCCGAGGACCAGGACCATCCGCGTCCAGACTCCTTGGAGGGTGGTCGCCTGGGCGACCGCCCTCGAAGACGACCTAACCGAGGCAGTATCAACGGAAGAAGACACCACCGGGGAAGACCACACCGGATCGGGGAAGGACGTGGACGTCCCGACGCCACGGGACGAGATTCCCCACGAAATTGTGGTGGAAGGTCCAAGTATCTGGGACCCATTCGACGACCCACCAACTGACGCTCCCGCCACCGGACCAGCGGGCCAGCCCGGGACGGGGACCGACCTCAACCAGCCAAAACCAAAAGCCCGAAGTTCACCGCCGGCCCGCCCGGCTGTCGTGCATTTGGAACGGGGCCTAGAGCGCCCAGATTATAAGCACGGCTGTTGGAGGTGCGGGGCACGCGGCCATCGGCATCCGCAGTGCCTAGCCGAGGCGAGAGGATATTGTTTCCGGTGCGGCCGGCGGGGCTACACGGTGAGGACCTGCCCGAGGTGTGGCCCGGGATGGCGGCAGACGGGATCTAAACCCCAAAACGGAACACCAGTCAGCCGCCCCAGACAGGGGAACCCGAAAGAAAAAAAACAGTGGGCATAGCTCAGGACCAACCGGGAGGATATTTTTTTTACTCTCTCTTTTAAGAGAACTCATTTGCTTTGTTTCCAAACGATGAAATAATAAAAAGAAGCCGTTAGGCCAAAATCAGAGGCTGGATTCACTACCCGTCCGATTGTCCATCGAACCCTTACGCGACCTACCCCGGTAACCCGCGGAAATTGTATTATTTAGGTAGTTCCAGTAGCCGAGGTCTCGCCCGAGTTGTTGTACCGTACAGTAAGTATGTGTTTGGTTTTAGCGCGGTGAAGGGTAGTGTCGGTCTTGCATGTTTGTGATATGTCCGAGGAACGTCCGGGGATGAGCGTTCGTTACCGAGCCTACGGAAGCCTGACAGGTGGCTGCCATCGGTACGTCCCGGTCTCTTTTAGGGGGGGAGGAGTTGTGACGTGGCAAGTTTTGCCGACGTCCCTCGATCCCTAAAAAGAGAGGCCGGGCCGCCCTCTGGCAATGCCGATGCGAAACGGCCGTTTGCGAGCGCTCTCCCTGGGCATGCCGATTTGCCAAGGGCGAGTATTAACGCGTTTTGAGCGTCGCGCCACTTGGGCGACGCGAATTTCACAGGACCGAAACCGGGCTCCAGGGGAGCCCGGCCCCTATTTCTCGCCGTACGAGGCTTTATCGGAACTGGCTCCGGAAGGATTTCGTGCCGAAACATCGGAGGAAGTACCGAGCCCGGGTCGACGAACCTGGAGGCACCGACGAGGGACAGTGGACACGGGACGAACACCTCCTCGACCCCGTCGCTGCCTCGCCCGGAAAAGAAGGTGTCCACAACCGGAGCGGCTAGGACTCTACTCTTCACGAGCCGTCGCCGTGACCATCGGAAAAGCGGCGAAAGCGAGTAGCAAAATCCGCGAGCCAGGGATCCCGCGCGACAGGATGCGATCCTGCGAGGAAATACCGCGCGATAGGTCCGCGAGTCTCAAACGGGAGAAATAGGGTAGGGAGTAGGGGGACGCCTCGCTTCCGCGTTACCGAGCCTGCCGCAAGTAGGCCACTGGGTCGTTGGCCACATATTCGAGCAGTCGTAATTGTAGAAATTAAAATCAAAGATTGTGAAGCGTGCGTGCCGAGATCGAGGGACGAAAACTGAGCCGAGCGTGCCGTGCAGCAGCCGCCATCCCATCGTTACCGTGGTAAGCGCCAGTCAGGTTTCCTCGTTATCGTAATTTAACGATTATTTCGTGTTGGCTCGGTAACGTTTTCGCGAGGTCCTTTTTCGCGTCGCGAAATTACGACGCCGTTTCCGTATCGAGTGGTCGACCATACTTTGTGAACGGGAAAACGGTCGTCGATCGGTTAACGTGCGAGCCGGTTGGTAACGCGAGGGCGCGAACTCGCGGGGGGGCCGTATCGTTGCCGATATTTCGAATTAATTGTACGCTATCTTCGAGACGTTCCCCGGTGTGACGTAGCAACGGTCCGTATCGTGTCCGACGGCGAAGCGCGAGCGATCCAGCAATTATACCGCGTATTCCATCGGAATTCGGCAGTTCTTCCGCGCCAAAAGCGCTTTGTAAAATTACTTCTCCATCCTGTAAAACTGCCGGGTTCGACGCGATCGAAGGAGAAGAGCGCGTGCGACCGAAAACCTGTCGCGTAATTATCGTGAACGCGCCGGCTACTGCTGTCGTGTCCATCGGACAAATAAATTATTATAGCCGATTCTCTCGTTACTTATTTCCTTCGAGAAACCTTTCCGCCGCTGGAAATGCTCCGTACTTCGTCCACGTAGAATCCTGTGCCCATCCACGAGCTATTCAGAATATCGTGTGGTTCTCGCAGTTTCGGATAGGTCGTTTGCGCCTCGTGCCGTTATCTCGCAATTTGCGTGACACTGCCGAGTGTCTGGCGCCCGAAAGTAGATTCCATTAACGGCTTCTTTCGTGACAAATCCGAATCTGCGAGATACCTTTTGTCCCGGGTGGACCACGCATCGTGCGGCCGAGCGTGGCCCGGCGTTTCGCCTGTAAAATCCCGGAGTCGCAGACGTTCCGTCCTTCCGACGGGTACGCGAAATTTGGGCGACGTGACAGTGCAAATTAGAACCAACGCGAAATTAAAGTCTAATATGCCACCAGTTATTGTACAAAAATTCACGGGGGTACTCTCTGGTACTTTCTTTAAAACTCGAATTAAAGTTGATAAATGTTAAACATAAAAAATTAGGACAAATTGCGATTATTTGAGAAGAAATTTTTGACAGAAGGACGGTCTTATAATACTAAACACACAATGTAAAAATCAACTTAAAAAACCAAATAGCTTGCGGGGAACGCATGTTTAAAAAAATGCACTGAATTTGACAGTAAACTTTGAGCCTCAATTTTAATAATAAATTGATTTATTCAATTACAATTGAAGGTAGTTTTAGAAACTACGTTTTGTTACCAACATTTTAAGATGCATAAATTTGCAGATGTTACACTTTGATTTTCGGACTTTTTTTCATTGGACGACACACTGTGCGACGTGGAAAACATCTTTGGAAAACTAGGGGGAGTCTCAAGTGGACGTGCCCAAAGCATTTCCTCGCATTTCGAATACGACTGTGGATTCTTCTAAATTCTAAATCGTAGTTCTTTTTAGACTTTTTAACTTTTGCATCATTTCATTTTTGGTTTAATTGAACTTTCTACATTAATATATTGATTATAATTATAGATATAGTTCGATCATTTGAAAAATAAAGTAAATTAATCAAAAGCAATTTTGCTAATAGTCAAAAAAATCGATGTTTCGGTGCTGATTTGCACCATTTTCAAGATAATTTTTGAAATTGCGTCTGTAAGAAAAATGAAAAAAGAACTTTTAGAACACAAAATAAAATACAATTTTCACAATAACAACTATTGTATGTTTAAATGTAAGGGAAACAAATTTTAACACAAAACTTTTCTTACTCACTTGCTTAGGTGTGATTAAATACAAAGTGAGAGTCGTGAGACTCGTGAACACGTGTGTTCACCATGTTTGCCTGCACGACACTGATCGTTTTAGGCAGAGATCTAGGTTATATAGATCGATACACAGGCGGTAAATTCAAATAGACACCATAAGTCTTAAACCCCACATAATGAAAATACCAAAAGGTAAGATCAAAGATATTAACATTCAATTGAAACGAAATCAATTTTCATACATTAAAATGTATGTGTAATTATTAAACTAATAAGAGAAAATAAAATATTATATTGGAAAAGATTCTTCATATAACACTACTGACACAGTAATGTTGCGTAAAATTCATGTATTATAGGTGTTTCATACCTAAGGTTTACGCTACGGTTTTTAATTATATGAAAAGTTTCCAATATTACCCAATCAGCACACGTCGTCTCAAAGCTGTCTCTTACACGGCGTTTTCCCGTCTGAACGTCTTATGTCCCAAAGATACGTCTTTTAGTCGGCTTAAAGATATCTCTATGGAGACGTCGTTTTCACGGCAGAGGTTGAACGTCTTTTAGCTGTCTCATTTCAGTCGTAAAAACAACGTCTCCATAAAAGATATTTTTTTGGCGACTGAGAGACGTTTTTCCGGAGACGTTGTTTTTGCGGCTGAAGGTAGCTGTCTTTTAGCCGTCTCATTTCAGTCGTAAAAACAACGTCTCCATAAAGGATATCTTTTTGACGACTGAGAGACGTTTTTCCGGAGACGTTGTTTTTGCGGCTGAAGGTAGCTGTCTTTTAGTACAATGGCTAAAATATATTTAATAATTGAGTATTAAAGAAAGTACCAAAAGGTTTCTTTGAAATTTTGTATTGAATATTTGTATGCACGGGCACGCGCCAATCACGGCCGAACACGAGCACGCACCAATCAAAGCGTGATCCGTGTTTTTTTTTTTTTTTTTTTAAGCAGTTTTACCTGCAATTTTAAACATGATGTCTATGAGTGAAAGGCGCCCAGAGCGGGGGTGCTCTCTATCCTTCCAAGATGAGGGTTGTTGATGCTTTGGACCTCTTGAGTTTTTTAATATTAACTTCCGTTAGCTGATTTATATCTACAAGAAAATTTCCAAAAAACTTGTAATCTTCAGATGCAGGGTCCTGCAGCCTTAGTCGTAGAGCAAATCATGCATATCCGGGCCGATGAGTCGTCAGCCAGCTCCAGGCCATGCGGCTCCTCGGGGAAAAAAAGTCGTCTCACAGTCGTCAATCGTCGTTCAGGCTCATTAGTTCGTCCAGCTGATCCACAAGCCGGAGAAAACCCCCCCTCCTAGGCAGGTTTGCAGGCGGGTGGGCATGCGCAGGCCCGGTCGCCCCTCCGGGGGGGATCGGGGGCAATCCAGACGGCACGGCAGCAGCAGCAGTCGCAGCAGCAGTAGTAGTCCGCGGCGGGTCCGGTGGGATGTCCAACGGGAAGCGCACTCTGGGCTTGTAGGGCAGGAGCTCCCTTTTGAAGAGTGTAGTTTGATGGATTAGTGGATTAAAGTGTCCCTCAGGCTTGTAATTTCTTATCAAGGAATGGAAAACCTTGTCCAGCATAGGTATTTTAGATATGGTATGGATTTCCGACGTGGAATGGTCTGATGGTAACTTTAGAATAATTTTTAAAGCCTTATTTTGTATTCGTTGCAGAGTGATGAGGTGTGATTTTGCAGCTGTGTGCCACAGCTGAACCCCATAGGTGATCACAGTAAGTATACAAGATTTGAACACTAAGAACTTTATGTGAGATTTCAGTTTTGACTTTTTGCCAATCAGCACTGTGGCCGCTCCCAGGGCCGCCAAGGCTCCTTCTGTCCATGACGGCCGGACCCCACCTGAGTCCGGAATCCAGAATGACACCCAGGTATCTGGCCTCTTTGCTCCAGCCAATCCTTTCACCGTTAACCTTCAGTAGTGGAAGACCCTTCTTGAGATGCTTACGCCTTCGTGTAAAAAGTATGGCCTGAGTCTTGTCACCATTTAGTTTAAGCTTCCAGTTTTTAAAAAACTCGTTGATAATATTTAGGTGATTTTGGAGTAATTTGATCAGTCGTAGGTGATCAAAGGACGACGCCATTATCGCAGTGTCATCGGCAAACAGCGCCAAGGAGGTCTCTTTAGTCTCTGGTATATCGTTGATATATAGAAGAAATAGGAGGGGAGCCAGGACCGAGCCCTGTGGGACCCCAGCCCTAATAACCGCTGAGTCTGACCTGCTGCCACCAACCTGCACAAAGAACGTCCTGTTCTCAAGGTAGAAATGAAGAAGCTTGATTATTCTCGGATGAAATTTTAGATAAATTAGTTTCATTATAAGGCCATTATGCCAAACAGAGTCAAACGCCTTGTTTAGATCCAGAAGGACCATTCCGGAGTATCTGTTGACATTCATTTGATGAGCATGAAATTGAGCCGTGCGGATCAGCTGGTGTGACGTTGAGTGTTGATTGCGGAACCCGAATTGAGAGTTAATGAGTATGTTCTTGTCAATGATGTGAGTGTTTAAGATTTGGTAAATAATTTTTTCAAAAAGTTTACCCAGCACAGGTAAGAGGCTAATGGGTCTGAAACTAGATGGAAATTTGTGGTTCTTTCCAGGTTTGGCTATTGGTATGACCTTGGCTATCTTCCAGGCCTTGGGGAAGTAAGCATGCTGGATACAGGCTCGAAATATATAGTACAGTTGGACGTAGGCGTTCCTCGGGGCCTCCTTAATTAAGTTGGGGGAAAAACCATCACAGCCACAAGCCTTCCTGCGCTTGAGTCCCTTTGCAGCCTCCCTGATTTTAACTGGTGGGAGGGAATCAATGATATCAGCACATGAGGATGGAGAGAAGTATTCCCTAGTGTGGAAATCCCTCACTGTGTTATTAACTAGTGTCTGAAGAGGCGACCTGGCCTTAAACGCCTCATCAAAAACTTTACTAAACTGATCCGCCAGCAGCTGGGCCTTGCTTGTGCCGGAGTCATGGTAAACTCCAGCAGCATCCTGCAGTGGGGGAACGGTGTTTGGCTTCTTCATTATCCTTCTGAACACAGGCCAGAAGGTATGTTCCTTGCACCAGCAACCTCATCCTGAACCCTTTTGTACCCGAGGTATCTAACTCTCGTTCGTATGCATTTGTTTAGGTATTTGTAATATTCGAGGGATATCAAGGTTACCCGTCCTCTGCCACCTCTTCCTGGCTGTGTTTCTAAGGCGGACCATAAATTTCAACTTATCGTCAGGGGAGGTGAACTTGTTAGGCGTGTTGACGAAGGATGTGGATCTATAGTAGGAGGATTTCAGGAATCTCTGGTAGGCGCAGATCTGTTGGTCCACTTCAGTGGCAGAGTCAATGATTGGGGTAATCGGTATTTTGTTCGCACAATCCCGAAATGTGTCCCAGTCCGTTACTGGGGATGAAGTTGAGAAGGTGTGTCTAACCTCAGGCAGGAGCAACACAGGACGATGATCGGAGGACAGGTCCTCCGATACCTCGCAACGGGAATCGGTGAGCGCATCTGCCAGGAAAAGGTCAATGGTAGAAGGGAGACAATTAGGTCGAAAGTGAGTATGTGAATCAAGAGTAATCAATGAATATTTGCTACTTGAGACGTGACTATTGAGTATTCGTCCATTGGTGTTATTGGTTCTGTTTCTCCAAGCTGTATGCTTGGCATTTAGATCAACTCCTGCAACAAATGGGGTGTTAAAGTTAGTTATTGCGTTCAATGCTGCAGGGTCGAGGGACTGGTCAGGACAGTAAGCTGAGACAACAACTAAATTGAGGCTAATCAACCTAACCGCAATAGCCTCAAGCTTACCGATTGGAGTGAGTCGAAAAGAGTGAAAGCGAAGGTTTTTATAGATAAGGATTGCAACACCTCCACCAGGCCTACCATCTTCTCTATCCCGCCTTACAATGGCATAATTCGCCAGGGTCAATGGCAGGAGACAACCAGGTCTCCTGGATCAATGCTATCACAACATTATTTGCGAGCAAGAACAGCTCTAGTTCATTCAGTTTGGGAAGCAACGAGCAGGCATTCCACGTCATAATCGTACCAGGTACTCTTGGAGTGAAGATGATGTATGAGAACAGTTGCTGAGCAGCATCGAATAAAACCTCAAGTTTATCAAACATTGTGGAACATGTTGCTAATCTGGGACGAATGGCCTTGATAATTGGCATAGCCTTCTTGACAAACAGGATAGCCTCCTTAAAAAATTCTCCTGCTTCAGCAGAGTCTATGGGAGTCGTATTGGGAGCTGAGTTAAGATTTTGATTTGCATTGGGGTACTGGCCTCTAACTACATCACTGAACGAACGACCGCTGTTGATTAATAGTGAGTGTTGCGACCTCGTATTCTGTCGAGTCGGAGTGAGGCGAGGGACGCGAGGGGTACCTTTTTTGTTTATATATGAGAGAAGACTTGGGCACTGAGAATAGTTGGCAGTGTGATCACCACCACAGTTGGCGCATTTAGCAGGGGCTTCTTCTGCTTTTGTACACTCTTTGGTTAGGTGGTCTGACCCACATTTAACACACCTGGGAGTCTTAAAACAATTGGCACTTGCATGCCCAAATGTTTGGCATCGGTAACATTGTGTGTAGTTTTTAGATTTAATGAACGTTTCCCAGTATATTCTGCAGTGGTATATGAAACCTACTGCCTTGATTTGTGAAAATTTTGTTCCCGGGGGAAAAGTAATCTTATATAATGAATTATTGGGTGATGTTTTAAAGGTTACTACATACATACACACAGGTTATTACACTCAATGGGTTGAGCTTTTGGAGGTTAAGCTCAGAGGCTATCAGTTCAGTATCTACTGAGGGAAGCCCCTTAAGAATTGTTGTAATGGGTTTTTCACTAGGCAGTGCAAAGGTGTGAAATTTTAAACCAGCCTTTTGGAAGGCTAGTTTAGCATTTGTGAAATGGCGAGTATTGTTAAAATGCAGCCTGATTTGATTGCCTAGATATTTCAAATAAAAGTTTTTTCCAATTTCAGATTCAAGTTCTTTACTAAATTTAACCACCTCCTTTTCGGCTATGCGAATATATATGGGAGGGGGGCGCACTGTCACTTCCGTATCGTTAACTATTTGGTTGTCACTTTTTGAGGTTGTAGCAGTTACTTTTTCTCCGGTATTTGCCTCCGAAGGGTCAGAAAAATTTTGGAATGCGTTCGAAGAAAAGACTTCAAAACGGTTAGCAGTAGGTACATTTGCACTGTTTAGCCACGAACCACTGTGGTTGGCCATTATGTCGGTTTTTTGCCTCTTGAACCCGTTTGAGGTTAGAGTTTCAGATGTTGTAGAATCTGAGTAATTGTTATTATTGACTTCAGTCAGTAACTTTTGTTTTATCCCGATCGTACGATCTTCATGATTGATTGGGCTGTGGTCCTCCTTCACTGCGGCTATGGATACTTCCGTTGTTGGAGATTAGATTGGAGCGTGTTTCAATTTTTATTTTCAATGTCTTGAAAAAGACAGTTTCTGCGTAATGATAATAAGGGAGTGGATATCACTGAGTCTACTAAGTTAGTCTACATTCACTTGTTAGTTAACTTTGCTTAACATACAACTAGATAGGCTTAGAAAACTTCACGATGTTCGTTCATCAGAGCGAACGAATGATGAGCGAAGAATGAGAAACTGCTGGAGCTGAATGAGTATACTTTTGCGACGCTGTCGAGCTGAATGACGTGCTCTCCATGATCCGTGCTGCGTTCGCAGAGTATATAAGGCGCGCCGAATTACCGATTCGGAGAGTTCGTTTAGTTTTCTTATTTTATAATACTAATGTTAGCCTTGCTAAGAATCACCATTTATAAACCAAACTCACTCTTACGATTAAAAGATAGAGAGCTTATGCTCTAGGAGCTTTTAGGTAAAACCCTCACCCTCAAAGTTGCAGGTTAATCCTGTTTAAAAAAAAAAAAAAACCGATTCGGAGAGTTCGTTCGCAGGAGTTTTTCTCAGAACTTGAACTCTCCCACCAGCGTAGCTCCAGTTCCTCGCTACGGTGACGAGCTCGCACATTCGGGTGCTTCCGAACGCGAACGCTCGACACCCTTTCTTCGGGTGCTCCCGGGGAAGAGTATCGGCGTCCCAAGCCAGAGAACTGAGGGGAATCCCGTAGAATAGACACCCCGAACCTTGTCCGTTCCCGACCGTCGTTGGCATCACCGTCCTGGAACGAAACGAGAACCGTCGAGGCGGGCGGCGAGCACGAAGACCTCGGGCGCTTCCGAGCGCGTGCAAACCGTGACCCTTCTGTCGGGCGCTCCCGACGGAGAGCCACGGAGTTCCCGCCTCCTCGGCCCGTACGGACCAGAGCACCGATCCACGGCACGCCGATCCTGGCTATCCGCCGATTCCTGACGACGTCTCGAGCCGTGTCGATCGCCAACGGGAACGGGGAGTGCGTATCCCCCGGCGCTACCGGGCGCGTACGATCTCTGTCCCTCCTACGGGTGCTGCCGTAAGAGCGCGGAGACGCCGTTCCCCGCAGCAGGACAATACGGTCCGGGTCCGTCCGTCCGGCACGGGCGACCGCGGGCCCCGCTCCCCCCCCCCCCTCCTCGGGGCGTAAATGCTCAAATCGACCGCCGCGAGCGCCGAAACATATCGCTATGATAACGTAACGTTGATTGTACCGTCTCCGACCTGTTTAGACCGAACGCGGCCCAGGGCGAACCGACGCCACCGCTGCCCGGACGCTGCGACGGCAGCTCCTACAATCCTTGCCGTCGAAGCAATAAATTATATACCTATCTGGTTATTAACTTTCTTTCACTACCTTCCCGTGACCAGACTCTCGCAAGGACCCTGGCTCCCCGAGCATCCCGCGAGAGGCTGCCGCGAAAGCGGAACGTTACGTCAATAAGTAATGTATGTCAAATAAAAGTTATTCCATTTTTCTGGATATATCTGTTTCCACAGATCGCAATTATGTATAAAGAAAGTGTAAGGAAATAATGTTCATTTATGAAATATTTTTTAATTAGAAATTCTAAGTAGGAAATTCTAAGAAATTTGAAGTAGGAATTCTAAATTTTCCTAAAATTATGCTTTAATACTTTCTCACGCACAATATTTCTATGAATTTTTTGTTCTGATAATAGTTTTAAAACATCGTCTGAAATATGGCGGAGAATGTAACATTTGATGATAATCGATATGGTTTCGTGATGATTCGCCTTCTCACCAACGCATCGCGACGTGAATCTCCTCAGTGGTCTACTACATCGACGAAATGCCGTCGGTGGCCTTCTGTTTCTCACTCCAGTCAGAATCTATCCTAGAGGGCGTAAGAGAACACCGAAATATTTGCGTCTCACCAACTCCCGTAAGGCTGGCAGTCTTTAATAGTATCTCGTCGGTGCCTGCACCTACTACCACAGACGAGATATAGGAATGGACATGACACCTTATGGGACTTGGCGGCAACAGGAATCTGTAGTAACGTTACCTTAAATGCCAGTGATTTTAGCGTCCTCTACGTTTTGAGAACGGTGAATTCGAGAACTAGATCCCGTGCGATTCTGGTTCGACTGTTCCAACTTCTACAGCGTTGTCAAGTCTACAGTACGCAACGTTGTCAGATTATGAGTTTTCAATACATCCGAAAATCATCGAAGAGCGCGATCGTGAAGAGGCTCTCTTCTACCCGTTCGCCGTAATGAAGGCGTATTAGAAAGAAATCATCTTACGTTATCAACCTTACGCTAGCTTATATTGAACTTAATTTCTTTCCACTTAACATTGTAAAACATTTGTAATGTTTCTATTTCTATCTATTGTAAATCTTTTTATTGCATTATTCAAAAATTGATGCTTAACTTTAATTCAATCTCAAATTAATTTTTTTCCTGTATTTGACAATGGTTAACCTGTGTTCTCAAATAATACAAATCGAACTTGAATATATGTATAAATGCATTATATTAGTCGTATTAAGTTAACAAAATGGAAGAAGTGCCTTTTTTCATCTTAGTTCCATTACTACCATATATATTCATATAAACATATATTTAGTAATGTGAACAGGATTGGCCACACACACACGGGATCTGATATCTGCCACGTCTTCGTCGTAGATCCTGGGTTATGCCAAGAGCAGATACTGTAAAAACATTATTTCGCCAAGACTCATTTTGAATTTTCATAAAATGACATTTTACGAAAAAATGTTTCAGACAAAAGTTTCTTGTTTTTTCGCATAAAATCCGAATCCGTAATAAAAAATACCATGTTCCATTTGAACAATGTAACTTCCGGTCTAAATCACCTATTTCCAGCCGAAACCGGAAGATAAAAATATCACCATTTGATAGAGCGTACCTGATTTATAAAAGAAACGCTTTGACTTTTTGAAAATAATCTATTTTATAGATTATAAATGGGTGACACGGGTGGTCTGAGACACCCTGTATATGTACTGCGTGTATGTACAGTAAAATACAGAATATACATATACATACAGTGACTCCCATGAGTATTTTTTTGTTACGCCCTTTCAAATAGAATAACTTTTTTATAATTGTACCAAACGACCGTGTTTTTTGTAAGCAATTAGAAGCATTGGTTTACTAAATGATGTGCAAAAAAGATTTTGCAAAACTTACAATTTACAAGGTTACATGCAAAAATAAAAAACATACGCGTGGAAAACCACGCGCGGCAGAAGTGAAACTTCTTGCAGTCTAGTAATGTTTAGAAGTAAATTAAGATTGAAAATGGTCAATAATCCTAATGAAGAAACAACAAGATCAGTAACAATTAATACAAAAAAATAATGAAGCGACAAGATCAGGAACAACTAATACACAAAAAAATAATGAAGCGACAACAAGATCAGGAACAACTAATCCCAAAAAAATCATAGACAGTTTCATTTCAAAAATAATGAACGATCACAATTTGCGACGCAAAGAAGGAGAGCGTATGGGAAAGAAAGAGATATACAGGGTGTGCCAAAAGTACTTCAACTCCGGGAAATGGGAAGTTCCTTGATTAAAGTAAAAGTCAACTATCCGTCCCAGATAGCACAGTACGACTTTAAGTCGTCGTCCTCTCGTCTTTTTTACGTCTTTACGTCTTACGTCTCAAAAAGTCGCCTTTTACACATCTGTAAAGTCGTCTTTTTGGAGGCGTCGTTTTTACGGCTGAGGGGAGGCGGCTTTTTTGCGTCTCATTTCTGCCGTAAAAACGACGGTCGCCAAAGTGGCGTCTTTTACACATCTGTAAAGTCGTCTTCTTGGAGGCGTCGTTTTTACGGCTGAAGGGAGGCGGCTTTTTTCGTCTCATTTTTGCCGTGAAAAAGATGGCTTCAAAGTGGCGTCTTTTACACATCTGTAAAGTCGTCTTTTTGGAGGCGTCGTTTTTACGGCTGAGGGGAGGCGGCTCTTTTGCGTCTCATTCCTGCCGTAAAAACGACGGTCGCCAAAGTGGCGTCTTTTACACATCTGTAAAGTCGTCTTTTTGGAGGCGTCGTTTTTACGGCTGAAGGGAGGCGGCTTTTTTCGTCTCATTTTTGCCGTGAAAAAGACGGCTTCAAAGTGGCGTCTTTTACATATCTGTAAAGTCGTCTTTTTGGAGGCGTCTTTTTTACGTCAGAAATGAGTCGAACGGCTCGAATATTCGAGCCCTCATAAAACTTCGATCTACTCGAAATTGAAATTTCAGCTCGAACAGATCTTTAGCAAAAACCTCAAAAAAATCGAAAAAATGCAGATTTTACATGGAAGTTTTAAATTGACTACCTCTATATTTTTACAGTACCGACATATTATTATAAGTGTCGTTTATGATTTTTTTTCAGATTTTTAAGAGAGGTACGCCGTTGTTAAAAAAAACAAAAACCGATTTTTAACGTTTTTCCTGTGAAAAGCTAAGTTGATCTTCAAATTGTTATATTTTATTTATTCTGTAAGCCTATTAGACACTGATAAACCTTGAACATTTCACAGAAATAATTAGAAAATTAAGTTAATTTGATTAGTCGCAGTGGCTCAAGTGGATGAGGCCCGCGGCTACGATCTCGTGGTCCCGGGTTCGATTCCCCCCGTCACCTCTGAGATTTTTCTCAAGTGATATAAAACTGGTAGTCGCTCGGGTGGTTCTCGGAAACCCACCTTAATAAAAACTGTGTAGGTCCAAGCCGAAATAAACCAACAGGTTTCAAAAAAGGCCTCTAAATAAAAAAAAAACTTGATAGTATTCTACTGTGTCAGCGCATATAACATCAGAAAATATTAATGTTGTTTTCAACAGTTCGGTTGGGTCAGCGCGGTAGTTTCTCAGCGTTCTTTTTTTTTTATTCCTAACTATGTAATAATCAATGCTCTAAAAGATGCGTGAAAGACCTCTAAAAAGACGTGTAAAAGATGCATAAAAAAAGCCTAAAAGGCCCCTAAAAAGACGCCTGCAAGATCCCCGAAAGATGCTGAAAAGCTGTCTGAAAGACGTATAAAAGATGCATAAAAAACGCATCAAAGACCCTAAAAGACGTATAAAAGATGGCAAAAAGAGGTCTTAAAGCTACATCTTTCAGACGACTTTTTTAAGAAACAAAAAGACGTCTGTAAGTCGCGCAAAAGACGTATAAAAGCGGTCTGTAAGACGTAACATTTGTAACAAAGACGTGTCAAAGACCAATTAAAGACGAGTAAAAGACGAAAAAAAGTCTTTACGTACGTCTTACAGCTTGCAGCAGGCGACTAAAAGACGTATTTAAGACGACTTTGTGCTATCTGGCATCTGTCCCTTGCAATAGCAGCAGCCAACTTTCATTTTGCATAAAAATCCGCAGTCTAGTGACTAATTTAAATATTACTACTAAAAACACACATTTTAGCAACCGTGAACTCAGAATTGACAATTCATTGGAGATGTTCACTCTACCGCGGCTCGAACGACACTGATTTTACCCAAGACTATTCTGAAAAGTTTAGGGAGGACATTATGCGTGTCGAAAATGCACACTGTAGCACGCTTACGAAAACGACGGTGTGGACAGACGAAAAAAAAGGATACGAGAGGGACCGCTGTAAGACTAGAGTTTCTTGCAATCACATGTTTCGGTTTTCTTGCAGATTGGTACGCAGAGTCGATGGGTTACTGTTCGAAAAGGTCGTCCGTCCTTTCACCCAGCAAGAGGTAGAAGCGTCAGGTCCGCGTGGCGTTTTAAGCCCAATTCACACGGGCAGTCCGTGGACAGACTTTCCGCGGCTATTTCCCATAAATTTTGTGCGGGTTGACGAGTCCCGCTGTGCCCCTGCTAAGCGTGGCAGAAAAAAAGGTCACCAAGTGGCAGGAACGGTTCGTATATCTTCGGAGACGTTTTTTTTGCCACGCTTAGCAGGGGCACGGCGGACTCGTCCACCCGTTGGAAAATGGGAAATAGCCGCGGACAAGCCGTTCGCGAAAGAGACTGTCCCACCACGGACACTCCAGTAGCGACAGAACTTTTCTTCCAACCACATACATGTGGTAGCAAAAATTATTTCGGATACACCGGACAATAATGAAATGTTCATTTTAGGGAACCAATAGTGTAATTTCGCCCACAACGATACTTTGCAACTGTACTTCCTGTGCAAATGAAAACATAATTATGGAAAATAGATATCTAATTCAAATTACATTACAGTCACGCACAGCCTATTTACCTACAAAGGAGTGCCAGCGACAATCGCAGCAATATGTACTTCGTTCAAATACTTCGTTATATTGATTTTTATCCCTATTTTTCCCATATTCTGCAAAGTTTCAGCTTTGATTTGGAAAAAAAATCATCGCTCTGTATCTCATTTCTATCGAAAGTTCTTTGATTTTGACACAGATTTCGTCCAAATTTTGTCCACTGTGTGACGTATGAAATTTTTACATGGTGCGTACAGTTGCAAAGTATCGTTGTGGGCGAAATTACACTATTGGTTCCCTAAAATGAACATTTCATTATTTTCCGGTGTATCCGAAATAATTTTTGATACCACATATATGTGGTTGGAAGAAAAGTTCTATCGCTACTGGAGTGTCCGTGGCGGGACAGTCTCTTTCGCAAACGGCTTGTCCGCGGCTATTTCCCATTTTCCAGCGGGTGGACGAATCCGCCGTGCCCTTACTAAGCGTGGCAAAAAAAGGTCTCCGAGGATATACGAACCGTTCCTGCCACTTGTAACCGAACTATTGTTACCTTTATTTAACGTTAACCCGAACTATTGTTCCCTTCTATTAATTCTTTCGACCTACACCGGATCGGTTACTATATCCGATGTATCTCTTAGTTCTCTCTTAGTTAGAAATAATCGAGGTTCGTGCCTCCAGGCACTGGAAAGCGGAAAGGTTTAGGCAATTATTAATTAGGATTGGAGAATTTTTGACTGGTATAAGTAGGGTATATTCTGCGTGTTGATTTGAGCTATTATTAACACGACGTGTTTACAACGCGACGACCCGTGCGTAGAACAATGCCTTGGCACGCACGGAATGCGTGCAAGAAACGAAACTTCCAACGCTCGCTTGCTCGCTTATCGCCTCTATTCGCAACGCGGATCGTGACGTCGACGTCGGCCTCGTGCACGTATAAAATATCAAACTCGTATGGTATTTGTGTTTCCGCGGTTTTAACGCGCTAACGATGTGGAAGCGCCAATCGGAACCGCCGTATAAAATACGGGAGAACCGATCGAGGTCCACACGTTAGGAAACTCACTGAAATCGTACACGGCAGATAACGAATTGTCGGCAGGTACGTGGCCTGGGCTACTCTTCAATCTCCGAACGTTTCAGTGAGCTTTGCACAATTGTACGAGACCCTATTGTGTTCTTTCGAGAGCGCTAACGTAAACAGGATGCAACGAACAGCCCTGCCGATTGTCGGGAGGGGTGAGGGGCACCTATCCGTTAGATGTTCCACAAAAACGTATATGGCAGATAACGAATTGTCGGCAGGTACGTGGCCTGGGCAACTCCTCAATCTCCGACACTTCTGTGGGCCCTATGTGAATGTTCGAAACACACTCAGGCCTACAGAACTCACAAACATGAATGGCAGATAACGAATTGTCGGCAGGTACGTGGCCTGGGCGACTCCTCAATCTCCAAACGATTTTGTGAGTTTAGACGACCATACGATATGCAATTTACTATACAATGACTGACGAAGATAGGATACACGAAAAGTCCTGTCGGTATTCACGGGAGGGGTGAACGGTACCTATTCCTCAGCAATTCCACAAAACGTTGTTGGCAGATAACGAATTGTCGGCAGGTACGTGGCCTGGGCGACTCCTCAATCTCCAAACGTTTCTGTGAGGGCAATATTGAATTTAACTTTACTTATTATTGTGCACGAAACCGACACCGACGTTCCGCCCGGTTTTGTGGCTGACTAGGTTGCCTAACACACGGCGCAAGATACAAGGTTTCTTACTTGGCACAATAGCGAAAGCCTTGTGATTCACTTCACTATTTATCAAAATTCGTGAACGTACAAGTAACTGTTCACTTTAATTTATGCTGAATCACTAGGCCTCTTTATCTTGCATCGTGTTAATCGCGACGCCTTTTTACTTTTCGAACGCGATTGGCGATACAAGCTTCGAGCACCGATTCCGTCTAATAATTCGCGATTTACTCGCGACGCGTGAATCAATCTTTGAATATCAGCCACTCTTGGGCTATACAGAATTTGTAGAAAAAGGCTTGCACTTCTTCTGGACTACTTGACTACTTCTGAATTTTCGCATGCGTTCTCGGGCGGCCTGATGGCCGGCCCCCTCCGCCCCCACCAACTAACCCTAACTAATTCTGATCGCATAATTTTTGCATTTTATATAGCCTTCATACAGAATTTGAACGAGTAATGGAAAAATCATGGAATCAGAATTAGTTAGGGTGAGGTGGCGGGGGGGGGGGGGGGGCGGAACGGGCCGCCCTAACGGCCGCGGCCGGCCCGACCACGCAGACGAAATTGTGAATATTTCGAAAACTATCTATCTCAAAATGAGATACAGCATTAGCAATAGTTTTTCGCAAATATCTCGAAAACTAATAACACCGAGCACCGGGTAGTTGTAATGACAAAAGTTGTTCAGAATGTTGTTCTCGATAACATATGTCAAGGTCAAGGTCTTCGGAGCTGCCTCCCCTAAACGTAAGTTTTACCCTTGAAATTTTAAACATAGCTCTGAACTGGATGACAATGCAATATTTAAAAAAATTTTTTTAAAAAAGCCTATGCGTTTAGGATATATAAATTATTATTAATAAATCTAACCGTTATACCCCATCGCACTACCTGTACGTCCACACTCTACTACGTGATCCCACTCTGACTCATCTCCACTCCACTGACCCATTTCGCACCGAAGGAGCTCAGTGTGCGTCAGTGTGCGTTCGAGCTTCGTGCGGTGTTTACAAAGTTACTAAGTACTGTCCGTCCACCACAAGAAGTCCCTCGAGACGGCTGAGGGCTCCGGGGGGATCTCTCGCTTGCTCCACCCCTCCCCACTATGTCCACTCCCGTATTCACGACCTCCAAGATCCTGACGTCACACGCTACACAGTAGTAGGACTTGTTTATTTTCGAGATACAAGTTTCCTGACCTATCGTCGATATTTAACGTTTAAGTGGACTTCAAAATGTACTTTAAAAATGCAATAATTCATTTAAATTACATTTAATGTTATATTTATATTTAATGTAACACATAATTCACGATTGACACGTCTTTCAATAAGTTACAACAAAAATTAGATAAAATTCATATAACTTCTACAAATGTTATAAATTGGTCGAAATTGCTAAAGCAGTCTGTTTGATCAGTATTGCAGCGGTTTTTGTATCTGTATCTACCGCGAAAATTAAACTTTAATTACCATTAAAAATAGGATGAATCTGCAGAACAGCTACAATTTAGTTTTTACTCTCTTCCGTATGATAGAAATGTGTTAAACGAATGATCGTTACTTATTCATTTTCAAGAAATTAATAATTTTAGTATTAGGGAACATATACATATTGGACAAAATTGAAAGCTGTAGTTCGAAAATATTTCTCATTTGTTCTGATCTGTAGCGTTAAATTAAAATTGTAACTGACAACGAGTTAGAAGTTTCTAATACAGAATATGCGTGAAGTGACGTTCCTCTTGGATGCTGAGAGTGGCTCAGCGCGGGGATGTTTAACGTCGTAGGATACATTTGATTCTGTCCTTACGCTACTGGATCGCTCGCTTCGCATTATCTCACTCGGTTTGGAAGAGTCTATTCACTCTCTTCGTCACACGATCCGATTAGTGTGTGTGAGCGCTGTAGCCAATAGCTCGTTAGAACCGATAATGCGTGTGACGCGACTCGAGCACCTGCCGCTCAGACCAATCGGACGGTTTGTTGTCCCTTTGATGTGAAACTCCTACCAAGAGACTTCTTGTGGTGGACGGACAGTACGTATTATTTGTTTACCAAGCGAAAGAACACTTACTGTTCGTACGCCACAAGAAGTCTCCTAGCAGGAATTCGACAACAAACCGTCCGATTGGGTCATTCCACACGAACTTTTGGTTCTAGCCGAATTATTGGCTAAAGTGTGTGACGTCAAAGATAACTATTGGCTGCGAGCAAGGACCCCCTTTGCCCCTCAGCCGTCTCGAGGGACTTCTTGTGGCGTACGGACAGTACACCGAGATTCTCCGTCGAACCTTTATTGAATAATATTGGTATACTCCAATATGGCGGCGCCCATATCTGTCACTTTCTGAAGTGAAATGTCAGGAGATTTAGAATAATAACACTGAGTATTATTATTACACTTTACTTGAAATATATGTATTTATTTAAGAGTATAAAAATACGCGTGTTTCGCATGACTGCGTGGAGAAGACTACGTGTTCCCGAACGTATGAACAAAACACGCTGCGCTTCTAACATAAAACAATCGGGGCATATCGGTAATATAGAGCCCGTGTATAGCACTAATCGATTTATTCTCCAACATGAAACAATGAAAATTACTATAAAATTACTCAACTTTACATGCCCATAACTTTTTAACGAGTGGTTTCCGTGGTCTGGGACTTCGATATAGGAGTTTTCTCGCCGAAATGAACAAGTTAAGACATACAATAATCGAAAATTTTGTGGGTTCCGAAGAGAAAGTTTACCCTTTTAATCGATAGAAAAATTTCACACAAACAAGACTAAAAAGCTGAAAATAATTATTTCAATAAAAATACATTTTTAAAAAAATACCACGTTTTTAAAACGGATAAAAAGTATAAAATAATTTAAATAAAAATATGTTTAATAAACGGACTAAAAAGTATAAAATAATTTTTCCTAGCCACGTACAGGTTCCTAACCCCATACAGATTCCTAACCCCATGCCCCATACCGATAGTCCTGAAAATTTGTGATTGTGAATTTTTAATAGCTATGAAAATACTTGTAAGATTTAAAACGAAAACGTGGGGCGCATGCAATACATAGATAATTGATACATGAATTGTTCACCTAAGTCACTAACAATTTTATTGCATTACAAATGACATGAACTGTTGTGTATGTTTTCTCAACGGCAGCTACTCTCTACACTCCATACAATTATCTTGCGCCCCACGTTTTTCGTTTTAAATCTTACAAGTATTTTCATAGGTATTAAAAATTCACAATCACAAATTTTCAGGTCTATCTGTATGGGGCATGGGGTTAGGAATCTGTATGGGGTTAGGAACCTGTACGTGGCTAGGACAAATTATTTTATACTTTTTAGTCCGTTTTTAAACATATTTTTATTTAAATTATTTTATACTTTTTAGTCCGTTTTAAAAACGTGGTATTTTTTAAAAAATTTAATTTTATTGTTTCTGCCGCGCTTAGCAGGGGCACAGCGGGACTCGTCAACCCGCACCAAATTTATGGGAAATAGCCGCGGAAAGTCTGTCCACGAACTCCCCGTGTGAATCGGGCTTTAGGGTCCCTATTATCCTATGCCTCCCTTAAGAAACTTTCTAAAAGAAAGACGGACGACGTTTTCGGACAGTAACCCATCGACTCTGCGTACAAAGTTGCAGGAAAACCGAAACATGTGATTGTCAGAAACTCTAGTCTTACAGCGGTCCCTCTTGTATCCTTTTTTTGTCCTCCCTAAACTTTTCAGAAAAGTCTTGGGTAAAATCAGTGTCGTTCGAGCCGCGGTAGAGAGAACATCTCCAAAGACTTGTCAATTCTAAGTTCATGGTTAATAAATGTGTGTTTTTAGTAGTCCTATTTAAACTAATCACTAGACTGCGGATGTGTATGCAAAATGAAAGTTGGCTGCTGCTATTGCAAGGGACAGATGCCAGACGGATAGTTGACTTTTACTTTAATCATTTGATCAAGATGAAAATAATACATCGGTGTTTTTAAATTATTTTAATCTCTCTACTGTTTTAAAATTCACTTACTCATTTTTGCTACAAATGCATGACATTCGCAGTCTACTGATCGCATTACCTAATTACTGTGATTTGTGCTGCAATACAAGTGATATTGCAAACCTGAACAGTGATCGTGAGTGTGGAAAAATTTCATGGCATCTGTGTGAAAGTGAAAAGTCCGGATCGTTGACTTCACTGGACATCCCCCAGGCTGTCGTATACCTGCTATCTACCATCAGCTGTGCAGTTCGTTGACCTGACCGTACAACCCTTAGCTTTCGGTACTGTCGTACACCTGAAGACATCTGCGCAATTCGTCACCAAGTGACCCAGTGACAGTGACACACATTTCGAAGCAGCAAACGGATTTACGGCTGAATAAGTGAGTTTTTAATGCAATTAGTTTCTGCTTCTTCTCTCGTTCGGGTAAAGTTGCCGTAAGTCGGGTAAAGATGATGTGGATCCTCACCGATTTCAATGACCTTGAAATATGTTATAAAACTCGACGTTTGAAATAGTTGGCGGTCGGCTTTACTTTCGGAGATATTAGCAAGCAGTATCCACTATCATGAATACCGATATGAATTGACAAGTAAAGTTCTTCACGATCATCTCGTAAACTAAAGCCGCGAGGCAAGCAGTCTAAAGGGAAATGTTGTTCAGAATTATAGTCTTTACAACATATCCAAAGCTCATCGAAATCGGGGACATAATCGAGAAACTGCTGTTTGTTACGACATCGCGGCGTACCGACAACACTCTCCTCCCCCCGGCTCGCCGCGCTGAACGTGCCACCAAGCGACTAGGCGCGCTCTGGTTGGTCCGTGTTTTTCGTTAATAACTCCTAAACAAAGCCGCGGACGCTATTTTTGTTAAGGAAAATGTCGCTTCAAATGACCCAAGGAACCTCCCATTTCCCAGAGTTGAAGTACTTTTGGGACACCCTGTATAGTTCATAGCATTTCTCATACGCTCTCCTTCTTTGCGTCGCAAAATTTGATCGTTCATTATTTTCGAATGAAACTTTTTCTATGATTTTTTTCTATAATTTTTTCTATGATTATTTTATGATTTTTTTTTTGTATTAGTTGGTCCTGATCTTGTTTTTTTTGTATTAGTTGTTCCTGATCTTGTTGTCGCTTCATTAGGATTATTTACCATTTCCAATCTTAATTTACTTCTAAACATTACTAGACTGCAAGAAGTTTCACTTCTGCCGCGCGTGGTTTTCCACGCGTATGTTTTCTCTCGACTTCCGTAACGTCACTTCCGTAACGTCACTTCCGTAACATCAGAAAATTGTAACCGTCAGCAAAGAAGTTTCACTTCAAAAATAGTCCGGAAAATTGTGTATAACATTGTAAATTATTGGTAAATTTTTTTATTTTATGTATCACTGCATTCTACGCATTTAAAATAGAAAAAGTTTGAGAGGAATCATACGCCGTAAACGAACCGTTTGGTTACGAAAAATTGTAAAAAATTTCATTATGTTTTCAGGTAAAAATGCACTTTGCTAGATTTTCTGTCCCTTGAAACGTCGTATTGTGTTGATACGCACGTAAACCATTGGGCCAAGCCTCATCGTTCAGGTAGCTCCTACCCAAGCGGCAGAGTCGTGGTAGGCCCATGCCTCTGTGTAACTCTACGCAATCAAAACGTTATGAAATCCTTAACAATTTTTCCTGACTTAACGGTTCGTTTGCAGAATATAATTTCTCTCACACTTTTTCTGTTCTCAATGCGTAGAATGGGTTAATGTAAAAAAAATTAACATTACTTACCAATGTTATAAACAATTATGCATATATTTTTTTAAAAATGTTCAACGGCCCAACGGTGTAGAATCCCACTGTGGCGGTCTTTAGGTATAACTTTTATATGTATAGCTCCGAAATCAAGTATTTGTAGCGGCCATCGTCACAATAAACAGTTGGCGTGCAAATGGTCGGGTCGATTTATGAGGCGAGCAACAGCGAAGCTATTTTTGAGAAAGCCATTTTCAGCGAGTGCAATTTAGAATGTTTTAGACAATGTATGTTTTGTACTTTAGAATATTTCGTTTCTGGCCTCGATAGCAAATGCTTGTATCATAAACCCCCGAGTTTCCGAAGGGTCGCGCCGACCGAGGTTTGAAGGCCACAGCTGGCCGCGGTATTCACCTCGCGGGCCCGAAGGAAAAACCCGCTATATCGTAAAACCCCCACGGTCATACCTGGCATTCCCAGAAAAGTGCGCCTCGAGCGCAAGGAATGGTAGGGATAATCGGGCCCAAAATTAGGAAGCTGATTGGACAGTAGTTGTCATTGACGCTGTCCAATAAGGTCATTTTTCCGTCAAGGACACGCCCTACGGAGTTTTCCTTAAGGATAGCGGAAAACGCAGAAGGCAGAAGCTCCTACGACTCCTCAAGTAATACTTCGTTCAAATTCAAATAAAGTCTCTGATAGCCTGTAACTTATGTGAATTCATTTAGTGAACACGTCCTACGACTATAGTATATTCCTTCATATTAATTCGATTATATGCAGCTGAGCAGTGAAATCAGTTATAACAATAAACATTAATGAGTAACTAAAACTGCCCCGCGATAAAATCAGTTACATGATCTCAAAGTTGATTATTCATTTTTAAATCTGCATGAGAACGTGCTGTGTCGAATTTAAATTCCAACGTTTTACCTTTCTGTCATTATTTAATAAAGTTATTTGCATACCAGCGCTTAATTTAAAAAAATAGAATTCCCATAACTTTCTTATTTTGTAAGCGAAGTATAACATACTTGCTTATAATTTAGTTTATTACTTAATATCTCACAATAAATAAAGTTATTGTAAATAACCCGTGGGTAAAAATGTATTAAATGACAGAAGATCTGTGCGTATTATTTATATCTGTGTAACGAGTCCGCGAGTTGCTCGCCCGTTGCAACGGAATCTCCTCGTGCCGGATTAAACTCGCCGTGCCAGGGTCTGCGGTCGGGCGAGGGAGTCGGTCAGTTCAGGATGGACGAGGTGAAATAACGCTACGTGTTTATCGTTTGAATGCTCGTCGTTCGCACGCTCGCGGAGACGCGGAATCGCGGCGGTGTCGGGGCGCGTATATACTGGGTACCCGCCCTTGGTAACGGTGGCGTTGTATCGCGTCGGTTACGTTACGGACAGCCGACGTGGGGCTCGAGATCGCGGTCACGACGCGTTCGAGGGTACGGGAACGTCGTACGGGCTCGTCGTCGCAACGAGGCGCGGACGCGGGGCTCGAGATCGCCGTCACGATGGAGTCGGGAGTACGGGACCGTCGGTGGAGCCCGTTGTCACAAGGAGGCGCGGACGCGGAGGGTCGAAATCGCCGTCACGACGAGGTCGAGGGTACGGGGCCGTCGGTGGGCCTCGCTGTCACAGTGAGGTGCCGTTGCGGAGACGGGAAATCGCCGTCACGACGAAATCGCGGAGACAGGATCGCTGGAGCTGTCTCGTTGTCACAACGAGGCGCTGAAGCGCGGGAATGACTTCGCCGTCACGACGAAGCCGCGGGTGCGGGATAGTCAAACGGTCTCGTTGTCACAACGAGGCGTTGACTCGGGGACTGGACGACGCCGTCACGACGCAGTCGAAGCAGGAGGAACGACAGACCGGAATGGTACTTACAGGAGGGCTGGTTCGGCTGACTCGGCGTTCATTCGCTCTGTCGGCAAGTTAGGTCGCGTACTATATCGGTATACTACTGAGCTAGCGCGTTTATAGAAATCGTACTCCCTGATCGTTGCGTCGGTCGGTCGCTATATTCCCGCGGCCGGACAATTTTGCCAGCGGGAATCGGTAGTCGCGGCGTTGGCCATCTAGCGGCCGATTCCTGAAGGTGTACCGTGCATACTTTCACTTGCGGGAATTGTAGCCTCCTAGCGGCCGATTCCCGAAGGTGTGCTGCGTACACTTTTACTTGCGGGTATTGTAGCCACCTGGCGGCCGATTTATGATACTGGCGTTGTTCGTGTTTCTCGGCGGTACGCGGTTAACTAGTAACAGGCCTGCCGTATTACAGGAGAACGGTTTGGTCACCCAGAGTGTGCACACGGTTTTTAGTAGTGAGTTTAGTGAATCGAGATAGGAAAAGTGGAGGATTTAGTTTTCGTGCTGTAGGGAAAAAGGAAAGGGTTAGAGCGAAAAAAAAGTTGGGGAAAAAAAGAAAGAGGAAGGTTTTGCCGAGCTGGGGAAACCGTTCTCGTACAGATCGGATTAGCCGTTTAGATAATATTAGTGAAAATGCGAGTGAAATTTCATGTGAAAACCTCTAGCCGCTAGGGGTTTGCAAATCAAATTTCACTAGACGGGTCTTTTTATTAGTTTTTGCTATTTTTAGTTTAGGATTTAGATGTTAAGTGCGACCTAGAAGTAATAAGGGTGTTGGGAGTTTATTTTATATTTTTTTTTCGCGTTTTCATTTCGGTGTGGTTATTAGAGTTAAGGATCGTAGGATAACTTTGTTTGTGATTTGTGTGTTTTCGCGACCTTTTTTAAATAATCTGTATGTAGTATGTGATATGTTAACCTTGGATTGACGACAGAATAAAGTGGGAAACACTTTCGAAAAAAAGGCCTGCCGTATTACAGGTCTGTTACATCTGTGTATTACATTTTGATGTAATTATATATATAGCTATATATGTATCCATTACTAGATCGAAATGTAATAAAGAAGCTATAAAATATGCATATTATATGAAACTGTAATAAGAAAACTATAAAAACGAATACATTAGGAAGGCGTAAAACGTAACATTAATAAATTGTTCGTTAACGCGGTGCATATAGAATAACTAATTTTTGCAATAAGTAAAAAAAGGCTTTATAAATGTCATATTCAACATTTAAACCGAAGCATCACGTATGTTTGTTCCCGTCAAATCATATTAAATACACGTAATGCGAATGGAGTATAAAATTTTCTCTACGAGCTAACAGACATACTATCTGGTGCTAATAATGTTCAGAAATCGTGTTTTATCGGTAACGTTGGGTGTTGACACTGAGTGGTAATGGGGTCACTCTGGGGTGCTAGTGTCACATCTGGCGATGTGTTGCGTAGTGTTAAGTTAGCGTAGTTGTATTAGCAGTTAGTTATTCTAGAGACTTACCTTATCTTATACTTACCTTATACTTACCCTGTAATAGTTATATTATCATCACATGTTAACCATTCCCAACTAAGTAGATCCGTAGACATCACGTATATTAAGAACCTTGTATATACCGTCGCCGACCAGACATGCTCGACGACGCTCGAGGAGGCGCGTGAGTACGTCATCGCACGCCAGCGATCCCCACTTTTGCGCTCTGTCACTTATCACTCTTCGACACTTCCCACTATAGTATCATCCCCACTCTGCGGTCACTTCAGACCGAAGGACCTCAGAGCAGGGCCCAGAATCCTCACTTCGGTTCCTAGCTCCAGCGAGACTTCATCTCCTGGCAGCATCCTCTTGCTCGAACATCCAGCCTTACTACTTCTCGCAATTACTATATCTTCAAGTCCTACTATTTCTCGCGATTACTATATCTCCAGTTTCTACTACTTCTCGCGCCTTTAAACCGTTTAGCTATATTTTAGTCAGTTAAGTTAGAAGTTAGTGACTGTATCTCATATTCATATCTTATATAAATCATTGTTATATTTACGTCCGTATTTCGTTCATACCCCATCCTACGTCGTGTGTTCTACCAATCGATAGATTCTAATAATTAATATCAGACCGACCTGCGTATTCACACCGTATGACTGAGCCTACCAGGGCTCGATACGTTCATCTAGATTCAACGAAATACGCAGCTCGCTTTCTCCGCTTGTTAGCTTTCGCAACCACTTCGATTGGTACTACATGCCGTGTCGCGCCGGGCGAAGGTATCAGCTCTGTAAAGCTACCCAGCATCAACCTTCTCTCGAAGATTCCGAGTGGACCGCTTTACTTGGCACACGGGCGTTGCCGTGCATCCGATCCAACACGCCGTTTACCGGGAAGGTACGGATCTTCCCAGAGACGCCTTGGAAGCCACCAGTCCGTTTGACTTTGCTGCCAGTAACCGCCTACGACGAAAGCCTACAGAAGCTGGCCATTAGAAAGCAGCTCTACGCCAGTATCGACGGCAACACCATCTACCACGACAACAACAACTATCCTTCGGCGGTAAGTTCTAACTGACGTAAACCGTAGGTCGAGGCATCGTGATCCCGAGTCAGACGCCGGATGAACTCGCCGCGTGGACTCTAAGGTTGAGAAATAATTGATAATCGTCTCGAGACGGCGTGGTAGTCGATCGTCGGACCAAAACCAACCGTGGGACGTAACACTAGCACCCCAAACCGACGGCCGCCAAAATATATTGGGTGTCAGGTCTATTCCTATATCTCGTCGGTGCCACTACATATCCACGTAGACCAATCACCCAATGTATGTTTCTGTCTCACGTTCGAGGGGCTCTAGAGCCCCCTTACCATTCCGTGTCACATCCTACCATATCGACCAAAACTAATATTGTGGAACTCTCGTCTGTGCTTATATTCTACAACGGCGCTGTTACTGATGGAATTTGACATCTCATGTCGGGGATTCTATAATTGATGTATGAAACAAAAAAATGTTGTGTCCTTTTAATTCTGTTACGACTGTTACGCGAGTGCATCAAAGGAGACGTTTCTACGTGGGAAAGCTTATATTCAGGTAAATCATATACATATAAAGGATTTAATGTTTTAAATCGTACAACATATGTAAGAGAAGAGATGTTAAACAGTTATTTTATTACAATAAGAAAGCACACAACTTATATACAATTTGACGAAACAATGAATAAACATTAAATCCTTCAACCGTAATTCCGTAATTCCGTATTAATAATACTTGACGTGTTCGTGTTCGTGTTTCCCGTAAAAGCCCAGTCGCCACGTCAACGCGTCCCTTTATATACTACTCGCTCGGATGTTTTATTTTACGAATCTTCTAGAAGACGTCATGTATTTATTTATTGATTAATTCGAATCGTCATGTATTTATTTATTGATTATTTTTTATGTCGCGGTCGCAGTATCGCGACACTCATGCACAAACACAATTCACATATACATACAATAGAAAATATACAAATCCACACATCCTACACTCGGCCGTCCTAAAAAAAACATATGGCCTCAAATGCCTTTATACAATAGTAAACATACAAATGAAACATACAAATCCACACTTCATCCACACTTTCCTACACTCGGCCGTCCTTAAAAAGGCATATGGCCTCAAATGCCTTCATCACCCTCGCTAACTCCATCACTCTCGTCGCTGGTCTCAACCCATGGTTTCATGTGATCTGCGGATGACGACGTTGCTTTCGGCCCTTCGTGTTCGCCAACCTTGATCAACAAATAGCGATCATTACGCAATACCCGCGTTATCTCGTATGGACCCAAAAACTTTCCCGCCAGCTTCATCCCAGGTTGCGTCCGCTGAATCGCCACTAGATCACCCACCTTATAGACTCTGGCCCTTTTGCGACGTTTATTATATTGTTTACGATTTTCCTGCTGAATGCGTTGCAAGCTCTCCCTTGCCTGCAAGCGTATTTCGTCCCGATCGGTCTGAAACATACTCGTTAACTCTGCCTCAACCCACTCTTTTACCTGCGGATCATCCTTGAGATGTATTCGTGTGCCAAAAAGCAGAGTGAAAGGAGATACTCCTGTGCTTCGATGCGTAATGGCATTCAGGAATTGTTGCACCGTCGTGAGGTGCTTGTACCATTCTGCAGGATGCGGGGCGGATATTTTTGACAGCAACGGTATTAACGTCCGGTTTACCCGTTCTACCTGCCCGTTTCCTCGCGGTACGCCCGTAACAATGAGGACATGTTCTATTTTTTCATTGCTACAGTAGTCTTTGAAAGCCTGTGATGTGAATGCCATGCCCCTGTCTGAGATAATTCGACGCGGGTTCCCGAAGATTGTTGCCTGTTTCCGCAATCGATCCGTGACTTCCGCAGAATTTGTCGTTTTTGTAGTGTATAGCCACACGAATTTCGTAAAAGCGTCTATTACAACAAAAATGTATTGGTATTTTTTGTTGGTAGAGGGAAGCGGGCCGAGGTGATCTACATGATAAGTCTCGAGTGGCCTGTCTCCCTTCTCGATTGCGTGCAGTAGCCCCTCTTGTCGCCCCTTTTTCCGCTCTGCGAGAATGCAGTCCACGCAATTATTGACTACTTTTTCGATTCTTGCCCGCATGCCAGAAAACCAATAATCGCGTCGTATCAGTGCCTCCGTTTTCGCGATAGAGAAATGCCCGTTTTCGTGCGCCTTGCGAGTGACTTGCGTTTGCATCCCCTTCGGTACCACGATGCGTAATTCGCCGTTTGTTTCGCGTAGTAAAAGCCCCCGTTTCATCACGTATCCATCGATTCCCCGTTCGTTTACGCCGTTTCTAATTTTTTGTAAATCGTCGTCGTTTTCCTGAGCTTTACGAATGCGAGCCGTGACGCTATCCTCGCTTTCAATCGCAAGACAAGTTGACATTGGGTTACGACTGAGCGCATCAACATGTTTCATCGAAGTTCCGGGTCGATGTTCAATTGAATACTCAAATTCTTCAAGCAGCAGTGCCCAGCGAGCCACTCGTACACAAAGATCTTTTTTCCGCATGGTCAACGCAAATACCCGACAATCTGTTACTATTTTGAATGGAATACCGAGCAAATAAACTCTAAATTTCTTTAGGGCCCGTACTATTGCTAATACTTCAAGTTCGTAGCTTATATATCGTTGTTCCGCTGTGGTTGTCATTCCACTCGCGTAATACACAGGGTGAAACGCACCGTCCTCGCTATCACGCTGTAAAAGTATCGCTCCGAAACCGTACATAGATGCGTCGGTGTGAAGCTCCGTTTCCCGCTCGGGCCTGTAAATTCGCAAAACTGGCTTTTCGAGCAGAGCTTCCTTGAGTGATTGAAACGCATTTTGCTCTTCTACTCCGAATTTAAATGATACATTGGACTTTAACAATTGCGTTAATGGACGTGCGATCGTGGAATATCCCTGGATAAATTTTCGGAAATATCCAGATAATCCAAGGAAGCTCTGTAATTGTTTACACGTCGTTGGGGTTGGGAAACGAGCCACTGCTTTCGTTTTGTTCTCCGACGGCTGCACCGTGCCTCCTTCCACTATATGTCCGAGGTACTCCACGCGCGTTTTCAAGAAATCGCATTTACCCCAATTTATGACTAGACCGCATTCTGCCGCCCGTTTAAGAACGTCTTTTAATCGTTGCGTAGCACTTTCGTAATTCATTGCAGGAACCACCAAGTCGTCAATGTATGATAAAACGACCTTCTTCCCAATTAGATCTTTAAACGCGACGTTTACGAATCTTTGAAAAACCGCAGGGGAATTGCATAAGCCAAATGGAACTTTTAAAAATTCGTATTGCCCATCAGGTACTATGAAAGACGTATATTTCCGGCTTTCTGGCTCGACCGTAACATGGAAAAAGGCATTTCGTAAATCTAACGTACTGTAGATGACAGCGTCTCGTAAAAAATCTAATTGATCCTCTATTAGTAGAAGGGGGTATCGGTCTCGAATAATCTTCGCGTTTAGCTGTCTATAGTCGACGCATAGGCGAGCGGTTCCGTCTTTCTTTTTAACTAAAACGATCGGACTCGCGTACTCGGAGAGAGAGGGTTGTACAATACCGCCGAGTATCCACTCGTTAATTTGTCGATTAACCCCTTCTCTCTCGGCAGGAGAGAGTCTTCTCGGTCGCTGGTATACCGGTACGTCGTCCCTGACAATAATTTTCATCGTTACCCCGACATCGCGGTTCCCGTCGGGCTTGTATTCGCGAACGGCCGTCTCTATTTCGAGGCGCAGTTTCTCGTCTTTAACATGGGAAAGATCGATCGGATTGTTCTCGTGCTCGTGGCCCACGTGTAAAATTTCGGACGTGACAATCTGCGCGTTTGAATGTTTCGCTAGCACCATTGTGCCGTCTTTTACCGACCACTCCCCGACGTTTATGAAATCATAACCTAACAGCACTCCGTATTTTAAAACTTCGTTTTCCACGACATGTAATGTGGCTTCGCGTATTTCGCCGTCGATTATGATTTCTGCGTTGAACTTCCCGAGAGTTCGATATTCTTGGGAGCCTATTCCGCGAAGTCGCATTTCTTCGTTGGTTAGCGGAGGTGCCCCGATGTCAATATATACGTTTTCGCGAATTAGCGATACGTCGCTGCCCGTATCAAGAACGGCTACCGCGGCGTACCCGTTCACGCGAATATCTTTTCGGAATTTCGTTTCCGCGGATTTCGCGACAGCGAGGACGTTATTCACGTTTTCTTTCTTTGACGGACAATCGCGCGAAATATGACCATATTCGTTGCAGTGGAAACACTTACGACCTTTATCTTGCACGGGGCATTTAAATGTGGGGTGTCCTCGATCGCCGCAGTTGGTGCATCTCCTCGTTGTCGTTGCCATCGCTGACGTTGCCATCGCTGAGCCGGAATCACCTCTGAACCTCGGCTCTCCTCCCTTGATCGTCGTGTTGGACGTCCTCTGCGTCGGCTCTCCTCCCTTGAACGTCGTGTTGGTTGTCCTCGGCCCAAACTCGATTTTGCCAAAAGCTTCCAGTATATCAGCGTTTGTCTTGAACCTCTGGACGCGTGCCTGGTTCTGGAGGGCGAGATCCGGAATCCCGTCGATGACGCAGTCGATGAATTCGTCCCCGTCTATGGCGATGCGATTGGCCAGGATAACCTTCCGGTGGAAGTAATCAGTGAAGGTTTCTCCTCGGTGCCATGTCCTCTCCTCAAAGCGTCGCCTCTCCTTCAGTTTGTTCGGTCGTCGATAGAACATGGCCTCCATGTTCTCCAGCAATGTCTCGATCGTCATCGTCATGTGCTCAGGTCGAGAATGGAACCAGTCAAGCACCTTTCCCCGAAGCCTTGATACGATGAGGATTCGACATGCGTCTTCTCGTAGTTCGTAGTTATTACGCAGGAGTCGAAACTGCTTCACCCATGTCTCGAAGGCGCTTCCCGAACCATCGAAATAATTCAAAAGATCTGCAATGGCTGTGATGCTCATCCTGAGAGGTTCACGAGTCGAACCCGTGACTCCTGTGCTCGTTGTAACCGTATTCGTGATCCCAGTGCTCGTTGCCTGCTGACTAAAATTTCCTGGTGCTTGACGCGTCATTTCCAGCTCCCGTCTGGTCAGCTCCGCTTCTCGGATGGCCAACTCCTTTTCTTTCTCTAGGAGTTCGATCCGACGTTTCATCATCTCCATCTCCGTAGCTTGGTTTGTGACGACAGTTGTTGGTTCGTTTCTCGTACTGCCGTCGTTCGAATCGCCATCACCTTCGCTGAAAACGTCGTTCTCCACACCATCCGCGAGCAGTCTTGCGATTAACTCGAATTTCGTTCCGCCAGTAGGAAGAGTTTTCTTTCGCAGAATCTCTTTCAAGCGCGTCATAGTTAGATTTTGCAGGTTTCTGTCCGCCATTTCGTCGCGCACTAAAGATCACGTATTTCACTGACTTTTCACGTTTATTTCACTGTCTCGCGCACTGTTAATATCCGTCGCGCACTCTCTGATCGTTGTGGTTATCCCGGACGAGCCCCCAATTGTAAGAGAAGAGATGTTAAACAGTTATTTTATTACAATAAGAAAGCACACAACTTATATACAATTTGACGAAACAATGAATAAACATTAAATCCTTCAACCGTAATTCCGTAATTCCGTATTAATAATACTTGACGTGTTCGTGTTCGTGTTTCCCGTAAAAGCCCAGTCGCCACGTCAACGCGTCCCTTTATATACTACTCGCTCGGATGTTTTATTTTACGAATCTTCTAGAAGACGTCATGTATTTATTTATTGATTAATTCGAATCGTCATGTATTTATTTATTGATTATTTTTTATGTCGCGGTCGCAGTATCGCGACACTCATGCACAAACACAATTCACATATACATACAATAGAAAATATACAAATCCACACATCCTACACATATGTCAATCAACGTTTGTGTATCGAGAACAACTGATTACAAAACATTGGAAACTATTTTAAGACAGTGGAATTCGATCTCACGCACATTCACACGCATTCACACATCTTCGCACACGTTCACACTCAGAGATGCTGCAATGAAATGAGTGCCGATCGCGAGATCTTTGACAGCGAGAAGAAAGCTCGCTGTTTCGATTCTCGGCTCGCATCACTGGGAACCATTTCCCGATCCATATTCCCACACTCGGCCGTCCTGCACCAATGTCTGACCTCAGACATTCATCCCACATTCGTCCTCACTCGGCCGTCCTGCATTAATGTCTGACCTCAGACATTCGTCTCATATTCATCTTCAGTCTCGCTGTCGCTTATATTAACAATCCACGATTTCATGTATTCCGCCATGGTGGATGTCTCATTCGGTCCCTCATGATCACCCACTTTTTTTACTGAGTAGCGATCGCCCCTCATTATGCGAACTACCTCATACGGGCCTAGATACTTCGCTGAAAATTTTAGACCCGGTCCGAATTGTGTTCTATTAATTGCAACTAGATCACCTTCTTTAAATCTTTTCGCTTCCTTTCTATTTTTATTAAAACCGCGCCTATTTTCTTCCTGAACTTTCCGGATGCAATCCTTTGCCTTTGCACGCAACTCCTCACGATTTTCCTCGAACATTGAAATTAATTCGTTATTTATGATTTCTTGAATATTCGGGTCAGTTTTCATTCTTATTCGTACTCCAAACAGAACTTCGAAAGGCGTTTTTCCAATACTACGATGAGGAGTGGCATTCAAATATGTTTGCGCGATATTTAGATACTTAAACCAGCATTCGAGCTTCGGAGCAGTTAATTTCGTTAATAATGGAATAAGTGTTCTGTTTACACGCTCGACTTGCCCGTTCGCACGCGGCACGCCAGTGGTTATACATACATGTTCTATTCCTTCCGATTCACAATACTCGCGAAAATCACCGGAAACGAACGCTGTCCCGCGGTCTGAAACGATGCGTCTGGGATTTCCAAAAATCGCAGACTGCCTTCGCAAATGATTAAGAACTTCTACGACACCGGTACTCTTTGTAACATAGAGCCATACAAACTTGCTGAACGCGTCCACCACTACAAAGATATGTTTGTAACTTTTGCGAGTCGACTGCAACGGACCAAGATGGTCGATATGGTAAGTATCCAACGGTACTTCGCCCTTGTTGATCGGATGAAGCAACCCATCCCTTTTGCCGTGCTTTTTTTCCGCCAAGATACAAGACACACAGTTTCGCACGATTTTGTCAACTTTACATTTTAAATCCGGGAACCAGTAATCCTTACGTATTAATGATTCCGTTTTCGACGACGAAAAGTGCCCTTTCTCATGTATCTGTCTTACGATTTGCGATTGCATCAATCGCGGAACCACCAATTTTTCTTCGTCCTAATTCCGTTTAAACAATAATTCGCCACGCAATATAAAATCATTCGTCGGGTTCTGACGCACACTTTCAATCATTTTTGTACATTTATGTCCTCTCGCTGAGCTCTACGCAAACGCTCGATGATGCTATTTCCACATTCTCTTATTAATAAACAAGTCTGAATAGGACTTCTACTTAACGCGTCCACGTGACTCATGCTTGTTCCTGGACGATGTTCAATAACATAATTAAATTCCTCGAGAAACAACGCCCATCGCGCAACTCTCACACATAAATCGCGCTTATTCATTGTCAATGTGAACGCTCTACAATCCGTAATAATTTTAAATGGCACACCTATCAAATATACTGTCACGTCGCCCAAATTTCGCGTACCCGTCGGAAGGACGGAACGTCTGCGACTCCGGGATTTTACAGGCGAAACGCCGGGCCACGCTCGGCCGCACGATGCGTGGTCCACCCGGGACAAAAGGTATCTCGCAGATTCGGATTTGTCACGAAAGAAGCCGTTAATGGAATCTACTTTCGGGCGCCAGACACTCGGCAGTGTCACGCAAATTGCGAGATAACGGCACGAGGCGCAAACGACCTATCCGAAACTGCGAGAACCACACGATATTCTGAATAGCTCTTGGATGGGCACAGGATTCTACGTGGACGAAGTACGGAGCATTTCCCGCGGCGGAAAGGTTTCTCGAAGGAAATAAGTAACGAGAGAATCGGCTGTAATAATTTATTTGTCCGATGGGCACGACAGAGCTGCCGGTGAGAGCCGGCAGCGGAAATTTACAAGCCGGCGCGTTCACGATAATTACGCGACAGGTTTTCGGTCGCGCGCGCTCTTCTCCTTCGATCGCGTCGAACCCGGCAGTTTTACAGGATGGAGAAGTAATTTTACAAAGCGCTTTTGGCGCGGAAGAACTGCCGAATTCCGATGGAATACGCGGTATAATTGCGGGATCGCTCGCGCTTCGCCGTCGGACACGATACGGACCGTCGCTACGTCACACCGGGGAACGTCTCGAAGATAGCGTACAATTAATTCGAAATATCGGCAACGATACGGCCCCCCGCGAGTTCGCGCCCTCGCGTTACCAACCGGTTCGCACGTTAACCGATCGACGACCGTTTTCCCGTTCACAAAATATGGCCGACCACTCGGCACGGAAACGGCGTCGTAATTTCGCGACGCGAAAAAGGACCTCGCGAAAACGCTACCGAGCCAACACGAAATAATCGTTAAATTACGATAAAGAGGAAGCCTGACTGGCGCTTACCAACGGCAACGAGGACGACGGCAGGTGGTTCGACTTTCGTCCTTCGCTTCGTCCCTCTTAATGGCACGCACACTTTACTAATTATTTCTTAATTTCTCGATTTGAATTGCGCGACTGCACTGTATTCCGGCCAACGACCCAGTGGCCTACTTTCGGCAGGCTCGGTAACGCGGAAGCGAGGCGTCCCCCTACTCCCTACCCTATTTCTCCCGTTTGAGACTCGCGGACCTATCGCGCGGTATTTCCTCGCAGGATCGCATCCTGTCGTGCGGGATCCCTGGCTCGCGGATTTTACTATTCGCTTTCGCCGCTTTTCCGATGGTCACGGCGACGGCTCGTGAAGAGTAAGGTCCTAGCCGCTCCGGTTGTGGACACCTTCTTTTCCGGGCGAGGCAGCGACGGGGTCGAGGAGGTGTTCGTCCCGTGTCCACTGTCCCTCGTCGGTGCCTCCAGGTTCGTCGACCCGGGCTCGATACTTCCTCCGATGTCTCAGCACGAAATCCTTCCGGAGCCAGTTCCGATAAAGCCTCGTACGGCGAGAAATAGGGGCCGGGCTCCCCTGGAGCCCGGTTTCGGTCCTGTAAAATTCGCGTCGCCCAAGTGGCGCGACGCTCAAAACGCGTTAATACTCGCCCTTGGCAAATCGGCATGCCCAGGGAGAGCGCTCGCAAACGGCCGTACGCATCGGCACTGCCAGAGGGCGGCCCGGCCTCTCTTTTTAGGGATCAAGGGACGTCGGCAAAACTTGCCACGTCACAACTCCTCCCCCCCTAAAAGAGACCGGGACGTACCGATGGCAGCCACCTGTCAGGCTTCCTTAGGCTCGGTAACGAACGCTCATCCCCGGACGTTCCTCAGACATATCACAAACATGCAAGACCGACATTACCCTTCACCGCGCTAAAACCATACATTTACTTACTCTACTAACAGTGTTCCGGGCGAGACGTCTCCCCGGCCCGGCAATTTCGATTCCTTCGCGGTCTGGTCGGTAGGGTCGCACCTTGGGATTCGAGGAAGGGGGGGGGTTCGCCAACTAATCGTGAAACCCGCTGGGGTTCGGAGTATATATCTTCTTTTATTTCTTCGCGGCTTTGCCGCCGATACAAAAAATGATTTTCAATACGACATATTTTACTTGTGGCCTCCTGGGGGGTGTGGGGCCCCGTTGGCCTTCCAGTTTTTCCCGCATTTTGGGCATGACTGCACGGTCACCCCTGGCCGTCCGCACCGGAAGCAGTATTTGCGTGCGGGGGCCACGCACTGGGGGTGGCGGTGGCCTCTGGCCCCGCATCGCCAGCAGCCGTGTTTCCTATCGGCCCTCTCCATTCCCCTTTCGAGGTGGACCGTGGGCGCGGGGACTCCCTTTCTGTGTTCCCTTTCCGTGGGCCTCGTTCCTGCGGTTGTTCGGTCCCTCCGCTCGGGGCCGTCGCCCCGTGAACTTTCGTCAATGAGCGTAGGAAAAGGGTCGAATACGCTGGGGCCGACCACTACGATCTCCACGTCGCCTCCCTCCGAGCTGTTGGTCGTGTCGTCCTCGGTGGACACCACCTCGGGGAGCTCGTCCCCCAACGCCGTCGCCCAGGCCATGATTTTCCATGGGGTCTGGGTCTGCCGACTACGGAGCCTGGTGGCCCCTCCACTGGTTTCCAAATCAGCCTCATAGGTCCGGTTCCCAGCTCCGCCTTTGGTGGTCCTCCGGGGTCCCTCCATCTCGGCCTTCAACATTTTATGGCCTCCACGGCAAACAGCAACCTCTGGGGGAACCAACTGGCCTGGTTATTCCGTCTCAGCTCCCCGTTGGGGCGGGAGATACGCTTTTAGGTCGCTTACGTGGGCCTTCCCGAGATTCCGGCCTTCCTCAGTGGCTAGTTGGTAGACCACCGGCGATAGTTTCCGCGTGATTCGGACCGGGCCGAGAAATTTCGGGACCAACTTGGCGGCGACATGATGCGCGGCGGACGATAGGACGCGTTGACGTTTCATTACCCGGTCCCCTACCTCGAATTCCGTCTCTCGATGTCGCGAGTTGTAGTAGCGCGCCTGTCGATTGTACGCGTCCTCGAGATTCTCGAGAATCCAGTGCCGTAAACTCGGCATACGCGACATGCGACCTTCCCACCGACTGGTCGCTGCAACCTCCAATTCGACAGGCGGCTCTACGCCAGCCCGCTCGCATTTGGCCGGCCGCGGTTCTCGCCCGAAATTTAAAAAGGCTGGGGAAGCCTGTAATACGGAATGTTTCGCCGTGTTGTACGCGAATCGGAATTTCGGCAAATTCACGTCCCAATCTCGGTGATCCCTCCCGATATACGCGACAATCATCGTTTTTAGGATACGATTCACGCGTTCGACAGGATTGGCTTGCGGGTGGTACGGGGGAGTAGTCGCGAGCCGAATGCCGTACTCGTCGGCAAGATCTCGCAGACATTTGTTCGCGAACTCGGTACCGTTGTCGGTTATTAGTACGTCCTGTGTACCCCATCGCGAGAAAACCAACCCTTCTAGGGCCTCGGCAATTTTCGGACCGGTCGCACGTCGGAGCGGGGCGCACTCGATCCATTTCGTGAACAGATCTTGGATCACGAGAAGATACGCGTGACCGGACCTGCCAGGAGGGAACGGACCCATTATATCGGCAGCTACTACTGTCCATGGCATGTCGACTCGGCGCCGACCCATCAGCCCGGCAGGGAGTGTTTGCTCCACTTTCGTGAGCTGACAGGTAGTACAGCGTCTTACGTACTCGACAGCTGTTCGATACATGCCCGGCCAGTAGTAGCGCGTCGCGACCCGATGGTAGGTCTTTTCGATCCCTAAATGACCGGATTGTAAATTATCTCGGTTCTGCGTTCCTCGGGGACGACCAATTTCCACTCGTCCCCGTCTTGTCCTAAAGTTTCCGCGATAAGGGGATCGGTTCGACGACAAAATAGCTCCCCGTTCCGAATGGACCAGTCTTTAAATTTTTCCGGGTCTTTCTCGACTTCCGCGAATTTCTCCTCGTACCACCTCGCGCGTACTGCTGCCGCGATGTTCAGCTCTCCCCCGACAACCTCCCCCCCCCTCAAAAACGCGCGAGAGTGCATCCGGCACTTTATTCAGGGCACCTTGCCGATATACTACTTGGAAATCATATTCCAGCAGTTGCAAGGCCCATCTCGCTAATCGTCCCGATGGATTTTGCAATTTCCGCAACCACCGTAGGCTGTTGTGATCGGTAACTACTGTAAATTTGTACCCTTCTAAGTACGGTCGAAACTTTTGTACCGCCCAGACTATCGCGAGACATTCTAATTCCGTCGCGGAATATTTTCTCTCCAGCAAAGTGAGAGAACAGCTTGCAAACGCGATAACTTTTTCGAGTCCCTCGACCTCTTGCGTTAACACCGCGCCTAGTCCTACGGTACTTGCATCCGTTTGCAGCACGAAAGGTATTTCGAAGTCAGGGCACGAAAGGGTTGGTGCGGTGGCTATCATATCGCGTAGGGTCTCGAAGGCGGATTGTTGACCGTCCTCCCATTCCCACTCCCGATTTTTCCGAAGCAAGATGTTCAGTGGTTCGGCAAGTGTGGCGAAACCCGAAATAAATCTCCTGTACCAGGAGGCCATTCCGAGAAAACGCCGCACCTGTTTCACGTTTCGCGGCGGGGGGTACGATATTATCGGTTCTATCTTCTCCGCGTCCACTTTTAACCCTTCTCGGCTGACCACGAAACCTAAGTACCGGACCTCCGTACGGCAGAATTCGCATTTCTCGGGATTGATTATTAGACCGGCGCTTTTGATTTTATTTAATACTCGCGATAACCATTCTAGATGTTCCTCGAAAGTTTTAGTGACGATAATTATGTCATCTAAATACGCGAAAGCATGTGGTTCCATTTCTGGACCTATTAACCGGTCTAATAATCGTTGAAATGTCGCCGGTGCTCCTGTTAATCCGTACGGCATGCGGCGAAAATGAAATAAACCCTTTCCCGGTACCGTGAACGCCGTGATTTCGCGACTTCCCGGCTCGAGAGGAATTTGAAAATACGCTTGACTAAGATCGAGGGTCGAAATGTACTTTGCCGCTCGCAATTTATCTAATATCTGCGTCATGAGCGGTAACGGGTACGCATCTTTCCTCGAAACCTCGTTGACCTTTCGAAAATCGAGGCAGAAACGGTATTTGCCATTTGGCTTCTTCACCATTACGATAGGACTTGACCAGCCACTTTGCGACGGTTCGATTATGCCGTCCGCCAATAATATCTTTGCTTTATCGGCGGATGGTCGCCTACATCGATTCGGTGGCTGATCAAGTCTGTTAATCCGGCCATCTTTTCGAATTCGGGCAACGTGGCTTCGAGGAATTTCGCCAATTGTTCTTTTTCGGCACTATTTAAAATTTGTAGACCGCAGCATACGGTGGTGGCGGGAGGTATGTCTTCGAACGAGAACCTTTCATCCGGTCGCTCTGCGAAATACCATTCAGCGTTATGGTATTCTGCCACGATGCCGAATAGCGCGATCGTATCCGTTCCCAATAGGAGAGGGGTCACGAGATTATTCAATACGCGCGCTGTTATTTTCTGTCTGACATCTCTAATTTTTAACACGAAACGCGCCTGTTCTTCGGCACGATCGACCGCTCCCGTGGCGAGGAGAAAATAACAAGGTCTTTCTGTTTCTTCAATTTCAATTTGTTCGTTCGGCGCGCGTTCTATCACGGCACGACTTACGAACGAAACCGACGAACCTGAGTCTACTAGGGCGCGCGCGGTAATTTTTCCAATTTTCACATCCAGGGTTAATAGAGGCGGCCCCTTTCTTCCCCCTTCGATCGCGATACGAGCCGATATCAATTCTGGCGTGGTCGCTCCGGCTCTCCTGAGCGACCCCTCCCCCCGTTTCCCGTCGGTTTATTACACCTCTTGCAGTTTCGGAGCATTACCCCCTCCGCCCCGCATCGATAGCAATGTAGCCGCGGCTCCTCCCGACAATCTCGCGACATATGCCCGGTCTTTCGGCAATTCCAGCACAGCAACAGCTGACTGCCGCTCGCGCGTTGTTTTTCGCGCGGCGGTTCTCGTCGGCTGCTGTCGCGCGCGGACGGCTCCGATCGGTGCGGTGGGGGGCTTCGCTCTCGCTTCTGCTTATTCAGGTCGGCACGGTATAAATCGCTTTCCCTCGTCGCGCCAGGTTCTTAACATTGTTTCTCACGAAAGTTGGGGATTCTCGATTTTCGACACCCGATACTGTGTTGTTCGACCCGTCGATCACGGCAAGAAACACGAGTGTTTATTATCCGCGCTCGGCGTTCCGAACCGGGCGTTCCAGCTGACGACGCAGCTACGCTACGCGACTCGCACAATAGCGCGTTCTCCAAAAAAAAATTTTTCCGAATTCCGCTCGCTATACCGGGCGGTTGACGCGACTCTAATTATTCGCGTGTACACGAAAGTATTATCGCGTTTACACGAAAGTATTCTCGCGTTTACACGAGATTTTTCCGCGTGGCTTTCCCCAGCTTTTCTTACAAAATCTTAACTAACAAAACGTGCTATTTGCACGGTACCGTATTTATACAGGGTCGCGGCACGTAATTCGCGAAGAATTTTCTTCGCACGGCAATGTTCGCCGTTCGCAAATGACAAAAAAAATTAAACAAAAATACCAACAATCACGCGACCCTAATCCCGAAAACGACACAACCTCAAAACATATCCTCCAACACCCGACGGTACACAATATTATGCAATTTTCAAATATATTATAATAAGAAAAAAAAATATATACAATTTCAAAATATCACATTCGAAAATGTTCGTCAATAAATTTCAGAAATAAATTTTGCATAGTATAAATAGTGGTACATGATTCCTCACATCTGTTCAGCCATTACCGTTCCGTTCCAAGGTTTATTATTCTCTATTGGAATGTCTCTGGTTCGGCAAAAACAAGGAGCAACAACACGGCAAGGTGAACCAAGGATCTATTATTCGCCGTTACGGCGAGAAGGACTCGAATATTCTACTCTATTGTTGAAATTTACTTTTGGCCATAATAATTTAAACTATTGCTCGCACGGTCGTGCGATATTGAATAAAGAAAAAGGCCAGTGTCCTTTTTCGGAACGGGTGATTCAAAGACTGTGAGCAACCAATGTACCGGCAACAATATTCAATATTATAAATAACATTTCATAAATATCACATCCAATAAATAGCATAAAATGACAAAAAAAAAACAACAACAAAAAAAAAATAACATAAAATACCATAAAACAATATTAAAATATCCCGGGGTGTTGGCTCGTCGGAAAAGAACGGTATTTTTTAAAACCCGTAAATCTTAAATGAAGGGTATCGGTCTTGGTACGGCGCGACGGCTCCGATCGCGTCCGCGACTCCGCTCGAACGATCAGAAAGCAATTTTCTTATTTCCCCGAGAGCTCCGCACTCTTCACGCACCTCCGGTAAAGAAAAGCCCTTAGACAGGTCACCTTGCTAATGAGAGGTCCCTGTTCGGGCGCCAATTTGTCACGTCGCCCAAATTTCGCGTACCCGTCGGAAGGACGGAACGTCTGCGACTCCGGGATTTTACAGGCGAAACGCCGGGCCACGCTCGGCCGCACGATGCGTGGTCCACCCGGGACAAAAGGTATCTCGCAGATTCGGATTTGTTACGAAAGAAGCCGTTAATGGAATCTACTTTCGGGCGCCAGACACTCGGCAGTGTCACGCAAATTGCGAGATAACGGCACGAGGCGCAAACGACCTATCCGAAACTGCGAGAACCACACGATATTCTGAATAGCTCTTGGATGGGCACAGGATTCTACGTGGACGAAGTACGGAGCATTTCCCGCGGCGGAAAGGTTTCTCGAAGGAAATAAGTAACGAGAGAATCGGCTGTAATAATTTATTTGTCCGATGGACACGACAGAGCTGCCGGTGAGAGCCGGCAGCGGAAATTTACAAGCCGGCGCGTTCACGATAATTACGCGACAGGTTTTCGGTCGCGCGCGCTCTTCTCCTTCGATCGCGTCGAACCCGGCAGTTTTACAGGATGGAGAAGTAATTTTACAAAGCGCTTTTGGCGCGGAAGAACTGCCGAATTCCGATGGAATACGCGGTATAATTGCGGGATCGCTCGCGCTTCGCTGTCGGACACGATACGGACCGTCGCTACGTCACACCGGGGAACGTCTCGAAGATAGCGTACAATTAATTCGAAATATCGGCAACGATACGGCCCCCCGCGAGTTCGCGCCCTCGCGTTACCAACCGGCTCGCACGTTAACCGATCGACGACCGTTTTCCCGTTCCCAAAATATGGCCGACCACTCGGCACGGAAACGGCGTCGTAATTTCGCGACGCGAAAAAGGACCTCGCGAAAACGCTACCGAGCCAACACGAAATAATAGTTAAAATACGATAAAGAGGAAGCCTGACTGGCGCTTACCAACGGCAACGAGGACGACGGCAGGTGGTTCGACTTTCGTCCTTCGCTTCGTCCCTCTTAATGGCACGCACACTTTACTAATTATTTCTTAATTTCTCGATTTGAATTGCGCGACTGCTCTGTATTCCGGCCAACGACCCAGTGGCCTACTTTCGGCAGGCTCGGTAACGCGGAAGCGAGGCGTCCCCCTACTCCCTACCCTATTTCTCCCGTTTGAGACTCGCGGACCTATCGCGCGGTATTTCCTCGCAAGATCGCATCCTGTCGTGCGGGATCCCTGGCTCGCGGATTTTACTATTCGCTTTCGCCGCTTTTCCGATGGTCACGGCGACGGCTCGTGAAGAGTAAGGTCCTAGCCGCTCCGGTTGTGGACACCTTCTTTTCCGGGCGAGGCAGCGACGGGGTCGAGGAGGTGTTCGTCCCGTGTCCACTGTCCCTCGTCGGTGCCTCCAGGTTCGTCGACCCGGGCTCGATACTTCCTCCGATGTCTCAGCACGAAATCCTTCCGGAGCCAGTTCCGATAAAGCCTCGTACGGCGAGAAATAGGGGCCGGGCTCCCCTGGAGCCCGGTTTCGGTCCTGTCAAATTCGCGTCGCCCAAGTGGCGCGACGCTCAAAACGCGTTAATACTCGCCCTTGGCAAATCGGCATGCCCAGGGAGAGCGCTCGCAAACGGCCGTACGCATCGGCACTGCCAGAGAGCGGCCCGGCCTCTCTTTTTAGGGATCAAGGGACGTCGGCAAAACTTGCCACGTCACAATACACGGAACTTCTTGAGCGATCTAACGATCGCTAAAACTTCAAGCTCATAACTAATATAATTTTGTTCGCACGGCGTCGTTCGACCGCTTGCATAATACACAGGATGCGTTGCAGTAGGAAATATATGTCGATTCTGGATCAAGTTCATTGACCTTTCGAGGCAGACCTAACCCGGGGGGGGCTCTCCCCCTCCCCTCCCCCCTCCCCTCTGGGGAGGGGTTTTTTCGGGGGTCACCCCCAGACCGAACCGAGCGGTCTTTTTCGGGGGTCACCCCCAGACCTAACCGGGGCGGTGTTTTTCGGGGGTCACCCCCAGACCTAACCGGGCGGTCTTTTTCGGGGCCACCCCCAGACCTAACCGGGGCGATCTTTTTCGGGAGTCACCCCACAGACGCGGTCTTTTTCGGGGGTCACCCCCCAGACGCGGGTTTTTTCGGGAGTCACCCGCGGTCTTTTTCGGGAGTCACCCCTCAGACGCGGTCTTTTTCGGGGTGGTCCGCGGATTTTTGGGGGATCGCGAATTTTTTGGGGGTCAAGGCCTGATTTTTTCGCGAATGTTTTTCGGGGGAGTGACGTCACAAAGGATAGGAGTGGTGGTCGGTGGATTTTTGTGACGTCACAGCGGTATCCTCTCGCGCACGAACCGCATACTTTAACGATCTAACCGACAATGATGGAACAGACGCCTCTCAGACCCCGCCCGTTCTTTCCTGCAGTGGTGGTGGGGGAAGTCGTTTTGCTGAGTAATCAGTTGTAATGTTATGCCCCTTTGACATCAGGGAATCTCGCATTTTTGCAACCGAGCACTTTGCTGAGTAATCAGTTTATTGTAATGTTATACCCCTAGGAACGAACAGGAATCTCGGCAAACACACCCGGCCAAATATTATAACTTCTTTTAAGACGAAGAAATAAGTTTGCTGAGTAATCAGTTTTTCTTGTAATGATAGGAGTCAGGGAATCTCGACAAACGCATCGGGTTAGATATTATAACTTCTTTTAAGACGCTATTTGATTGACCCTGACATTTTTTTTTATGTAATATGATAGCCCTTGGGAACGAACAGGAATCTCGGGGACAGGAAATGTAAATCATGCATTAAATGTCAGAGAAATATCCTTTTGATTTTATTTTATTAGCATTACATCTAAGCCTAAAGCTAACAATTCAGTGTCTATTAATGAATTGCGTTCAAAATCGTCATGTTCTGCAATGGCTTTTGCAAAATCATCGGTAACATTAGATATTATTTGTATAAATTTACAATATTTTGTTTGTACGGAATATAGGTTCTCGGATAACCACGAGTACATGTGATCGATACAAAATTCTAAATCAAACAATCTTCTCATCGTTTTCTGGGCAATCTGTATGCACATAGTCGAATTTGATAATTTTACAAGCTTTACATCATCGTTTAACTGACAGAACTCCACAGTTATATCACCAACATGCACAGCATTCCCTGAGTTGACAATGTTCCACAGAATGTCTTCCTTCTTTCGTAGAAGATCTTTCCAGGTAGCCATAGACAGTTGAATTTCATTGCCGTGATTGTCTCCTATAGCCAACTCGACGTGACAGCAACCACCAATTCGAACTCCAATGTCAAGATATTTGTAGAATGTATTCGTCAAGGGATATCTCCTGCCCAATATACGCACCGCGCGCACGATCCTCTGTTCCGAATTATCAGCGCTGATAAGAAAAGAAGCAATTAGGAAAGACAATTTTTTTCAGTTGCAGAGAAACAATACTGAATAGCATTTTTAGCGGTTGCCGGAGTACTTGCGGGTTAAATATTATAACTTCTTTTAAGACGAAGAAATAAGTTTGCTGAGTAATCAGTTTTTTTGTAATGATAGGAGTCAGGGAATCTCGACACATCCGGCGAAATATTATAACTTCTTTTAAAACAGCATTTAAGACGCTATTTGATTGACCCTGACATTTTTTTATGTAATGAAATATATCGTATGCAGATGTGTTGACTGGCACATTATCTCTGCTACCGAAATCTATCCGGACAACAATGTTTGCACTTTTAACAGAGTCGCTGTAGTAGTAATTGTATCGAGTAGGGATGTGAAGTTTATTATAAAATGCTCTTCGCAGTCCCATGCTAAGTTATATCACCGTCTGCGGATTTATAGTACACTCAATCGTAAGTACAATAAATTTTAAAAAATTTTTTAAAACGAAATCAATGGTTGGAAACATTTTTTTAGATGGCTCATCAAATCACACAAATAATCGATATGGATGGATTCATTGTCGAAAAGAAATTTTTCCCCAAAGAATTAGCCATTATTAATGTTTGCGACGGCTCATTCGAACTCGCCGAATTTCATCTGGGGATAAACTTTCATCGTTTAAGCGAGGCGGACAAAAAGTCGGCACGGTATGTCAGCAATTTCGTACATGGGATTCCATTTACGGATTTCGGTTTTGAAAGATATCAACAGGACGACGTATTTGTAGCGGACTCTGCACGTGGGAAAGAAAGTTCTTCCGGACGCGGAAATTCTTTCTTTCTTAAGAATGCAGCGTTGTTGGCCGGGTTGAAGGATTGGCCATAAAAACGATGATTGCCAGAACCTTCGTCAGGTCACGTAAAGTCCTTGGCAGTGACGGTTGCCAGATGTGTTAATTCGGGGAAAGAACTTTCCCTGTGTCCTTGAGGGACAAGGGATTTTCCCCTGTTTTTAACCGTTTTCTGGAACTCACTGGCTTGGCCACCAAGAGCAGTCCCCACGATCGGCAGAAAGCTTTTAGCAGTCTTCGAATGCGCATCGTTCTCAAGACGTCATCATTATAACGTATCTCGCTACCTTGTTTTAGTAGAGATAGTTTGTTATATTTGTTGTGAAGCTTTTTCGTTGTTTGTGTTGATTTCCGTTTCTCTTGTTCTGTTTCATTGAGTTTTGTTTGTTATTGTTATAAAATATATATTTTCGTTACCTGTTATACAACATGTGGTTACATCAATATCTTTATTAACCCGTCATGCTATCACTGGTGACCCCGACGTGATCTTTGTTAAAGTAGGATTCGGGATATTAAGCGTTGGTGCGCGTGTTTGTTTTGTGGTAGTGAAAGATGAACACTAAAGAAGTGAACGAGATGGACACAGGAGCAACCAATATTACCACCACCACCTTGAAGGTTCCTGCATTTTGGCCACAGAAACCAGCGTTGTGGTTTAAACATGTTGAGTCACAGTTCGCTGTTGGAAAAATCACGGGCGACCAGGCAAGGTATGATTTGGTGGTGGCTAGACTCGACAGTCGCAGCATCGAAGAGGTCGAGGAAATCATACTGAATCCACCCCAGGACAACCGATATGAGACTCTTAAGGTGGAGTTGGTGAGACGTCTCACGGATTCCGATACGACGAGGATTCGGAAGTTACTCGAGACAGAGGAAATCGGTGATCGCACGCCAACGCAGTTTTTGCGGCATTTACGTCGACTAGCGGGACCAGCAGTCAATGAAGAATTTTTGATTGAGATCTGGCGGAACCGTCTGCCGATAAAGACACAGCAAGTGTTGGCGGTCACCTCGATCAAGGAAGGGATTAAGCTAGCGGAAATTGCTGACAGAATCCACGACATTCCAGGTGACCGGGGAAAAATCGCGGAAGTAGACGTCGGTAAAGCGAGTGGTTCGTCGGAGACCGATATGCTACGTGAGGAGATCCGCCAAATGCGTTTGCAGTTAAACGCAGTTTTGCGCGAGTCCCGTGGTCGCCAGCGGAGCTCACGAAACAATTCGCGGTCGTCATCACGGAACTCGAACCGTAGCGACGATGACGGATATCAAAGAGGGCGGTCTTCTTCGGAAAATCGTTTGTGCTGGTATCACCGCGTGTGGGGTGAAAAGGCCACTAAGTGCAAAGACTATTGTACGTGGAAAGCGGGAAACGAGGAAAACCGTCGATCGTAAACGCGGCAGTTCTCGACGGTCCCTATCCTGGCCGCATGTAGCCAGAAGTGAAGTTTCTTGTGGATACGGGTGCAGATGTGTGCGTTTTTCCGCGGTCGCGTATCGGTGGCCGGTTGCCTAAAGACGAGACTGAATTGTTCGCGGCAAATGGCACTCGCATCGCTACGTATGGCACGACGACTGTGCATTTAGACTTGTCGTTACGACGTAATTTTGTGTGGCGTTTTATTGTGGCCGACGTGGATGGACCAATTATCGGGATGGATTTGTTGTCGTATTACAACCTCCTTGTTGACGCGCGCAATAAACGTTTAGTTGACGCGACGACGAAGTTGTTCGCGAGCGGTTGTACGGCAAACAATGGTCTTCCGACGGTGAAAACCATAGGAGGTGATTCGATTTATCACCGACTTTTGGCGGAGTTTCCGGATTTGACTCGACCGGCGGTATTTCGACGTGAATCAGTGAAGCATAATGTGGTGCATCACATTGAGACGACACCGGGACCACCTGTATTCAGCAAACCCCGGCGACTCGCTCTAGATCGGCTGAAGGTGGCCAAAGCGGAGATTGACCTGATGCTGCAGCAAGGGATAATTCGTCCTTCTAAAAGCGCATGGGCCTCACCGTTGCACCTGGTGCCTAAGAAGGATGGTAAGATGCGACCATACGGGGACTATCGTCCACTCAACGCCCGTACTGTTCCCGACAGGTATACGCCGCCTCATATTGAGGATTTCGCGCAATCCTTACACGGGAAACGGGTGTTTTCAAAAATGGATTTGGTTCGTGCATATAATCAGATACCCGTCGCGCCCGCGGACATAGAAAAGACGGCGATAACGACACCGTTTGGTTTATACGAATTTTTATTTACGCCATTTGGTTTGAGGAACGCTGCGCAGACGTGCCAGCGTTTTGTTGATCAAATTACCCGGGGGTTAGATTTTGTATACGCGTATATAGATGATTTTTTCATCGGGTCTGAAAACGAATCGGAACACCGGGAACATTTGCGTATACTGTTCGAACGATTAAATCAACACGGGGTCGTTGTCAATCCGGCGAAATGTGTATTTGGTGTGAGCGAGATCGAGTTTCTTGGTTACGCGGTAAATAGAGATGGGGTAAAACCTTTACCTGAACGGGTCGACGCGATTAGGGAGTTTCCTAGACCCGATACTATTAAAGTTTTACGCAGGTTTCTGGGGATGGTAAATTTTTACCGTCGCTTTATTCCTGATGCGGCTAGCATCATGAAACCTTTGCATGATTTATTACAAGGGTCGAAGAAGGGAAACTCGCCTGTGGACTGGACGGAAACGGCAGAACAGGCTTTTGTTAAAGTTAAAGTTAGCCTCGCGAACGCCACTATGCTTGTACATCCTGCACCCAATGCGCCTATTAGTATTTTTGTCGATGCGTCCGATTATGCGGTCGGAGCAGCGCTGCAACAGCTTATAGGCGAGAATTGGCAACCGCTGGCATTCTTTACGAAAGCCCTTTCTGTCGCACATTGTAAATACAGTGCGTATGATCGCGAGTTACTGGCTATTTACTTGGCGATAAAGCGTTTTCGGCATTTGGTAGAGGGTCGGCATTTTATAGTTTTTACCGATCACAAACCCTTAACGTTTGCTTTCAAGCAAAAGCTTGATAAATGCTCACCTCGTCAATTTCGTAATCTAGATTACATTAGTCAATTTACGACTGACATTAGGCACGTTAAGGGTTCGGATAACACTGTGGCCGATGCATTATCGCGAGTAGAGGTAATAGCCGTAGCACCCGATCATGCTGCATTAGCACAAGCGCAGGAAAACGATCCGGAACTGAGAGGGATCTTGGAATCGAACTCTTCTGTTCTTTCTCTGAAGAAGACGTTTTTTCCCGGTTTCAACGTTAGTTTATATTGTGACTCGACGGACGAAACTATGAGACCCTTTGTTCCGGCGCCATTACGGCGAGCTGTTTTTAATTCGTTGCACGGACTCTCTCATCCTGGGGTTCGGGCAACACAAAAATTGATTACAGAACGTTTTGTCTGGCCTTCAATAAATAAAGATTGCCGAGACTGGGCACGGCATTGCATTTCATGCCAGCGATCTAAGGTCACTCGACACGTCGCAGCCCCCGTCGGCAACTTTGACAATTCATCCGGTAGATTTGAGCATGTGCACATTGATATTGTAGGACCAATACCGATGTCTCAGGGATTTAGATATTGTCTTACGTGTATCGATCGATTCTCACGCTGGCCGGAGGCAATACCTATTACGGAGATTGACGCGGAAACAGTCGCGAAAGCATTCATAAATACGTGGATCAGTCGTTTTGGCGTTCCTTTGAGAATAACCACTGATCAAGGACGCCAATTCGAATCTCGGTTATTTTCTGAATTATCGCGTATGATCGGTGCATCTCATCTCCGTACGACCTCTTATCATCCTCAAGCTAATGGGATGGTCGAGAGATTTCACCGACAAATGAAAGTTGCGATTAAATGCCACGAGTCGGAGAATTGGGTTGATACGTTACCAATTGTCTTACTCGGTATTCGCACAGCCCATAAAGAGGATTTGAAAACGTCTTCGGCGGAATTGGTTTTTGGTACGGGCATTCGTCTTCCGGGGGAATTTTTTGTCACGAGTCGGGAAGATTCGCAAACGGATTTTGTGAATCGGCTTCGACAACACTTCCGGAATATAAAGCCATCGCCAGCCACGCGCCACGGTACGCGTAAGACATTTGTGTTCAAGGAGTTTTCGACGTGTCCTTATGTATTTTTACGGCACGACGCGGTCAAAAGTCCGTTACAACCGCCGTACGATGGGCCATTTCGGGTTGTTAAACGCGGAGACAAAACGTTTGTCATCGACATCAAGGGCAAGGAAGTCAGGGTCTCAATAGACAGGTTGAAACCGGCTTTTGTTTTGAACGATGACATTGACGAAACCCCTCCGCAAACTATCGTTTGTACTGTCACGTCGTCCAGAATTTGACCGTCGCTAGGAGGGCGAAATTCCTGACGACACCGGGTATTTACAAGCCCGAAGGCCGGGCCGCGTTCGGCCGCACGAGACGCGGTCCACCCGGGACAAAAGTTGTTCGCAGGCACGTCACTTATCGAACCCTTGCCTAGATGTTCGGGCGCCAGGCACGGAAGGTGCCTCGCTAAGCGATTACCGCAACCAATGTGTTCGAGAAGCGTTCGGACGCGCCTGCGACAACCGATATTCAATCACGATTTTCCGCGAACGGTCGCAGGGTACTACGCGGGGCGAACACGAGGCGTTCCCCGCGGCGGGAAGGTTCCTCACGTAATAAGACACTCGGAATTTCGGCTAACAAGTCTTTATTATTTGCCGGTTCACAATGGCCGTGCCGGCAACGACCGGCAGCGTTTCTAGGTTAGCCGGCGCGTGACGGAAGATCGGTACACGCGCGATTTGCCCTCTTCGGACCCCTTCGAGACGCGTCGAATCCGGCAGCAACGCGGTGGTAGCGTCGGCGTACGCGATACTCGCGTTCTACGCCCGAATTCAGATGGAAAACGCGTTACAGTTAGTTTCTCGTCGGCGTAACCAGTCGCGAAAATACGGCGAGAGCACGTGGCGGCGTCGCACCGTGGAACGAGCCGAGGTTGGCGTGAAAACTACAACGACGCGCGGATCCTCACTAACGAAATAAATAGGGCACGGCCCTCACCAAATAATATTGTCCCCGCGCGTTCGTTGCCCTACGGTTAGCGCAAATACCGGCAGCCTCGTGGCTGCTTATGGGTTTCGGCGACGCGATCACGAACACGCGTACCGAGCCAGCGCGAGAAGAATCACTTTTACCGATATGGAATCTGACGAAAGCTTACCCGGCAACGGCGACGTTCGAAGTCCTCGTCCCTCTTGTACCGGCAGCGAATCGCACTAATTACTATTTTATTAGCTAATGATACGCGACTGTTCTTATCGTGGAGCCAACGAAGAAGTGATCTTTCGGCGCGATGACTCGGGAACGCGGAAGCGGAGCGTCCCCCCCTGTCCGCGCTCTTTCCCCGCAGGCGATCCGACCTATCGCGAATAGATGTTCGGCCGGGGCCTAGCCTCGGCGCGACGGTCCCTGGCGATCGGCTATTCCTCGGTTCCCCGGCAGCGGCGTTCGATGATTGGTTGTTTCATCGTGCGGCGATCGACGCGGGCCTATCCGGAAACTGGCCAGGTTTTCCTCCGGACGAGGTGACAGCGAGGCATCGGCGATTCCGTCTACGGTACCGCATGTCCTCCTCTGCATCTCCAGGGTGTTCCTCCTGGGCCGCGTTGATCCCTCGAATTCCGGTGCCGGAGTTTTCGTCGGAGCTGACCGCGTTCCTCTCCTTCGGGGAAACTTTGCTTCAGGTCCTCGCCGGGACCTGACTACGGTCCTGCGAAATCGCGTCGCGCAAATTGGCGCGACGCTCAAAAACATGAGTACTCGCCCATGGGTCTCGCTCGTGCCCAGGGCGAGCGCTCGCTACGGCCCATCTCGCATTTATTCTGCCAGAGGGTGACCCGGTCTTCCGATATCCGGTCTCGGAAGACGTTGGCAATATTGCCACGTCACAGTACATGGACTGACGAGACAACGGTACCGCACAATACGACCGACGCAACTGCAACGCACGGTACTGAGGACGGGCCTGTTTTACGACGGTCAGGTAGAAGAGTTCGATTCCCCGATCGTTTTCAGGCCGGTTTAGGTTGAACTGCGTGTGTAGCTATTGTGTTACGGACTTGTATTTGTGCATGTATATATATTCTTTATTTTTGGTTTTTGGTACATATAGCTAGTTTAAGACCTTGTATATAGTAGCATTAGTTTGCGAACAGTTTAAGGTTCTGTACATAATAGCATTAATTTTTTTGGTATTTTAAGGCTTTGTATATAGTAATTTTAGGGTGATAGATGTTTTTATTTTTTTTTATGTTATAGGTGTACAGTTTAGTATTAGTGTTTTATATGTATCATTGTTATTTTTTTTTACTTCTTTTTACGCACTTACGTATTGTTTTTTTTTTGCATTATAGGTTTAAGTTGCGTATCGTAAGTAGTTAGCCGAGGTTATGCATACGACTACGCGTAGGCTAGTGTATAGCAGAATACTCCAGCTTCGTAATTGTGACCAGTTAGTTTTTTTTTTGTTTTCTTTCGTTCTGACTGGCGTTTTCACTGGTAAGGGGGTACTGTAGCGGACTCTGCACGTGGGAAAGAAAGTTCTTCCGGACGCGGAAATTCTTTCTTTCTTAAGAATGCAGCGTTGTTGGCCGGGTTGAAGGATTGGCCATAAAAACGATGATTGCCAGAACCTTCGTCAGGTCACGTAAAGTCCTTGGCAGTGACGGTTGCCAGATGTGTTAATTCGGGGAAAGAACTTTCCCTGTGTCCTTGAGGGACAAGGGATTTTCCCCTGTTTTTAACCGTTTTCTGGAACTCACTGGCTTGGCCACCAAGAGCAGTCCCCACGATCGGCAGAAAGCTTTTAGCAGTCTTCGAATGCGCATCGTTCTCAAGACGTCATCATTATAACGTATCTCGCTACCTTGTTTTAGTAGAGATAGTTTGTTATATTTGTTGTGAAGCTTTTTCGTTGTTTGTGTTGATTTCTGTTTCTCTTGTTCTGTTTCATTGAGTTTTGTTTGTTATTGTTATAAAATATATATTTTCGTTACCTGTTATACAACATGTGGTTACATCAATAATGCAAAGGCTTCATCTTTAAAATGGGATACCAACTGCCCCCCCCCCCTCCCCATACCATATGCATAACTTTTTTTCGAAAAAACTGTAAGATTTAATTTATATTTAACATGTAATTTATTGTAACACCAACTGTAATGGATCTATTTAAGGGAAGAGCTTATAATAAAAAAACGCAATCGCTGTCACTCCTCATCAAACTCTCCTCTTGATATAACCGCATCGCCACCCGCGGATGAACGCGTTTCGATCGTCCGCGACATCTGTACAATAAAAAAAGTAAAAAAACTGGTTTTGGAATTAAAAAATTGTATATTTTTTCATTTATTTATTAAAAATCTTAATTGTCATTTCCATGCACAATATAATCATGTAATAATATTGATATAATTGTTCGGGTCTTACGCGCGTCACTGCCGAGTAACATTTAATTCGACGTAACCTTGCAATTTATGGACTTCGGCCATTATTTCTCGTCGCAGCTTCGAACACATGGTGTCACATTTTTTTTCTGCTTCATTAGACATTTTTAAAATTGTTTTACGTGTTTCCTTGAAGATGCGCTCCTCCAATTGATTTAATGTTTTCAGAATATGCGCCATTTCCTTGTCCAAGCATGTCTTATTCACTGCATCGGCATCGTTCGTCGGGTATGCCAAACCTCCAAGCTTTCGGTCTCTCGCGTCGAAAGCGTCGCCATTGAGACAAAGCGCACTCCGTCTCACGTAATTCTTGCATGTTGCATCATCCTTATTTGACTCGTTTCGCAACGTAACACCGAACTTGTTGATTGACATCGTGAAACTGTTGAACACGTTCAAAACCATCTTTAATTTATAATCAGACCCGCTTCTCGGAGCTCCTCTATGATTGACATGATTTCGTTATCATGGCCTGTATGTCCAGCAGCTCGCGATGACACAAGCAATCTTATTCTATCCACTAACTCGTTGGGATCATCCCAATGTCCATAATCAATCGCATTATCGGTAACCATCATGTTCTCCGGTAATGTATTCATCAAAGTTGACTTGGGGGCAAACCCTCTTCCAGTGCGAGATCGTGTTTCAAGCAGTGATGCAATTACTGTTGAGTGCTGACAAGAAGGTCCCCGGGGGGCACAGCGGCAAGAGAGGTCTCCAGCTAGCTCCGCCCATCCCCACCTCTGACGCTCCAGTAGTGGCCGCGTGATCACGCCGTTTCGACTGCTTACGTCACACGACGCATAATAGTAGGATTCCCGTATTTACTCGAGTAGTGTGTGTGACTGCTTCGGCCAATAGAACGCTCTAGCCGAAATTGCGTGTGAGCCTAGCCGCGCCCCTTCCAAGCCAACCAATCGGGTGTGCATTCTTGCCTACGTCACCGCATTCCTGCCAGGGCTCTTCTTGTCAGCACTCAACAGTACATGTTTATACTTGTATCCTTTGTTACTCAATGGGGGATTTGCAGCACTATGGTTGCGCCTGTGCGCATTTGTCGTCAGCAGAATACTCTTATATTTCTGTTTGTCAGCATCGGTGTATATCGTATCGTCGGGCATTCTCTTGAAAATTAGTTCGAAAAGGCCAGGCGTTCCTCTGTATTTTACATTATCGATGATTATATTATCTTCCATGTCTACGTCGAAATTCTTATCCCCAAGCATCATTGTATTTTTATCATAGTACACACCATACACGTGGTCAACCTGTTTTTTCTTATCCGTGATAAATAAGTTCAAATATTCCTGCGACAACGGTCCTAGATTCTGAGTCAAATATGTAGTGGCTTCATCATGCTGTTCGGGATTCTCAACAATCTCACGCATTGTCGTTTCGAGAATATTTTGTTCAAGTGTTTCTGCTTCGTCTGTCCATACTTCTTCTGCAGGAGGTTCGGAATCTGGGCAAAGTCGTTTCGATAATCGATGAGGTGTTGGTTTTAAAGGTGTTTCCGCACGTACTCTTTTCAAACCGCGATACCGAGGCGTAGCGTTTAGCACAGACGGCTTTAATCCGCAATATTGGAGTGCGGCGTTAAGCATGGGCGGCTGATGCAATGGGGACTCTGAAGAGGTCTCTCCATGATATTCAGGTGTAGCGTTAAACACGGGCAATTGCTGTTTGGATGTCGACTCTGAAGATGTCTCTTCAGGAATTGGGCTGGGAAATGGTTTTGTGTTTTCAATCAATTCTTTCAAGGGTCTTATCACAGGTTGCAAGCTATGTTCCAACACCGCATCGGTATCAATTTTTCCAACCTTTAGTGCTAAGTATTTTTTTCGTATAGCTTCGCTCGTCTTGGTAATCTCTTTTGTTAACATTTCTTTTTCCCTCTTTTGTTCAACAGAATTTCGACCCATGCTCGATTAGAAACGTTTTAACATTGTTCTACAACCGTTCGATCTCGTTCAATGCCCGTTCGACAACCGTTCTACGTTGAACGTGCACGTTCAACACCCCGTTCGACAACCGTTCAATGCCCGTTCAATGTCGTTTGACAACCGTTCTACACCCGTTTGATGTTCGTTCGATGCCGTTTGACACCCGTTCGACACCCGTTCGATGCCGTTCGACACCCGTTCGACAACCGTTCGACAACCGTTTGATACCCGTTGAATGTCGTTCGACACCCGTTCGACAACCGTTCGACAACCGTTTGATACCCGTTGAATGTCGTTCGACAACCGTTCGACACCCGTTCAATCACGTCACAGGTTGGCAGCCGAATGATGTAGTTATAATATCACATAGTCATTAAATCCTCGTCGATAGCGACCTCTATGCACAGGACTATCCTTGTCTATAACCACAAATCCATAGTTTTGTTGCTAACATTTTGCACACAGTTTGTTAAATTGTCCAAACGTCATATCGGTATTTACGTGATCGTCATACACATGGCGTAAATTCATGTTGTCCTGTTTGAATAGTAGTAAGAGATTGGTATTATCGCGAATCAGGTGCTTTGGAATTCTTGCATACGATTGGCATAGATACAGACTGTCCACTTTTGAATGTCTACCCATGGAAAAGTACTCTCTAATCACATCCTGCTTATCGCACGCCACATCATCAAATATAAATATAGAATTTGGTAGAGCTTCATTAGGTGGAACGACGTCGCTATTGTTTGAAAAAGGAAAGTAGCCAACATTCTCTACGGATGAGAGCAGCTTTTCCAAATATTGGTATTTTGGCTGTTGCAGCGACTTTGAATATACATACACGTTTTCGAATCGCATACCATTAGGGCTTTCCAACAAGCTAATGACAACATTAGTTTTCCCACAATTGGAAGGGCCACACACTATACCGCGTACAGTGTTAGGTAATAATGGTCCATGTCTCAGAACATGATGCATAATATTATCAAACTTTCTGTCTGAAAACACTCGAATTTTCACAGGCTGCCTTACGAACCGCATCGCAGCTGTTGCAACAATAACATGTAAGCGGGGTATGGGGAATATTTATACAAACGCGATCCAGAGATATCAATCAGTCCAGAAATGACTTTCGTACTGACGACACATTGACGGACCACCTATGAAAAAGGATCGTAACTCACACATACGGCGGCAGGGAGCAGGACTTCTAATACCCTAATAAATAAATTACGGTTTGAGTTACATATACCAGGATATCAATTTTGTGGACCCGGCACACGATTTGCAGGAACGCTTGGCTCGCGGCGATCGTGGCATAAATCCATTAGACTCGGCCTGTAGAGAACACGACATTGCATACTCTCAAAACGAAGATTTGACTAATCGTGATAAGGCAGATCACATTTTAGCTGATCGAGCATGTCAGCGCATAACTGCGAAGGACGTTACGTTAGGCGAGAAGACTGTTGCGACAGCTGTTTGGGCCGCGATGAAAGCTAAGACGAAGCTTGGGATGGGGCTCAAGAAAAAAAAGAACAGTGGTAAGAAGAAGAAGAAGACGCGAGTTCTACCGATGGCAAAGCGAGGTGGTTTCCTACCGTTCCTCTAAAATGCATTGTCAGCTATAGGGGCGTTGACGGGCGTTGCTGCTGGCGTAGCGAAGGCTGTGAACGATGCCAAGGCTGCGCGAAAACAGTTGGAAGAATTGCAACGTCATAACCATGCTATGGAAGGTCGCGGAATTTATCTCGCACCCTACAAGAAGGGTACCGGTTTAAGGAAAAAAAAAAGTTCAATCCATGAAAAACTAGGGACACAGCCGATGACAAATGTTCAGCTTGAGGATATAGGAAGAAAGAATATACCATATTTTCGCGGAGTATACATGCGCGATAGTGATACATGCGTGAAACGCAATCGTACCGTAAAATATTTTGATAGCTTTGGTAATTTACGTCCACCTGTGGAACTTATTGCATACTTTGGATCATCCGCAACAATTACTTACAATCATGCACGTTTTCAAAATTTCGATCAAACCATATGCGGACAACTGTGTGTAAAATTTTTCGAGGAAAAATCATTATAAATGCACATTACCGACAAGTACAATTTTATTACATTCTTTACCCCTTTCGCATAAACATGACGCCCTCATCGTTGACACTGACGTTAACGGGTAAGAGCAGCATGCTCGCAGTCCAATACTTTCCCGCGATAGATTTGAGTGGTCATGAATACAAACTAGGTCTCGTGGATTTTGAAACGTTTAACACGATAGCGAACGTCGATGCTCGCAACAATAAATTTTATTTTGGTGAAAATGACGAAGAAATTGTCATTCCCGAAGGATCTTACGAACTGGATGCAATCGATAAGTACTTTAAACCGGAAATACTGCGAAGATATTCCAACAGGCATGATTCGGGGAACGATGAATACCCTCTCGTCATACGTGCTAACAATAATACGATGAAGAGTGAAATATACTGCTCCTATAAGATTAATTTTGAGAAACCTAATAACATAGGATCGCTACTTGGATTTTCTGCAAACCGTATTCTCCCACGTAAAATGTGGCATGAGTCTAACGCTCCTGTGAACATCATAAGCATCAACGTGATCAGAGTGGAATGCAGCATAACAGCTGGTTCGTACAGTCATGACAAACCTGTACACATTATTCACGAATTTTCACCTAGGGTTCCTCCAGGATATAAGATCTCAGAAACGCCGCCGCGAGTCATTTACCTTCCTATCGTCGTGCGAATAATAGACGATTTAGAAATACGTCTGCTTGACCAAAATAATCGTCTGATCGATTTTCGTGGAGAAGAAATCACTGTCAGACTACATGTAAGACGGCGAGATCCCCGCTCCTACGAATAAGTGTTGTATTATGCTTGTGTATAACAAAGCGAACGAACCTCTAATTCCGACTGCTGCAACAAATACATTCATCGACACAGTAAGTCGGGCAAATTATCGTGCCACACCATCGTCGAGGAAGAACCTGCTGAGCTTGCAGAACGTGCGTTTTCTACAATCGTTGGGATTTGTTGTAAAGCAATAATGCCTGACATTCTAGCCATTGGCAATACGCCGACCTCCGATAATCGTATAACCAAGATAGAAGTGCACACGTATAATCCCTATGCAAATACTACTCTCGGAAATAGCGATGAAATAAGAATACCGATACAGCAGCAAGATCTGTATACGCTACCGTGCGAGAGTTTCTTGTACATTGAAGGAAAAGTTATTTTAGCAGAGGCTCCACCTGAAGGAACAAGCAACAATGTTACTCTCGATACCAATTGTGCTGCTTTCATGTTTGATGAAATTCGATATGAACTAAATGGCGTTGAAATAGATCGCTGTAAAAATCCTGGAATAGTGACTGCGTTAAAAACACACGTGTCCATCTCCCCCGGAAGAAGTAAAGCATTGGCCACCGCTGGCTGGTATCGTAAACTGGTTGGCGCAGATTTCAATTTCTGCATACCATTCAATATGCTCTTTGGCTTCGGTGAAGATTATAACAAGATAACCGTTAATGTGCGTCAAGAGTTGGTCTTAATTCGATCACGAAACGATCTAAACGCGTTGAATGGTTCTAGTATTTTAAGACCTAAAATCGAATTATTCAAAGTTCAGTGGCGAATGCCGCACATAAGTCTTGAAGAAGTAACCAAATTGTCGTTACTACGCATTCTCGAGAGAGGACAAATGATACCTATTTCGCTCTTGGGATGTATACGAATATCCACATTTACAAACAACTACGATGCATACGTGGGCCATCAAGACTGTAACACAACTGGAGAAACCTCGCTTCATCATATTCGCATTGCAGAATGATAGGAAGAATCAATTGCATAAGACTGCTAATCAATTCGACGATTGTAAACTGTCAAACATACGTTTGTACCTAAATTCGGAATCATACCCATACGATGACCTAAACTTGGACTTTGAAAAAAATAAGTATGCGGTACTTTACGATATGTACGCAAAATTTCAAAACTCGTATTATGGTGATCGATGCAGTGAGCCGCTATTGGACGAATTAGAGTTCTTATCACGTGGCCCATTTGTGGTCATAGACTGCTCTCGTCAAAACGAGTCTGTTAAAAGTGCTACAATTGATGTCCGCATAGATTTCGAATGCAGAGATAATGTGCCAGTCAACACAGCAGCATACTGCTTGATTATACATGATCGTATAGTCGAGTACAGCCCGTTGACTAACGTAGTGCACAGAATACTTTAACAAGCGGCGATGGTTCATCTAACGTTTGTCGATCTATAAGGCTTCAAGATCGGGTGTAACGAATTCATTGTAAAAGAAGCGGCCATTTTACGGGATGGAAATAAACTATTGCACTGGATATTCGAGCCACCATTTGGGTTCCACCGATTGACTGCTGCCGAAGCACGTCAGGTTCGATGGCTAACGAGAAAACATCATGGAATCGGGTCGATGGACGGATATGTTCCATACAAAGAAGCTGGAAGCTGTTTGAAACTAGCCCTGGAAAATACGCAGCAGATCGTTGTTAAGGGATTGGAAAAGAAAAAATGGCTGTGGAAATTAACTGGAATCGAGGCTCTTGATGTGGATCTAGAGGATGTTCCAAGATTATCGATGTTGCAAAAGGGGCTGCATAGATGTGCATTCCATACTGGCGTATGTGCCGTCGAAAATGTATTTAAACTGTGTAAAATTTATAATGATCAACAAGAATCATATTTTGAATAAAGTATATTATTTAAGAAAGTTTTTTCCGTATTTCTTAAAATAGTATAATATTTCACCCGATGTTGCCGACAAAATGCGCAGTTTGTGGTATAACATTACAAAAAAATGATTACTCGGCAAACTTATTTCTAAGAATTTTTGGTGTAATATTTCACCAGATGTGTTTGCCGAGATTCATGTTCGTTCCTGACTCCAAAGGGGTATAACATTACCAAAAAAATGATTACTCAGCAAACTTATTTCTAAGAATTTTTGGTATCATATTTCATGGGATTTGGAGATTCCTGACTCCAAAGGGGTATAACATTACAACAAAAAATTGATTACTCGGCAAATTTATTCAAAATTTTTTCAAAAAGGGAAGGGGGGGTAGAGAGAGGCTATAAAACGCCATTGTTGGTTGGATCGACAAAGTATCAACTATGTGGTCCGCAACCGTCAACTCTCGCGCTACGCTGCAGAATAATGAGTTCAATCCTCCGCAATTACACACACAGTAAGTACTCCGGCAACCGCTAAAAATGCTATTCAGTATTGTTTTTTTGCAACTGAAAAAAAATAGTCTTTCCTAATTGTTTCATTTCTTATCAGCGCTGATAATTCGGAACAGAGGATCGTGCGCGCGGTGCGTATATTGGGCAGGAGATATCCCTTGACGAATACATTCTACAAATATCTTGACATTGGAGTTCGAATTGGTGGTTGCTGTCACGTCGAGTTGGCTATAGGAAACAATCACGGCAATGAAATTCAACTGTCTATGGCTACCTGGAAAGATCTTCTACGAAAGAAGGAAGACATTCTGCGGAACATTGTCAACTCAGGGAATGCTGTGCATGTTGGTGATATAACTGTGGAGTTCTGTCAGTTAAACGATGATGTAAAGCTTGTAAAATTATCAAATTCGACTATGTGCATACAGATTGCCCAGAAAACGATGAGAAGATTGTTTGATTTAGAATTTTGTATCGATCACATGTACTCTTGGTTATCCGAGAACCTATATTCCGTACAAACAAAATATTGTAAATTTATACAAATAATATCTAATGTTACCGATGATTTTGCAAAAGCCATTGCAGAACATGACGATTTTGAACGCAATTCATTAATAGACACTGAATTGTTAGCTTTAGGCTTAGATGTAATGCTAATAAAATAAAATCAAAAGGATATTTCTCTGACATTTAATGCATGATTTACATTTCCTGTCCCCGAGATTCCTGTTCGTTCCCAAGGGCTATCATATTACATAAAAAAAAATGTCAGGGTCAATCAAATAGCGTCTTAAAAGAAGTTATAATATCTAACCCGATGCGTTTGTCGAGATTCCCTGACTCCTATCATTACAAGAAAAACTGATTACTCAGCAAACTTATTTCTTCGTCTTAAAAGAACTTATAATATTTAGCCGGGTGTGTTTGCCGAGATTCCTGTTCGTTCCTAGGGGTATAACATTACAACAAACTGATTACTCAGCAAAGTGCTCGGTTGCAAAAATGCGAGATTCCCTGATGTCAAAGGGGCATAACATTACAACTGATTACTCAGCAAAACGACCTGTTCCCCCACCACCACTGCAAGAAAGAACGGGCGGGGTCTGAGAGGCGTCTGTTCCATCATTCTCGGTTAGATCGCCAAAGTATGCGGTTCGTGCGCGAGAGGATACCGCTGTGACGTCACAAAAATCCACCGACCACCACTCCTATCCTTTGTGACGTCACTCCCCCGAAAAACATTCGCGAAAAAATCAGGCCTGGACCCCCAACAAATTCGCGATCTCCCAAAAATCCGCGGACCCCCCGAAAAAGACCGCGTCTGGGGGGTGAATCCCGAAAAAGACCGCGTCTGGGGGTGACTCCCGAAAAAACCCCCTCGGTTAGGTCTGGGGTTGACCCCCGAAAAAGACCGCCCGGTTAGGTCTGGGGGGTGACTCCCGAAAAAACCCCCTCGGTTAGGTCTGGGGGTGACCCCGAAAAAGACCGCCCGGTTAGGTCTGGGGGGTGACTCCCGAAAAAGACCGCCCCGGTTAGGTCTGGGGGTGACCCCCGAAAAAGACCGCCCCGGTTAGGTCTGGGGGTGACCCCTGAAAAAGACCGCCCGGTTCGGTCTGGGGGTGACCCCCGAAAAAACCCCTCCCCAGTGGGGAGGGGGAAGGGAGGGGAGGGGGGGGGAGCCCCCCCGGGTTAGGTCTGCCTCGAAAGGTCAATGAACTTGATCCAGAATCGACATATACTTCCTACTCGTTGCTCCGTCGGTAGAATCGCGCTGCATCAATATTGAGCCGTACCCTTCTTTCGACGCGTCAGTGTGGAGTTCGGTCTCCGCATTTGCATTATATAATTTCAACACGGGCTTGTTACTAAGGCTGATTTCAATTGCTCGAATGCAACCCTTTCCTCGTCCTCGAAGCGGAACGGAACATCTTTTCGTAACAAATTCGACAGAGGGCGAGCAATTGAGGAATAGCGCGACACAAACTTCCGAAAATACCCCGTGAGCCCCAAAAAGCTCTGGATCTGTTTCGCGTTTGTCGGCTGTGGAAATTTCGTCACCGCGTCTGTCTTATGAGTTGATGGCTGTACCATTCCGTCTTTTATCACGTGTCCCAAAACTCAACTGTCTCGCGTAAAAACTGACATTTATCCCAATTAATCCGAAGTCCAGACTCACTCGCAATGTTTAAAGTCCTTTGTAACTTACGCAAGCCCTCATCACAATCAGCAGACGGTATTATTATGTCGTCCATGTATGTCAGTACGGTTCCGTCATCTATTAGTTCCCGAAACACAGCGTTGATGAATTTTTGAAAGACAGCCGGCGAGTTGCACAGGCCAAATGGTACCCTCAGAAACTCGAACTGATCCACGGCAACGTGAAAAAATCCGTTTTCTAAGTCCATTGTCGTGTATATCTTAGCACACTGTAAGCGATCTAATTGATCCTCCACCAATGGAAGTGGGTAACGATCCTTTATAATTTTTCTGTTAAGTTGACGATAGTCTACGCAAATTCTATAAGTGCCGTTCTTTTTTTTAACAATTACCACAGGACTAGCGTATTCTGAAAGTGACGGTCGCACGATTCCATCCTCGATCCACCTGGAAATTTGTTGATTTACGATTTCTTTCTCTGCTGGAGAGAGCCGTCGTGCTCTTTGATATATCGGTATATCATCCTTTAAAATTAATTTCATCTGAATACCGACGTCACGAGTTTTAACCGATCTATAAGCGTTGATCATATTTTCCACTGCGTTCCGATGCTCACTATTTACGATATCTGATACGTCGACTTTATTTACTTCGTGCTCTATGCTAAATATATCTGATAAATCCGCACTTTCTTCGTAGTTTTCAAATGCTTTTCTAATTGTAATTTTCCGAGACTTTATTGTCAATTCTACCGTGTTTAGGAAATCAGTGCCGATAAGTAAATCATGTCGCATTAACACGTCCGAAATTACCTGTACTTTAATTGGATAACCGTTTCCGTCGATCAAAATGTTCGCGCTAAACTCGCCTAGTGTTCTATTTTCATCCAAACTGATTCCTCGAAAACAGACCTCTTTTTTAGATAAAGGCGGAGCACCGATTCGAATATAACTATCTGCACGCATTAAACACATGTCACTGCCCGTATCGATCAAAGCGACAATCTCGTGACCGTTAATTGTTACATCTTTTACGAATTTATCTTTGTTATTACCCTGAGTTATTGTCGCGCAACTATCTTTAACCGCATTATCCTTCTTTTTCACGCATTTCGCCGCCACGTGCCCACGCTCGCCACACGCAAAACACGTTACACCATCGGCTTTCGTCGCACAATTTTTAAGTACATGGTTCTCGGAACCACACCCGTAACACTTTCTTACAAACCGCCCTGCATCCCTGCTTTCCGGCCTCTGCTTGTTCTCGGTTGACAATGTTGAATTGGCATCCTGCTGCATTTTCCGCTCTGTGTTCTGCCCGCCGAACCGCAGCGATATCCTCTCGAACGCCTGCAGCAGGTCGGCCGTATTTTCAAACTTGTGCATCCAAGCCTGATCCCGTAGTTGACGGTCCGGTATTCCTTCGATGATGTTTTCAACAATTTCCTCATCGTCGATCGGCACGCGGTTTCCCAGAATCACCTTGTCGTGCACGTATTCACTAAATGTTTCGCTTTTCTTCCAAATACGTGCATCGAATTCTTTTTTCCTTGATGCCTTGGTGATCCGCTGGTTGTACATCTTCCGCATTTCCACGAATATTTCTTCGAGATTCATTTCGATGAATTCTGGCTTCGAATGAAACCATTCAACTGCTTTGTCTTTTAATCTTGAACGAATCACTACCTTCATCTCGGCATCATCTAAGCTGTACGTGTTTTTCAAGAGCTGCGATTGCTTTTCCCACATTTCATACGTCCCGTGCTTTCCTTCAAACGTATTGAGAAGCTCGGCGATTGTTTTTATATCCGCCCTACGCGCTCTTCTTACTGGTTCCTGGTTCTGGGTTTCACGAAATCCTTGCGTTCCGCGAAGCCATTCAATTTCACGTCTCACAAATTCCAGTTCTCGTTCTGCGAGATCCCTTTCTCTTCGTAGTAATTCAACCTCGTGCAAAGTTTGTGCTCTCGATGTATTGGACACATTCTCTTCCCTGACCATACCGCTTGCTGAGCCCACGGTCTCCTCCAGTTCGGTCATCCATTCACCCGACGGATCTGCAGACATCAGTCTGCTTATCAACTCGGCCTTTGATCCTGTAGTGGTCAAGTTCATAGAGTCCAGCTTTTCTTTCAGCTCTGCTACCGTGAAGCCACTAGCCGTCCTCTTCGCCAGACTCATTGCATATAATATTAGGTCTCCGTCACGCAAATTAACCTCGTACACAGCACAATTTACGCACTTCGCACCCGCACACAGCAAATATTAGATGCACTCGCACCACCCGCAATTCAAACTTGGACGAGCCCCCAAAAATAAAGGATTTAATGTTTTAAATCGTACAACATATGTCAATCAACGTTTGTGTATCGAGAACAACTGATTACAAAACATTGGAAACTATTTTAAGACAGTGGACATTCGATCTCACGCACATTCACACGCATTCACACATCTTCGCACACGTTCACACTCAGAGATGCCGCAATGAAATGAGTGCCGATCGCGAGATCTTTGACAGCGAGAAGAAAGCTCGCTGTTTCGATTCTCGGCTCGCATCACAGGGAACCATTTCCCGATCCATATTCCCACACATATACATATATATTTTTCTATATTGCATATACAGGGTGTCCCAAAACGACTGCGTAAGCGGGAAATGGGAGGTTCCTTGGGTCATTTGAAGCGACATTTTCCTTAGCAAAAATGGCGTCCGCGGCTTTGTTTAGGAGTTATTAACGAAAAACACGGACCAACCAGAGCGCGCCTAGTCGCTCGGTGGCACGGTCAGCGCGGCGAGCCGAGGGGAGCAGAGTGTTGTCGGCACGCCGCGATGTAACAGAACAGTTTCTCGATTATGTCCCGATTTCGATGAGCTTTGGATATGTTGTAAAGACCACGATTCTGAACAACATTTCCCTTTAGACTTTTTGCCTCGCGTCTTTAGTTTACGAGATATTTGTAAAAACTTGTAATTGAAAATGCTTCGAAATGTGTGTCACTGTCACTGGGTCATTCGGTGACGAACTGCACAGATGTCTTCAGGTATACGACAGTACAGAAAGCTAAGGGTTGTACGGTCAGGTCAACGAACTGTACAGCTGATGGTAGATAGCAGGTATACGACAATCGCATGTTTCGCTTTTCCTGCAGATTTGTACGCAGAGTCGATGGGTTACTGTTCGAAAACGTCGTCCGGCAAGAGGTAGAAATGTCAGGTCGGCGTGGCGTTTTAGGGTCCCTATTGTCCTATGCCTCCCTTAAGAAACTTTCTAAAAGAAAGACGGACGACGTTAGTAACCCATCGACTCTGCGTACAAATCTGCCGGAAAACCGAAACATGTGATTGTCGTATACCTGCTATCTACCATCAGCTGTACAGTTCGTTGACCTGACCGTACAACCCTTAGCTTTCGGTACTGGTTTTACAAATATCTCGTAAACTAAAGACGCGAGGCAAAAAGTCTAAAGGGAAATGTTGTTCAGAATCGTGGTCTTTACAACATATCCAAAGCTCATCGAAATCGGGACATAATCGAGAAACTGTTAGTTGTCTGTTACATCGCGGCGTACCGACAACACTCTGCTCCCCCCGGCTCGCCGCGCTGACCGTGCCACCGAGCGACTAGGCGCGCTCTGGTTGGTCCGTGTTTTTCGTTAATAACTCCTAAACAAAGCCGCGGACGCCATTTTTGCTAAGGAAAATGTCGCTTCAAATGACCCAAGGAACCTCCCATTTCCCGCTTACGCAGTCGTTTTGGGACACCCTGTATAAGCTAGTGTTTTGTAAATTATTTGCTTACGTTCTTTCTAATCGCTTTTCTAATCTATTTCTCGAGTACAATGAAGCGTAGTGAAAATAAAACTCATTATAAAAAATGTATCTATCCATTGTGTGGTTTAACAAACCGTAATACAGCGGACAGTATTTTTTTTCATTCATTTCCAACACGAGATAATGATCGGTGCATAACGTGGCTGATTAACTGTGGTTTAGATGATTGGGTGGAAATGGAAATGCGTGATAAAAAATGACAAAAAACGTATGTGTGCAGTCAACATTTTTCTAAAAATTCTTTTCACGCGTCGGGTAGACTGCGCAAAGATGCCGTACCGTAACTTTTTTATCCGTCCGATATAAATAATAATAGTGTTAGCACTGGATCAGACGCTATGTCTGTCCAAGATGACATTTCATCAATACAAAGCTGTAATGGTTTGGAACAGCAGCTAATGGAAACCCAAATGCAATTAGAGCAAGGGAAGAAATAATATAATATTCTTCGCTTGCAATGGCGGGTAAAGTGTAAGGCGATAAATCTGTTGCAAAATAAGCTTTCTTCAGGCAATATTGACGATACATGTTTGAAGAAAGCAATTTCTAAAAGAATATCCGGGTATTTATTAACATTTGTTATTCTTATTTTATTTAAACCAAAATCGTGGCGAATTTTTTCGAAGAAGCAGCAACAGTTATGCATGACAATGCACTACACTTCTCCCGTTTTGTATCATAAAATGCGTGATATTTTTGGTTTCCATTTGCCAAGTCCAGCCACAATTATTCGATGGTTCGGAAAAATTGACATTTGGCCAGGCATTTGCCAAAATTTATTTAAAGCGTTAAAATTAAAATCAGCGCACATGGAAATTGCAGATCGTAATTGCATTCTTGTATTTGATGAAATGGCCATCAAAAAGTGTCTCGATTTCCACCCAAAACGGCAGGTCATTGAAGGTTTCGAAGATTTAGGATTTTTGGATAGAAATGTAGCTGTGGGTACACAGGTTCTTGTATTTATGATACGAGGTGTAGTGTATTGAACACTTACTGTCCGTCCACCACAAGAAGTCTCTTGGTAGGAGTTTCACATCAAATGGACAACAAACCGTCCGATTGGTCTGAGCGGCAGGGGCTCGAGTCGCGTCACACGCATTGTCGGTTCTAACGAGCTATTGGCTACAGCGCTCACACACACTAATCGGATCGTGTGACGAAGAGAGTGAATAGACTCTTCCAAACCGAGTGAGATAATGCGAAGCGAGCGATCCAGTAGCGTAAGGACAGAATCAAATGTATCCTACGACGTTAAACATCCCCGCGCTGAGCCACTCTCAGCATCCAAGAGGAACGTGACTTCACGCATATTCTGTATTAGAAACTTCTAACTCGTTGTCAGTTAAAATTTTAATTTAACGCTACAGATCAGAACAAATGAGAAATATTTTCGAACTACAGCTTTCAATTTTGTCCAATATGTATATGTTCCCTAATACTAAAATTATTAATTTCTTGAAAATGAATAAGTAACGATCATTCGTTTAACACATTTCTATCATACGGAAGAGTAAAAAATAGATCGATTGTAGCTGTTCTGCAGATTCATCCTATTTTTAATGGTAATTAAAGTTTAATTTTCGCGGTAGATACAGATACAAAAACCTCTGCAATACTGATCAAACAGACTGCTTTAGCAATTTCGACCAATTTATAATATAACATTTGTAGAAGTTATATGAATTTTATCTAATTTTTGTTGTAACTTATTGAAAGACGTGTCAATCGTGAATTATGTGTTACATTAAATATAAATATAACATTAAATGTAATTTAAATGAATTAATGCATTTTTAAAGTACATTTTGAAGTCCACTTAAACGTTAAATATCGACGATAGGTCAGGAAACTTGTATCTCGAAAATAAACAAGTCCTACTACTGTGTAGCGTGTGACGTCAGGATCTTGGAGGTCGTGAATACGGGAGTGGAAATAGTGGGGAGGGGTGGAGCAAGCGAGAGATCCCCCCGGACCCCTCAGCCGTCTCGAGGGACTTCTTGTGGTGGACGGACAGTACATAGTACAATGTGTGTAAGTGTAAGAGTATGCATGGCTATGTGAGTAAACACGAGTGAGCTGGACGTGAGAGAGTCGTTGCGCGGAATTCGGCAGTACGCTCGAACACCTCGTGAAGTAAGCGCCTGGCTAGCATTGTAAATACCATTCTTATTAACCATTAAATAAATGTATTAAGTTGTAACCATTTAATACTGCTAAACATCACAATTTGGCGACGAGGAAAATCGGGAATCTTGATAGGAGAGTGTATTTAGCAAACGGGAAAGCCAGTGCGAATAAAATTATTGTGTGGCAATAGTCTACACGCATGTCGTCGGAAAGTGATTCTAGTGTGAAACCTAGTGCTGACTCGGAGATAAAGAAAGCAAAAGTTTCGTGGGTGTACGAATTAAAAAAGGAAGAGCTGATTGACTATCTGGGAAAAAACCAAATCCCATTTAGTTCACTCGCGACGGTAGACGAACTACGGAAATTATTGGTTAAAAGTTTAAAAAGGAAAAAGGAAGAGAAAATTGGGGCACGTATTAACGAGCGCACGCGAGAAGATAGTAGCAGCAGCGAAATGGAAGAAAGCAGAGGTCGTGAGTGGGAATTCGACGTAAACAAAGACGACTGGGAGGAATATACAGAGCGTATGGATATGTATTTCGTCGCGCGGGACATTACTGATGCGAAGAAGCAAACAGCAACATTGTTGACAAAAGTAGGAGCAAAGATGTACAAATTGATCCGGAATTTGTGTTCACCAACTAAGCCGTCTACGAAATCATACACGGAGCTCGTGAAATTGATATCTGACCACCTATGCCCGAAGCCGTCAGAGGCGATGGAACGTTGTAATTTCCATGATGCAAAACAAACCTCGACGGAGACAGTTGCGGATTTCGTCGCGCGGCTGAAGGCGTTAGCTTTGCATTGCAATTTCAAAGCCTTGAATACGGCGCTACACGATCAGCTGATCTGTGGATTACATGACCACGACGCGAAGGCCCTATTGTTTAAAGAAAATGAATTATCATTTGAACAAGCTTATAAAATAGTTATTTCTCACGAGTCGGCAGAGAAAAATGCAACGCATACGGATAAAATGAAACAGCGGCAGAGCAATAGCGAAGTAAACGCTTTAAAAGTAATGAGCTCAAGTAGGGGGTCACGCAGCCGATATCCACCAAAACAAAAAGAAAAATCGAGAACGTTCCACCCTAACAAGCAACGAGGCGGAGACGAGCGGAAATTCGAGAAGAACGACAACAGAGGTGAAACTAATTGCTACTGCTGCGGTAAACCTAATCACTTCGCAAGAGAATGTGTACACCGGTTCAAGAGTTGTAACAAATGTCAGCGGAGAGGTCACTTGGATGTTGTATGTCGGAGCAGAGGTAATACAAAGAGGCATATGCATTGGCACGAAGTGACAGAGGGCGACGATGAAGTGGAGACCGGAGATTTCCTGCTTATGGAGGTAACCGAGAAGTACGATTCAATAAATTTTACAGACTTTAGAAACGCTGCTGCAGAGCCGATGTATTTAGATGTAAGCGTAGGCGGAAGAAAGCTTAGAATGCAAGTAGATTCGGGCGCATACGTATCGGTAATATCAAAAAATAATGCAGAGAATTTTTTTCCGAATGTTAAGTTAAGTAGTACGGATATGGTATTGAAAGCATACGGTAATGTTCCACTCCGCCCGGTGGGAGTATTCGAAGATATTTGCGTTAATTATAAGGAGAAAACAATGAAATTGAAACTCTATGTTATGCCAGAACCAGAACCGACCCTTATAGGTAGATGCTGGCTAGCCGCTTTAGGCTTATGGCCATTATTTAAAGATACAGATCAAATAGCTAGTATTGGAAATTTTCAGAACTTGGAAAGTAATAGGATTAACAAATTAATCGAGAGTTTCAACGTGAAATTTCCGGTCCAGGTCCGGGTATGTATAACGGCGAAATGTTGAAGCTACGCTTGAAAGAAGGAGCTGAGCCGCAAGCTCTTAAAGCGAGACCGTTACCTTTTGCATTAAAAGATAGAGTAAAAGCGGAAATTGATCGCTTAGCTAAGCTGGGCCACCTAGAAAAAGTAGAATTTAGCGAATGGGCAACGCCCATAGTGCCAGTAATTAAGTCAAATGGATCAGTGCGTATTTGCGGTAATTTCAAACTAACGGTCAATCCTTGGTTAAAAAAAATCAAATATCAATTACCGTTGATAAATGAAGTATTGGCAGACCTAGGACGTGGCGAGCAGTTTTCTGAAATTGATTTGACACACGCGTATATGCAAATACCGGTTGAAGTATCGTCATGTGATATATTAACAATTATAACGCATATCGGTTTATTTCGTTACGCGAAATTAGCCGAAGGGGTATCGGCGGGGCCAGAAGAATTTCAGCGTATTATGGAAGAGGCGTTAAGAGGTATAAAAAACATAAAAATTTACTTGGATAATATTTTTTGCACGGGCGAGACTTTTGAAGGGCATTTAGCTACCTTATACGAGGTTTTTGAAAGACTTGAGAGTAAAGGGTTCAAGGTAAATATCAATAAGTGCAAGTTTTTCAAAGATGAAATTGATATCTTGGGGTTCACGATTGACAAAAATGGAATACGTAAATCAGCTGAAAAAGTTAGAGCCATGATCGACGCCCCTACGCCGAAAAATGCGAAACAATTATTGTCATTATTAGGTTTAATTATTTACTATGATAGATTTTTACCTAATCGCGCGGAGCGCCTTGCGCCTCTGTATAATGCGACAAAAAGCGAAAAGTTTGTATGGTCGAAAGAATGCCAAGAAGCATTTAAATGGTTAAAAAACGAACTCGTTAAACCAAGAGTGTTAGCGCATTATGATCCAAACGTGAAATTAATGTTAGCGTGCGATGCGTCGTCATACGGATTATCAGCAATACTTTCGCATATGTATAGTGATGGCACTGAAAAGCCTTTGGCATATGCATCTAAGATTATTCCAGAAAATGAACGACATAGAGCACCTATCGACAAAAAAGCGGGAGCTATCATTTTTGGTTAAAAAAAATTCTATAATTATGTCTTTGATCATGAATTCTTGTTGCGGACAGATCATAAGCCGTTGATCTATATTTTTGGCCCAAAGCAAGAGATTCCACTAACGATTGCAAGTAGATTACAGAGATGGGCATATTTTGTATCGAAATTTAACTATAAAATAGAATATATATCATCGGCACAAAATGGAAACTGTGACGCGTTGTCGAGATTACCCGTGGAGGATAAGACACAGGTGTTTGATACCGAGTTTACTTGTTTGAATTATATAAGCGAAGGCTTCCCAGTGTTGAACTCCGTCACAGTACAGTCGAAAACAAAAAAAGATAAAATATTGATAAACATTATTAAGTATATAATGAATGGGTGGCCAAACGAGAATCAACTCTCGGACAAAGAAAAATGCTATTGGCGCAAAAGGAACGAACTTTCTATGGATAAAGGTTGTATACTATGGAGTTATCGAGTAGTGGTACCACAACTCTTGCAAGCCAAGGTTTTACGGGAATTGCACGCATCGCATTTCGGAATAATAAAAATGAAAATGTTAGCTAGATCCTATGTCTGGTGGCCGACGCTTGACAGAGAGATAGAGGAATTGAGTGGATCATGTAAAGTTTGCGTGAGAGTACTAGAAAACAGCCTGCAAAAATTTTGTCAACACTTTGGCCATGGCCCGATAAATTTTGGGTTCAAATTCACAGTGATTATTGTGGTCCATTTCACGGGAAAATGTTTTTGTTAATTATAGATGCGCATTCAAAATGGCCAGAGGTTTTCGACATGGGTAATAATACGACCGCAATTAAAGTAATAAGCAAATTCAAAGAGTTATTTGCACGTTATGGTCTAGCCCTACACCTAGTCACTGACAACGGGCCACAATTTACAAGCGCTGAATTTCAAGATTTTGTGAGTCGATCAAACATAGCTTTTCTCCACCATATCACCCAGCCACAAATGGAGCCGCGGAAAATTTCGTCGGGACGTTTAAAGACAAAGTATATAAAATTGTAAAATCCGGAAAAACTTTAGAGTATGCAGTCAATTTATTTCTATTCGATTATAGATCGACAGAACACTGCACGACTGGTCGCAGTCCGGCATACTTACTTTACAAAAGAGAGATCCGTACAAGATTTAGAATTCTCAAACCGGAACCAGCTTTAACAATGGAGGAAAAGCAGTTTAACCAAGCAACGAAGTGTAACTCAAACCGTAATGTATCGTTTGTAAAGGGAGAGCCAGTACTTGTAAACAATTATAAAAACAACGCGATGCAACGAGTCGAGGCGACAATTGTACAAAAATTGACTCCCGTTACTTATAGGGTTGAATTAGCTCCAAATGTCGTCCGAAAACGACACGTGAATCAAATAATAAAGTTCGATAAGTCACCGAAAGTGTTATCAGATGTAACATTGCGGCGTTCAGAGCGATTAGCAAACCAAGCCAAATGATTTTGTAAAGGGGAGGAAGTTGTAGTGTATTGAACACTTACATAGTACAATGTGTGTAAGTGTAAGTGTATGCGTGGCTATGTGAGTAAACACGAGTGAACTGGACGTGAGAGAGTCGTTGCGCGGAATTCGGCAGTACGCTCGAACACCTCGTGAAGTAAGCGCCTGGCTAGCATTGTAAATACCATTCTTATTAACCATTAAATAAATGTATTAAGTTGTAACCATTTAATACTGCTAAACATCACACGAGGGCTGTTCACTAATTGGAAACAACCATTGGCTTTCTTTGTATCAAAGACTAGTGTTAAGAAACATGATTTATCAATTATTCTAGATGAAATATTAAATGCATTGCATGAGACAGGTTTGAAAGTCAGAGCAGTTGTTTCCGATCAGGGAAGTAGTTATCAAAGTGTAGCAGATGAACTTGTTTCTCTTGAACAGCTATTTTTTATAAGAAATGGTGAAAAAATTTATTACATTTTTGATTATCTACATTTATTTAAGAGTATTAGAAATAATTTATTAAATTATGATTTTTCTATTAGCGGTTCTATAGTTTCGTGGCGCGATGTAGTTGTTGAGCGTTACCGCGATGACGATACGCGGTTGCTCTAGTTCGGTTTCGAATTAACGAAATTCAAACTGGGTTGAGAAGAGTAAAGATGTAGACGTTTTGGTTCACAAATGTTCGTTTATTGCAAACGCTAATACGGTCACGACGGTTACACGGTATGACGTTCGATATTGTGTTCGACGCTAAGTTCGATTCGATGATCGGCCAACGATAGATTGTTCGGTAAGATCCGTTCCGTTTGCTTGGTGATGCCGTTCTGTCTTTGCTCCCTCCGTCTCAACGCGTTGTCCCTTCGGAGCAATTTTCCGTCCAATCGCATAGGCCGTTGTTCGCGGGTGGTGATTTTAGAAACGGACCTTGGATTGGTGGATAGCGGTGTTAAAAACTCGGTGGATTGGTTGTTATTATACGGAAACGCCCTTGTCTGCATGGACTCGCAGGTACTGAGGGTAACGAGGGGGTGAGAAGGAATTGGCAAGACAATTTTAGCAATTTTTATGATGACCGTAGCGGACAATAAACCAAAAAAAGGTGCTTGGGACCTAATAAGGCATGCTCAGCGAATGGTCGCGATGGATGAGAAGGTTGCCGGCTGACAAGCAGATGAGCTAGGCTCGAAATGTGCAAAGATTGGAAACGGAATAATGATGTCCCTTGACTTTAAGGTCTATTGTTGCTAGGTCATAAAACTCGGTACGGTAGGTTGTCGATTGCGGGCCTTTAACGGACCCTTTCCGGATTAAACTACAGAAAGCCCGGCCTGCGGGCCATATGACGGCAAAGAAAACGTTCGGTTCGGTTGTCATTAAGAAAAAGAAGTATACCGTAAAACGGTCTTTGAAAACAGCGAAACATGCGATGGAGGTAACTACGTCTCAACAGTAGTACTTCTCTGGAATTTAGAGAAAGATAAAATTACGCGAGCAGCTTACAAATTATTCCATAAACACGTTTTTCCAAATTCTTTTGATAAAATGAAGTGTAAGCTTGCTCCTCAAGTTTTTAGCAAAAGAGTGTCAGCTGCTATATTTACCGCGTCATATAACTAGTAGCATTAATACAAGTACTATACAACACACAGCTAGTTTCTTTGACACGCTTAATGATTTGTTCGACAATTTAAATAGTCGATCTGCCAGTGATCCAAATCCCATGAAGCGTGCTATTTCGCGTAATAATAACATTGAACAGCATTTAATTGCTCATGTTACCAACGTGAGCAATTGGTTTGTACTTACGTCTAACGGTCGTAAAACACCTCCATGTTTTTTGGGATTACCATATGGCCCTGGCCATAGAGAAGGCCGGGGTGGTGCGAGTCGGGTGGACTGCCGCACGGGTGGTAGTGCTGGCGGCTCGGCCGCTGCAGTGCTTCCACTGCCTTGCCGTAGGGCATGTTCGGCAGCGGTGCACTGCGGCGATAGACAGGAGCGGGCACTGTCTATTTTTGCAGAACATAACGTAGCTTTTCGTACAATTGATCATTTAATTCCTGTGTTAAAAGATATTTGCATGGAGCCAAAAGTTGTGCAGGATCTTTCACTTGCTCAGCATAAGTGTTGCAAAATTGTTACAAATGTACTAGCCAAACGCGAATTGCAAAAAAATGACTGAATGTTTAAAAACAACTAAATTTTCTATTTTAATTGACGAGAGCACAGATATTTCAGACATGAAATTAATGTGCGTTCTTGTAAAGTTCGTGACACCTATTAATAAAAAAGTCATTACACAGTTATTAGATTTATTACCATTAGATTGCACCGATTGTACCGCGAGTAGAATTTTTCAAATTTTTAAAAATTTTGTAGAGAAAAAAGAAATTCCCATTAAAAACATAGTTGGATTGTCGTGCGACAATGCATCAGTAATGGTAGGTTGCAATAATTCTTTTAGTTCACATTTAAAAGTAGAAATACCAAATTTAATAATGTTAAATTGCTTATGTCACACTTCCGCGCTTATTTCTAGTAAAGCGTGTGATAAGTTACCTTCTTCGTGTGAAGGTTTAATTAGAGGAGTAGCGACTTATGTTTCGGGCAGTGCAAAGAGATGCGCAATTTTGAGTGAATTTCAAGATTTTTTTGACCTTCAACGCAAAAAAATTTTGAAATTATCAAACACGAGGTGGCTTTGTTTGCATAAATGTGTTGTTAGATTGGTTGACAATTGGAATGCTCTAAAACATTTTTTTATCCTAGCTGTAGTTGAAGACAAATTAAAATCTGCCGAAATTATTTTAGAATATTTAAATGATGACAATATTAAAGGATGCATATTATTTCTGAAATATAACAATTAATAAATGATTTCGGCGCTACGGTTCGATCATTTGAAAAATAAAGTAAATTAATCAAAAGCAATTTTGCTAATAGTCACAAAAAATCGACGTTTCGGTGCTGATTTGCACCATTTTCAAGATAATTTTTGAAATTGCGTCTGTAAGAAAAATGAAAAAAGAATTTTTAGAAACCAAAATAAAATACAATTTTCACAATAACAACTATTGTATGTTTAAATGTACCCAGATAGCACGTACGTCCTTTGGACGTCCGTTTTTTGTCCAATTTACGTCCATACGTCCGACGTCCGTTGCGGACGTCCCTCGGACATCCATTGGACCTAAATTTCGGTTGTCCCAGGGACATCCGTTTTTTATGTCCTAAGGACATCCGTGGGACCTAAATTTCGGATGTCCCACGGACGTCCGTTTTTTACGTCCTAAGGACGTCCGTGGGACCTAAATTTCGGCTGTCCCAGGGACGTCCATTTTTTTCGTCCCAGGGACTTCCGTTGGACATGAATTTCGGACGTCCTACGGACATCCGTTTTTTACTTCCTAAGGACATCCGTGGGACCAAAATTTCGGATTTCCCAGGGACGTCCATTTTTTTCGTCCCAGGGACTTCTGTTGGACTTGAATTTTGGTTGTCCACAGTAAAGTGCTCAGGGCTTTCGTACGGACAATGATGCTCACTTCTCATGCATGAGACATATTTATATACAACAATATACATATATGTATTTATAGCAATGTCTTTTTTTTTATTTATATACATACACTTATATGTATATATATTGTTATAACTATTTATAACAATATATTTACTTATATACATATATTTACTTATATACATATATTTACTTATATACATATATTTACTTATATACATATATTTACTTATATACATATATTTATTTATTTACATATATGTATACGGTCCTTGCTTCGCTGTGTTCAGCTGTGTCGTACAGCTGTACGGTACCATCGAAGCAAGCGATGATCGGTAAGAAAAGCGACGATCGATGAAACAAGCGACGATCGAATGCGGGAGAAGAACGCACCATTGCGTTGCTGTATGAAAAATCAGTCTTGTGCGAGTGCTTCAAGAACGTGCTTCAGAAATCTCCTGTGATAAATTCATCGTTACCATATCATCGTGTAATACATATTATCGGATTTACTTCATATTTAGACAAGTAAGTATTTTCATTGTTATTATTTGTTACCGTTAGTGTTTTCGCTTACGTCATTCAGTTAAATTATTTTATATAGTTACGCACATCATTGATTATACTCACTTTAACTTAGAATAACTTTTTTATGAATGGACCAAACGACTTCAATTTCTCTGTAAGGCATTCTGTATATGCATTCTGAAAATTTCATTGAAATTGGTTAATTGGTTTACGAATTATAAACGGACAAAAGTAATAAAAATGGCACTTATAGACCGAAAATCATGATAAATTGCAATCTTTACTACTTTTGATCGTTTATAATTTGTGAACCAATTCCAATGAAATTTTCAGAATTTATATAATTTATACGAGTTTACAAAACACATGTTTTAAATTTTCGTTATTGGCCTAGCTGAAAAAGTTGTACAATTCAATTTTTACTATGGTTTGTCACAATTCCGACCAAATGCATTTTTTCAACTTATTTATTACACGTCATTTACTAAACTAATTCTAGCCTTACAGAGAAATTGAAGTGGTTTGGTCAATTCACAAAAAAGTTATTCCAATTTAAAGTGTGTGTGATGAACCCCGCGGCATACACTGTAAAAATATTTCTTGTATATTATTCAATTATAAATTTTGCAGATCCTGCGACGACGTGAAATCGTGGAGTTTGTAAAAGACGGCACGGTGGAGGCAGTACCCTCTTCGTGGCTGATAGGGAATTATTACCATTGGCCCTCGTTACCGCATGAAAGCGTACAAGGAAGTGAACAAATGCTGGCCAAAATACGCAATTAAATATTTAAAAAATGGCACTTTTGGTGAGTTAAAGATTTTATACTATGGTGAAACTATAATAATTACATATGTATAATTTAAAAATGCTTTCAGATGATTATGTAAGGGCAAGGACCAAGGCGAAAGTGGCTGAGGACAGTCTAGTAGGGAAACGCAAAATTTTACAACTTGGAATCGGTGTTGCCTTCGCCTCCGGCGCTCATACGACGCTACGAGCTAGGTACGTAAATAAAAGATTTTATGCTTTTTTATGATAATTGCTTAATTTCTTTCAATAAATAATTATTATATACATGTATAAACCATGATTATTGTTTTCAGGTACATGCAGTAGGACAATCGACCAGATATACAGTCGGTGTGAAAAGTATTCGTACACCTTCTAAAACGAATAACTTTTCAAAATTCGACCCAACAGCTTGAGTTTTTTTGAGACGTTAGAAGGATTAGTTTACTAGCTAATATGTAAATAATTTTTTTTTATTATTATTGGTCGTAATTGCGAAAGAAAAAGTAAAGGTCACGATTTTTAAATTTTTTATCTGTGCCTGTAGTGAAAATTTATAAGGTGCATTTGGTAGGTATAAGTAAGTTATATACATATACAAAGTTTCATTGAAATCGGTTGACGCATAAAAAGCTATGGGCATTGTAACATGTAAAAATCTTTGAATTTAGGGTTTTCGAATCATTTAAATTGCGGATTCTTACAATTTTTGCTATTTTCAATCATTTATATTTCGTAACAACCTCGATCGATTTCGATGAAACTTTGTACATGTATATAACTTACTTATACCTACCAAATGTACCTTATAAATTTTCACTACAGGCACAGATAAAAAATTTAAAAATCGTGACCCTTACTTTTTCTTTCGCAATTACGACCAATAATAATAAAAAAAAAATTATTTACATATTAGCTAGTAAACTAATCCTTCTAACGTCTCAAAAAGACTCAAGCTGTTGGGTCGAATTTTGAAAAAGTTATTCGTTTTTAAAAGGTGTACGAATACTTTTCACACCGACTGTAATGCTGTTTCATTTTTGTTTCGAAGAAACTTGCCAGTGTTTTTCTTTTTAAATTGATTGTACACGCTGGTCAGTTTATTTTGACCTTTTATATAGTTTTAAATAAGTTATAAATTTTAAGTTTATATTAAAATAATTTATAATTATGAATATATGTATTTAGTTATAAATATTATATATATATACTTTATTGGTTCCCCTAGGGGTTACAATGCTCTCACACACCTCTTGCCTCTTCCTCTACATTCCCTCCTCCTTATTCTAACCTTAACCTAACCTTAAACTTAAACTTACTATTAAGAATTAAAATTAAAATTAAAATTATAATTATATACATTAAGCTTAAAACTATAGAGAGAGAGAGCACCTATTTACAAAAGAGATCCTTAAAGCTACCTTAAAACTACCTTAGTACTACTTCTTACCCCCCTGCCCTTGGACCCCCTCTTCCGGTCGCTCTCCATTCACTCCATTCCCTTCTCCTTCCTTCCCCCACCCACTCCCACAGCCACCCATTCTTCTTTCACACTCACTTTCTCTCCACTCCTCCAACCTTCTCAACCATTTCTCCCCTCCACCTCCGTCATCCAACACTTCCCCCATCCTCTCCTGCCATCCACTCCCCTCCTCCAACCTCATACACACCTCCCATACATGCTCCCACGTCTCAGTCTCCCACCCACACACTCTACACATTCTCGCATCTTCCTCCAACCAGTATCTCCCTCCCCTCATCCCGTTCCCCAACCTAAACTTCGCCATCCTCTGCCACCTATTCTCCCCCCACCCCTTGCCCAGGTACCCCGGCAACCCCTCTCCTTTTACCATCCCGTACCATTTATTATAACTCGACATCCTTATCCTCTCCTACCTCTCCTCCTTCTGGCATTCCTTTTCCCACTTTACCAACTCCTCACTCACCTCCGCTCCATCTCCCTCCATTATTTTCTCTACCTCCTCCACTGACCATCCCCTCTCCTCCCAGAAATCCGCTCTCTCCTTTTCCCATCCGACCACGGCCCTCCCCCTCCTGTACGTTCCTCTTATCTCCTCCCTACAACCTCTTGCCAGTTCTCCCCCCCTTCCCTCTCCTAACTTTTTCTCGAACCCCCACGCCCTTAACCCTGCCCTTCCCCTCAGCAATTCCCTTTGTACTTCCTCCCTCACCATGTAACCTGGCGTATGTCTTTCTACTCCCAGCACCCATTTTAGGAATCTCTCCTGCATCCTTTCCATCCCTTCCCTCTCTTTCCATCCCCATATCTCCACACCATAGCTAATCACTGGCCATACCAACCTGTCAAAAAGCCATACTCTCCTCCCCCAGTCATTCCCGAATTTCCTCTTCCCTATCCCCCACACCTGCCCCATCACCGCCGCCCCTTTCCTAATCCTGTCCTCTACCTGCTTTTTCTGCCCTCCATCCCTAGCCACTACATAACCCAAGTATCTATACTCCCCTACCTCCTCAATCACCTTTCCCTTCCACCTCCAGCTCACCTTCTTCCATCTCCCCCCCCCCCCCCTCCCTCTCCTACATCTCATCACCTTTGACTTCTCGGCGTTGAGCTGCAGTTTCTTCTCCTCTAGGTATCTCTCTAGTACCCCGATCATACCTCTCATCCCCTCTTCCTCCTCTGCTAGCATCGCGATATCATCCGCATATGCTAGTGAGTATACTTTTTTCCCCCCTAAACTGACCCCTCCTCATCCACACCTCTCCAGTACTTCGTCCAGATCCGCCAACAGCACCGTGAATAACAACGGGCTCAGTGGGCACCCCTGTCTTAGTCCTCTCGCCGTCCAAAAACCCTCTCCTTCCTCCTCCCCCACCCTCACCTTACTTTTCGTTTCTCCCATTACCTCCTCACTCCTTCTTACCAGTCCTTCCCTTACCCCCCTATCTCTCATCGCTCTTGCCAGAATGTCCCTATCTACCGAGTCAAATGCGGCTTTTAAATCTATGAACATTACTACCATCTTCCTATTTTTTCTCCTCACTTGTCTATTTATCAAATAGTTCAACACATAGATGTTATCGATACATCCCATTCCCCTCCTGAAACCCGTCTGACTCGGTGGCAAGATCCCTTTTTGTTCAACGTCCTCCCTTATTCTTTCCGCCAAACTCGCTGCATACACCTTGTACGCAGTTTGCAGTAACGTGACCCCCCTGTAATTTCCCACTACCCTACTGTCCCCCTTCTTCGCGATTGGAATGATACTCCCCTCTGTCCAATCTTCCGGCCACCACTCCCCCTCCAGACTCTACTTACTACCCTCCACAACCATTCCTCAACTTCCCTCCCTCCATACCTCCAGACCTCATTTGGAATTCCGTCTGCTCCTGCCGCTTTCCCTACCTTCAATCCCTTAATCACCCTTATTACCTCTCTCATTTCTAACTCCTTCTCCCCATCCTCCCCCCTTCTGCTTATCCCTCCTTTCCTAACCCTCCATTCCACCCCTCCCAGTAACGCCTTGAAGTGTTCGTCCCACTCCTTCATATTTATCCTTTCATCTATCCTTTCCCTCCTCCCCCTTTCCCTTCTCACAATCTCCCAAACCTGCTTTTCCGACTTCACCTCCTCCAGCTCCCTCTCCCACCTCTCCCTCTCCCACTTCTTTCTCTCCTCGCAGAGTGCTTTGTACTCCCTCTTTTTTCTCCTGTACTCTTCCCCCTCTCCTCCTTGTTTCCTCCATCTCCTCATCTCCTCCCTTACTTTCCTTTTTTCCTCTCTGCACTCCTCATCCCACCATCCTCTTCTCCTCCCTTTCTCCTTCTTCCCCAACTCCCCCATCACCTCCTTAATTTTCTCCTTTAGCCCTTTCCAGTCCTCCTCCACTCCCTCCTCCACTTCCTTGCCACTCCCGAACCTGTCCCTAAATTCCTTCCTTCCTTCCTCCGTCCAGCAGCACCTGATCTTTCCCTTCCCCTCCCCCTTATACTTCCCTCCTCTCTCCCCTCTTCCCCCTTTTACCCACACCGATACCGGAACATGATCCGACTCAACCCTTTCCCCTACCTCCATTTTCACTATCCCCTCTCTTGTCTCCTCATTTCCTATCACATAATCAATCACCGAGTTCCCTCTCCCCCCTATGTACGTCCACTCCCCATCCTCATCCCCTCTCACGTTTCCATTCAAAATCCCCCACCCCCTCTCCCCTAAGTACCCGCATAATCTCCTCCCTTCCGCATTTATCTTCTCATCCTTGGATTTTCTGCTTCCCTTTCCCCCTCTCTCCTCCTCCTCTTCCACCTCTCCTCCTTCCCTCCCCGTTCTTGCGTTGAAATCCCCCCCTATTATCACTTTTACCCCTGTCTCCCTCCCCTCTATCCATTCCCCCAACTTTTCTAGCTTCCTCTCCAAATCCTTGTTCACATAAACCCCGACCACCCTCCACCATTCCCCTCCTATATTCACTCTCCTTGCCATTATTCCCTCTATTTCTCCCCTTTCCCCCTCCTCTACCTCTAACCCTTTTCTCACCCCCATTATCATGCCCCCTATTGCCCTTCCCCTCTTCTCCTCTCTCCTCGCCCACTGCGCCTCCCATACAAACCCCCTTGGCAGCTTATTCTTTATTTTGTTCCACCCTTTTTCCTCCACCCATGTCTCTATTAGTGTGATCATGTCCCAGTCTCCCAGCCCTTTCCAAAATTCCTCGTCCTTATTCCTAACCCCTGCCACGTTCCAAAAACCTATTTTGTACTCTGTGCGCATTCTGTCCCCCCTCCCCCCTCCCCCCTCCTCCCCCCTCCTTGTTCGTTTCCCTTCTCCTCCATCCACCTTTCCTCTATTTCGTCCCATCTCCTGACTTTCCCGTTCACCCACATTTTCAAGTACCCTACTTGTACCGACCTTCCTTTCCTTCTCTCCTCCTCCGCCTCCCTATCTATCAACCACCTTGACCTCCTCTCTTCCACCGTTAGGTCATCCTCCAACCTTTCCTTCCTCCCTCTTAACTTAGCCTTCTCCACCATCACTTTCCTCTTCTGCTCCCCGTCGGCCATCTTGACCAACACCATTCCGTACCCCCCCTTTCCCGTCTTCCCTATCCGATTCACCTCCATTATCCCCTCCTCCTTGACTCCCAATTTCTCCCAAACTTTCCCCACCTCCTCCTTCACGTCTTTTCCCTCCAACTGCAACCCTCTTATTATTATATTATTTCTTCTTTCTTCTCTCCCCTTCCTATCCTGCGCGACCTCCAGTCTTGTAATCCTCCTCCTATATTCCACCAGTTCTTCCCCGCCCGCTCCACCCTCCTCCGCCTCCCTCTTTCCGCCCTCCCTTTCCCTCCTCTCCATTTCCCTTACCCTGCCATCCGTCTTCTCCACTTTTCCTTCCAGGCTTTCCATCCTCTTTTCCATCCTTTCCCTCCTTACTTTTTCCTCCCTTTTCTCCACCTCCCATGCCTCTCTCTCCCTCCTCCACTCTTCCATCATCTTTCTCCTTTCCTCCCTTTCTTCCCTCATTTCTTCCCTCATCCTCTTCACCTCCTCCATCAAGCCCCTTAGTACTTCCCCTACTCCCTCCTCCCCACTGCCTTCCACCTTTTTTTTCCCTTTCGGCGAGCTCCTGGTCAGCGCACTTTTTTTGTACACCGCCCTTTCTTCCTCCTCATCCTCGTTCCCGTCCGCTCCCTTCTCTCTTTCCCTCTTCCTCCACAAACTCTCCAAGCTTCTGCCACTGCTCATCCCCTCTTTCCCTAATCTTTCCGCATTCCACGGCCTTCCCACTCTTCCTTTCTCCCCCCTTCCCCCTTCCTTCCCCTCTCCCTTACCTACCTCCTCTCTGTCAGACATTCTTCTGCCTCTCTCCTACTCTTTAATTAAACTGCTCTTTCCCTGTCGCGTTTGAATAATCCCGCCTTCCTTCCTTCCTTTCCCTTCTGCCAGGATGCGCCACCTGTCACACCTTCTACTTTCCCTCCTAGCGACCACGTCGCCCTAACCTCACTCCTTCCCTCACTTTCACCTTCCCTCCTACCCCCTTCCCGTCTTTCCCGCCCTTTCCCTTCACTTCCTCCAAGCCCTTGTCCCTAACCCTCCCTTCTCCACCTCTTTTTCTCCTCTCGCTCTTTCTCCACACCACTCTATCTCACTAACTCTCTCACCGCAAAAATCACACCTCATCCACTCACACGACCGGAAACGGAAGTCTAGTTATAAATATTATAAATATTATATTATATTTGCTTTTAGTTATATATTTTTTTATTTTATTCGTAGATGTATATTTTATTATGTATTTAGTTATAAATGTATATATTTATAGTTATAACACTTTTATAGGTATCAATAAATATATTTTTGTATTATACCTAAGTATATTACCTATGTACCTAAACCATGTCCTTGTAATAATTAATATTAATAATAAATATTGATAAATATTAATAATGAATATTGTTTAGTAGTTTTTAATATGCATAAACCATATTTTATAAACGTCCTGTAAATGTCCTGTTAACGTTCAGAATATGTCCAGCCGTACGTCCTAATAACGTCCTTATATCCCAGAATTGGTCCCAAGTACGTACCAGGAGCGTCCAAATAACGTCCGTATGTTCCCAGATACGTCCCACGTACGTCCCAGATTGGTCCGAACGGGACGTCCTATGTACATCACACTTTTTAAATCGTACCTCATTCGGACATTCCTGGGACGTATATCGGACATATTTCGGACGTATCTCGGACATACGGACATGATTCGGACGTCCCCAGGACGTACAGAGGTCCGATACGGACGTACATTGGACGTCCATCGGACGTCCGGGTGCTATCTGGGTAAGGGAAACAAAGTAGTAGTCAGTAGTGTTATATGAAGAATCTTTTCCAATATAATATTTTATTTTCTCTTATTAGTTTAATAATTACACATACATTTTAATGTATGAAAATTGATTTCGTTTCAATTGAATGTCAATATCTTTGATCTTACCTTTTGGTATTTTCATTATGTGGGGTTTAAGACTTATGGTGTCTATTTGAATTTACCGCCTGTGTATCGATCTATATAACCTAGATCTCTGCCTAAAACGATCAGTGTCGTGCAGGCAAACATGGTGAACACATGTGTTCACGAGTCTCACGACTCTCACTTTGTATTTAATCACACCTAAGCAAGTGAGTAAGAAAAGTTTTGTGTTAAAATTTGTTTCCCTTACATTTAAACATACAATAGTTGTTATTGTGAAAATTGTATTTTATTTTGGTTTCTAAAAATTCTTTTTTCATTTTTCTTACAGACGCAATTTCAAAAATTATCTTGAAAATGGTGCAAATCAGCACCGAAACGTCGATTTTTTGTGACTATTAGCAAAATTGCTTTTGATTAATTTACTTTATTTTTCAAATGATCGAACCGTAGCGCCGAAATCATTTATTAATTGTTATAAGCAATAATACCCAATCAGCACAGAGACAGCTCGAAGAGAGCTGAAAGCTGTCTGCCGCAAGTAATTCAGACGTCCGAAAGCCGTCGGCGAATGTCTCCGGAGCGTCTCTGGAAGGGCTCCGGAAGGTCGTTTGTTACAAATCTGTCTGTCTTAAAGTCGTCTTTAGAATGACTGTTGGTCGTTTTTCAGTCATTGTAGAGACGTATTTTTTACATCTCACAGGCCTCCAAAGGCATGTTTCAGACATCTTTCACGACTTTGTCGGGCGTCGAAAGACAGCTTTTAGACATCTTTCAAAGACATCTGAAAGTTACCTTGTAAAGACATCTTTTAAAAAAAAGTTATAAGAAAAATTAGAAACTATCCATATACATATACTTTTCTCTATGCAATGCTTGAGGAAATATTCCAATTTGTCTTCGAAAAGACCTTATTACAATTCAGAAATTTCTATGCAGTTGGCGGGATTCAAACTCGGGATGACCGTTTACTTGATGATGTGCTTCCTCGCTGAGCCATGCGAACCTATTGTTACGTTTATTACTTTTTATTCTTATAAAAGTTCAAATCATATGAAATCATATAATTAGAAGAGATAAACTTCTATTAAAAAATTAAATGACACGCACGAATTCAAAGTAAATTAAAAGTAAACATTTTACTTCCAATATTGAATAAAGATTTATTTTATATTTGAAACCAATATTTCATTCGTAATATGAAAGTTGTATGTCTTCCATATTCTGGAACAAATATTTTTCCATGATAAACATAAAGTATTCCCTGCATATTTAAAAAAAAATATTCTATTTCTAATTTTAAATAAAGATTCATTTTATAACGAGAAAAAAATATTTTTTTCATAATATGAAATAAATATTATCTGTATATTATTAGGAAAAAATATTCTTTTTCTAATATTAAATAAAGATTCACTTTATAATGAGAAAAAATGTTTTTTTCATAATACGAAATAACAATAAATAAATATTATTTGTATATAAGGAAAAAAATATTCCATTTCTAATATTAAATAAAGATTCATTTTATAATTAGAAAAAAATATTTTTTTCATAATATGAAATAAATATTATCTGTATATCAGGAAATACATATTCCACTTCTAATATTAAATAAAGATTAATTTTAAATATAAATATTATCATATAAATATATAATGTTTTGAAAATTAATTTTTTTATCATTCCAAGAAATAGCAAAATTAAAAACCAGTATATTTTAGTCATTGTACTTGTTCGGGATTCAAATTGGAGAATTTATTCGTCGTTACGCCGACTGTCGATCGACGTTCGATATGTTTCCTTTTTTTTCCTATGGTATGTAGTTAGAGTCGACTAGCGATCAATCGTTACCGTTTCGCGAGACCGCTGTGTGTTTATCCGCACTCGTCACCGGTAAACATCTCCAATTTGAATCTCGAATCGTCGTCTTCGGGGATCATGCGATCGATCTTGATCCAATCGCGTCCGACCCCGCCTGCCGTACGAAAAGCATTTAAAGGCCCTCCTTGCGAGAGCTCATTCTGATTCTCATTCTCATTATCGCTCTACTCATTGGTCTATCGCAGACCACATCAATTTCTCCGTTCTCGTGTCTCTAAATTACCTTACGAGCTTCTGTCTAAAATTATTGTCGCGATTCTCTCGACACATTAGTACCGAGAATAAAAGTTCCGAGTGACTCGTGAGTTAAACAATAATTGTCTAATTACTCGTACACCTCCTTTTCGTGTTCCTCACGCGCTCACGACTGAGCGGTTCCGGATCCCGGTATTTCGATCGAACGATCGAGTGCCAAACAGTACTAAAAGACAGCTACCTTCAGCCGCAAAAACAACGTCTCCGGAAAAACGTCTCTCAGTCGCCAAAAAGATATCCTTTATGGAGACGTTGTTTTTACGACTGAAATGAGACGGCTAAAAGACAGCTACCTTCAGCCGCAAAAACAACATCTCCGGAAAAACGTCTCTCAGTCGCCAAAAAGATATCTTTTATGGAGACGTTGTTTTTACGACTGAAATGAGACAGCTAAAAGACGTTCAACCTCTGCCGTGAAAACGACGTCTCCATAAAGATATCTTTAAGCCGACTAAAAGACGTATCTTTGGGACATAAGACGTTCAGACGGGAAAACGCCGTGTAAGAGACAGCTTTGAGACGACGTGTGCTGATTGGGTACGATCGATATAAACTACTTTATTTCTGAAATATGGTTTAAATTATTTTAATAGTTTCAATGCCTTATTTCAATCACGAAATATTTTAATTCACAAATTATTTGAGAACAGCCGGCAGCTGGTTACTCAAATAGGGCAAAATTTTATTAAGCTTGATGCTTTAAAAGATATTGTTAATTTAGATTTTAATAATAAAGATAATTTTCTGAATGTAGAGGATGTATATGTAGGTCCAGAATGTGAATGCTTATTAGAAACTTTAGATTTAGAATGTGTACGAATTATTCGATATCAATGTATGGATTTTTATATCACTGTAGTTCGAGAGATGTTGATACGTCTACCTTTAAAAGATCCATTGTTTCAGCAAGTCATGTTTTTAGATCCTAAAGTAGCATTATATGACGAAGGTAGACTACAAATTAAAGATTTATCTTATATTGCTAAACGGGTAGGGCATGTTAATTTAACTCAATTAGCTTTCGAATGGCGAATTTTGCCATCTTGTTTTAATGATGAACAGAAAAAAGAATTAGCATCTTTAGATATTGACGAAATATGGAATCAAATTCTAAAATTTACAAATTTCGATGGGGAAAAAAAATTTTTTAATTTAGAATCATTAGTTGAAATAGTTCTTTCTTTGCCCCACTCAAATGCCGAAGCTGAGCGCATATTCTCTATTGTTACAGACGTCAAAAATAAAAAAAGGAACTCATTATCTAACCACGTGGTGTCTTCAATTTGTGTAGTCCGGTCTATGTTTCAATCAAAAAACATTAATTGTACAAATTTTGAAGTTGATTCGCTTCATCTCGAACTGCATAATGGACCAAATTTATATACAAAAAAATGTACATCTGATAGTCTTTAATATAATACATTCATTGAATTTTTTAATTATTAGTTTATTTTATTTTACTTTAGAAATGTGCAATATTTATTTATTTTTATTTGATTTGATAATTGTGCAACATTTATTTATTTTTATTTGATTTGAGATGTGTGCAATATTTATTTATTTTTATTTGATTCGAGATGTGTGCAAAATTTATTTATTTTTATTTGATTTGAGATGTGTGCAATATTTATTTATTTTTATTTTTATTATTTTAGATATGGACAATATTTTCTGTTATATTTCAAAATTTTATTTATTAATAATGCTAAAAACAGTTTTGTTATAGTTATAAATTATTTTCTAAATTGTTATTAAAAATGTTTATATATATATTTAGTGTAAGTGTAATTTTATATATAAAATGTAATTTTTGTTTTGTGAATACTGGTAAGGTTTTGGCAGTTTTCCTTATCTTAACAGCAAATGCTGGTATTCGTTAATTGTTTCTGTCCAATAAAATATTTATTTTTGATATTATATTTTTTGTTTAAACTTATTTTAGTACCCTTTCCTTCCTTATCCCTAAAATAAAGGAAAAGAGTAAGTTATATTTTTCATACATACACAAATATTGTATATTTATATATTATTTATTATGTGTACATATGTTGTCACGTCGCCTAAATTTCAAGTACCCATCGGAAGGACGGAACGCCGGCGACTCCGGGATTTTACAGGCGAAACGCCGGGCCACGCTCGGCCGCACGATGCGTGGTCCACCCGGGACAAAAAGGTAACTCGCAGATCCGGTTTGGTCACGAAAGAAGCCGTTAATGGAATCTACTTTCGGGCGCCAGACACTCGGCAGTGTCACGCAAATGGCGCGATAACGGCACGAGGCGCGAACGAACTCTCCGAAACTGCGAGAACCACACGATCAGGATTCTACGTGGGCGAAGTACGGAGCATTTCCCGCGGCGGAAAGGTTTCTCGACGGAAATAATCAACGAGAGAATCGGCTTGAACAATTTATTTGTGGGCTGGACACGACAGGGCTGCCGGTGAGAGCCGCCAGCGGTATTTTACAAGCCTGCGCGTTTACGATAATTTCGCGACGGGTTTTCGGTCGCTCGCGCTATTTTTCTCGGTCGCGTTGAACCCGACCGCTTACAAGATGTTAATGCTAGTTTACAAGGCGCTTACGGCGCGGAATAACGGTCGGATTCCGATGGAATACGCGGTACAATTAGTGGGTCGTTCGAAGTTTGCCGTCGGACACGACACGGACCGTTGCGACGTCACACCGGGGAACGTCTCGAAGATAACATATAATTGATTCACGAAATCGGTAACGATACGGCCCCCCGCAAGTTCGCGACCTCGCGTTACCAACCGGCACGTTAACCGATCGACGACCGTTCGTCCTTTCTCGAAAATATGGCCGACCACGCGGCAAGGAGACGGCTTCGTCGTTTCGCGACGCGAACAAGGACCTCGCGAAACGTTACCGAGCCAACACGAAAAGTTCACTTAATTTGTTAATCAATTAAGGAAGCCTGACTGGCGCTTACCACGGCAACGAGGGCAACGGCAGGTGGTCGGCGAGTCGTCCTTCTCGTTCCTCTTTTTCGGCACGCACAAATTAATAATTTTGACTTTCGCACGACTTTCTCGCCATACGGCCAACGACCCAGTGGCGTACTTTCGGCAGGCTCGGTAACGCGGAAGCGAGGCGTCCCCCTACTCCCTACCCTATTTCTCCCGTTTGAGACTCGCGGGCCTATCGCGCGGTATTTCCTCGCAGGATCGCATCCTGTCGCGCGGGATCCCTGGCTCGCGGATTTTACTGATCGCGTTCGCCGCTTTTCCGATTGTCGCGGCGACGGCTCGTGAAGAGTAGAGTCATAACCGCTCCGGTCGTGGACACCTTCTTTTCCGGGCGAGGCAGCGACGGGGTTGAGGAGGTGTTCGTCTCGTGTCCACTGTCCCTCGTCGGTGCCTCCGGGTTCGTCGACCCGGGCTCGGTACTTCCTCCGATGTCTCGACACGAAATTCTCCCGGAGCCAGTTCCGATAAAGCCTCGTACGGTGAGAAATAGGGGCCGGGCTCCCCTGGAGCCCGGTTTCGGTCCTGTGAAATTCACGTCGCCCAAGTGGCGCGACGCTCAAAACGCGTTAGTACTCGCCCTTGGCAAATCGGCATGCCCAGGGAGAGCGCTCGCAAACGGCCGTTTCGCATCGGCATTGCCAGAGGGCGGCCCGGCCTCTCTTTTTAGGGATCGAGGGACGTCGGCAAAACTTGCCACGTCACAATGTATATATTAAATTTTAATATATATGTATATATATATACACACATACACATGTAATACATTCATTTTTCAAAAATAAATCATAACAAAATTTGCGAAATTATGCGGGTACTAAGATACCCGATTTTAGCCAAATGTCTTACGTTACTGAGGCTAAAATATCCGCGCATGCGCGTGAAAAGAGCACACTATCTTTGCACTGCTCCTCGCCGTGATTCCGCCCCTTCATTTGGTGGCGACGGAGCAGGCGATCATGTATCAAGTTTCCTGCTCCGCTCGCCGCCCTCCGGGGGTGGATCTGACGGACGGGGAGGCATTGGAGGTCGAGGTGCGGAAACGGCAGGCCCGGACGGACACTTTTGCCCGATGGAGGCGGCAGATGAGAGCCGCCTCCACGGGACGTCCAATCGTCCAGGCCCTCCTGCCCATTTTCGATATATGGTGCAGGAGGCGGGGAAGGTTGACCTTCCGCCTCACGCAGGTGCTCTCCAGCCATGGTTGCTTCGGAGAGTACCTGCACAGAGTGGGGCGGGAGCCGACTGCGCAGTGTCACCACTGCGGCGAGGATGTGGATGCGGCGGGGCACACTCTTGAAGAGTGTCCAGCACGGGCAGGGCCGCGCCGCGTCCTTAGAGCCGCGGTGGAGGGGTGGGACCTCTCGCTCGCGGCCGTGGTCGGCTACATGACCGCGAGCGAGGGGTCGTGGAAGGCGGTGGCCTCCTTCTGCGCGGATGTCATGTCGCAGAAGGAGGCCGCCGAGAGAGCCCGGGAGAAGGACCCGGGCTCGGCGTGACGGGTTTGGGCGCGGGGACGTGCCTCGCGCCGGCCTCAGCCCCCCCCCCCCAGTGGGGGTTGATGCCTGATGGGTCGGCGCGGGGGTTCTTCACCCCGCGCCAGCCGGTGCCGACAAGGCGGGGGGCGGAGAGAGGTGGTGCGGGGGTGTTCCCCCCCTGCGTCGTCGAGTGCCCCCGTGAGGGAGGCGGAGGCGGGAACGGCGCGGGGGCCTCCCCCGCGTCGACGTGTACCCCCACGAGGGGGGGGGGGGGCGGAGAGGATGGTGACGCGGGGGTGTTCCCCCCCTGCGTCGAGTGCCCTCACGTGGGGGGCGGAGGTCGGGACGGCGCGGGGGAAGTCCCCGCGTCGACGTGTGGCCCCACGAGGGGGAGGGGGGGGCGGAGGATGACAGGGGCCGGAGCGCAAGCTGCCCCGGCCCCGGATGGGAGTTTGCTCCCCTCGGGACGGGCCGGCACCCCGGAGATGAGACTCGGATATGGGGTGCCGGTCGGTCCCCTCTTGATAGGGGCGATCACGGGGGGGGAGGGTCGGGGCGTGCCGGAAGACGCTTCCGACGACCCTCCCTTATCGTGTGCGGCGACCTCCTGCTCTGGCCGGTGTGGGCCCCCTATCCGGAGGGGTCACCCGCTCCGGGCGGAGCAGGAGGCCGCCGGGGGGCCCGGGTGGACCGAGCTGGGGCTCAGGAAGCTCGTTCCGGCGGCCCTTGGGGATGGGGACATCTGGCGGGTCCCATACCGCCCGGTGTTCGACTAGTGTAGGTCAGTGGGGGAGGTTAACCCCTCCCCCCGGGTTCTATTGTAAGCGAGGGGGTTGCCTGTTGAATACTCGCGTGATCCGGGCACCCCCTCCATAGCTTAGGGATGGGTGTGAGGTTTTAGTGGGTAAACCACCGGGTTGGCGGACGCCACGCGCGCCGCCAGGCCGGGGGGAGTCCCACATAACCCCGGCTCCCCCCCAGAGGGGTCGGGGTATGCGTAACGCATTTCCTCACATAAAAAAAAAGGGTATATTGCTAAAAAATGTATTGACAAATCGGGATGTCATAGGTGTTACGACATGTTTTAGAAAATAATGCAACGTTCACACGAAATGACAAGCTACTGTTATCCTTTAGAGCATATATTGTACACGATAACATTGAGTTTGGGCATTTTTGTGTCCCGAGTGTACATTTTTCGGACATTTTTAAAATTATAAATAAAACTTTTGATATGGTTTACCCATCTATACGTAGCGAGGCATTAATATTGGATAAGCTATTTTCGATCATTTCACTTTCTGTGGAACAGAAATATCCAAACTGGTTTAACCAAGACGAATGCGCTGCACATAGAAAAGATATTGTATATTTTACATTAACAGTAAAAATTCATAAGGATACAGTATGGCTCGGCAAGGAATTTAGATGTATAAAAAATTCCGCGAAAACATTTTCAAAATTATCGCATTTCAGACATATTTAAATTTTTTCATTTTTGTCGATAATCCTGTTGGTATTTCTTTCTATGTACATATGTATATGTATAGTTTTGGTAAAGTTACGAATGATGTGGGTCCTCACCGATTTCGATGACTTTGAAATATGTTACAAAACTCGACATTTTGAATAACTTTTTCCTTTGAAATAGTTGGCGGTCGGCTTTAGTTTCGAAGATATTAATAGCAAAAAACTTTTGGTACCATACATTTGAATTCTGTCTATATGTATGCGTATGTGACCGCGTACGCGTCAATATTGGTTGGCCGTCGCCAGAGATGGGCATTATCTAAATAAAAAATTATTCAAATAAATTCTAGATAAAATACTCTGTATCTTTTTGTTTTTATTCGAAGTCAGATGAAGCGCGAGAATTTATCCGTATCTTGTATCTTTCAACTGTTTAGTTCGGAGAGTTTATTCGTATGGCTCCCCGAGAATTTTCTAGTTACCTTCAACTTTTATTTGACGTGTGGCGAATGAATATATCGGCTGATACATGCATTAAATTGGAATGGAACGTCCAATGGTCGATCAACACGTGGGATGCCACTCTCCGCACGTGGATTAAATCCGAACACTTAGTTAACTCAGAAACAGTTTATTCAACTAAACAGATGTAACAATTATGAACGCGTTAAGGCACCATGCAGATGCCACACCGTACCAGTGTCGCCAGTTGAGTCCGAATCCGGACTCATTTACTCCCCTACTTTTCCCCTTCCACTATCCCATACCAGCGCCACGTCCCACGTATTACGACTCTGGCCATCAGAGACGGGGTACCTGTATTCCCCTCGATTTTCTCGACCTGGCGACACTGCTGGTGACACGCTCGTCAACCAGATCCTCGGACGACGGTGATGCGCGGGCGCAAGCTCCCCCCTCTGCTACCACGAGCAGAGCGGTGACGCAGTCCCCACAGACGGTCGAATACAGCTCCACGATGTATCTTGCGGTTATATCTGTCGTTACTTGGTCGCAGAGTATCCGTCAGATTTTATTGAAAGAAATAGATTCATAACCTTGTGGATTATTTGACTCCAGATGTCGCGCGAGATTTATCTGTCATCTTTATCCGTTATTTGACGCTGTATTTGGCCTGACCATTTATTTGACGCTTTTATTTGTGACGAGTATTTCGTAGAGATAAAAATCACATGTATCTTTATTCGTTATTTTTATTTGACTTCAAATAATTGAGATTTTGATCCGGCGTTGCCATGTCGTAATACGTATGTAGTACGATTCGGAAACTCTTAAAAAAACGATAACTTTTGTAATATTGGACTATACGACTTGAATTTTTATGAACAATTAGAACAATTAGTTTAATCTAGAAGAGTTGAATGGAGAACTGCATAAATAAAACATCGTTAATTAAACGATTGTTTAAACAAATAAATTTTTATTATTTAAACGGATGTTTGAAACCCATACATTTTTATTACTTACGCGATTGTTTAAACAAATAAATTTGTATTATTTAAACAATTGTTTAAACAAATAAATTTTTATTATTTAAACAATTGTTTAAACAAATAAATTTTTATTATTTAAACGGATGTTTAAACCCATAAATTTTTATTACTTGCACGATTGTTTAAACAAATCAATTTTTAACACTTACACGATTGTTTAACCAAATCAATTTTTATTATTTAAACAATTTTCGTCACGTTTTCCTATGAGTAAAAGTCTTTACAATAAATGGAAATGTCACTTGGTTTCACCATCGGTACTCTGATTAACCGTTCATTTGTACATTATAACCATAACCTGACAACGTCGCGTCGCACAGTGCGGCATGTAAATGGACATTTGGGACAAAAATTATAACTTCGAAACTAATCAATTTTTTATGTAAGTACCTTAATAATTTTTTAAAGGGAATACAAAGATACATCGATTAATGCACCAAAAATATAAGGTTCTATTAGTAAAAAAGTTTATCCTAATTTTTTTTTAATGAAAAGTTTTTTATAATTAGTTGTTATTACAATTTGTTATCAACTGTATACTGTACAACTTTTCTTTGAAATATGTTTTAATTATATGGTTAAATTTAATTATATTTACTATAATGCTTAAATATAGTAGGTGACGTCGATTTTGGTAACTGTCTCTCCACTTTCTTGCAAGTGCCACATAAAAAGCTTTTTTTCTCTTTTCCACTTCATCTGAAATTACGTTCACGTATAATAGAGTTAACAATGTTTTTGTCTAACTTTTGATAGTTTCTTGGAATAAGTGTGTTCGGACATCCAAGCTTCAAGCAAATCGCGATTACGAATGCATTTCTCTAACAAAAATTAAATAACATTGAGTGTTGCAATTTATCGCAGAAAAAAATTGTACAGCAATATACTACGACATCTTGTTCATACAGAACAGCGAAAATTAGAGGATGTTTTGAACCGTTCTTTTGTAAATTGCATTTTAAGGAAAAAACGGTATTTCTTAATTGCCAGTTAAAATTATGAATACCTCTGGTCAAATTCTCCATACTTAAGTTGTAACAAACAGTTTAAAACAAAAACCACTCTAAAAGAGCAATTAGGGCACGAGTAATCCAACCTTTTAGCATTTAAACTACAATAAACTCTTGGCTGTTATTGACCCCTTATTGATTTTTTTTGATAATAGTTTTTACATATACATTCCTTAATTACCGACTGATGATTTTATTGGATAATTAGATTAGAATCGAACCATGATTATTTTAATTTTTGTCCATTGCATGCCGCACTGTACGTCGGGTCGGATCAAGATGTCAGTTATTTGAAGTCAAATAAAAATAACGAATAAAGATACAATCTGATTTTTATCTCGTCGAAATACTCGTCACGAATAAAACAATCGAATAAATCATCTTACTCTATCGAGCTTCGAAATAAATCTCACAGTTACGATGAAATCGTTAAATTGAAATCTCACAGATAAACTTCCGTAGCGAAAATCTGACGGATTCACCGTAAGATGCATGGTGGCGCTATCTTCAACTCTCAAATAATTGTGAAAGATAAACTGAAAATTCTCACGCTGTATCTTACGGATAGTGCCTCTCGAACACGGACTTAAGGGGGACGGGACACTAATACCATCACCACTCACACATCGCTAGATCCCCATATACGTATACGAAAATGCAAGGGTTTACGGGGGCCCAAATTCACGCCTCAATATTGCAATGAGCAGTTCGCAAGCGGTCAATTGTGCTTCCTAAAAGTCCAATCTAGGATTATGCAGAGCCCAAATTTTCAATTTCTACGCTATCGCGGAGTTATTTGTAATATTCGGCGATTTCATGCCGTTCGAAGCAAGTGTGACGTCACAAGATGGCCGCCATTGACAGATTTTCTTAAATATCAAGAGATTTAGCTTTCGTATCGAAAAAAACGCTCTGCATAATCCTAGAAAAAAAAATTACGAAGACGGTGGTATGCATTATCAGCTGATTACTTATTTGTTTAAACACGAAAAACGAGCCCTCCTAAAAACGACATTTAGGCCTCCTGAAACAGCATCTCGAACTTACGATATTTATCACTACGAGCGCCACTGTCGCTTTCCCAGCAAAACTGTATGTGACGATAAAGTAAGGTCGATAATGCAGGTCGACAATTGAGGTTTCTGTATGTATCATTTGTATTATACTTCGAATTATGCTTTAATTAAAGAAGTCTGTGGTTGAGAGAAGGTGCATTGTTCAATGCGAACGTAAATTTATTCATCAGAAACTCTGGCAACAGGCAGCTATCTCGAAACGTCACGCTTGCTTCGGATGCCTCGTGGCAGACAGTATGCTGCCGAATATTACAAATAACATTACGACAACGTAAAAATATGAATTTTGGGCTCTGCACAATCCTAGATTGGACTTTTAGGAAACATAATCGACCAGTTCTGAAATCGTTATTGCAATATTCAGCCGTGAATTTGGGCCCCCGTGAAACCTTGCAAGTCCGCATACGAATCTCATGGCAGACAGTATGCTGCAGAATATTATAAATAACTTCACGACAACGTAAAAATATGAATTTTGGGCTCTGCACAATCCTAGATTGGACTTTTAGGAAACATAATCGACCAGTTCTGAACTCGTTATTGCAATATTCAGCCGTGAATTTGGGCCCCCGTAAAACCTTGCAAGTTCGCGTACGAATATCATGGCAGACAGTATGCTGCCGAATATTACAAATAACTTCACGACAACGTAAAAATATGAATTTTGGGCTCTGCACAATCCTAGATTGGACTTTTAGGAAACATAATCGACCAGTTCTGAACTCGTTATTGCAATATTCAGCCGTGAATTTGGGCCCCCGTGAAACCTTGCAAGTCCGCGTACGAATCTCATGGCAGACAGTATGCTGCAGAATATTACAAATAACTTCACGACAACGTAAAAATATGCATTTTGGGCTCTGCAAAGTCCCAGATTGGACTTTTAGGAAACATAATCGACCAGTTCTGAACTTGTCATTGCAATATTGTGACGTCAGTTTGGGCTCCCGTAAACCCTTGCATTTGTGTATACGCGAATCACGACACTGCGCTTGCTACGGACGCCTCGTCACAAGCACTACGCTGTCGATTATTACAAATTACTCCTCGACAATGTAGAAATATAAATTTTGGGCTCTGCTCTCCCCTAGATTGGACTTTTAAGAAGCATAAGCGACAAGTTCTGAACTTCGCATTGCAATATTGACACGTCAGTTTGGGTTCCCGTGAACCCTTGTATCTTTTGTATACGTATCACCTGACGTCACGTATTGAAAATTGTTTAGTTGTTACTTTTTTATTTAGTATTTTTGCACATAAGTTAAAGCACCGATGTCTTTGGTTATAAATTTCTCTGTACACATTACTTTAAATATTTATTATATGAAAAATAAATGTCAAGAAATACAAGGAAATTTATAACTAAAAACATCGGTGATTTAAATTATCTACAAACATACTAAATAAGTTACAACTTAACAATTTTAAATATTATTTTAGGACAATAAAATATAAACAATCAATTAAAAAATCATTAGAAATATATATATTTATTACGATAATTATCAGTAGATAGAAATAATTTTTTTGATAATTTGATAATTTTTTCATCCCCCATATTTCTTATGGTTCTAGAGTTCTAGTATAATATCGCCTTTCTAGATCTAAGCCACTGTGTGCGCAGAGTTGGGCAATATATCTATCTGAATAAAAATTTTGAATAACATAAATTATTCGTTATTCGAGGGTTCGAATAAAAAATGTATCTTTATTTGACGAGTATCTAATAAATAAATTTATTCGACGAGATATTTGAGCGACGAATACATAGATAATTGTTTTATTCGAAGTGGGTTTATTCGAAGGCTTCGAATAACTCTGCGAATAAAACCACTAGATACAGTCCAAATTATATCGTGTTTAGTGTCATTTTAATCATGAGAATTCCACGAAATAGTTGATGGAGTTCTCATAAAAAACAATTGAAAATAAAAAGGTTTTGGAATTGGATTGGTAGTTGGTTCACACCCATATACCTGACCCAGTGTCGGGTTACCCTGCTGTGTTTATTGCACCACTCGGCGACTGAAGCAACTCGTGCTAGTGGGCCTCGGCAGTCGGTGCTCGTCGCCGTTTCTTCGATCAGACAGAAAATTGTTCAAAGTCTACGAATAGCCCCACGGATAAAACCACTAGATACAGTCCAAATTATATCGTGTTTAGTGTCATTTTAACCAGGAGAATGATACGAATTAGTTGATGTAGGTCCCATAAAAAAACAATGGAAAATAAAGAAGTTTTGGAATTGATTTTGTGGTGGATTCACACCCATATACCTGACCCGGTGTCGGGTTGCCCGGTCGTGTTTATTGCACTACTCTGCGACCGAGGCAACTCGTGCTACTGGGCCTAGGCAGTCGGTGCTCGCCGCCGTTTCTTCGAGCAGACAGAAAACTGAGCAAAGCCTACGAATAGCCCCACGGATAACACCACTAGATACAGTCCAAATTATATCGAGTTTAGTGTCATTTTAATCATGAGAATTCCACGAATTAGTTGATGTAGGTCCCATAAAAAAACAATGGAAAATAAAGAAGTTTTGGAATTGATTTTGTGGTGGATTCACACCGATATACCTGACCCAGTGTTGGGTAACCCTGCTGTGTTTATTGCACCACTCGGCGAGCTGCCTCGGGCGCAGAGTAGTGCAATAAACACAGCAGGGTAACCCGACACTGAGTCAGGTATATCGGTGTGAATCCACTACCAATGCCATTGCAAAACTTCTTTAGTTTCCATTGTTTTTTTATGGGACTTGCATCAACTAATTCGTTGCTTTCTCCTGATTAAAATGACACTAAACTCGATATAATTTGGACTGTATCTAGTGGTGTTATCCGTGGGGCTATTCGTAGGTTTTGCTCAGTTTTCTGTCTGCTCGAAGAAACGGCGGCGAGCACCGACTGCCTAGGCCCAGTAGCACGAGCTATCTCGGTCGCAGAGTAGTGCAATAAACACGACCGGGTCACCCGACACTGGGTCAGGTATATGGGTGTGAATCCACCACAAAATCAATTCCAAAACTTCTTTATTTTCCATTGTTTTTTTATGGGACCTACATCAAATAATTCGTATCATTCTCCTGGTTAAAATGACACTAAACACGATATAATTTAGACTGTATCTAGTGGTTTTATTCGTGGGGCTATTCGGAGACTTTGAACAATTTTCTGGCTGATCGAAGAAACGGCGACGAGCACCGACTGCCGAGGCCCACTAGCACGAGTTGCTTCAGTCGCCGAGTGGTGCAATAAACACAGCAGGGTAACCCGACACTGGGTCAGGTATATGGGTGTGAATCAACTACCAATCCAATTCCAAAACCTTTTTATTTTCAATTGTTTTTTATGAGAACTCCATCAACTATTTCGTGGAATTCTCATGATTAAAATGACACTAAACACGATATAATTTGGACTGTATCTAGTGGTTTTATTCGCAGAGTTATTCGAAGCCTTCGAATAAACCCACTTCGAATAAAACAATTATCTGTATTCGTCGCTCAAATATCTCGTCGAATAAATTTATTTATTAGATACTCGTCAAATAAAGATACATTTTTTATTCGAACCCTCGAATAACGAATAATTTATGTTATTCAAAATTTTTATTCAGATAGACATATTGCCCAACTCTGCGCACACAGTGGCTTAGATCGAGAATGGCGATATTTTACTAGAACTCTAGAACCATAAGAAATATGGGGGATAAAAAAATTATCAAATTATCGAAAAAATTATTTCTATCTACTGATAATTATCGTAATAAATATATATATTTCTAATAATTTTTTAATTGATTGTTTATATTTTATTGTCCTAAAATAATATTTAAAATTGTTAAGTTGTAACATATTTAGTATGTTTGTAGATCATTTAAATCACCGATGTCTTTGGTTATTTTCCTTGTATTTCTTGACATTTATTTTTCATCTTGAAATTTATAAATTTATAATCAGAGAAATTTATAATCAAAGACATCGGTGCTTTAACTTATGTACAAAAATACTAAATAAAAAAGTAACAATTAAACAATTTTAAATACGTGACGTCAGGAGATACGTATACAAAAGATACAAGGGTTCATGGGAACCCAAACTGACGTCTCAATATTGCAATGCGAAGTTCAGAACTTGTCGTTTATGCTTCTTGAAAGTCCAATCTAGGGGGGAGCAGAGCCCAAAATTCATATTTTTAACATTGTCGAGGAGTTATTTGTAATAATCGGCAGCGTAGTGCTTGTGACGAGGCGTCCGTAGCAAGCGCAGTTTCGCGAGTCGCGTATACACAAATGCATGGGTTTACGGGAGCCCAAACTGACGTCTCAATATTACAATAAGAAGTTCCGAACTTGTCGATTATGTTTCCTAAAAGTCCAATCTAGGACTGTACAGAGCCCAAAATGCATATTTTTACGTTGTCGTGAAGTTATTTGTAATATTCGGCAGCATACTGTCAGCCACGAGATTCGTACGCGAACTTGCAAGGGTTTACGGGGGCTCAAATTCACGCCTGAATATTGCAATGAGAAGTTCCGAACTTGTCGATTACGTTTCCTAAAAGTCCAATCTAGGGCTGTGCAGAGCCCAAAATGCATATTTTTACATTGTCGAGGAGTAATTTGTAATATCCGTCAGCATACTGCATGTCTCGTGGAGGCTTGTGAAAAAGGCTACCTAAGTGTACTTCGTCCAAGAAAATTAGAACCACACCACCTATCGGTCGAAAATCTTACTAATCAGCTTCGTCTACTCTCCGTTCGCAAGACTATAGCGTGACGATCGATTCCTCAAGGTCAAACTTTGGACCGTCCCCCTTAAAGGACTGTGCGTAAAGTAGATTTCTGGGTGAGAGTGGTGGCTCTGTGAGCGGGGGGGGGGGGAATGTTTTACTGCCACCATCTTGTGCAGCGCACATAGTGCTGCCATCTATATAACGTTGCGACAATATTTAAAATGTACAATTGAATCACGTATATTTTAAGTCAATTGCATCAATTGTGACTTGTGTAATAATTTTGTTTCTACGTATTTGTTATCATTAGACTTCGGATTTTAAGCATTTATGGCAAAAATGAGTACGTGCAATTTAAAATAGTGAAAAGATTAGAGGACTAAGAGTATTAATATATTATTTTCACTATATTAAAATTATTAGTGAAAAATATCAATTTATATTTAGCTCCTATGTCTTCCAATTGATGCGCAAACTTTTTATTTTGCATAAAAATCCGGAGTCTAATTATCATAAAGGATATGTTTTGAAAAATTATCAGTGTTTTTATAAGGAATGTATAAAAGTTTCGATGTGTAGGATTAATAACAACACAATATATTTAATGGCCAGAAAACAATACGAGTTTATTAAAATATGTTCTTTTGCTGTTAGCAGCATTATTTTTTTCCTTACATATATAATTATATCGAACTTTTATATACAAATTAATAATACATTTTATTAAGTGTATTCTATGATCATAAAGAGGCATTTGATCATTCGTATGTTGAATTAAATTTATAAATAAAATTTGTACATTTATTTCTCGTAGGATTGTATTACTAATTTCCTGTACTGCTGGCATTTTATTATGAATTGTATAAAATCTTACAATAATCCTTTCTGCCTTCCTACATATTTTAATAACATCGGAAGATGGATATGCGAGACCACCTCGACTTTTTAAAGTTATTAATTTATACATCGTATCGTTTTGATTGTTGGAGTGCAAAGTTGAAACACATATTGAGCACTTCAAAGTTAATAACAACTTTCGGCTTATCCATCCAGCAATATATACAACGATGTGATCTATAAATTCCGTATAAACAAATGAATTTTGTGATTCTAGTAATGCATAGCAATGCATTTCTAAAACATTATTCTCATTTTCAAATTGTTCATATTCTTTTCTGGAATTTTCCGTATCTGTATTTCCATGTATTGTCATATCTGTTACAGTGTACCACGACCGCGTGTATCCAGTGTATCCTACAGACGCTACACTAGTATTTAAAGTCGCCTATAGAGCGCACCACAGTGTGCGCCGTACAAGATGGCCGACAAGTTGATACCCCTTCCGTCTTTTGAACCACCCCCTCAGAATCGTGCACAGTCCTTTAAGTCCGTGCTCTCGAATGACTTCTGGCCGCTAGAGGCGTCGAATACGCATACGCCGTTACTTCGAGCTTAGATAACCTACAGATGTCAAATTAAATTTTTCGGAGAGTATCTTACAGATAAACTGTGTCAAATATGTATTTCAGAAAAATAAGTACAAATAAAAGATAACCGAAAATGATCTTTTATTTAAAAATTATAGATAAAAAATTGCCCATCTCTGCCCGCAGCCGGCCGCCGGCCGCCAATCTTCTGTTTGTGTACAAGAATCGTGCGAGCTAGGTCCCGTGCACAGTTGCGTATACGAGGCAGCTCTTTGCTCTTTCACTTTTCTAACCCAAAACTAACTTTAAATCCTGACATCATATGTACATAATTACTTACATAAATATGCTTAATTCTTTTATGAAAATACAAAAAATTATGAGTTTGGAGTTAGGTTTGGGTTAGGAAAGTGAGGGGGCGGAGAGGGTCGGCTGTGAGGCCGGTCGGACCATATACATATACAAAAATCTATGCAAAATGCGGATTTCTTGCCGCCTAGTATAAACAACGATGGACGGGACATTTAAGCTCGCACGATTCTTGTACATAAACAAAAGATGAGCGGGCGGCGCGGCGCGGCGGCGAGCAAAAAATATTGACGTGTTCGCAGTCACAGATACTACACAACTATAAATAGGCAGAATTCAATGTGCTGATACCGGCAGTTTTTTGCAAATATCTCGGAAATTAAGGCCCACCGCCGATTTCTTTGAAGGAAGGAATTGTTCATAATATGGTCCTTTATAACATATTATTTCAAGTTAATCGAAATCGGTGAGGACCCACATCATCGGCAACTTTACCATATTTTTTAAGTGTGTCTATAATAAATTCATTAAAATCAGTTATTAATCATATTTCCGGAATTTCATGCATAGAGATTTGTGTACACGTCGTGTACATGAAACATTGGAAATTAGGTTAATAAACAGTTTGTAAATGAATTTTTTATAGAAGGATTTAAGAAATATATAGTACTACATTTGTAATATTAGGAATACATTTGTAATTGCTTTGGCTAAAGGAATATGGTGGCTTTAGTAGTTTGGTTTGTATGTTTTATTATTATGCAAAGACTTTGTATTATCTCCTTAAAATTTTTTTTTGCTTGATTTATTCTTTCCTTCACGATTCAGAGTATACTCAATGTTCTTTTACTTAATAAAATGTGAAAATATATATTTTGTATATTTTATTGTGATGTTTATGTTTATATACATATGTATTGTGACGTGGCAAGTTTTGCCAACGTCCCTCGATCCCTAAAAAGAGAGGCCGGGCCGCCCTCTGGCAGTGCCGATGCGAACGGCCGTTTGCGAGCGCTCTCCCTGGGCATGCCGATTTGCCAAGGGCGAGTATTAACGCGTTTGAGCGTCGCGCCACTTGGGCGACGCGAATTCCACAGGACCGAAACCGGGCTCCAGGGGAGCCCGGCCCCTATTTCTCGCCGTACGAGGCTTTATCGGAACTGGCTCCGGAAGGATTTCGTGCCGAAACATCGGAGGAAGTACCGAGCCCGGGTCGACGAACCTGGAGGCACCGACGAGGGACAGTGGACACGAGACGAACACCTCCTCGACCCCGTCGTTGCCTCGCCCGGAAAAGAAGGTGTCCACGACCGGAGCGGCTAGGACTCCACTCTCCACGAACCGTCGCCGCGACAATCAGAAAAGCGGCGAACGCGATGATTAGAGTCCGCGAGCCAGGGATCCCGTGCGACAGGATGCGATCCTGCTAGGAGATACCGCGCGATAGGCCCGCGAGTCTCAAACGGGAGAAATAGGGTAGGGAGTAGGGGGACGCCTCGCTTCCGCGTTACCGAGCCCGCCGAAAGTAGGCCACTGGGTCGTTGGCCGTTACCGAGATTAGTCGCGTCATAAGAGATTAGCCAAAAAAGTAAATTTCAATTGTGCGTGCCGGAAGAGGGACGAGAAAAACGAGCGTGCCGTCCAGCAGCCGCCATCCCATCGTTGCCGTGGTAAGCGCCAGTCAGGCTTCCTCGTCATCGTAATTTAAAGATCATTTCGTGTTGGCTCGATAACGTTTTCGCGAGGTCCTTATTCGCGTCGCGAAATTACGACGCCGTTTCAGTGCCGCGTGGTCGGCCATATTTCGTGAACGGAGGAACGGTCGTCGATCGGTTAACGTGCGAGCCGGTTGGTAACGCGAGAGCGCGAACTCGCGGGGGGCCGTATCGTTGCCGATTTTCCGAATAAATTGTACGCTATCTTCGAGACGTTCCCCGGTGTGACGTCGCAACGGTCCGTATCGTGTCCGACGGCGAAGCTCGAGCGATCCAGCAATTATACCGCGTATTCCATCGGAATTCGGCAGTTATTCCGCGCCAAAAGCGCCTTGTAAAGTAGCATCTCCATCTTGTACAACTGCCGGGTTCGACGCGATCGAAATAGGAGAGCGCGTGCGACCGAAAATCTGTCGCGTAATTATCGTGAACTGTCGTGAACGCGCCGGCTTGTAAATTTCCGTTGCCGGCTCTCACCGGCAGCCCTGTCGTGTCCATCGGACAAATAAATTGTTACAGCCGATTCTATCGTTCCTTATTTCCGTCGAGAATCCTTTCCGCCGCGGGAAATGCTCCGTACTTCGTCCACGTAGAATCCTGTGCCCATTCTAGAGCCATCCAGAATATCGTGCGGTTCTCGCATTTTCGGATAGGTCGTTCGCGCCTCGTGCCGTTATCTCGCAATTTGCGTGACACTGCCGAGTGTCTGGCGCCCGAAAGTAGATCTCATTAACGGCTTCTTTTGTGACAATTCCGAATCTGCGAGATACCTTTTGTCCCGGGTGGACCACGCATCGTGCGGCCGAGCGTGGCCCGGCGTTTCGCCTGTAAAATCCCGGAGTCGCAGGCTTCCGTCCTTCCGACGGATGCGTAGAATATAGGCGACGTGACAGTATGTTGATGTTGGTAAACATTTAATGTACTCTAGGGTGGATAAGACCTTCTTTCACGCCTTCACGTGGCCCACCCTGTTAATTTTATTACTTTGACCACTGCATGTATTACCTCACTGCATTGAGAAGTAATAAAAGAACTAAGATGAAAGAGTGGCATTGTATTACAATTGCATTATACATAAGATATAATGGTATATCTGGTTGTAAGAAATGCATGTGTGTCGTTTGATAAACGTAGCTTGATCTTTATAGGCAAATAATTTGTAGAATTTATTACATGCAGTGACTCCCGTTAATATTCGGACGCTCTTAAAAAAACGATAACTTTTTTGTTATTGCACCATACGATTTGAACTTTTTTGAGAAGTTAGAGCCATTAATTTGTTACACAATGTAAAAAGAAATTTATTCGAAAATTGCAATTGGTCGGAATTGTAGAGAAAATTCTAAAAGTTGCATTTTAAAACTTTTTCATGTGGGTCTATATTGAAAATTTAAAAAATATGTTTTGTAGATCTGTGTCAATTGTATGCATTGTTTAAGTTACATCGAAATCGGTTGATGTGGGAAAAAACGACAGGCATTGAAAGATATATGAATCCTTAGATTTATTGCATTTAGAGGCCGAAAATCGTGAAAAATTGCAATTTCTACCATCTTTAAACATTGCAATGTTGACCGATTTTAATGAAATTTTCAGAATATGTTTAAGGCACCATGAATATGTTTACAACAATTATTATGTACTTTCGCTATTATTTAAATATATCATTATTAATGTTACTTTTTTATAAATATTGCGCCTAATTATATTTATTTGCAGTTTATTTCTTCACACTTCCTTAACTTCCTTTTTATTCTATTTGTGGCGTGTTTGGACTCATTTTCATCAGAAAAATAATGTGTATAACTTTATTTGATTCCCCTTAGGGTTACAAATCCTTTCCACCTTACACACTCCAACTCTTTTCCTCCCGCTCTTACATAATAACCTTATTTCTAACTTATAAATTATCTTATACCTAAACTTAACCTAAATAGAGAGAGAGAGAGAGAGAAAACATATATTTACAAAAGCTCTTATTGTCTAACTTCACCTACCCCTCCTTCCCCCCTTCCTTCACCCTCTGTCTTACTCCCCTTTACTCCCCTTCCCTATCGTCGGACCTCCTCTTCCGGTCTCTCCCCTTCCACTCCAATCTTTTCCTTTTCCTTTCTTTCCTCTCTCCACTCATCCACCTTCCTCATCCATTTCTCCCCTCCTCCTTCGTCTTCCAACACTTCCCACATCCTCTACTGCCACCCTTTTTCCTCATCCACTCTCATACACTCTTCCACACATGCTCCCATGTTTCATTCGCCCACCCACACACTCTGCATAATCTCTTATCCTCATTCATCCAATACCTCTCTCCCCTCATCTCGTTTCCTAATCTATATCTTGCCACCCTTTGCCACCTATTTTCTCCCCATCCCTCCTTTAAATACCCTGGCAGTCCCTCCCCCTTCACCATTCCATACCACTTGTTCGACTTTGACTCCTTTATCTTATTCCATCTTTCCTTTTTCTGAATCTCCTTTTCCTTTTTAATTATTTCTTCACTTACTCTCTCCCTTTTTTCTACAAACCATTCATTAATCTCCCCAGCTGACCACCCCCTTTCTTCAAAGAAGTCCCATCTCTCCATCTTGTCCCTCCCAACCTATCCGTCTTCCTTACCTCTTCCCAGCATAACCGCGCCAACTCCCCCCCTTTGCCTTCTCCCAGTTTCTTTTCGTAATCCCACGCCCTCAATCCTGCCTTCCCCCTCAGTAATTCCCTTTGCAATTCCTTCCTCACCATGTACCCTGGTATTACCCTGCCCACTCCCAATACCCACCTTAAATATCTCTCCTGCAACCTTTCTGTGTTTTCCCTCTCCTTCCATCCCCAAATTTCCACTCCATAACTGATCACCGACCATACCAGTTTATCAAATAACCAGATTCTCCTACCCCAATCCTTTGCAAACCTCCTTTTTCCTATTCCCCAAACCTTTCCCATTATCGCTGCACCTTTCCTCATTCTTTCCTCCATCTGCGCTTTCTGCCCACCGTTCCTCGAAATCACGTACCCCAGGTACTTGTATTCTCCCACTTCCTCAATCTCCTTACCCTTCCATCTCCACTTCGCCCTTTTCCATCTCCCCCACCCTTCCTACATCTCATCATCTTTGATTTCCCTGTATTCAACTGCAGCGTTTTACCCTCCAAACATCGCTCCATCTTCCCCATCATCCCTCTCATCCTCTCCTCGTCTTCCGCTAACATCGCTATATCGTCAGCGTACGCCAACGTATATACCTTCCGTCCCCCTAGTTTCACCCCTCCCCATCCTCCCCTCTCCAGCTCCTCATCCAAATCCGCCAACAGCAGCGTAAATAGTAGTGGGCTTAGCGGGCATCCTTGCCTCACTCCCCTTTCTGTTCAAAAACTTTTCCCTTCTTCTTCCCCCACTCCCACCTTACTTTTGGTTTCTCTTTCTATTTCTTTACACCTTTCTACCAATCCTTCCCTCATCCCTCTTTTCCTCATTGCCCTCACCAACGTCTCCCTGTCCACTGTATCAAACGCCGCTTTTAAATCTACAAACATAATTATCATCCTCCTTTTTTTTCTCTTCACTTTCCTGTTAATTAGGTAATTTAACACATATATATTGTCAATGCAACCCACCCTCTTTCTGAATCCTGTTTGGCTGTCCGGTCAAATCTTTTTCCCCTCTACCTCCTTTCTTAACCTCTCTGCCAATACTGCCGCATAGATTTTGTACGCCGTTTGTGTGAGCGTCACCCCCCTGTAATTTTCCACCTTAGTACTGTCTCTCTTCTTGGCTGTCGGCACTATTCCCTCTTTCCAATCTTCCGGCCATCCCTCCCCCCTCCAGACTTTGCCACAGATTCTCCATAGCCAGTCTTCTACCTCACTCCCTCCATACTTCCAAACTTCGTTTGGAATCCCGTCCCCCCTGCTGCTTTCCCCTCCTTCAAACCCCTAATCACCCTACTGACCTCCCACTTTTCTATTTCTTTCTCCCCACCCCTCTCTCTTCTACCTGCCCCTTCCTTTCCCTCCCACTCATCTACTCTTCCTAACAGACTTTTAAAATACTCATCCCATTCATTCATCCTTATCCTTTCATCTACCGCCGCACCCTCCCTCCTTTCCATATTCACCACCTTCCATATCTGTCTCTCGCTTTTCAAATCCTCCACCATCCTTTCATTGCCTCTCTCACTTTCCTTTTCCCCTCCCTACATTCCTCATCCCACCATCTCCTCCTTCTTTTTCCATTTCTCCCCACCACCTCCATCGCCTCCCCTACTCTTTCCATCAGTCCTTTCCATTCTTCCTCCACTCCCTCCTCTCCCTTTCCCCCCCCCCCCAAATCTTTCTCTGAATTTCTTTACCTCTTCATCTGACCAACCTCCTCCCCTCTTCCCCCTCCCCCTCCCTCTTTCCTGCTTTTCACTACCCCCTCTCCTCTCGCCCTTAAGCCATACCGTCAGTGGAAGGTGGTCTGAGTCAATCCTTTCCCCTATTTCCATCCTTTCCACCCCTTCCCTTGTCTGTTCATTTCCTAACACATGGTCAATAACAGAGTTCCCTCTCCCCTACATATGTCAATTCTCCTGCCTCGTCTCCTTTCATATTACCATTTAAAATCCCCCACCCTCTCTCTCCTAAATACTTACTCAATTTCCTTCCGTCTGTATTTACTTTTTCATCGTTTGACCTTCTGCTCCTCTTCCCGCTCTCCCCCTCATCCTCCTCTTCCACTACTTCCCCCCCTTCTCTACCCGTCCTCGCGTTAAAGTCCCCCCTATAATTATTCTTTCCCTATACCCTCTTTCCTCTGTCCATTCCCCCAATTTTTCTAACTTCCTTTCCAGATCCCCATTGATATATACCCCCACCACCCTCCACCATCCCTCATCTATCTTTACCCTGACATTCATCGAACCCTCCCCACCTCCTATTTCCCCCCTTTCCCTCTCTATCTCTTTCTTTACTCCTGTTAACACACCCCCCATTGCCCTTCCCCTTTTTTCCACCCTCCTGGCCCACTGTGCCTCCCACACACATCCCCTTGGTAGCCTTCTTCTTATCCCATTCCATCCCCTCTCCGCCAACCACGTTTCCATTAGCATTATTATTTCCCATTCCTCCAGCCCTTTCCAAAATTCCGCGTCCTTATTCCTCAATCCCGCCACATTCCAAAACACTATCTTATAACGGTTTCCTTTATTTCGATCGACAATGTTGAATAATTCTAAATAATGTTATTGGCGCACTGGTACGATCCTTTATTACTAATTAAGCAATTTTGCAAATTGTTACATCAACTAATTTTCAACGTTTCCAATAATATCCTACGGTGTAGATTTGTTTCTTTATCGACAATTTTAATATTTTCAAAATCAAAAGCATGATCAATGCTTTAAAACGTAACGGTTATCCAGGTATACTTGTTTCCAATATCATCAAGAAACGAGTCGCTGAAATTTACCATCCTTGGTCTGTACAAAAAGAAAAAGAACAAAGAATTTCAAAAACTGGTCCAATCAATAGAAAAAACACAGTAGTCATCCCGTACGTTGAGGGCATTGCTAATGACATCAAAAGAATTTTCAGGAAAGTTGGTATGCACACAATCTATAAAATACCACATTATCTTAAGGACTTACTTCCTAACGTCAAAGATAAAGTGCCTTTTTTAAAAAACTGTAATGTAGTATATTCAATACCTTGTAAGGGTTGTAACCAATCTTATATTGGACAAACATGTAGACATTTAGAAAATAGAATCAGAGAACACAGACATAACATCTTTCTACCAGCAACACAACATACTGCTTTGACGAGACATTCGTTGGAATTTGATCATGCTTTTGATTTTGAAAATATTAAAATTGTCGATAAAGAAACAAATCTACACCGTAGGATATTATTGGAAACGATTCACATGATTAAACATCGAAGCGTAAACCTTAGGTATGAAACACCTAATATACATGAATATTACGCGACATTACTGAATCAGTAATGTTTTATGATGAATCATTTTTTCCAACAAATAGATCCTATGAATTTCAACAAAAGCAAATCGAATGTCAATTATTTCATTACCAACATATTTTGTTTGGTATTTTAACAACTATGTGGTGTTAAACGGTTCATAACGTTCGTAATTGCCGCCTTTTATCGATTGGCCAATACATAGATCTGTGCTCTTTGATTCGGTAGTAAGTTCGAATTACTAGCTTACTCAGTTCACTTGTCACCGGCATGGAACCAACATGGGTTTAACAACACTTGGAAGTATATATTAAAAATTTGTATTTAAGCAAGTGAGTTTTATACATAATTTTCTTGGTCATTCTTTTTCTTTTTGTTTTTCTGTTCCTACATTTGACTTAGTCAACCAGATGATAATTAATTGATTACACAAAGTTATTCTTGAAGATGGTCTAAATTTCAGACCGAAACGTTGAAAATTAGTTGATGTAACAATTTGCAAAATTGCTTAATTAGTAATAAAGGATCGTACCAGTGCGCCAATAACATTATTTAGAACTATCTTATAACCTGCGTTCTTCCTCTTTCCCCCCTCCATTCCCCCCAGTCCCGTTTCCCTGTTCCTCATACCAATCTTCCTCTATTTCATTCCATCTCTTCATCCTTCCATTCACCCACATTTTCATATATCCCACCTGTACGTTCTTTCCTTTCGCTCTTTCCTTCTCCGCTTCCCTTTCTATTTTCCATTTGGCCCTCCTTTCTTCCTCTGTTAGATCATCATCTAACCATTCTTTCTTTCCTCTTAGGTTTCTCCTTCTTTCCATTACTTTCCTTTTCTGCTCCAAATCCACCATTTTAACCCGTACCATCCCACTCCCATCCTTTCCTGCTTTCCCTATCTTCCTTATCTCTTCTATTCCCTCCTCTTTTACACCCACTAACTCCCACACCCTTCTTACTTCCTCTTTCATGTCTTTTCCCTCTGTCTGAATTCTCTTTATTATTATGTTTTTCCTCTTCTCCTCTCTTTCCCTCCTATCCTGCAATATCTCTATTCTCCTTATTCTCCTCCTATTGTCCTCTACAACTTCCCCCCTTACCCCTCCTCCTCCACCTTCCTTCCCTTCTTCCACCGCCCCACTCCTCCTTTCCTCTATCCTTTCCTCTATTTTTACAACCCTTCCTTCTATGCTTTCTAGCCACTTCTCTATCTTTTCCCTTCTTATCCCCTCTTCCCTCCTCTCCTCCTTCCAATTCTCCCTTTCCTTCCTCCACTCCTCTACCAGCCTTTTCCTTTCCTCCCTCTCGTCCTCCAAATCCACCCTCATCCGCCGTAACTCCCCTATTAACCCCCTTATCATTTCCTCCATTCCTCCAAATTCTACTCCCTCCCCATTTTTCCTTTTCTCCGGCGTCCTTTTTGTCTTGTCACACTTTTTAATCACTCCACCACCCTCCACCCCTCCCTCTACCTCCTCTCTTCCCCTTTTCTTCCCCATGCTTTCCGCATTTTCTAGATTTTCTATGCTGAACCAGCGCTCCAACTTATCCTCTTTCATGATTTTCGCTATTCGTCCTTTTCCTGTCTCCCGCTCTACCCTTCCCACTCCCCTGCCTTCACCATCTTTCTCATCCATTTCTGCTGTACTTCTTTCTTTCCTCTACCTTTCTCCTTCTCAAATTTCCCGCCTTCTCAGTCTATCTGTCTCCCGCTAGATCGCGCCACCTTCCCTCCTTCCAGCGGCAATCCCACGCACTCTCTACCTTCCCACGCACTCTAACCTTCAATCTCCTCTCTCTTTACACCCACTGCTCTCTATCTCACTTCCTCGCCCTTTGCCTTTTCTCTAAACCCTGCCTTTTCTCTAAAACTCGCACTTCCTGCACTCCTCACTTTCTCTCAGAATTTTCACGCACACTAAATCGCACCTCACTCTCTCATACGACCGGAAACGGAAGTCCTCATCAGAAAAATATTTATAATTTATTGTAAATATTTTCATCCCATGATAATAAATTATTACAAAAATTAGATTTTCATTAGTAAGCAATGCTTCAGAGCTTACATTGTTGTGTCCGGTAGCCGCTTCTCTGAGCCACTGAAATTCTCTACACCACGATCGGAAGAGAGTACGAAAGGCAACGTTGTTGTAACACATTGTCTATTAATAACGAACAATCAGATCCAGAGTCTCCTATTATTAAAAATATCGCAATGAAAATATTACCAGCTGATTGGAGATGTTTTACTGATGAAAACGAACCTAAATTCGATATAAATTGGACAAGAAAGAAGATTAGTTTAATATTGAAAAATTTTATGGAAAACTGTTTCGGTAACGAATCTTGCCTACTCTAGGACTGGACGAATCTCGATCGAACTCGATGAATGCGTACTGGCAGAGTCTGTACTGTCGTACTGTTGCGTTCGTCGTTTATGTATTTTCTCACTACAAACGTGAAAAAAAATAATACAACTACGTTTTGAGTCAGTGGTAAAATAGATTGATACCTCGCAATAAACAATCTACTACATAATTATTGATTAATTAATTCTTAAATCTTTCGAATTCTAGAATTTATATTAATTGATATGTTGCAAGTTTTTTTGTAACTAAAATTTATGTTGTTTAAATGAAATGTACAAAAAAATATATAGTAAATTTCAATTTAATCTCTATTTTTAAATTCGGTTACAAGGTATATTCAAATGAGATGGGTATTAATAGTGTTAGAAAATTGTAGGAATGCGAATAATAATTATGTACGTATGGAGTAAACTTATTTACGTTCAAGATTTATAAAAACTGTACCTCTATCATTTGAAAATTTGGTCTCTATATTTATAAATATTATACTGATAAAGATAATTATATATATATAACATAATGACATCAAATAAAAAAATATAATTTGAACATATAGTCATAACATCACAGACACAACCCATTAGCTATTTGTATTTGATCGTTTTCGTGGATCTAGTTCCAACATTTATCGTTCGTCAGCGTAGAAGGCGTAAAAAAACCAGTAGTTATTGTGTGAGACACGAAACCCCATATGGTGATTGGTCTACTCGTCTGTGATACCCACTCTTCCCCGCACAAGAACCTACACCCACCTTAGCCTGGATCAGATCCCACATCATTTTGAAGCAAGAGAAATTAATTGATTTGAAAAAATTTACTTTCAGATCTAACATCCAACTTGGAGAAAAGTTCCTGAGAATTAGATTACATTTCACTCTCAAATTAATTTATACGTAATTTATGCGTAATTTTTGCAAAAATTGGGATAAAAATATAAATTGATTTAATATATAGCACAGAACGTCTTACAGACGTCGTTTTCTCGTCTTTTTTACGTCTTTACGTCTTACACCCCTAAAAGACGCCTTTCACACGTCCATTGTTGAAGACCACTTTAATTACTTTTCCCATTTTATTGTAATGCTCTCTGTATTGTGTATCCGTTAGCACGACTGTGGTGCGTGTAGCGTGCATGTGCGTTGGTATGCATGTAGCGCATGTGTCTGCATGTTCCGGTCTGTTTTAACACTGCTTGTGCACGCGTCTGGTCTGCTTTTTGGTCTGTCTTGTCGGTATCGTCTGTTTGCTAGATAATCCAAAGATTATTGCATAATATCATTAAACAGTATTATTGTTAAGTCGTTTTCTGTTCTGTTTATATATATATATATTTATACACATATATTTTTCATTTATTAAACTTGAATATAAAAACACGTGGCTGTTTCCAACCTCAACCGTCTGAATCCCAACAGGTTATGGGCCCAGGATTGCAGTATTGCCTGTTTATATGCACTACATAGATTGTGTATGTTGCATTTTCTTTTGAGGTTTGGAAAATAATCGTTTTTCTCTTTTGGTATATATACGAATACTATACTAGGGTGCTTCTTAATTTTTCACCAACGTATAAAATGCACCCCACACGCCAGAATTGTTCCTTTAGGTGAGAAAACAATTTGTGCAAAGATTGAGCTCGATCGGATAAAAGGATCACGTGCCCCTTTTAAATTGAAAATTTTGAAAATTTTGAAATTCACCTCAACTATGGCATATAGCACATCGTTGGATTTGTCTTTTTTTCTGAATAGGAATATGCAAAAATTATATGACCTCGTTTAAATAAAAATAGCGATGACCTTGAAATTTCGAAAATATGATTTCCAAAAATTTTTTTTATTTTACAATTATATTTACTTTATTGAACAGTACAAATTTCTCCTCTGACATTTTTTCGTATAATCGCAAATAACAAAGATATTTAAATATTTACTTCAAAATGTAACATATTTTGACTGATGGTGGGACATACGTATTATCCTGTATAAGTAAAATAAATATTACAATTGTAAATGAATATATTCTACGGGATAGTAATAGGGAACTATTTCTTATATTCTAAAGAAGTTATATGTAATATTTACATATTTTTCGCTAAGGTAGTTTTATTTATATCAGGATATTGCTGGCGGTAATCTTTTACAATTTGTAGTATCATCTGTTTTTCTTCCTCACTACGCGCTAAAATTTGATTAAAGTCCTGCATTAACTTAACAGCTCTTTCTGCTTTATCGTTAACTACCGGTAAAGCTTTAACTATATCTAAACCTATTTTATAAGATGGTTCGTCTTGCCAAACTATAGGATCTTTTTCTAAAAATTCTGCCGATATGCCAAATCTACTAAAAAACTTCCGACTTTCGTCTGATATAAAATATGAAATATCATTCTTCATATGGTCGGCTACATTACTTGGTCGGAGGACAAACTTTTTATAATAATCACCGCCGCTATTAGTCTTATTTAACGCCTCCACCATTCGTTTCTTTGTTTCTATCGAAATGTCATTATCAAAGAACGATAACGCAGCATTTTCTGGTGTCAAATACCACAAGTGTCTGCAAAATTTTTCTAACGTTACATGACTAATGTCTTTATCTAGTTCCTTATATTTATATAAGGATTTAATAAAAGTAAAATCCTGCTGCGGAGCCCTCGTCGGGAGAAGAGCTTCTACCCATGCTTTTAAATATAAATTTGCAATAAATATACATATATCGCGAGTTCCATTTTTCTCCTCTTTGCTTAACTCGAATTCTTCGCGAAACAAAAATATTTTTAAACAATAAATGCCCTTAGCCATCCACCGAGCATGATGGAAAGCTCCGGGAGCTCGAAAACGATAATTTGAAGAGGGATTACCTAAAAATACTACCACGAGTTCAATAAATTCGCGATAGTCTTCCCGTGGATGATGCGTTTCCAGACTCTGTTTCGCAAAATTTATAAGCTGTGTTATATTTTCTATCTTTTGTTTGACAAATGGATCTTCTACCCCAGAGTGAAAGTTTAATTTATTTATATTGGGCCACGCTTGCTGAAAGCGTTTAAAAATTGGCACGTTTGGACCCGTTGACTGCGACATCTTTTTCTCAAAAACCGATCTTAAAACTATTTCATAAATATGGTGTCTGCACGGAAGATATAACAAGTACCGTCCGATTACGTGTTCTAAAATTACACATGCCCCTTGCAAGTGACCCATATTAGATGCTGTCGTATCACATGAAAGTGCTTGTACCTTGTCGCATATGTCCCACTCCCTGAGTAGATCATGGACAGCCAGAGCTTGATCTCTTCCAGTAGAAGACGGGATTATCGGAATTCCCAGTAACTGTTCACGCCCTCTACAAGTAATAACAACAGGTAACCTTTCCACCTTTTCTTTGCCAACTAAAACAGGTAACATTTTACCATCCCAATGAACAGTAACTGCATCAATCTCTTGTTGGGGAAAAGCTACACGTAGCATTTGACTGTGTTTCTCACGCAAATGTGTTCGATGACGACGAATCGATGATTGACTTATGATCAAATCGTTAATGTCGTGACCAAGAGCTTGAGCAGTTGCTGTGATTATACGGACGGCATCGCGTTCACTAACTTTACATGCATCAAGTGTTGCCATAAGCTTTAGCGTAATAACCTGTTTTGAACCGCGTTTTCGCTTAGGTTTGCTCGGACCAGGTTCTGTTGCATCGCAATCGCTCGCATTGGACTCCAGCGCAGGAACCTCATCCTCATCCTCAGTACATCGCCGATTTCCTTCGTCGTCGTCGGATGGTGTAAAGTTGATTGTTTCTTCTGATTGTAAAAAAATGTGAATAATATGAGTATAGAGAAATAGATTTCGACAATTTTACTTTAAAACAAACAATTACTGGATAAACGTACCTTGCATAGCAGCTTGCGCTTTAACTCGACGTGCTTCTTCTTTTGCTTGACGAAGCGCTTGTCTCTGTTCTTTTGCGTAAAGAACTCGATCTCCTCCAATCATCGATCCTGGTCGTCCTTTTTTCCTTTGGTTTAGAAGAAATTGTTTATCTTCATCGATCGTGATCATCTCCAGAGCATCAGCATGTGCGATGTCGAAAAGATCATCTAATTGATCAAGAAACTGTTGTTCCTGGTCTTCTTGTATCTGCGATCGTCGTTTACAATGCTTTTGTAACTGCCGCCAGTTCTGGTATAAGGACTCCAATTTCTTGATGCTGTAATCCGTTCGGCTGACTGGAATTTTTGCCTTTTCCCACTGCACTTCCACTTCTTTCACAACAAGATGTGAGCTACATCGAAGGTTCAATTTCACTTTCAGTAAATTATAAAACAAAACTCTTAAAACTTGTCCTTTCGATGGCAACTTAGCGCCTATAATTTGAAATTCGTCATGTCCTAATAAGAACAGTTTTTCATGACTTCTACTCTCCATTGAAATCGATTGCAACACTTTATAGATGTTTAGTAATGTTTACACTGCGCACTGATGATCCGTTTTTGGACGGGTTTTTATACAATTTTGTCTGGGTCCGGAAAGGGCCTAATAGTCATGAAGGAGCGCGGACCTTGGAGATTGCCCCTCGTGTTGCGAAGCGATGTAGCGTCTCTGATTGGGTCGCGCTTGTGTCAGAAAAACAGGGGTAGACTAACGGGAAATTGTCCTGGAGGGTGCAAGTGCACGTGAACTAAATCGTCACCTCGTCACGTACACCTCGTACCTAACCGTCGTGGGTCCATTGTTTGGGACGGAGAGTTGTAAACGGGTCCGCTGCTCTTCGCTACCCTCATTTGAGGGGTCCTAATCCCGGCGAAATGTTTTACATCATTTTATGTTAATGGACGGCATCGAGGGTACCCAGTACCCAGGTACCGAACGAAATAAACATAAAAATAAATTAAAAGAAATCAGATATTGGGACCAGGGACTAATAGCGCTATCCCTACCGTAAACCCTCGCCCATAGCAGGCTGCTACACTAGGCTTCTTAAAGTCTTGCTTCAGTACAGGTATAAATAAAATGTAACACATGGAAATGTTTAAATATCTTTGTTATTTGCGATTTTACGAAAAAATGTCAGAGGAGAAATTTGTACTGTTCAATAAAGTAAATATAAGCATATATAGATAAGCATAAATATATAGCATATTCCTATTCAGAAAAAAAAGACAAATCCAACGATGTGCCATATGCCATAGTTGAGGTGAATTTCAAAATTTTCAAAATTTTCAATTCAAAAGGGGCACGTGATCCTTTTATCCGATCGAGCTCAAATTTTGCACAAATATGTTTCTCACCTAAAGGAACAATTCTGGCGTGTGGGGTGCATTGTATCTCGATAAAAAATTTTCACAGGTATAGCTTAGAAGCACCCTAATACTATACAGCTATAAACTGGATTCCATAAAGTCATAAATGGAAGTACTGTCTGAAGACTCGCAAGGAGAAGTGAACTACATCTCCTGGAGATTCAAGCTAAATCTAGCTCTAAGGTCCAAGGATCTATTCTCAGTCGCAACAGGGTTAGAAGCAAAACCCGGTGGACAAACCACCGATGGAAATGCGAAAGCATGGATAAAGAAAGACCTTGAAGCGCAAACTCTCACAGGTCTGAACGTGAGTAGTAATATAGCCAGAAAGATAGCAAATTGCAAGACTGCGCATCAAATGCTTGATAAATTGGAACTAATATATGGAAAGAAGTCTGATCTCACAATTGAGGGTCTGCAAAGACGCTTCTTCAGTTACAAATATGACTCGTCCAAATCGACTGTTGAAAACTGTCTCACAATTCAGCAGTACGCGGAGGAATTGACAGCTGAAGGCGAGGAGGTAAGGGACACTTGGACGATGACTAGAATTCTGGGAGTACTGCCACCCAGACTTAACCACTTTCTTACAGCATGGGACAATGTCAGTGGAGCAAATAAGACTCTTGACAAATTAATTGAGCGTCTACGACTGGAAGAAGACAGGTTGAGTGCAAGTGATCAAGAAAAAGAGCCTGCGCCCTCAAATGCCCTCATTTCAAACGCTGGCAAGAAACCTTGGAAGTCAGGTTCGTAGGACAACTCACCTGTGGAATGTTTCAAGTGTGGAATGAAGGGTCATATGAAGAAGTACTGCAGAAATAAGACATGCGCCAAATATATTACATACTGCAAGAACAATTACCCTTGCAACATCTGCAATCAGAAAGGTCATTTTGCAGGGGAATGTCCAAAAAATACTGTTGTCAAAAATATTGGTGAGAGAAATTTTAAATTTGCCAAAAATGATTCTAGGAAATCAGATCGTCGAGCTTTTGTTACCGTGGGCTTGACGACTGCTAAATTGAACAGCAGAAAGTCCAAGGCCGACTGCAATATTGAATGGTATCAGGACTGTGCTGCTACGCAGTACATGACGTCCAGAGTGGAATGGATGAAACATTTTGTCAAGCTCGAACAACCAATCATGGTCATGATTGGTGACGGTGCTGAACTGAAAGGTGTTGGAACTGGTGACATAGAATTGGAAGCATTTTGGTGGGTGGTCCAAATTTTAAGGGCATTGACCCCTTCTCCTCGATAATTCCATAGGACGGATATTAGAAATGTCCTTGTGGATTTTAACGAGTAGGTAGGTTCAATGTCGTCCAGCAGTCTATCAAACATTTTCACCTCGCTGGAGCCCCAAATGAGAACCAAGGTACGCATGCGTTTGTCACTTGATACGAGACTGTCGCGCGCCTGTGTGACGTACGCAACGTACACTTTTGTCAGAAGTGTTGCAGCATTTTAGGCGGATTTTTAATTGTTAATAACTAAATAACGAAGCCGAAATCGAAATTTTTTTATTCTTCATTTTCGTCTTATATTATCCTCGAGAACCACCCCTTAAAATTTCTCCCACCTGTTGCGAAACACCCTGTATGTACCGGAATTAACCTTCAACCTCTTCTCTGTCACACAAATGTTGGACAAGGGATACATACAAACCGCAAATGCAGATCAGTCCATCTTCAAGACACTGGACACAAGGGAAACTGTCGCAATTGCCAAGCGGGATGGAAAATTGTACCAAATGATGTTTCGCCAAGAAGAATCGAACAAATGTCTGCTGAACACATCTATAAGGGTTTGGCACGAGAAATTGACTCACCAGAATGTCAGGCGTCAGGTATGTCAGAAACATTTTAAACAGACATGACATTAAATACACAGATGACTGGAATGATACACATACACAGGGTGCATATATGGAAGGCAGCACCGTGTCCTTCATCCAAGAAATCTTAAAGTCGCTACGAACCTCTTGGATGTAATTCACGTGGATTTGTGTGTAATGAATATCTTATCTTTAGGAGGAGCTAAATATATTCCATCTCTCCAATATATTATAAAGTATTCCTAAAACTGACTGAAAATCAGTTTGGCAGAAGCGTGAAGTGTCTCAAGTCAGACAATGGAACGGAGATTAAAAATGCCACCACTGAGAAATTCTTGGAGGAGCTCGGAGTGTTTCACATAAAATCCAATGCCTACACTCCTGAACAGAACGGTAGAATTAAAAGAAAAATGCGAACGGTGGTAGAGTCAGCCCGGTCTGCTATTCACAATCGAGGTCTACATGAGAATCTATAGGCTGAGACTGTAAACTATGCGGTGTTCACTCTAAATCAAACAGATACGAGCTCAGAAAAGACAGAAGTCCTGCAGAATTATGGTTTGGACGAAAAATGGACATCAATAAGCAGAAAGGCTTTGGATGCGAATGCTATGTCTTAATTCCACAGCATAAACGGGCAAAAACGCAAAAGAAGTCGCAAAAGGGAATTTTTGTTGAATACGATCTAGATTTTCCCAATTACAGAATTTACTTGGATCATGACCGCCATGTTCTCAGCTCAGACAACGTATTCTTTGATGAGAAAATTAGAGTTGACAATGTAGGCACGGTGGTTGTAACTTCCCTATGTAAAAATAGAAACAACAGTGCCAGAGAAGAATCTGTTGACCGGTAATCTGGAGCTTCTGACGTTGACAGCGAAAGTGACTACCGATTAACTGATGAAACGAATCCCGACACACCCACGGAGTTGGATGATTCGTCTGCTGCCCCAAATATGACTAATTCTGAACAACACGTTCTACGTGACCGTCGAACACTAAAAATGCCAGCCAGATTCACTGGTTATCTGTAGGATCACTTTCGTGGAGGAGATAGTGCTGATGTGGCCATGGTAGGGGAAATCGAAGACATCTCAACTTCTGAGGCATTGAGAGACAGAAACTGGCATGAGACTATGTCGGAGGAATTCGGGTCACTGACGGAAATGAGGACCTGGGATTTGGTGAAGGCACCGCGCCATGTGAAACCACTGAAACCTTCAGTCCTGTTGCACGCCACACATCGATTCGGCTGATTCTCAGCTTTGCAGCTTCTGCCAAACTGGAGCTCATAACTTTTGATGTCAGAACTGCGTTCCTGTATGGTGATTTGGAGGAGGAGATTTTCATGCGCCAGCCTGAGGGTTTGAATGATGGGACTGATCGTGTCTGCAGGTTGAAAAAAGTCTCTACGGTCAGAAACAGGCACCGAAGAACTGGAACACCAAGTTTTCAAAGTTCTTGCAGGGGATTGGGTTCAGCAACACTGATGATGATCTATGCATCTACTATAATGAAGATCGAAGCATTGTAATGGCCTTATTTGTGGATGGTGGTCTTGTTGCGGGAGCAAATAAAGAGAATGTACTGCAGGTTCTGGATCGACTGAATGAGAAATTCAAAATAACTTTTGACAGAACTTTCCCGCATGATGTGTTGTATTTGAGAATGCAAATAAAAAATGGTTGTCGCGGAATTTTTGTAAAACAACCACAATATACGGAGAAGATTGTGGAACGTTTCAGGTTTGACACGTTTAATCCAACCTCAACACCAATGGAACGGGGAATGGTGACAGATGAAGAAAATTATGTAAATGATCGGCCATTGGGGAAGGATGAGCCATACCGAGAGGCTGTGGGGAGTCTATTATACTTGGCTACCATTTCTCGTCCGGACATCACCTTCGCAGTTAACTATCTGAGCAGATTTAACTGCGCACGGTAAGTCATTGGCGAATGATTAAGCGTATTTTTCAGTATTTGAAGGGGACCACACATTTCGGAATATTTTTCGATGGAGATAAAACACTCGTTATCATTGTGTTACATACTGAAGCTTCAGCTCGACCTTCTCCTCGAGCTTTTCCAAGGCATTCTGCACTATTAACCTAAAACAAAGGAGGATAAATTAATAAATAAATATTAATTAATTTTAATTAATATTGAGTTACTTACTCAAGCTTCTGCTCCATCGTCTGGTACGACCGCTGGACTAGAGACCTAAAACAAAGGTTGATAAATTAATAAATTAATAATAATTAATTTTAATTATTATTCTATTACTTACTCAAGTCTCAGCTCGAATTTTTCCATTTGGTGCAGCAGTAGCGTCATACTAAAACAAATACAAACGTGATATCATCTACTATACAATTTAATTACAATTATTACTAAAAAAAACAAATTTGCAACTTGCGCTTCTCACCTGTCTTCCTGCGGAGGAGACGCCCGTAGTGTCGGAGGCGGGGTGGGAACAAAATGATTCTCAGAAAGGTCCGCCTCCAACATCGCTTGTAACTCTTCGCGTGTAAAGACATTGCGGCGGTGCTCCTTCACAACGATGAACTTCCTCGGCACCTTGCGAGCTGGCTCCGCCTTCTCCGGGGTTGTTTGATATTTAATCGGCACCTGCGCATGCCTCTTGGAACGTTGGCGATTCTGAAATTGCATAAACATTGAAAGAAAATATTAATATCACAAATCAAAGAATGGAAAAAAAAAACTAGATGATTGTCGCTGACACTCCTCGTAGGCTGTGCGTGGCACTGTAATGTAATTTTAATTGGATATCTATTTTCCATAATTATATTTTTATTTACACAGGAAGGAAGGTAAGTGTATTTAATCCTTTTAACTTACTTCTCATCAATGAATTTTTCCACTTCTGGTGATGAAAATAATAAAGAATTAAGATATCGCCAATATAGTTGAAAAATATATTAAATTGGAGAAAGAAAATCCATTATTTTTACGTTATCTCAATCGGAGAAATGATAGATTTCTTTTTCCCCAACCTAATATTATATATAATTGCGGACAATAGATATCTAATTTAAATTACATTACAGTGTCACACGCAGTCTACAAGGAGCGCTAGCGACAAGAAACTAAAAATTCAAACTTACGTTATCCATGAGGGAAACATTGGAGGACAGTGTAACACAGTGATGGCCAAACCGTGGCGCATGCGCCAAACGTGGCGCATTGAGTGGTTAGAGGTGGCGCATTGCATCCTTGCGCCTACTTATTCTCGTAAAGTAGGCGCCATAACTGAAACCATCTTCATATTTTCAACACCTGAGTGCTCTCAGTTCAATTCATACAGCCTTCTTACGCATCAGTTCGTCCCATTTGTTTTACAGTCTACAATTGTAAGATGTGAACAGTGTGTGTGCATGCGTGTGTGCGTGCGAGATGCGGTACGATTCGGTACGATTGAGACGCGTTACCATTAAGATGCGATACGATCGAGACGCAGTACGATTGAGATGCAGTACGATTGAGACGCGGTGCGATTGAGGTTCGGTGTGTTTGAAGCCACGTGTGAATGAGCGGCGGCGACCGGGCGTCGAGCGTTCGAGCGGTGAGCGTTGGGCGGCAAGCGTTCAAGCGACGAGCAACCAAACGACGCGACGTGGCGATGTGTTTTAATGGCGGTGTGATTGAGATGCGGCATGTTTAAATGCACGAAATTAATGGTATTTAAGGAGACCTCGCGGAGGTTTCGGGGTCAGTTCTGAATGAGCCATCGTAGCGTAGAGTTTGAAGCAGAGTTTTTGCGAAAGCGATTTATTGAATGTACTAGCTTGCTTTGTGTATTGAGAGTGATTGAGGGACAGATTTAAGAATAGAAGGGCGCCACTACTTTTTCTTAATGCGAACATAGAGTTCAAATCCCACACAATTAATATTCTGGTGATACGACGTACGTACTTGTGATGTCTTTGTTATCTTTCAACATTTAGACTTTTAGAGTTTTATACAATACTTTTCTGTTTTTTTTACATTCCTTGTGGCGTTTTTAGAATTCAGATACCGCGCGTCAAACGCACAAACGTTTCGCGACAACGCACAGGCGTCTCGCGACAATGTACAATCGTTGTCGTGACGACGCGCGGAGGCCGTCGCGCCGCGGAGCGCGGAAGACGAAAAAACAACTAAAAAGCGACGAGACAAAACGCGAGAAGTCTTTCATCAACCATCACGGTCGACACACTTGATTTTCCTGTCATTCCTGTTATCCTTCACAATGCAAAAGAAAGTGAGCAAAAGAAGCGCAGAAAGTGATCTTAAGCGTGAATTTAATGAACAGTGGGAAAATGAGTTGTTATTTATAGCAAGTTCATCAGGAAAACCGCTTTGCATTGTTTGCGAAAGTACTCTTTCACATAATAGAAGACACGATCTTAATAGACACTATAAAACACAGCATCAGACTAACATAGAAGAAAAAATGAAGCTTGTTCTTGGGTCTGAATTACGAAAAGAATATGTAGCCAAGAAAAAAGTAGAAATCAGAAGAAGACAAAATATATTTGCTAAAGTAAGTTGTGAAGACTTGGCGATGACAGAAACGTCGTATGAAATTGCTTTAGCATTGGCGAAAAAAAAGAAACCTTTTTCTGACGGAGAAGAAATTGTTAAGCCTTGTCTCCAAATATTTGCACGCCATCTTGGTAATAAAATTATTGAAAGGAAAGCAGACGAAATTGCTATATCAAGGCAGACAGTTACGAGACGTATCGAGGAACTCTCTCAGGATGTATCTCATCAAGTGGAAGACCTTGTCCATTCTTGTACTTTCTTTTCTCTAGCTTTGGATGAATCAACGGACATATGTGATGTTGCCCAGTTAAGCATTTTTATAAGAGGAATTGATGATAATTTTAATGTCTTTGAAGAACTTGCCAGTCTGGAGTCATTGCATGGCAAAACAAGAGGATCAGACATATTTTAAAAAGTAAAATCATGCCTAGAAAATCTAAAATTACATTACAGTGATTACAGCAAACTCATCAGTGTATGTACTGACGTAGCACCGTCAATGATAGGTAAAGTCAATGGCGCTACAACTTTGCTTGAAAAATTTTTAAATCGTCCTGTACTGAAATATCACTGCATTATACACCAAGAGGCACTGTGTGGAAAAACTTTAAATATGCAGCATGTTATGGTACCGGTTGTGAAATGTGTGAATAAAATTAGAGCAAGAGCATTAAACAGACGAGAACTCAGAGAATATTGTGAATTGTTAGATTTGGAATATGGTGAACTTGTCCTTCATTGTGAGGTGCGCTGGCTTTCTAGAGGGCAGCTTTTGAGTACATTTTGGAAATTAAAGAATGCTGTTTCTAATTTTTTGGAACAGGAAAATGAACTACCTGATGAAAGAACCCTATTATTTGACAACAACTGGCTATTTGATTTGGCATTTTTAGTTGATGTTACTAGCCATCTGAATGATCTAAATTTAAAACTACAAGGCGAGAATAAATTATTTCCTAGCTTAGTAAATAGCATCAGTTCATTTAAAATAAAATTAAAACTGTTCATCTCTCAGTTAGAAAATGAGGATTTGAGTCAATTTCCACACTTGAAAGAGCAGAGTGAATGTCTTGCGAACAATAGCAATTTGACCTAATATATTGAAAAAATCAAGATATTGCAAGGGTCATTTGAAAGTCGTTTTCATGATTTGGCTAAAGAAGAAAACTGCATGCTCGCATTTATAAACCCATTTTCACTTAGTGAACAAAACGTAATGCAGATGCCTAGTAACATACAAATGAAACTGATTGATTTAAAAACAAATTCATTATTGAAAATGAAATTTGACGAGTCTTTTCCAAATCAAAATGCTTCTGATATAATTAATTTCTGGCGATCATTACCCAGTGAGCATTTCCAAGTGCTAAGCAAATTTGCACAAAGTTATATATGTCGCTTTGGAACGACATACAGATGTGAACAAGCATTTTCATCCATGAAATTAATTAAAAGCAAAACAAGGTCGCGAATAACTGATTTAAATTTGAAGAATTCTCTGCTGCTCTCAGTAACAAATTTAACACCAAACATTGAAAGACTAGCGAAATCCAAACAGGCTCAAAAGTTTCATTAATGGTAAGTAATGTTTATGTACTGTAATAGATATTGTTTTACATACAATAATTAAATTATTTAAAAATGTTAATTATGTCTATGAACATACTTTCATTAAAAAGGTTATTAAGGATATGCCTGGACTGCTTCTAGCGAGCAGGGAGAACAGACAACTCCAAGTTCCAAACTGATCTCGCTCTCAGTGCTCTATCTTGCTTAGAGCTCTCTATCTCACACACTCTCATTCTCATTCTCACTCTCACTCTCACTCATCACATCCAATAACTGTGGTCCAGCACCATCCGCGAGGTCCACGACAGCGATCACCCTCTCGTTCAAGACATCATTTCTGACTACATATTGTAGATTGGTGCTCCAATAAACATGTTTTTTTTTAAACTAGCGTAAATTAATTAATTTAATTGCGTGATTGAGTTATTCCTCTCCTCCCCTAACGGAAGCAGATCCTACCCCTATCCATACCAACCTCAACCATGAACGTAAGAAGGTAGAAAAAGTGCTTGCGTTGTATGGCGCATCTGAATTCGTCTGTGAAAAAGTTGGCGCGTGGTATGTAAAAGGTTGGCCACCCCTGGTGTAACATGCGCTTTGTGGTCTGGGTCGCAACTGGCCGGGAGCGCTTCTCAGGAGCTTCTGCCTGGTCGAAGTTGTATTCCCCTCGATTTCCTTTTGCGTTTCCTACGAACATATCGGAAAACTCCGCAGGGGAGGGTTGCAGGACTGAGAAAGGCGCTGATTGGACAACCTCGAGGCACGCTTTTCGAGGATGCTAGGTGTGACCGTAAAGGTTTAAACCCTTGTCGTGCGATTTATTTTACAATTTCAGTGATTAAAACTTTTTTTGTAATTCTTTTTTTCCTGAAAAAGGAAAAAGGTTTGACTGTGCTAAGATCCATTTCACTATATTTGGTAAACTTCTTTTGCTCATAACTTTTTAATAAACAATGAGCACCGGTTAAAACTTCTTGAGAGTTACTCAGAATGTTGTCCTTAACAAATATACATATACAGGGTGTTCGACTACAGGTGGGAGAAAATTTAAGGGGTGGTTCTCGACGATAATATATGACGGAAATGAAGAATAAAAAATTGTGATTTCGGCTTCGTTATTTGGTTATTAACAATTAACAATCCGCCTAAAATGCGGCAACATGACCAACAAAAATGTATGTTGCGTACGTCATAGAGGCGCGCGACAGTCACGTATCGAGTGAGAGATGCATGCATACCTTGGTTCTCATTTTGACCCTCAGCTAGGTGAAAATGTTTAATAAATCGTTGGACGACATTGAACGTACCTACTCGTTAAAATCCACAAGAGCATTTACAATATCCGCCCTATGGAATTATCGAGTCGAAGGGGTCATGCCTCTTCACTTTTAAATTGTTCTCACACATATCCACAAATTCTTATCCTGCACTATTATTGTTCATAACATAATACATTGGAACAAACCACCATAAAATGGTATCCATTGTGTCCATAAATGCGATTAATGAAATCCTCATAAATGCAAGTATCAATAAAAATGCATATGCGTACCGGAATCGTTTACTGCTAATTCACGTTTGATGCAGTTTTACGAGTCATAATTCTTTTATGATAAAACTGTCGCTGCTCGTGGCGTGCCTGCGGCACGCCCTCGCAACCGGGCCCTCCGGGCGGGTTGCCGTAAAAGTAAAAACAAATGTAATTTTATTTTAATTTGGGCTGCTGTGTGATTCTCTAATAAAACTTCGACGATGTGCTCGACGACGAACTCATTGGGTATCAATAATGCGCAGCCAAACATGTCAACCGGCTACTTGTACCGTTTCAAGAATTATGATTTTTGCAGTTTATCCAAATTTTCCGACTTTCCTTTGTAATTGTCTCGAATTTTTTTTTCTGAAATTTTTTCCAGGACCATAACGAACAAAACAAGAATAGAATTACGCATATCCATAGTTCGAATCGTGAGTTATGGTCTCGAGTTCATACAAAAATCCCATTGAAAAAAACACTTTCATGTTTTCCCGAATTTCCCATTTTTCCGGGCAACTTTTCCAATTTTTCTTTCCCTAAAAACCTTATTCCGACTATTACGAACATTTTTTTTTTAAATTAGCCAAATCGGTCCAGCCGTTCTCAAGTGATGCGCTTACCAGCGAATAACGTTTAATTTTTATTTACATAGATAGATATAGACAGACAGATATCTTCAGTGAATAACAATCGTAAGACAAATAGTACAGTCATTGACACAGTAAGAAGTAAACGTTAAACAGGCTATTTGTTTTATAATTAAACATATACGCACTTATTACATCTGTAGCACTGTCCGAAATTAAGTTATAAAGCGATAAAGTATACTTACTCCTAACGAAAATTTTAATAAAACACTACTTACACTGCACTGTGGTCATCTGTCGGTCTTACTGGATGTACCAGCGTTGCTAACAGTCATATGCGGAACTCTGTTATTAAAACTTACAACGTTGCTTTGAAATATAAATAAGGGGCAATATAAAATGATCTTCTATACAAGGAATTCTTAATATTTGCCGTTTAAATCAAAAGTGCCAATAACTACTGCAGTGCCAGCAATAGTACAGTGCACCATACACCCACTTAATGAACACCCCACTTCCACGTTTTAAGAAACTGTGTTTGTGCAAGAAGAATCGTCCGTACACGCTTGCATTCGTATGCACACTGTTCAAGACAGCTGATGATGTCAATGCCTCATCGATAAAACAAATGAAGATATACAGCAAACTCACGCCCAAGCATCGCGCGTTGCTATACTAATACATTATTGTCTATCTTGTTTTCACGAATTTCGCGATTCTCTCTCATTCTGCCCGTGGCCGCTAAATATCTCATGTGTGTTACATTGATGGCATCGACTGTCTCGAATGAGTGTGGATACGGATGCTAGCTTGTACGGACGATTCTTCTTGCACAAACACATTTTCTTCACACGTTGAATTAGGGTGTTATTTAAGTGAGTGCACTAACAAACTTCACATTAATTTCACTGATATTTTATTTGTCGTGTGCGAAAGTCAAATTAACGTGCATCAAACGTGAATTAGTTGCGGCGCGATTCCGGTACGCATGTGCCATTTCGTGTGGATACTTGCATTTGTGAGGATTTTATTAAACGCATTTATGGACACAATGAATATCATTTTTACATTTACCGACAACGGTAAAGTTTAGCTAGTATTACATATGTACTATTATTTTATTGGCATTATTCTAATCACACACGTACAGATCGCTGATGTGCTTGCTGTGGTTCGCACACACATATGTAATAGATAATTAGACGTATTTAAAAATATAGCAAAAAAATATTTGTTACTGAGAAAAAGAAATTCTCAGGAATAGGCCCGACGGGGCGGGGGTCGCGCAGTCCGTAATGCCAGACGGTTCGCATCCTTGAAGGTTTATGATATGTCCATCGTTATTGAGCGAGAACAACCATGGAGGAACACGTGTTTGCAAAAAGACCTTGGACCTAACTGCATTAGTAATAAAAAAAACATATGGAATGCCAGTTGTACTTTCCCTTGAAAATGTAGGAACTCGAGCATCTCCCACATTTTAAAAGAAATGATGAAGTGATTTCTGAAATAACAACGTTATGGGCAGAATTTTACTTTTGCTAAAAATTATAGACTTTTTTATGTTTCAGATAAGGCTTGCATAGAATAATAGTTTACGCACAATTACCTATACATTTTGCAAAACTAGCAATTGATATTGAATGATAGAAAGAAATTTTTAGAATACTCGTTTCAATATTAAATCGAACCATTCCCCCCCAAAAAAAGAAGATTACGACCTCGCATCTTGACAACGGATTTCAATCAGTTATGGAGATGTGCAAGATGCATTGTTTGAATATTCACATTGTAGACTCAGAAAAAATGGAAAACGCAATTTTAAAAATTTTTTCTGTTGCGTCAAGTGATAGTAATTTTTTGCAAAATTTTTGACATTACAATTTTTAAAAACTAATTTGTCTTTTCAAAAGGTGTTCGGAAATTTGTGCACGTCCTCGTCAACAATCATTGACAACGAGAAATTTTATGAGAAACGCGTATACTATTTCTTTCGTTATTTTCTATTTGGTAGGAATCTGTTCTTGTAACCCTACCCTGCACACGTGCATTTGTTTGTGTCTATCGGCCCGTCCCGTTTGTTAACCACTTTTGCGACAGCTTGATTTTTCCGTCGGAAGACCCAAAATGAGAAAGCACTTGAGGATGCCATAAATTAGCTTTTCCCCCGTCCAGGACGAGAGAACTGTCCTGAGACGGCGCGGCGCTGCTGGGGCACAGACGGGTCATTCCATGCCGAATCGATCACTTGTTGCGGTTACCATCTTCGATTTTGTTCGAATTGAAATATGTTGTGGTCCATCTGAAATTAGGGGGGGGGGGGTTAAGTCATCATTTTGCCGATTTCGAATTTTTTTTAGACATTTGTAAATTTTGAAAAAAAAATAGGGTTATATTCCTTGAAGTTTCCTCCTCAAAATAAGACCTTTTAAAATTTGGCATTTTTCCGGTAATCGTCACAATATGCTGGGAAAGGACGCGGTGTACCCGCGTTTCAGGTGTAGGTGAGTCGAGCCCACCGCTATTATGGTCAGTTTTCTATTCCGCTGGTCTCAAAACAATACCGGCAGACCGTATGTTCCGGCAATCCCTAAGCTACGGATCCGTCTCGCCGTCGTCGCGTAGCCACGCGGATGACGTCACGTCTTCCGCGCGACCCCCTCACCTCGTTAGCCACCGAACAGGTGGATTTCGGTTACCTACCGGCTAATCGACACTCGTCTATCTACAGTACACGCGTAAACACACTGTATTTCGAACACCGCTATCGTCGTTATCTCGTATTTCTATCATTCGTCATCCCGCATTATTTCACCGCGTTTTCTTGTTCGTTCTCATCGTTATCGTTATTGTGTTGTGACTAAGTGAATAAACGTTTGTTACACAAGTGTACATTTTATTGAATACCACTTAGAAATGCCACTGATTCGCGTTTCCGATCTCTAACACCGTATACGAGTAAATAACCCTATTTATACCTCCAGAAGAATATTAGTAACCACTCTTGGCCAACGACACCTTTCTAATCACAACTTCATTTATAGATATGTAGTTTCTATACGAATTGTACATGTTTTACAAGAAAGGTGTCGTTGCTCAATGGAAACCAACCTCGTTCACGAAACCAACCAAGACCGATTTCGTGCAGGCGGTGAAGCTGGAGCTCAAAGCGCCAAAAGAGCGGGCACGTCTTTCGTGCTTTTATTGCAATGCACCTGTTTAAAACAACTGCAGAATAAGCTATGAAAACTGTCAGGTTTAAACTTATTAAATGGGGAATACACAAGAATTATTAAATGTAAATAAAAGTATATTGAAAGAGTATAACAACTGTCACGTCGCCTAAATTTAACGTACCCGTCGGAAGGACGGAACGCCGGCGACTCCGGGATTTTACAGGCGAAACGCCGAGCCACGCTCGGCCGCACGATGCGTGGTCCACCCGGGACGAAAGGTATCTCGCAGATTCGGATTTGTCACGAAAGAAGCCGTTAATGAGATCTACTTTCGGGCGCCAGACACTCGGCAGTGTCACGCAAATTGCGAGATAACGGCACGAGGCGCGAACGAACTTTCCGAAACTGAGAGAACCACACGATATTCTGGATGGCTCGAGGATGGGCACAGGATTCTACGTGGACGAAGTACGGAGCATTTCCCGCGGCGGAAAGGTTTCTCGACGGAAATAAGGAACGATAGAATCGGCTGTAACAATTTATTTGTCCGATGGACACGACAGGGCTGCCGGTGAGAGCCGGCAGCGGAAATTTACAAGCCGGCGCGTTCACGATAATTACGCGACAGATTTTCGGTCGCACGCGCTCTCCTATTTCGATCGCGTCGAACCCGGCAGTTGTACAAGATGGAGATGCTACTCTACAAGGCGCTTTTGGCGCGGAATAACTGCCGAATTCCGATGGAATACGCGGTATAATTGCTGGATCGCTCGAGCTTCGCCGTCGGACACGATACGGACCGTTGCGACGTCACACCGGGGAACGTCTCGAAGATAGCGTATAATTAATTCGGAAAATCGGCAACGATACGGCCCCCCGCGAGTTCGCGCCCTCGCGTTACCAACCGGCTCGCACGTTAACCGATCGACGACCGTTCTTCCGTTCACAACCTATGGCCGACCACGCGGCACGGAAATGGCGTCGTAATTTCGCGACGCGAATAAGGACCTCGCGAACACGTTACCGAGCCAACACGAAATGATCGTTAAAATACGATAATAGCGAAGCCTGACTGGCGCTTACCAACGGCAACGAGGACTACGGCAGGTGGTCGGCTTCTCGTCCTGGCTCGTCCCTCAAGTCGGCACGCACTTTCGATTTTCGATTTTAGGCAGTATTTCAATGCGGAAAGCGCGACTGCTTCAATTTACGGCCAACGACCCAGTGGCCTACTTTCGGCAGGCTCGGTAACGCGGAAGCGAGGCGTCCCCCTACTTCCTACCCTATTTCTCCCGTTTGAGACTCGCGGGCCTATCGCGCGGTATCTCCTTGCAGGATCGCATCCTGTCGCGCGGGATCCCTGGCTCGCGGATTCTAATGATCGCATTCGCCGCTTTTCCGATTGTCGCGGCAACGGTTCGTGAAGAGTAGAGTCCTAGCCGCTCCGGTCGTGGACACCTTCTTTTCCGGGCGAGGCAGCGACGGGGTCGAGGAGGTGTTCGTCTCGTGTCCACTTTCCCTCGTCGGTGCCTCCAGGTTCGTCGACCCGGGCTCGGTACTTCCTCCGATGTCTCGCCACGAAATCCTTCCGGAGCCAGTTCCGATAAAGCCTCGTACGGCGAGAAATAGGGGCCGGGCTCCCCTGTAGCCCGGTTTCGGTCTTGTGAAATTCGCGTCGCCCAAGTGGCGCGACGCTCAAAACGCGTTATTACTCGCCCTTGGCAAATCGGCATGCCCAGGGAGAGCGCTCGCAAACGGCCGTTCGCATCGGCACTGCCAGAGGGCGGCCCGGCCTCTCTTTTTAGGGATCGAGGGACGTTGGCCAAACTTGCCACATCACACAACATAATGGAAACGTATATCGAAAGTAAGTGAACTTCGGCGCATGCGAACGTAACAAGAACAACAACGAAACATATTATAAACATAACACGACGATCATTCATATCAACGCAATTTAAATCTAAACACGCATTGATTCTAATTCGGGTGAATACTCAACAAAAACATATTTTCTCAACTGAAATAATTTTTATTAAATACTCTTAAGGCCGTCGCACACTAGGACGTACCAGCACCGGACCAGCACCGACACGGCACCGCGCGCCGGCCTCGTTTTGGTGCTGTTTGCCGCACACTAGAACGCACCAGCACCGCCTCAGCACCGCGCGGCGCACAATATACCGTCAGTTAAACCACTAAGTACAGTTACAATTGTACCGTGTTTAGTGTCATTTTAATCGGAAAAATGCCACAAATAAATTGGTGAAAGTCCCATTAAAAAATAATGAAAAATGAAGAAGTTTTGTAATTGGATTAGTAGTGGTTCACACCGATATACCCAACCCGGCCATGCTTATTGCACTACTCGGCGACCGCGGCAGCTCGAGGCTCGAGCTTCTTGGCCCCCCGCGGGGTATGTTCCCCGGTGATGGGGATAGGCGAACGGACTTACAAGGGAGGTTAGTAATAATAATCGTAACTCGTCAATTTTAATGAAATTTTGGTACAATATACAACTCAAAAAAATATTTCACGCGTATATTTTTTATAGTTGTCGACATTCATATTAAGGGGATGGAAGTAGGCCTCAAAGTTGGGTGGAAAATTCCATTTTATTGAATATCTCCGAAAGTATTAGACCTAGACGAAAATTTCAAAATCCAATTTGTGCGTCTTTGAATGGCGAATCTTTTCGTCTAAACTGATTAAAAAATAAACTAGCTGGATATTGTTGCTCGCTCGCTTCGCGAGCTCGCGAGTGGGGGTGTTGTAACTCGCTTTGCGAGTTCGCGAGAGGGTTAGTGGTACGGATGTTATTTGGTATCTGACTCTCCACGAGCCACACAAAGAACTTCCCGATTCGTTAGTTGCAGTATATTATTATCATTATTAATTTATTTAGTGTACGTGTGATTACATGTTTTGTTTGTGATTACATTGAGATGATTACATGTTTTCAGGGAAATTCAATAGTTTTCTACTTATCAAAATGTTTGCTATATGGCGTCGCATTAAACCAACATCGTATGCTCGTTGCTCGCTTGGTTCCCTGTTATAGCATAGTAATGTTGCAAAATAAATTGCAAATGCTCCACAATAAAACGCATTGTTTTGATATTGTACTCTGTGAAATATATACTTCTTCTTATATTTATAAAGGGCATTCAAATAATCTATTACATCATGGTTCAAATGATTAGCATTAAAACTATCATAAATGTGTACATTTCCGTTACCATCAGATCTTGTGCAAATCCAATGTCCTACCACCTTTTTTCCAATTTCACCAGTGTATATTATCTGAATATTCGTCTCATGTTCTGGGATCTCTTGTAAATTACTCAAAAAAGCTCGAACGTAACCAGTATCTTGAGCAAAGTTGTATATTCCACGCTCGTTTAGATTTCTGTTCATAATTTCGTGAAATAAATTAATATGTTTATCTTGTAAATAACAATCAGGTTTTATGACTTCTTTACATTCGGCTGTTTCTAAAGCATAGTTATAACCATCATTGAGGAAACAGTCTGCAGGCACTGCATATTCATGATTATGTTGCTCGATATGCTGGTCCGAGATCATTAAACATTCACCAAAAATTGTATAAAGTTCAGGATTCATTTTTTGATTTGTGATTGTTACATCTGTTTTCTCTTCATTCTCTCCTTTTTTATATTTGACAACCTTCTTATCGAGGATTGCATAAATTGGCTTATGATAGCTGAAATATGTTTCATAAACACCGCAATCTATATCATCAACATTTGAGAAAATGACATCTATTTGCGTATTCAAATTGGTCGTTATACTTTTGGATGGTAATTTAGTTTTTAAATTGTACTTGTTCAAAAGGTTAATCAAATAATTATTACCATTATCCTTGCAATTTAATATATTGTAATTGAAATCACCTATCAAAATCTTTTCACTTTCAATTGTAATTTTATTCATTATTCGCTGTACAACGCTACCAAACATAGAATTAGTAGCTTTTGGTGATTTATAACCACTAATTATATAATAATTTCTGATTTCTGTTCATTCTGTTCATGTTAAATTCCTGTTCAACAAATAATTTTTCTATTGATAATTCTGTTTTTCCATAACAAATTAATCCGCGGCTGTTGTTGTCAATGTCGGATCGGAATAATATATCGTAATTTAAAATATTCAACTCATCATCGGTTTTCGTTAATGTTTCACTAAAAATTAATATATCGCTTCGATGAAACCATGAATCTTTATTTATATGAATTAATTTACTTGTCAAAGTACCAATATTTTGATATATAACTATTAATCCGGTTTCATTTACCAAATTATTGAATGATAATTTTAATTGTTTAGTATTTCGCAAACGATACAATTCATCGTTAGCCGTGTTTGCAGCATTGATCTTTGTTTTTTTCGATACTGTTAATTTAAATTGTCCCAAAATATATAAACCGCTCAATTTTGCAACTCTGCTCAGTGCTACATACAACATTTGTAAAGTTCCCCTTTCTGATTTTTTAAAATCCAAACATACTTTCTCGTATGTTTGTCCCTGACTTTTATGAATCGTAATCGCTTCAGCAGGAACCACTGGAAATTGACAACGTGTAATTTGATATTTTTCCTCACTCGACATATTTACTTGATTCGATACTTTTATTATTGGTGTTAAATTCTGATCAATATTAGCATTTTTCATATAATTACGATAACGAGTCCTTACTTTCACTCCCACTCTGGGCAATTGAAAATCTAACCACAATATAGACGGAATTTTAGTATTCTCTTGAAAAGTAATAAATTTTAATATTCCGCATGATCCATTAACCAATCCGTCTTCAACATCAATGTTACTAATTATCATATATTTTATATTAATTTTCAATTTAATCTCAGTTAATAATTCGTTTTGGACTGATTGTTTTTTTAAAGATTGTAATATAAATTTTTTTGTACTTTCATCGATATTCTTCGAAAATGTATTCTCAGCAGTAGAGATGATCAACTCACTCTTGCATTGAGATATTTTTCGATTATTGTAAGCGGTAACATTAGCATTAGTTGCATATAATCGTATTGCTATATCTGGAACATCATTTTGATTTTTAATTTCTCTCGATTTAATTAATTTTATATCATCTTCAGACATGTCTCCCGTAGCTAAATTATTCAGAGCATTTATAAACGCTAAATCATCTTTTTGTCGCATAACTTCCGTCAATTCATAAAATTCAAACTCGTTCCATAGTGGATTAATATCAATAAAGGGAGCCATTGCGTTTCGTCTAGAGACTTGATAAACAGGTTTATCTTGTACAGGTGGTAATTGATTTAAATCCCCAACTGCTAATACAGAAAGACCACCAAATGATTCATTTATACCATTTATTTGCCTTAAACGTGTATCAATATAGCCTAGTATTATACTACTTACCATCGATATTTCATCAATTATGAGTAATTGTACTTTTGATAATTTTTCACGAATATTGTTGGCTAAGTCGCTTGACAATTGTGGTAAACTAACTCCAAATTGATTAATTGGTAAAGCGAAAGCAGAATGAATTGTTACTCCATTAATTAAAAAAGCAGCCTTGCCGGAAGGAGCACATAATAATACTATTATTTTATCCATATCTCCGCCGGGAAATTTATCAAAATAATTAGTTATTAATTGATATAGTGTGTTAATCACTCTACTTTTTCCAACACCAGCTGAACCACTTAAAAAAATTTTAAATGGAACTTTATGCAATTTAAAACAATTCAATGTATGCATTACAAATTCTTTTTGTTTACAATTTAATTCTTTTACCATATCATGAAGTTCATTTTCGTTTACTCTTGCCGGACATGTGTATCTACTTTTATGAGAATCTTTTTTTATATTTTTTTTTTCTTTAACATTGTTTTGTTCACCACCTTGTTTGAATATATCAATATGTTGAGTACACGAATTTTCCTCAGCAACATATTGTTCTGCTTTCTGGTTCTCTATTTCACGATTATCATTTTCTACTTGTTCCAAAGCATCATCCATAGCTTCATCACTAATTATTGAAAATTTTTCTTGATTTGTTTCAATAACATTTATATTATTTTTATAAACCATTTCATGATCAATATTTTCAACTTCACTTGTTTCATCAAGCCAAGGCATGAATAACAATATTCTTTCTCTATAATAATTTGATGGATCTTGTTTCAATTTATATCGTCTGTATCTAATAATAGCTGTTTGCCGCCGAAATCTGAAATCATTTACCTCGTCATTTTCGTCATTATAGTCAACATCACCTTCCTCTTGTTTTTTCATTTTCGTGATCTTTTGGTAATTCGCCGCAAAATCAGCGAGGCATATATCATGTAAATCAATTTCTCTTTTACTATAATTATCAAATATATCATCCATATAAATTTCGGTCGAGACTTCATTTAATTTTCTTAAAGCATTCTCAGATTTTAACATTAATACACGGTCTGATATCGGATTGGTATTAATGTATACTGTCTTTCTACTTTGCTTTGATAAAGGTAATGATAAAACATGATAGGCTGCTTCTTGTGAAGACATTAAATTACTATTTAAAAAAACATTGGTAATATATCGAAATTTTTCTCTAATAGTCTTATTGTTATTATCACATTCAATAGCAGCTTCCCTTAATAATTTTGATAAACCTCCTTCAATTTTACTAATGTAATTAGTTACATAACTCACCGCCGAATATTCGTCAAGTACAAACTGTAAATCCATATTCGATTCGAATAATTGTAAAATATCTGCATTATAACCATTAATATTTACTTCAAGGCTGGTTCGTTTTAAGAATACCCGTTTTTGTTTTAAACTACTTCGAATAGCTAATAGGTATTCTTCATCAGTCATATTCAGTTTCTCTAGAATTTCATCATAGCTCATAACTATTTTTTTCTTATAAAATTCATTTATTAATTCATCAATAAGTTTATAGGATTTAGGTGCTATTTCATTTTTATTCAATGGTTCCAGAATCATCGTTCTTCTCATTACCGGATAAGGGATATGAAATCAACACCGCTTATTTTTTTGTCCTTTGTAACAACTATGATTATGTTTGTGCATTTGAAATTTAATATATGGATTATTTTCGTCATATCTACATGTGATAAATCGGTCAATTAAATCAATCAATTCTTTGTTACCTACATGATCGTGTCTATCTTTAACACTATTGTACACAGGTGCTCCTTTCAACCACAGAAATATATGTTCATGTGGACTTCCACGTTGCTGAATTTCCACTCGTTCATAACTATCCACAACCTCATATTCTCCGAAAATACTTTGTTTTTGTCTTAATAACCACATAAGCTTATATGCTTTATGATCGAAATATCGAGCGCACGTAACGGGATCATTTCTAATTAGATCAGTTTTGGTATTGTAATCCAAATTGAATGCGTCTTGTACAGATAATGTTTTACCACCATCGCGATATTTCATCAATGTTTGCAATAACTCAGGCCAGTAACTTTGTTTAAGGAATCTTCGGATCGCAGCAACGTCTGCTCGATTTCCGTTGAACCTTGGAGAACGGTTTGGTTGGAAATTAGGGAAACGAGAAACTGTTCTAAATTGAAGCACGTATTCTGTTTATAGGTCGATCACCAACTGATCGACGAGCGATCGATCCGCACGAGCGCGGCTCCCCTGCCCCCGCGCCCCCCGCGAGGCCCAAGCTGCTCGATCCACCTGGGGATCACGCGGGATCGGCGGGACGCGGTGGAACCGGTGACGCGCGGTCGCCGTCGATCAGTTCGATCGTCTTTATTATGATCGAAATACATATAACGTGTACAAACGGTTAAAGCGGATAGCGCGAGCTATTAAAGCAGGCCGTTCCAACTATCGGCTAATCTCGAACATGCCGCCCGCCTTGACGTTACTACGGGAACGTCAACATTTACGCCTCTTCACGTCGTGGTCGTCGCGGCTTCGTTGACGGGGAGCACGACTACCTTGGCGATTGCTCGACGAAAAGTGCGTGTGCCGGCCCGCAAGGTTACGACGCGCACCAAGCCGTCCTTCCCAGGGTGGGTAGATTCTACACGAGCCATCGGCCAGCGGGTCGGTGGTGAGAGGTCGTCCTTAAGAAGCACGACCGTGCCGGGGCTCAGGTTTCCTTGACCTTCCGGCCACTTCGTGCGTTGCTGGAGGTGATGGATGTATTCCCGGCTCCACCTCTGCCGAGAGCAGCGAGCTCTCCTGGGAACGACAGCGCTTGACTAACGCGCGTCGCCAGGTGAAGCGCCTCTCGGAGTTCATCGGTCGTCAGGGGTCCGAGTCGCCGAGGGCCAACCTTCTGGCAATTGTGGCTGAAACGCCGCATGTATGCCCACACTCGAGTCAGGCGCGACAGAGTAGAGAACCGCTCTAGTAGCTGACTGGGAGGGTTCCCTGACTCCTGAATGAGCCCTACCACAATATGCCGCTCTTCCCCTGGCCCATCTTCACCTATGGACGTCGTCGATGTCGTCGGCCAGTCGGCTTCTGATCCCAACAACCAGGATGGACCCTCCCACCAAAGTGTCGCCTCCTGCAGATCGTTACACGAGATGCCTCTGGAAGGTAGGTCTGCTGGGTTGTCCTGGGTACGTACATGCCTCCACCGTACGTCAGGCAGAAGGCACCGGATCTCCGCAACCCGATGCGCTACAAAAGGTTTCCACCTGGAAGGGTGGGCCTGGATCTAAGCTAGGGCCACGGTTGAATCCGTCCAAGCGTATCCTGTCGCGCGTTGGATGGCGAGGGCTTCCTGGATCGACGACAATAGCCGCGCGAGCAGGACGGCGCCGCACAGCTCCAGCCGTGGTATGGAGACCACCTGTCGCGTGGGAGCTACGCGGGTTTTCGCCATCAACAGGCTCACCTTTGTTGACTCCGGGCGCCGAACGAGCATGTACACGGCTGCGGCATATGCCCTTTCGGAGGCGTCGCAGAAGCCATGGATCTCGACCTCGCAGTCCTCGGGAGAGTAATGGACCCATCTTGGTACGCTGATCTCGCTCAGCTTGGCAAGCTCCTGCCGGAAGTCGTTCCAACGACGTTCTAGAAGGGGGTCGATGGGCTCGTCCCACGTCACATTGGCCAACCAGAGGTCCTGCATGATGACCTTGGCCCTCACGATGACCGGAGCCAGCCACCCCAGTGGGTCGAACAGCCTCGCCACCTCGGAAAGAACGGTCCGCTTGGTCCACACTGCAACAGAACTTACCTCGGTCGATCGCGGGTCGCGTACCGAGAGTGAATCGCGGCAGGTGTCCCATTGGAGTCCTAAAGCGCCGTGGACTTCTCCCTCCCGGAATATTTTGGAGTCTGCTTCGGTGCGGATCCCCGGGTGCATGCTGGCCCACTTGTCCAGTGGAAACCCGGCGGACCGAAGGATGTCAACAAGCTGACGGATCACCTTCTTCGCCTGCTCGATGTCGTCGGCGCCGGCCAAAATGTCGTCCACGTACGAGTTGCACTGGAGAGCCTGGGCCCCCAGCGGAAAGCTGTGCGCCTCGTCCACCGCCAGCTGTCTCAACACTCGATGTGCAAGGTACGGGGCTGGAGCGGTACCGTATGTTACGGTGGTAAGCCGGTAATCGTTTACCGACATCGAAGGATCGTCCCTCCACAGGATGCGCAGCCAGTTCTGATCGTCGGTGTGGACCCGGATTTGCCGGAACATCTTAACAATGTCCGCCGAGAATGCAATTCGAAAGAGGCGCCACCGTGTGACCACCACCCACAGATCACTCTGCAGCCTGGGTCCGGGAAGCAGCGCATCATTGAGCGAGCGGCCTGCACTCGTTGCAGCGGCCGCGTTGAAAACCACACGGATTTTCTTACGTGCGCCGTCTTCCTTCCAGACCGCATGGTGAGGGAGGTAGTATCCGGGCTCGTGTTCCTGGAGCACCTCCGTCGCGATGGTCATGTGTCCAAGTCGCCGATACTCGTCCATGAAGTCCCGGTACTGCACGTGGAGCTCTGGTTCTCTGGCTCGCTTCCTCTCGGCGTTAAAGAGGAGTTGAAGCGCCGCCCGCCGTGATCTTCCCGTCATTGGACGATCCTCCCCCAAAAACGGTAGGCGTACCACATATCGCCCTGATTCATCCCGATGCGTGGTATCCCTGAAAAGCTCTTCGCACCTTAGTTCTTCAGGAGTCATCGGTGAGGTGTTGGGAACTTCCTCGAGTTCCCAGAATCGCTGCAGGTCCGGCTGAGGTTCCTGTCGACTCACGTGGAGGACCCGGGCGTTACGGGCTGTCCCAGTCACCCCTACGGGGTCGAGCAAGGTCCACCCGAACGGGGTTCGGATCGCAACCGGTGTCCCAGGAGGTCCCGTTCGTCTTTCCAGCATCAGGAGCCCACTGACATCTGCCCCTAGCAGCATGTCCACCTTAGCGGGTTCAGCGAAACACGAGTCCGCCAATGGAAGTCCCCGGAGGTGTGGCCAATCTCTCATTGAAACCGGTTGCGATGGGGTTGGAGCGATCAGCGTGTTCGTCACCAATGCCTCTAAAACAAGATTAAACTCGCCATCGACCTGCGACCGGAGCGTTACCTGCACCTCAGATTTGGCCGTGCCAACATGGGCTCCCTGGTAGCCAGTCAAGGTCACCCGCACCGGACGTCTCCGAAGCTGCAGCGTCTGAGTTGCCCACTCGCTTAAAAACGATGTCTCCGACCCGGGGTCCAAGAGCGCGCGCACCGAAAGAGTCCGTCCACTCGGAGCCTCAAGGACGACGGTCGCTGTTGCCAGGAGCGTTACCTTGTGGGCACTCACCGTGTAGGCCGCCGACGTTGATGATGCCAACGGCATCGCTTCCTTCTGACAAGCGTCGTGGAGGGTGGTATGGTGCAGACCGTCGCAGACCCAGCACCTGAACGACGACGTGCACTGCTTGAGCTGGTGTCCGGTAGCGAGGCACGAGAGACAGAGCCCCCTCTGCAACGCCAGGTCGCGTCGTTCCACCGCCGGCAGCTCCCTGAATTTTCGGCATCCCGACAGAGCATGGTTGCCGGAACACACCGCACATTGTCTACTGCTCTTGGCCTTCGCTCCGCCTTTTAAATCCGTGGCCTTGACGGACAGCACGTTCTTGGCCATGGGGGTGGTAGGGTTCCCCTTGGTGGCCTTCGGGGCCTGAGCCGCCTCCAGAGCTTGCGTGGACACCATCGCGTGTGCTCGGGCCTCCAGGAATTTCTCCAGTTCATCGAACGTCGGAGTAGCGGTCGGGTCCGTTAGCGAGGTCTCCCACGCCAACCTCGTCGTTCCGTCGAGTTTCTCGGACAGCAGAAATTGAAACCACTCGTCCCACTCCTTGACCGGCTTGTTTAGGGCTTGGAAGGCCCTTTGAGTTTGGCGGGACTCATCCAGAAGCCGTTTGAGCTCCTCCGGCGAAGGCTTCGAAATCGGGGCGGCACCGATGAGCCGACGCATGTGGGTGGCTGCTAGCAGTCGACGGTTACCGAACCGTCGATCCAGAGCTGCCCAGGCTCCCGCGTAATTGGCATCGGTGGTAGGTGTCAGGTGTAACATTTTCGCCGGCTCGCCGGACAGACAAGCCTTCAAGTACCGCAGCCGCTGCCCATCAGTCAGCTTCTCGCTGTCATGGACCAATCCGCGGAACTGATCCCTGAAACTCTCCCAATACACGATATCGCCGGAAAACGACGGCAGCTGGATTTTGGGGAGGGCTGGCTCCCACGTCGTGGCGGCAGTTGGTGTAGTCGTCGGCGCTGGCTTCTCCGCGTCTGGCACCAACCGCTTTATGCGATCACCCAAGTCCACGAGGTGGTCAACGTAACGGCTCTCGGCGCTGTCGTACACAGTTTCGGTCAGGTATTCGCAGCTTTTGTCCGCTAGACGAATAATAGCCCGATGTTGCTCCGAGAATTCGCGCCAATACGACTCGAGCAGTTCCCTCCGTTGTCGCAGCATGGACAGAGTGAGTTTTTCCTGACCCACTTTCAACGTATTTATCAGGAACCGGTCAATTCGTCCGCGTAATTCCTCCTGATTCCGTAGTAGACCATCTAGCTTCGTTGCCATTGCTTTTTATCGCGTGGAGGATGTTCACCCGACAATCGACACGAACGAACACTTCTTCCACACGCACGAGAATTCACCGTGGACGGCCGTTACCGAAACAAAAACAAACAACTTCGAGCAACCTCGAGAGTTCGTCCGCGAACGTTAACCGTTGCTCGGTTCAAATTTCGCTACTCCTATTAGGAGGCTAAAAAAAACATTCGGACACCTCAGAAGCTGTTCACCACGCCCGTATGTCGACCGATTTCAAGAGACGGTGGCTCTCGTTCGCGGAGTTAAAGTAGATCGACGCACTCTTGGGTCGAAATTACCGAAATTCGCGGAGCACTCACAAAACGCTCCGAGCGAATTAAATAGGTTCCGGAAGAATTATCCGGCTCGAAGGACCAATGTTTAAGGAATCTTCGGATCGCAGCAACGTCTGCTCGATTTCCGTTGAACCTTGGAGAACAGTTTGGTTGGAAATTAGGGAAACGAGAAACTGTTCTAAATTGAAGCACGTATTCTGTTTATAGGTCGATCACCAACTGATCGACGAGCGATCGATCCGCACGAGCGCGGCTCCCCTGCCCCCGCGCCCCCCGCGAGGCCCAAGCTGCTCGATCCACCTGGGGATCACGCGGGATCGGCGGGACGCGGTGGAACCGGTGACGCGCGGTCGCCGTCGATCAGTTCGATCGTCTTTATTATGATCGAAATACATATAACGTGTACAAACGGTTAAAGCGGATAGCGCGAGCTATTAAAGCAGGCAGTTCCAACTATCGGCTAATCTCGAACAAACTTTCTGCAGCCGACACTGTCATAAAGAAAGTGGGTTTACCCAATTGACGGATCATTGCTAGTAACTCTTTCTTTTTTTGTCCCCAAATGTCATCAAATTCAATCAAATTATTCACAAAATCCGGATTCAAAACATCTGAAGCACGTAAATTCTTATTCGTATTCATTTTTATTCGTCTCAAACAGACATTTATACTAGATAAACATGATATCTCTAAACATTTTTTAGCCATAAATAAAATCCTAGAAGGAATGCATGATCGTCGATCATACCGTCTAACTTCGGATCTAATACGATCTGAATATGATACTGATTTAGGCAAATTGAAAGAATATCCAGCAAATATTCTTGGGAAACACAATTCATCCAAGTCATCCATTTTATGCCATGGTAATGGATATTTTCCCTGTCCTGGTGCAATAATATTCACAACGGAAGAATGCCCTTCTGCCACAGCAGCATTATTATCAACAAGTAATACCTCATCATTATTTATTTGATCTAAACAGATTGCATTTTTTATATTTTTTTCCAAATCCATATTGTCAATCATTTCTGTCTCATCTACTTCATCGTTATTGTCAACTATGAAATTAATTTCTTCGCTACCATAACTTGCATAATTTTGAAAATACTTTTCATCTACTTTAATAGCATATTTCACATACAATGGTGTTTTCACTAAATGTTGTAATGCTTTACAAATTACTCCTGGTCTGACTGATTCGAACATATAATCACTTTTATGATCTTTATGACGTTTTAATTTAATTTGAATTGTTTCCATTTCCGAAAATTTTCGAGGCAATACTTCTATCATATCATTCACATCGATTTGAATATTAACAACACTACCTTTGAGGCCTAATTGTGGATTTAAAGCATATGGTTTCAATGCGCGAATTTGCATAAAATTCAAAATCGGTGCTACCATTCTTTCCTCAAGATCAGTCAATTCTTTCACTGATATTGGAACTGTGGGAAACTTTAGACCATTGCTAGTTGACAACTTATATACTTTGCCTCTATAAGCATAATTTTTACAAGTTCCACAAATTAAACCTGACGGAAAATTATTTATTTGAGATAAAATTGCATCATTTGCTTTATCGATTCTCAATTCATTTAATTTTACAACGGCAGATTTAAAAAATAGACCTTCACAACAGCAACATATGAACGAAGGCGTTTCCATACGACATTTGATAAATTGCCATTTCAATTTCGCTGTAGTATTATCATCTTTTTGATTCAACATACAGTTATATAAATTATCACGAAACTTTAATACATCAATGTCTCTCTTTTCTTGTCGCCATACTGTGTCCTTTAATGATTTTCGATAATTATATCTCAAGCTTTGCCGTAATTTTCGTATTCTTTGAACATTATTAAGTTTTTCTTTACATTTGTAGTTTTTATGTTGCCTCATTATTCTCATGTGGTTAATATTTTGTTGTAATTCATTTTTCTTATATACAAGATTCATCCGCAACATCTTATTTCGTGCAATATTTTGAGCAAGGTCTCGGGATTTATATGCATCATTATGCCGTAATATTTTATTTCGTGCAATATTTTGAGCAAGTTCTCGGGACTTATATGCATCATTATGCCGTAGTATTTTATTTCGTGCAATATTTTCAGCTAGTTCTCTGGACTTATATGCATCATTATGCCGTAGTATTTTATTTCTTGCAGAATTGTTGGCAATTTCTTTTGCGATATAATTTATTCTTTGTCTCAATATCTTCTCGTTTACGTTTAATTCGATTTAAATTTGATTCATTCTCTTTGTTACGATAATCGTCATTTTCTCTTGTACGTTTCGTTCGAATTAGCCTTATTTCATTTTCTTTTTTACGAAACTCGGCATTCAGTCGTTTCCGTTGCATTTGTTTGAGAGTATATTCAATTTTTTTTTTCTTCCGATCAATATTATCACGATAGTATTTTCTGTTTCGCATTCGATTTTTCTCATATTCATCAGTTTTATATGTACTTTTAGACCGTAATTTTTGCTTGGCCTGTCTTATTTGTGCATTCCGTTTTTCTTTTTTTTTCGTTCTCAGTGACAACATTATTATTAAGGGAGAGATAATCATATTTTCGTTTTTTATTGATGTCTTTTCGTGATTGACGTTTTACCTTCATTTTCGTATTGTCGGAAAATTGTATATTATTTATACAACACTTGGTGTCGCCCCTGGCTGACAAGACAATATTTTATTTAGTACTCTGTGTCGCCTACGGCTGACAAATGTATTTTTTTTTTTATTTAGTACTTTGTGTCGCCCACGGCTGACAATTGTATGTTATTTTTTATTATTTAGTACTTTGTGTCGCCTACGGCTGACAATTGTATATTATTCAAAAATTTTTATTATATACAAATATATAATATAAATGTATATATATATATATATATATATATATATATATATATATATATATACAGGGTGTCTCAAAATTCCTTCTGCTCCCGGAAATGGGCGGTTCCTTGGGTCATTTGAAGCGACATTTTCCTTTTGCAAAATGTTGTCCGCGGCTTTGTGTAGGAGTTATTAACGAAAAACACGGACCAACCAGAGCGCGCCTAGTCGCTCGGTGGCACGGTCAGCGCGGCGAGCCGGGGGGAGGAGAGCGTTGTCGGTACGCTGCGATGTCGTAACAACTAACAGTTTCTCGATTATGTCCCGATTTTGATGAGCTTTGGATATGTTGTAAAGACCACGATTCTGAACAACATTTCCCTTTAGACTTTTTGCCTCGCGTCTTTAGTTTACGACATATTTGTAAAAACAGTACCGAAAGCTAAGGGTTGTACGGTCAGGTCAACGAACTGTACAGCTGATGGTAGATAGCAGGTATACGACAATTACATGTTTCGGTTTTCCTGCAGATTTGTACGCAGAGTCGATGGGTTACTGTTCGAAAAGGTCGTCCGTCCTTTCAGCCAGCAAGAGGTAGAAATGTTAGGTCGGCGTGGCGTTTTAGGGTCCCTATTGTCCTATGCCTCCCTTAAGAAACTTTCTAAAAGAAAGACGGACGACGTTTTCGAATAGTAACCCATCGACTCTGCGTACAAATCTGCAGGAAAACCGAAACATGTGATTGTCGTATACCTGCTATCTACCATCAGCTGTACAGTTCGTTGACCTGGCCGTACAACCCTTAGCTTTCGGTACTGTCGTACACCTGAAGACATCTGTGCAGTTCGTCACCGAATGACCCAGTGACAGTGACACACATTACGAAGCATTTTCAATTACAAGTTTTTACAAATATCTCGTAAACTAAAGACACGAGGCAAAAAGTCTAAAGGGAAATGTTGTTCAGAATTGTGGTCTTTACAACATATCCAAAGCTCATCGAAATCGGAGATAATCGAGAAACTGTTGTCTGTTACATCGCGGCGTACCGACAACACTCTCCTCCCCCCGGCTCGCCGCGCTGACCGTGCCACCGAGCGACTAGGCGCGCTCTGGTTGGTCCGTGTTTTTCGTTAATAACTCCTACACAAAGCCGCGGACAACATTTTGCAAAAGGAAAATGTCGCTTCAAATGACCCAAGGAACCGCCCATTTCCGGGAGCAGAAGGAATTTTGAGACACCCTGTATATATATATATATATATATATATATATATATATATACAGGGTGTCCCAAAACGACTGCGTAAGCGGGAAATGGGAGGGTTAATTCCCTATGAATCGGGAAGTTAATAGATCGGGAAGTTAATAATAACAATAATAATAATTCAATTGTATTATTTTTTTTTTATTATTTAGTGGAAATGCTGTATAATAAAAGTCCCACGACCTCCCCGTCTTCCCCCACGACCACGACCTCTTCCCCCACGACCACGGCCCCTTCCCCCTCGACCACGGCCTCTTCCCCCTCCCCCGCGACCACGGCCTCTTCCCCCTTCCCCACGACCTCCTTCTGTACCCCTTCGTCCGTTGACGCCGCGCCGCCAACGCTCCCGCGACGATCCGGCACTGGTCCCACGGTCTGAAAAAGAAAAAAAATTACAGTAACTTCCCTATGAATCGGGAAGTTAAAAAAAAAATTACAGTAACTTCCCTATGAATCGGGAAGTTAAAAAATATAAGGAAACACTTACTTTTGTTCTGACCTTTCAATGCTTGGAGGATCCGTTGCATTAATGCAACGGGCACCTCCACATTGGGCTCCTGGGCAGCACCTACTCCACCAGCCACCGGATTTGGCGATGGAGGAGGTGCTGGCAGCGTCGGACGTGGTGGTGGTGGCTGCGATATATGTGGCGGCTCGCAGGAGGGAGGCGCCCCCATCGCCATCACCTCCAATTTTCGTATTAATAAGTCTGGAATGAAAAAAATAAACATATGAAACATCATTGATGTATACAAACAGTAACTTCCCTATGAATCGGGAAGTTAATAAAAAAAAAATTATTTACATGACTTATATGATGAGTGTTAATATTATATACTTACTCGATAACTCTTCTTTGGTAACAGGTTCCATGGTCTTTCGCGTATGGTTTTTTTTAACTTCCCGATTCGTAGGGAAGTTACTGTAATTATATCTTCAATCTGGAAATATACACATGCTTGTAACTAACGATAATTTATAATAAAAAAAAAAAAAAAAAATTACAATAACTTCCCTATTAATCGGGAAGTTAAAAAAAAACATATTGAATAAAAATGAAAACAATAACTTCCCTATAAATCGGGAAGTTAAAAAGAAAAAATTACAATAACTTCCCTATAAATCGGGAAGTTAAAAATAAAGAATTTAGAAATTCAGATTAGTATACCCATGGAGACTTACCTACGAACCGTCCTGCTCGCGAAGCACAAACAAACTGATACCATACGCACACATCTTCTGTGAATTCCCCACTGAGGACAATAATACATACCTCGTTCCATTTATTTCGTTCGATACGACAACCGTGTGTACAACAGCGTTAGCCGCATTCCATCGGCAGATGCGAAATATAACAATATATATAATCTTCTTAAAACGTACACTAAATTACAATAACTTCCCTATAAATCGGGAAGTTAATATTGATAATAATATACTGCAACTAACGAATCGGGAAGTTCTTTGTGTGACTCTTCGAGAGTCAGATACCAAATAACATCCGTACCACTAACCCTCTCGCGAACTCGCAAAGCGAGCTACAACACCCCCACCCGCGAAGCGAGCGAGCAACAATAACCAGCTAGTTAATTTTAATATTCCGCATGCTTCATTAACCAATCCGTCTTCAACATCAATGTTATTGATTATCAAAAAATATTATTTTTTTATATTAACTTTCAATTTCATCTCAGTTAATAATTCGTATTGAACTGCTTGTTTTTTTAAAGATTGTAATATAAATGTTTTTGTACTTTCATCGATATTCTTTGAAAATGTATTCTCGGCAATAGCGATGATTAACTCAATCTTGTATGGAGACATTTTTCGATTATTGTAAGCGGTAACATCAGCATTAGTTGGATAATTAAAAAAAAAATTTTAAAAATTTTTTTTAATGTTAAAAAAAAATTTTAAAAGTTAAAAAAAAATTTTTTTTAAATAAAAAAAAATAAAAATGAAATATATATAATTGCGTTTGTTTATTCGGTGGAACATTTCCATCCTCTCGTATAAATTGCATTGTTGAATGAACTTCTTTCGAAAAAAACTACTTGACCAATATGGACCAAAATCTAATCAGCTCTAAGTTACAGCGGGGCACATCGATTGCATCATTCATCATTCCGATCGCGTAGTTACTTTTTCTGAAAACATTAACGAAAAATTTGATAACATAGAAACGGACATACGCACACACACACACACACACACATACCGACATTTTGATAAAAATAGTCTAAAATGACTCCAATGACCATGAAACGTGAAGATCTGCTAAAAATTCGATTTTCGATTTTCGGGGTAATTACAGTAACTTCCCTATGAATCGGGAAGTTAATAATTTGTTTCAAAAATAATGTTATAAAATTAAATTTTATTTTATTTTATTTGGCTAAACTTTTCCTCCCGAACCCACAGATTTTCGATTGTTACATATCTTATCGTGTACATTTCGTCGAGAAAATACTAAATACGATGTCCCAGACCGCGGACACCACTCGTTTTTGAGTTATGAGCACGTAAAGTGGAGTAATTTAACATTAATTTTCATTGTTTCACGTCGGAAAGTGACAGGTATGGGCGCCGCTATATTGGTAAGTAGGGAGCTCCTTATTTGTAGTGACTCAGTGAATTATAGAATTGGGAAAGAGAGTAGTTTTAGTTGCAGTTGTTTGAGATTGTGTCTGGGTTAGGTCTGGGTTAGTTCTGGTTAGATTTTGTATCGGTTTTATAATTGTAAGCATGAAAAATTTAGATATCTTGATTGTGTGAATATGTATGTTATCGGCATTGCCCGTAACGTGTGCGATATGGGGGCGCCACTGAGTCACTACACGGGAGAGCACCCTACTTACCAATATGGCGGCGCCCATACCTGTCACTTTCTGAGGTGAAATAAAGAAAATTAATGTTAACCGTTTGAGTCCCAGGAGGTATTGAAAAAACACTGTCGAAAAATCCCAAACAGCGCAACCGCGCTTTTTTTAAATGAGTATGAAATAAGCTGGGTTTTCTCGGCATAAAATCTTAACAGCGCGATCGCGCTGCTTGGGACTCAAACGGTTAAATTAGTCAACTTTACGTGCTCATAACTCAAAAACGAGTGGTGTCCGCGGTCTGGGACATCGTATTTAGTATTTTCTCGACGAAATTGTGGGACACGGGTGAGAATAATTATGCAAGGTTTCGTTCGCACGCTTCTTTATTCGCGATGACTCGTTCGCTGGGACGCTCGCAAGCGAATGCCCATCGCGTCTCCTCAACTGCCGAATGCTCGAACTCGGCAGTCGACTCTTTTTGCAAATGACGATCGTCCTCGGAACCGATCTTCGAATGTTCTCAACGGTTTCCGAAGACGACCGTTGCCGCGCGTACAATGTGTTGGCGGTCCGACGGCGTGCTCGCTGCACGGGCCGCCACAAAATGTACAGGATAAGATATGTAACAATCGAAAATCTGTGGGTTTGGGAGGAAAAGTTTACCCAAGTATACTATTAAACATAGTATTTAAACTGTTTTTTCTCGAAATTGTTTCCAGATCTGCTCTGAAAAGTGCTGAACATGCGATGTACTGTAAATGCAGGGTGGTTCACCAGACATTACCACCTCGATTTTCGTCATTGTTATTATTCGTTTCGATGAATGTTCACATAAGGTTGAATGGTTTTGAGAGATAGTAGGAATACTAGGGGGATTCTGGACCAAGTTCAATGACCTTTCGAGGTAGACCTAACCCGGGGGAGGAGGGGGTTTTCCCCCCTCCCCCTCCCCTACTCCTCACCCCCCTCCCCTTGGGGAGGGTTTTTCGTGGGTCACCCCACACCTAACCGGGCGGTCTCTTTCGGGGGTCACCCCCAGATAACCGGGCGGTCTTTTTCGGGAGTCACCCCCCAGACCTAACCGGGCGATCTTTTTCGGGAGTCACCCCCAGGCACGGCCTTTTTTCGGAGGGACCGCGGATGTTTGGAGGGTCGCGAATTTTTTGGGGTCAAGGCCTGATTTTTTTCGCGAATGTTTTTCGGGTGAGTGACGTCACAAAGGATAGGAGTGGATGTCGGTGGATTTTTGTGACGTCATAGCGGTATCCTCTCGCGCACGAACCGCATACTTTGGCGATCTAACCGAGAATGATGGAACAGACGCCTCTCAGACCCCGCCCGTTCTTTCCTGCAGTGGTGGTGGGGGAAGTCGTTTTGCGGAGTAATCAGTTTGTTGCAATGTTATACTCCTAGGAACGAACAGGAATCTCGGCAAACACACCCGGTGAGATATTATAACGTCTTTTAAGACTAAATAAGTTTGCTGAGTAATCAGTTTTTTTGTAATGATAGGAGTCAGGAACGTACAGGAATCTCGACAAACGCATCGGGTTAAATATTATAACTTCTTTTAAGACGTTATAAATATATTTACATATGTTTAAAGATGTCAGTCTCTAGCGAGAATGCGTTCACGAGAAACCAATCGCAGTTCGTGGATCGTGATTTTAGAAGACGCAATTAGTGGAGGAACTGCATGCCCCCGCCAGACGGATTTTTCCACGACGTCGAGTTTTAGTGCATGGGTATGACGATCTATGGCAGGCCGATCTCGTAGATATGCAGCCTCACGCGCGTATAAATGGCGGTAACAAATACATATTAACGGTTATCGATGTGCTATCCAAATATGCTTGGGGCATGCCACTCAAGACTAAAAGTGGAGGTGAGGTAGCTAAAGCGTTCACAAAGATATTTCGCAATCAACGTCCAAAAAATTTGCAAACCGATCAAGGAAAGGAATTTTACAACAGTGAGGTGCATAAACTTTTGACGAAACACGCCATTAATCATTATTCTACATATTCGGTTATGAAGGTTTCCATCGTAGAACGGTTCAATCGCACATTGAAGAATAGTATGTGGAAAGAGTTTACACTTAATGGAACCTATAAATGGGTCGATGCGCTACCGCGACTAGTTGCAAGTACAATGCGCAAAAGCATAGAACTATTGGTATGCGACCGTGTGATGTCACCCCTGCCATTTCCGACAGGCTCTTAGACACCGTATATAACAACATAAAGATTGCCGCGCCTGCGAAATTCAGTGTGGGTCAGTCTGTACGTGTCAGCAAATTTAAAACCGTTTTCGATAAAGGTTACACACCAAATTGGACCACTGAGGTGTTCAAGATAGTCAAGGTACAAGCAACTAATCCGGCTACTTATCAGCTGCAAGATTCCAGTGGAAACCCCGTTGCTGGAGGATTCTACGAATATGAGTTGCATCGCGTTGCCGATCCAGATGTATACTTAGTGGAGAAAGTGTTGCGCAGAAAAGGAAATAAGGTGTACGTAAAATGGCTAGGATTGAGTAATGTAAATAATTCATGGATAAATAAAGACAATGTATTATAAACATTTATTGTGAACATTTATTATAAACAATTTAACCTGTTTAATGAAAAAAATATATAAACGGAACACCTGCAAAAATGTGCTCATCAAGATTTTGCGAAGTAGAATCGAGCCTAGCTTACAAACTATGTACATGTCACGTGCGAGAAACGGAACACCCGCAAAAATGTGCTCATCATGATTTTGCGAAGCAGAATCCTAGCACCTGCAAAAATGTGCTCATCAAGATGAGTCTGAGAAAAGAAAAAGATGCTGACAAGGAACGAAAAAACAAGTACCACTCCTAGGACAAAGGATTGATGCAAATATAAGAGGAGGCCGCCTCACGGGACAGTCAGTAGATCTATCTGCGAAGATGCCGATCCCGAGACCATCGTACGATCTTCAGGAAGCGTACCAGCTTGAGGACGATTACATCGGGCCATTTGATGGGATGCGGCCCACCGATCACCCCGAAACATATCGCAAATTACTGCGGATGTCATGTATATTGGTGCCCTGGGACGGCGAAGTATATATACAAAGTAATATTCGAAGGATATGTGGCACGTGCTACTATAACCTGAGGGCAGAAGAGGCCTGGGCCTATGAGGAAGGCGGCTGGCACGTTATGTGTCGCACGCCAGGTGCCCGACTAACAGCGTGCTACTTGTGTGGGCTTCAAATTGCGGAGGCGAGGCCGGCAGCCGAATGCCCAGAGTGCATTGAGGCAAGTTTTAGCCTCACCCAAAATCAGTGGTGGTGGCTCAATCGGGGGATGGTGCACGATGTGGTTAGGCAGTGGTGAGAGATCATCGGCCCTTTTCAGGGCCACCAAATCGGCCCTTTTCAGGACCACCAAACTTTAACGTAGAAGCAATTCTATTTCAATCACAATAAAAAAAAAGTGAAAGGTGTAAAGAATAATGTTGTAAGGACAACAATAACTATTAATATATGATTTCGGCGCTACGGTTCGATCATTAGAAAACTAAAGTAAATTAATCATAAAGCAGTTTTGCTAATAGTCAAAAAGAAATCGACGTTTCGGTGCTAATTTGCACCATTTTCAAGATAATTTTTTGAAATTGCGTCTGTAAGAAAATGAAAAAAGAATTTTTAGAAACCAAAATAAGATACAATACTCACAATAGCACTATTGTATATTTAAATGTAAGGGAAAACAAATTTTAACACCAAACTTTTATTACTCACTTGCTTAGGTGTGATTAATTACAAATTGAGAGTCGTGAGACTCGTGAACACATGTGTTCACCATGTTTGCCTGCACGACACTGATAGTTTTGGGCAGAGATCTAGGTTATATAGATCGATACACAGGCGGTAAATTCAAATAGAACACCATAAGTCTTAAAACCCCACATAATGAAAATACCAAAGGTAAAATCAACGATATTGACATTCAATTGAAACGAAATCAAATTTCATACATTGAAATGTATGTGTAATTATTAAACTAATAAGAGAAAATAAAAAATTATATTGGAAAAGATTCTTCATATAGCACTACTGACACAGTAATGTTGCGTAAATTTCATGTATTATAGGTGTTTCATACCTTAGGTTTACGCTACGGTTCTTAATCATATGAAAAGTTTCCAATATTAATCTCTACCGTTTATCATCGTATGGACTCAGAGCAATTTTTCGCTCTGATACAGTGTACACTTCATGTAATTTTGATCTTATGCATGGCTGAGTACGGCTCATCACAATTTCGTTTTGTAGACACTGCAAGTAATCATCAAACGTTATTGTTGTCCTTACAACATTATTTTTTACACCTTTCGCTTTTTTTGTGTCTTGTTTCCCGTCTACATGCAATGTATACATTTTTACTCTCAGCCCGACAAAGTCCGTCATTATCATCCCATTGTTCTTGTCTTTCATCAAGCCGGAAACCTTTTTATTTACAATTGGGATATTATACTTATTCTCTATCGGATAATCGCTCGTGTCAAATCGGTTAATGTCGCGCCTCATGGTTTCATAAATGTCCTCACACTTAATATGATAAATTAAACTATCTGTGTCTGTGTACATTATTTTGCAATTTTGATCATATTGAGGAAACATGTACTCATGATGAAATTCATACAATCAAGTTTTAGATATATCTAATATACACATACCCTCATAGATGGGCTTGTTGAATTTCACCCTGAGTTTGCGCAATTCCACAGCGATCAAGTTTTCAGAAAATACGCAACGGCTGTGGAAATTTGGTTTCGCGATCATTGCTTCTGCGCCATATCTTCCATCCCAGTTTGTCACGAGTTTTACATCTACATGATTCCGAACATTTTCCATAGTTTTCTTTTCGAAATCGTTTGTCACACGTGTTCTAAAGAGCGTATTTAATTCTATGTATTCGCGGAGCCATGGCGACTGTGTGAATTGGAGGATGCGATGAATCTTTGTAATACGAAGACCGTGGCGCAGGCATTGTTGCAGGTTATAATAGTGGGCTGAACTTCGGAATCCCCCCCCCCCCCCCCCCCCGTCCTTTCGAAACAAGATATACGTCATTCTATTCGTTTTTGCATGCCGACCACGAAATGTAATTGTCATTTTTGTTCATATGTGCACGTCCGTGCTGTGCATGTGCGTCAGCATGATCCGATCGCTCGTCAACTGTTTCTACAGATATATCAATACGACCGTCGAACGATTTATATACCGCGTGAACTTTTTAAAACATATGATGATGAAGAGAGTACATATTACGACAATACCACACACACCCCCCAGTGTTTCTGAGAAGAAGGTTCCCACATTAAATAGTATAAAATCAACTGAGACCAATACCAATTTGTTTTACTACCAAATGCGATAACATAATGAAAAATAATTATGTAAAGCTTCGAAACTTACCGAAAATTCCATAGTTAGGTCTGAGTTAGGTCTGGGTTAGGTCGTGGGAGGGGGCGGAGAGGGCCGGCCGTTAGGCCGGCCCGACCACGCATACGAAAATCCATGAGTACTCTTTCAAGATTGAAAGCTCACCTACACATATATGTATGAACAGGGTGAGACCCTGGTTTCTACAAAAAAATACAATTGGCTTTATTTTTCAAATGAAAAATAATTATGTAAAGCTTCAAAACTTATCGAAAATTTCATAGTTAGGTCTGAGTTAGGTCTGGGTTAGGTCGTGGGAGGGGGCGGAGAGGGCCGGCCGTTAGGCCGGCGCGACCACGCATACGAAAATCCATGAGTACTCTTTCAAGATTGAAAGCTCACCCTATACATATATGTATGAACAGAGTGAGACGCTGTTTTCTACAAAAAAATACAATTGGCTTTATTTTTCAAATGAAAAATAATGATGTAAAGCTACAAAACTTACTGAAAATTCCTTAGTTAAAAGGGAAAGCCAATTGTATTGATTTAATGAAGCTTTTTTGGTAGTAAAACAAATTGGTATTGGTCTCAGTTGATTTTATATTATTTAATGTGGGAACCTTCTTCTCAGAAACACTGGGGTGTGTGTGTGGTATTGTCGTAATATGTACTCTCTTCATCATATGATGTTTTAAATAGTTCACGCGGTATATAGATCGTTCGACGGTCGTAGTGATATATCTGTAGAAACAGTTGACGAGCGATCGCATCATGCTGACGCACACGCACAGCGCGGACGTGCACGTATATACAAAATTCAATGTATGATAGCTGCAGTTTTTCATGAATATCTCGAAAACTATTAATTTCCGCCAAAAATGACAAGTACATTTCGTGTTCGGCATGCAAAAACGAATAGAATGACGTATATCTTGTTTCGAAAGGACGGGGGGGGGGGGGGATTCCGAAGTCTTACCTAATAGTGGATAACATAGCGCTGCTTATCGTACAGCGTTGCAAGCAACTTGACCTCTCTTTTGCTGGGTGGTTTGTCACGCGTCGGACAGAACGGCAGGTCAGCGTGAACATCGTGCAGACGTTGCAGATATTCGAGATCCACCTCGAGAATGTAGCCTATGGTTGAATCAGCGGCGATCGAAGTTATGTCAAAATTTTCAATGTCGTTAACCCATTGAAATTCGGCATATGGCAAAGGTTGACACATTGCCCATCCGTACAAATTGTTTACATCAAAATACATCAAGTATGATGATAGTTTCGATGGATCGTACGACTGCATGTACTTGTTATTGGCTTCAGCATGTCTGCCGGAACATTGGCTCAAACCGCCGCGTATACCACGTTCAATAAACATCACCATATCGATATCAGTTCATAATTCAAATCTAATTTTTGTATGCTTTAGCATAGCATCCCACGTGAATCCGTGTAATGTATAATAATATGCTGGATCTAAACCGTAGCTCTTAATGCAGTTATCACGAAAATTTTCAAAAACATCAGTTTTCAAATACAGATCGCTGTATACGATATGATTTTGATATCGGCGCCAGGTTCGATCAATTTTAGAAAACAACAAATATGCAATTCAAATAATAGAATTTCTCAACGTTTCGACCCTTATGTGGATCATTATCAAGAGACCATAATTTTGCGTCTGAAAAAGAACAATAACCATAAAATATTGAAAAACCAAACATTATAACAGTAAGCAATAAAGCACAGCCTATAAGATTACCAAGAGATTAGTAAACTGGAAAACAAAATTAAATACATACTTGCTGTGGTAGAAAAGAACAAAAACTATTAAACACATATTGTGAGTTACAATTCAAACAACCTAACCCATAGCTGGCAGAATTGTAACTGAAGCATGAAAACATGCTAGCCCAAGGAGACAAAACAGAAATGTCATGGATATAGAAGACCTATACTGATTGGTCGATCAATATCGATAAATGGTGGTAAGCAATACGTATTGGCGGCAAGATTTGAAACACTAATGTAACTAGAACAGTTTAGTTTAAATACAACAATATATAAACTAGTTAAAAATCGTGAAATAAAACGAGAAAAAATATTTTGAGAAAAACCACAATACAGATCGCTGTATTCACCCAAGGTTTTTATGTTGAATCGCTTCCACACATTCTCGGCATGTGCATAATCGCGTTCGGATACGGTTTCGCCTGTCAGCGAACTGTAAAATGACTCGAGCGGCGGCAAACATTCGTCGTCTAATTTATCTACGCAATCGAGGTATTCGTATGGAAAGACACCCTTTCGTGTCAACAACTTGAAATTTTCAACGGAAAGATTTTGAAATTCGGAACGTAAAATTGTCAATTTGTCTGTATCGCGGAAAGATGCCAATTTGTCGAGACTGGTATTCAAAAATTTGTACGAATCGATGAATCGTAATTTAATACAATTATGTGACTCTGATTGCCGGTCTTCAACATTTTTTGTAAATGAAATATACTTTTCCTTCGTTATGGGTAATACATCGACATGACCTTCAAACGCATTAGCTATTTCTTCGATAATGAAATGCGAATCGTACCCGGATAAATTGTGGAAAACTATGGGAATACAAAACGAAATTTTGTAATTAAGGTTGCAGTCTTGATGTGCTGGACCTCTATAACGCCCCATTAAATGGCAATGATCGCGCACCCGTATATCGTTTTCCTCAAATGGTTTTTCGCAAATGTGACAATGTGTTGCGCCGATAAATGCATCATACTGTACATTCGTTAACTGTTTTATATGTATATTACTGGATAGAGTGGATTTAATACAATGCGCCAAATTTTCTAATTCTTCAACGAACCATGAGACGCAATTTGCATCGCGGCGACATCGATACACCGATAGAGATGCATCGTGTGCACAATGCACATAGTATGCAATGCTAAATACTTTATGATGTTGGTATGCGTGTGATTTTTCCCCTTCACAATCTTCCATCTTCTATACCGTGTCGCCTCCTATTAAAAAAACTTAATTGGTCTTCCCATCCATGGCCCAGAACCCATACAATTACAAAAATCTCATATGCACATAGTTTGTAAGAGGGTTTTAGAATAAAAAAAAATGGTATATTTTTTTTCAAATTATTTATTAAAAAATCTTAATTGTCCTTTCTCCTCCATGCACAATATAATTATGTAAAAATATTGATATAATTGTTCGGGTCTCGCGCGTCACAGCCGAGTAAAATTTAATTCGACGTAACCTTGCAATTTATAGATTTCAGGCATTATTTCTCGCCACAGCTTCGAACACAAGGTGTCAAATTTTTTTTATGTAAGTTATAAAATATGCATCGTCTCTTTGTCAAACTGTGGTGGTATAATGTTGAAATTCGATATATGGCAAATGTTGTCTCATTGCTCATCCATACCAATTGTAGGTACAATTCTTTTCTGCCAAACGTGAAATCGATGTTCAGTACTTAATATTGGATTAAGAATGTATCCTATACAAATAATACGGCTTTTAAACCGATCTCTGTCTCTACTCATTTGTTCCCACGGGCCTCTACGAGCAGCACGGTATGCATAATCCCATTGTACCATGACATGGACAGTCGGATTCAAATTAAATGTTACCTAGAATTAAGATTTCATTCTTTAGCACATAGGAATTCAAATATGTAATTCCTACCATCAAGTGACTATTTACTTTTGGAACTGGAGAAACATGTTCATTGAGATAGCATGCCTCATTTTCGTAGTCATGACTAGCTTGACTAAATTCTGTTTCGAAAACTGTGCAAGAACTATCTTCTGAATCAATAGAACTGTCACGTTCGTTGAGATTACATATCAAATTTTCGTCTTCGTCGCCTAGCCGCGTCTTCACCATTCAATATTTTGGAGGATTTACGGTCATGAGATGTGTTACGAAATCTGATTGTGAACAATGTTCGATTCGATTAGTAAAAAATCATACATCCTTACAGGATAGGCAGATGTTAATACTCTTTAGAGCCTATGAAACAAAAATGATAGCAAAACTACTTTCTGTTTTTTACACACGTTCGATGCCGTTCGACACCAATAGTTAATACCAATAATACTTTTTGTCACAAGTCAGCGCTGCCGATTATTGAAAATTACTCTTCAACAACGTAAAAATATGAAATTTGGGCTCTGAACGACCCTGGCCAGAACTCTTAGGAAACATAATCGACCGGGTCTGAACTTGTAATTGCAATATTGAGGCGTCAGTTTCTTTTGCCGTAAACCCTTGCATTTCGTATACGTATGTATATGCGGATCTATCGATGTGTGAGTGGGAAGGGTGGTGGTGGTAGTTGGGTACGCACAGCCCCTTAAACGACGATGTAAAGCTTGCAAAATTATCAAATTCGACTAAGTCCATTCAGATTGCTCAGAAAACGATGAGAAGAATGTATGATTTGGAATATTGTATCGACCACATGTACTCATGTCCATCTGAGAACCTATATTCTGTACAAACAAAATATTGTAAGTTTATGCAAATATCTAATGTTACCGATGATTTTGCAAAAGCAATTGTGGAACATGAAGATTTTGACCGCAATTCATTAATAGACACCGAATTGTTAGCTTTAGGCTTAGATGTAATGCTAATAAAATAAAATCAAAAGGATATTCCGACATTTAATGCATTATTTACATTTCCTGTCCCATGATTCCTGTTCGTTCCTAAGGGGTATCAAATTTCATAAAAAATGTCAGGGTCAATCAAATAGCGTCTTAAATGCTGTCGATGCAGTTTTTTGCATGCGCGTGCCTGTCGCCCAAAAGCTGGGAGAGCTTTTCTTTGCGATATATACCAAAATGTTCGCCGTGTTTATAAGATTGTCGGTTGGTCAAGCGGTTAATGAGATGGTCTACCAAGCGGTAGACCGAGGTTCGAATCCTGTTGGGGTAAGAAAGTTTTTTTTCCGTTAAAAAAATGTGGTTCGCAACCGCTTGTGACATCACGGAAGTGGTGGGGGTTCCTGCAAAGGTGGTAAGGGTAACAGACAGGCTATGAAACGCCATTGTCGGATAGATCGGCAGAGCGTCAACACGTGTGGCCCGCAACCGCCGTCTACCGCTTGTGACGTCACTACCTGCGAACCACATAGCTGATACGCAAGTCACTTCCTCATGACCCCCACAGTCGCTTAGGTAGTGACGTCACTTCCTCATGACCCCCCAAAAAATAGGGGGGGGGTGGCGCGAGGGGGGGTACCCCCATGGGGGGAACCACCCTGGGTTAGAAAAGACAGTCTTCCTACTGATTGTTGTTGCTGACTTCTGCGTGAATTATTCGCACTACGAGAGACGTTCCTGTCACGGGGAATGCCCCGCTCCTTCTCCTCACATGGAACTCTGACCGTGTTCGCGGCTATTTCAGGTTATCGCGCAATCCTCGCGGAATCGAGATCGTCTTGCCGAATTCGCGTTTCGTAAACATTTCGCGCGACACTCTACCGTGTCTTGCGCCCGAATTTCGTATCGCCAATCGCCTTAGTCGTTCCGGTTCGAATCCGCGAGTGATTGTTTGTCCCGGGAGGACCACGTGTTGCGCGACCGAGCGTGGCCCGGTCTCCAAGCCGTAATTTCCCGTATGCGGTGCCGCCATCGTTATCGGAGAAGGAACCGACGTGACAAACTATAGATGCGGCCGCTCAAGGAATTATTAATGCCGAAACAAATCATTGGAACGAGGTGCTTCTAAGAATGACTCTTGTAATCAGATACGTCTCAATCAATAAATTTGACGCTAATATTGACATTAAAATTAATGAAAGCTTTTTAGGCTTCTTACCAGTAGAAAGATCCACAGGAAAACAAATGTCTGATAGTATAATTGGAGAACTTAATGACTTGGGTTTAAATTTGCAGGATATGAGAGGGCAGGGATACGACAACGGGTACAATATGAAGGGCGATAAAGCAGGAGTGCAATCTAGAATTAAACAATATAATTCGCGAGCATTCTATGTTCCGTGTTGTAACCACTCTCTCAATCTTGTTGTTAATGATATGGCAAAAGCATCCTTGGAAACCCCTAATTTCTTCAACATGGTCCAAAAAATACATTTATTTTTTCGGCATCTACTTTTCGATGGGCAATACTTTTAAAATATGTTCTAGGTTTAACTTTGAAACCATTGAGTCACACTAGATGGGAGAGTAGGATAGATGCCTTAAAGCCTTTGAGATTCCATTTGGGAGATGTATACGACGCCTTGCTAAGCATTTACGAAAACCAAGAAATTGATAATTTAATAAGAGACGAGGCCTCGGGTTTATTAAATTATATTAAACAATTTAAGTTTTCGTGTTCATTAGTTATTTGGCGTAAAATACTAAATTCCATTAATCCAATAAGCAAGTTGATGCAAACAAAAGATTTTGATCTAGCCTCTGCACTTGATCTGTTAAAAAACTGTAACGTATTTTTTAAGAATCTTCGATCGGATTCGTCCTTCGATGAAATTATTATTTATGCAAAAGAACTTGCTACCGAAATTGATGTGGAGGCTAATTTTGGATCAACAATAACACGACACCGCTTTAGAAGAAGAAAAAGGAACTTCTCGTACGAAGCACGAGATGAACCCATCAGAGATCCAAAAGAAACATATAAAATAGATTTTTTTAATTTTACAATCGATCAAGCACTAAATGCACTAGATGCTAAATTTGAACAACTTAATAATCATAGTAATTATTTTCAATCCTTATATGATATATACGATTTAAGTACCATGTCCAAAGAAATGCTACTAAAACACTGTAAGAATTTACAATGTATTTTAACTGATGGTGATTCTGTTGACATAAATGGGGTAGAATTAGCAGAGGAAATTCCAGCAGTATCTGCGCTTTTGGGCAAAAAAGAAAGCCTAAGAAATGTACTGAGCTTAATTACAAAGTTAAATTTTGCCCCAAACCTTACTATTGCTTTAAGAATATTGCTAACGCTACCGGTAACTGTAGCATGTGGCGAAAGGAGTTTTTCTAAGTTAAAATTAATTAAGAACTTTTTACGTACGACTACTACACAAAATCGTCTTAATGGTTTGGCCATTTTAGCAATTGAGCATGAAATTGCTGATCATATAAATTTAAAAGATGTAATAAAAAAGTTTGCAGAACTGAAAGTAAGAAAAATAAGTTTTTTGTGATTTTAGCGTAATTGATGCTAACTTTTTTTATTTCCAAAATAATGGCATTTTGATTGTTTGAGCAATAATACACATTTTTAATAGTATTTAAAAATGTAAAAAATTATATGGTTAACATTTGCGGCTAGGTACAGATATTTCTTAATTAATTTCTACTGTTTTGTACTGCTTGATTATCAATCACCTTGCGTTGCGTTGCGTTGCGTTGGGTTGCGTTGCGTTGCGTTGCGTAGCGTTGCGTTGCGTTGCGTTGCGTTGCGTTGCGTTGCGTTGCGTTGCGTTGCGTTGCGTTGCGTTGCGTTGCGTTGCGTTGCGTTGCGTTGCGTTGCGTTGCGTTGCGTTGCGTTGCGTTGCGTTGCGTTGCGTTGCGTTGCGTTGCGTTGCGTTGCGTTGCGTTGCGTTGCGTTGCGTTGCGTTGCGTTGCGTTGCGTTGCGTTGCGTTGCGTTGCGTTGCGTTGCGTTGCGTTGCGTTGCGTTGCGTTGCGTTGCGTTGCGTTGCGTTGCGTTGCGTTGCGTTGCGTTGCGTTGCGTTGCGTTGCGTTGCGTTGCGTTGCGTTGCGTTGCGTTGCGTTGCGTTGCGTTGCGTTGCGTTGCGTTGCGTTGCGTTGCGTTGCGTTGCGTTGCGTTGCGTTGCGTTGCGTTGCGTTGCGTTGCGTTGCGTTGCGTTGCGTTGCGTTGCGTTGCGTTGCGTTGCGTTGCGTTGCGTTGCGTTGCGTTGCGTTGCGTTGCGTTGCGTTGCGTTGCGTTGCGTTGCGTTGCGTTGCGTTGCGTTGCGTTGCGTTGCGTTGCGTTGCGTTGTGTGTTTCTTTCTAAATATATGCTTTTATTAAAATATAAATAAAATGATTTGATGTTTATTAAAAATAAAAAATATGTACCTTTATTTAAAGTATTTATTGTCACGTCGGCTAGAATTTGGCCGTCACCAGGAGGGCGAAAACTCCAGCGACACCGGGTATTTATAAGCCAGATTAGATTAGATTTTCGGGCGCCAGGCACGGACGCGGACGGTGCCACGCTAAGCTTTTACAGCCACCAGCGTTTCGAGAAGCGTTCAGACGCGCCTACGACAACCGATATTAGATCGCGAACGGGCGCAGGGTACTATGCGAGGCGAACACGAGGCAATCCCCGCGACGGGAAGGTTTCTCACGCAATAAGAACTCTCTGAATTTCGGCTAACAACTCTTTATTCTGGCCCGTTAACAATGGCGCTACCGGCAACGACCGGTAGCGTTTTTAGGTTAGCCGGATAAAATCACTTTATCAAGATGTAATCTGACGAAAGCTTACCTAGGGTAACGATGGCGTTTCCGCGTTCTCGTCCCTCTTTCCGGCAGCGGTTCGCACTAATTACAGGTAACTGGTAACGCTCGACTATACTCTACTAGAGCCAACGAAGAAGTGATTTTCGCATCACGCTGATTCGGGAACGCGGAAGCGGAGCGTCCCCTCCTGTCCGCGCTCTTCCCTCGCGGACGATTCCACCTATCGGGACTAGATTTTCGGACGGGGCCTCGCCCGGCGCGACGGTCCCTGGCGATCGGCGATTCCTCGGCTCTCCGGCAGCGGCGTACGGTGGTTGGTCGCTTCTTCCTGCGGCGATCGGCGCGAGCCTATCCGGAAGCCGGATCGGTTTTCCTCCGGACGAGGCGACCGCAAGATAGCGGAGGTTCCTGTGACGGCCCTGCGTGCCTTCATCGGCGCCTCCAGGTTGTCCGTCCTGGGCCGCGTCGATCCCTCCATCTTTAGGGTGCCGGAGTGTTCGCCGGAGCCGATCCCGAGCGTCGCAAGACAGATTCGGTTGTTAGCGTCCGTCGCAAGCGGACGTGTCTCTACCGCGCTCTTGCTTTTCTGTACTCTACAGTTTCTCTATTCTTCACAATCTTTATGTGTCTTCTCTATATTTCTAACATCTAACTTTTCTTCTACTGTGTGTAAATCTGTGGCTTTCTGGTGTGTTCTGTGTGTCTTTCCGGGGCCTAAGCCCCTTCTTTTCTGCGTGACTGGCGGCAAATCGCCCTTCTTTCAATTTAGACAAGCGCCCCAATGTGCGGCGCAAGGCGTTCGAATTTAAAAGCTCTCGCCAAACTTAGTTGCTCCGGCCTCGGCCCGGGTCGAAAGGGTTGCAATTGTGTCGCGAGGGCACTCTCCTACTTCTGTTCCTCCGTGCTCGGTCAAAACGGATGCCAAATCCTCTCGCGATGTCGCTGTTCCGCCTCCGGAAACTTTTCAATCGGAGACGGTCCTAAACGCGCCTAGGGCCAGTGCTGACCCAGTAGTTTTAGTTCGTTCCGCGTCCGAACCATCAGTTATACAGTTTAATGCTCCCTTAATATCGGAGCACGATTCACAGCAGAGCTCCGCTTTTGGAAATTGTCTCCCAGCGCTTGACGACTTCTCTCTTGGCGAACCCGGAAGCCCGGTAGCGGGGCCATCGGTTTTCTTCGATGCTAGTGACCCTCCCCAGCAGAGCTCTATTTTTGATAACGGTTCTTCTCAAAATTTAATCATAGATTTTGAATCCAGCCCCCATATCTTGTTTGACTCGCCATCTACCGTAACCGAAACGGCGACCTCCAGCACGCTGTCGCATAAACAGTCGCAGCTACGACTTTCACCTCTGCCCAAAAAACAAAAGAGAGTTAGTACGGACAGCTCGTCTCCTGAAAACAACATTGTTTCCCTTCCAAACATGCAGGACGTGACTCACCTCGGGTCAATCCCCGCTGTTTCGGTAGCGAATAAGTTCAACGTCCTTGGCTCGTTCACTGGAACCTCGCACGATTTACCCGCTTTTACCGCAAATATTCGACATGCCGGCCCTTCCCTGCGAGATGCAGCGCCTTCAACGTCGAATAAGCAGAATCTTAAAGCTGGTACTGATAAAGATGTCTCGTCTCCTGAAACCTTGCCTAGGAAGGCTTTCTCGAAACCACCTCCACTATACATTGCCAACTTTGATGGCAATATGCCTCGCCTTACCAAATCTCTGACTGAGTCATACGGGCGCGAATTTAAACTTAAATTTCTTGGTACGCGAGTCCGAGTCCAGCTGAACTCGCTAGAACATTTCCACGATCTCAGAGGAAAGTTGGAGAAGGCGAACCTTCCCTTCCATACCTTCACAATTAATGCAGAGAAAGTCCTCTCCGCTACCCTTAAAGGCCTTCCGCTCATGGACACTAATGAGCTAATCGAGGAGATGAAACTTCACGATTTAAATCCTGTCTCCTGTTTTCCCATTCGTGGCAGGCGCACTAAAGAGTCACTATATTGTGTCTATAAAGTAACTTTCCCTAACGGAGTTACCCTAAATAATGTTAGGAAGGTCGCGCATCTCTTCTACACGCGCGTATACTGGGACAAGTTTCTGTCCCGAACAAATTATTCTCAGTGCTACAAGTGCCAGGCTTTCGGCCACTCCTCCTTAAATTGTGGCTATAAGCCCAAATGCGGACAGTCCGCATTTCACTTCCGACTGTCCTACGCCCACAGTTACCAAACCTACCTGCGCAAATTGTAGCGGCGATCATACCGCCAACTACTCAAAGTGCCCTGCTTTAGAGAATTACCTGGGAAAACGGGCAAGGCGATATCCTCTGCCTGCCCACCCGCAGCAATATATTTCGGCTGCAGGCCCCCCCAGGTCTGCTGAAACTGCCCTGCTTCGGCCCAATGTTTCTTACAGCAGTGCCCTTGCGCCGAAAAAACCTTCTCTCCCATCCAGGAACGAGAATACCACCTTAAACAGCCCTGGGCTCCAGGGTCAGCCAACCAACCCATCGGTTTCCCCGATTGAGGAAACCATGCAAACCTTTAGGGAAATTGCTGCTATTTGCAACGTAGAGAAAATCCTCGCCGCGGCTAAAACACTCCTAGCCAAGTTAAAATTATGCAGGACGGACTCAGAAAAATTCGCTGCCTTCATGCAAGTATCGGCAACCCTTTCATAGGCGGGTTATATCCCAAAGTTTTCCTCTGGAATGTGAACTCCATTCTGTCTAAACAGACTGATATTGCACTATACCTGCAACAAAACAACATTAACATCGCGATTATTACGGAGACGTGGCTTAGGCCAGACCATAATTTCTACTTGCCTGGTTACAAGACCATTCGTTCCGACCGACCTTGCGACAGTCCCCTTGGGCGAGGAGGAGGTGTCATACTACTCGTACAGAGTTCTCTCGACTATAACATTGTCGACTTCCCGCAACACGATGGCATTGACATCGTATGTATCAGGCTCACTTCTCCTGCACTCACCCTGGTGGCGACATACGTACATCCACGCACAATTTTAACTTCCGGTTTTTTGGATCGACTTTCCCGTCTCAAATACCCCTTTATTATTGGCGGTGACTTCAATGCCAAGCACTTCTCCTGGGGAAACTCCTATACAAATCAAAGTGGTAGAAACCTCCACGTGCACAGCACTAAATCCAAGTACAGAATCTTTTCGCCGCAGCTTCCTACCTTTCGACGAGGAAATTCTGTCTCCTACCTTGACCTGTTTCTTGTCGACATTCCGTGTGACTTTGACTGCACGCTAGCCGAACAACTGCCATCTGACCATAGTCCGGTTCTCCTGAATCCAAAAGAAGCTGCCCTGTTCTCTCCTAGCACTCTCAGAACGTACGACTGGGAGAAGTATAAATCCCTTACAAATAAGCTGAAAATCACTGGTCATCTCAGTAGCCAAGCCGAAATTGACACTTCAGTCAGAACCATCCAATCTTTTCTCACCGCCTGTCTTAGGAAGTCCTCCATTTTTAAGGAAAAATCCTCGCGTCCCTATCTTCCAGACGATCCTCTACTAACCTCTCTCGTTCGCCTCAGGAGAAAACACCGACGTGATCTCCAACGTACGGGCTGTGATTACTTCACTGATATCATTAAACAACTAACTAAAGAAATTAGGAAAAGAGCGAGCAAATATAAGCAAGGGATTTTTAGAGGCAACCTGGCTAAGGTAGATAAAACTGATCCTACCTTCTGGCGAAGCTACAAATTACTGACGGGCACACGTACTAAGTACCCACCGCTCACTTCTTCTGCCTCCCCCTCTCCGATTATTCTCGACAGAGAAAAGGCAAATATTTTCGCTGCAGTTTTTGCCAGTGCCTTCTCGGGAACTGTCTCCACGGGCTCACCGCTCGATGTCACCATTGCTGACTATTGCCAGCTTGTCTCGAGCTCCCCCACAGATCTCTCTCTCAGACGCACTCTTGCCTCTCCCTCTGAAATTGCCTATGCCATCAAAACACTTCAAAATAATAAAGCCCCTGGCTACGATAAAATTACAGCCCAAATGCTTAAGCATGCTGGTCACAAAACAATTATCCAACTGTATTACACCTTCTCTGCTTGTTACAACCTGGCCTACTTCCCCGATAAGTGGAAATTGGCCAAGGTCGTACCCATACCTAAGCCAGGCAAAGACCATAAAACGCCAGACAACTATCGCCCGATCAGCCTGCTTCCGACCCTGGGAAAACTTCTGGAGAAATGTATTCTTAGACTTCTCTCGGATTTCCTTAGGAGTAAGAACTTTCTCATCGACCAACAATTTGGGTTCAGATCAGCGCATTCAACTACCCACCAGCTGGTAAGATTTTCCCAGCTGGTCACACACCAGCTAAACGTTAAAAGGTCGGTACCCGCGGTCTTCCTCGATCTCACTAAGGCTTTTGATACGGTTTGGCATGGGGCTTTAATTTATAAATTGGGAAACGCAGGCCTTGACCCGCTCCTGCAGAAGTTCATATTGAACTATCTTACGGATAGAAAACTATTTGTCTCAGTCAATGGTTATGACTCTCCAACATACGGTATATTCGCTGGCGTCCCGCAGGGTTCTATCCTCGGCCCAATACTCTTTAACATCTATGTAAATGACATACCCAAGGATGACAGATCTCATCTTGCCATGTACGCTGATGATACCTTGCTCTTCTGTTCTCACAAGGTCCCTCGTATTGCTGTGAGCAACCTGCAAAGGTACCTTGATCAAGTCATAAACTTCTTTGAAACCTGGAAGCTAGTTGTCAACCCTGCCAAGACCCAGGCAATCGTCTTTACCATGCGGAGGAAGTTGAATGACACCCCGCAGCTTTCTGTAAAAAACGTCGCCATTCCATGGGAAAAGGAAATTAAATACCTGGGCATTGTAATGGATAGCAAGCTTACCTGGAGGGAGGCTATTCTCGACCGGGTGTCGAAAACTCGTTCTGCTGCTGGGGCCATTCATAGACTGATTTCCCAAGTTTCACCTCTGAACCGTAGCCTCAGATTAACTTTATACAAGGTCTGCCTGCGTTCAGTCCTCACGTATGGCCTGCACCTGTGGACAGCCGCCTCGGCCACCAATTTTAAAATTGCGAGCCGTGCCCAGACCCGCATCCTGAAGATCATCACTGGTTTCCCTACATGCACTCCCACCTGCATAATAAATGAACTTCTGAATATTCCAAGTCTCTTGGAATTTTGTTCAAATATTATCGACAGATATAAGGTTAACCTGCACCTGAACCAGCTTGTCCGTCTCACCGGAGAATACGGTCCACACCAGATACCATACCGTATCAAGAAAAGGTTTCCGCTGTATTACTACCACCACCGTCCACCTTGAGACCCTCAAGAATCCATCTTGCTTGCCATCCCGACGGCATTCCTGCTTACACTGCGCTTCGGTACTCCTGCCCGACCCTTTTTGGCCTACCTGCATCCTTATACTGCATGGGCTATGCTCCTAAACTCCTATCCTTCTCTGGCATGCCTAGCGGCACCGTCCCGCCTATATTACTTTCTTTCTTACACCTTTGTGTGCAAACTAGGTCGCACACAAACACATAATATTTGTATACGTCGGAATACTTCCGACGTACCGCCGCTGCTACTCTCCTGCGAGCCTACCTCTCAGCAGCTTCTTCTCTTTTCTTATTGTCGCTCTCCAAAAGCGAACCTTTCTCGGAGCTATTTTGAAAATTTTACTCCACATCTATTTTCGCTTGCTATTCTGCAACTCATACATTTACTAAGGTAACACCACTCCCTACTAAAAATTTTTTCTTTCTTCCACCCTGGTAAAGTGGCACTTACGCCACTAGGTACAGGCCGTCTTTCTTATGTTATACAAAAAAAAAAAAAAAAAAAGTGTTCGCCGGAGCCGATCCCGTTACTCTCCTCCGCGGGGGAAAAAGCCCTTCAGGTCCCCGCCGGGACCTGGCTATGGTCCTGCAAACTCGCGTCGCGCAAATTGGCGCGACGCTCGAAAATATAAGTGCTCGCCCATAGGTCTCGCTTGTGCCCAGGGCGAGCGCTCGCCACGGCCCATCTCGCATTTTCCGTTGCCAGAGGGTGACCCGGTCTTCCCATACTCGGTACTGGAGGCGTAGGCAAAACTGCCTCGTCACAATATATATATTCTTAAGGGGCGGCAATTTGTCTTTTTGTCCGTGCATCGTAACCGCTAGAGCGGACCCTGACCATGGGTTGTTTAGTTTTAATTCTTGTTAGTTTTTTTAATTGGCGTTTGTTACAAGTACGAATAAAATTTTGAATATCTTTTTTCACTCCTTCCCAATGATATTGTTGTTGAATTCGATGATAGGTTTTGGTTATTCCTTTATGTCCAGCGATGGCTGACGTGTGTTTTTCTTCTATTATGTTTAATCTTTCTTCTTCTGGTGGTATGGTTACTTGTCCAGTACATATGGTGATTTTCACTGGTTTATTTTGGAACGCCCTTTTTAGTTCATTTATGATATATTTGCATGGTATATCTTCAATGCTGTTAGATTTCCTAATGCTGAATGTATTCAGATCCAGTTCTTCGTATTCAGATCCAGTTCTTCGACTACATCTAATAGAGATGCTATGCCATTAACAATATTCTCTGGTTCGATGGGGATGTGTTTTTCCTGTTTGATGGGTAGGATGATGGTATAAAATTTGTTGAATTGTTATAATCTAGCTCGTTCGAAAGTTAAATCAATAGATGTGTTCAATAAATTGGCTTTCTTTAATTCTTCTGCTCCCTTATCGATTGGATTGCCGCCCATGTCCACGAATATAACTTTATGTGTTTTAGCCATGTGCAGTGGTTCACGAATTTACCTAATTTGTGGGTCTCCGTGAGGTTGTGGTACTACTCTGGGTGGTTTTATTTGAATGTCTGTTGGTTCAAGAATTTCAAAAGGGAAAGTATTCTTTATATTATGCGACGGTTCTATACTAAGATTTAATGAATTTTCAAGATCTAAGGAATCACGAGGAATGCTGGTTCCGAGATCAGAATGTGGTTGTGATGGAGAGTATTTTGATTCTAATTTCCCTTTTCTTTGTCTTATCTCTTCTAAAGATAAATCTTCTGATGAGGTGGGTGAAATTTTCCTTTTCTTCTGTATGGTATCGAGTATGGACCAACCTCCTGATGAATCAGATGAAATTTTCCGTTTCTTGGTTAATACGTATCTTGATTCTTTTGCTTCTGGCTGAATTGATTCGGTAGACTCCTTTTTGTTACTGTTTGAATCGGGTAACAATGAATCTTCTGATCTTGTAGACAATATTCTTTTCTTAGTTAATTTTCTGTGTTTGTATAACGGTAGACATATTTCTGGGGGGTTGCGAGATAAAGTGTCGGCATTAGCGTTAGCTTTTCCTTGTTTGTAATGAATCTTATAATCGTATTCCGATAATTTCAGTTGCCATTACCATAATCTAGAAGTTGGATCTTTAATAGAATCTAACCAAATTAACGGTTTGTGATCGGTAATTATATTGAATGCACGGCCAAATAAGTATGGTCTAAAGTGAAATACACAGTAAATAATTGCTAGGCATTCCTTTTCTATGGTAGAATATTTCTGTTCGGCTGCATTTAGCAGTCGAGAGGCGTATGCTATGGGGAGGTCCTTTCCGATTGACCCCTGGCTGAGTATGCCTCCAATAGCATATCCGGATGCGTCAGTAGTGAGGTTAAATGATTTTGAAAAATCTGGAAACTGTAGTATGTGTTCGGTTATAAGAGCCTCCCGTAGGATTTCGAATGATTTTTCCTGTATTTCTTTCCTTTGGAAAGTGACATCCTTTTTTAATAAGTCAGTAAGTGGTTTCGCTATTGCAGAGAAGTTTGGTATGAATCTTCGGTAGTATCCGGCCAATCCTAAAAATTGTTTAATGTGTTTCACGTTCTTTGGTTTAGTTAATTTTTTTACGGCTTCTATTTTCTTTGGATCTGGTTTCAAACCATTTTCATTGATTATGTGTCCTAAGTAGGTAACTTCATGACGTAAGAATTCACACTTATCAGGTTGTAATTTTAATTGTGCGATGCGTAATCGTTCAATAAGTTTATTGAATTTAATTTCGTGCTCTTGTGTGGAACTCGAATATATCACTATATCATCGAGGTATACAAACAATTCGGATCCTTGAAGTCCTGCCAGCACACTATTCCTTAAGCGTTGAAATGTGGCTGGAGCGATTTTTAGACCGAAGGGCATTCTTTTGAATTGATAGTGACCATAGGGTGTTGAGAAAGCTGTCTTATAAGCTGTCTTAAAACCATCGCTAATGGTTATTTCATTTAGATTTCTATAGTCGATTACAAGTCGCTATCGTTTGTTTCCTTGGGAATCTGGTTTTTTGATGATTCAACTACATTTGTGTCCAATAATTCTTGTAATTGTTTGTTAATTTCGTTTTTATGGATTTGGGGAAATCTATATTGTCTAGTGTTTATTGGGATGTCATCTGTTGTATAAATTTTATGTTGTAGCATGTTAGTCCCTTCAAGGGTGTCTCCAGGGATGTGGAATCGGTCTTGATTCTGTTTTATTAATTTTAAAATATTTTCTTTTTCCTCTTTATTGAGATGATCGAGTCTTAATTGCTCCAATATTTCCTTGAGTCGATTGTGACAGGTTGCTGATGCTATTTGATAGGCGTTAGTGCTGACGGGCTGATTACTAATCTCCTCGAACGAGTCTAGTTTCACAATAGGTACGTCGAGGATGTAATCTTTCAATGTCGCGTTCGTTACCCTTATGTACCCTTTTACTTTGTTATTGGTGACTATTGTTTCCCCAATGAATATGCCTTTTTCTTCAGGTAATTGAGGAATATATCCTTGTTGCATTTCTGGATTGATTATATTTACTATTAATGGAATGGATGTTCTTCCCCAATATGTGGTTCCCCAATTTATATGTTTCTCGAAATAATCAATTTTTGCTTGATGATGCTGTAGAAAGTCGGATCCTAAGATTCCGTTTTGATCTATTGATATTCGGTCGTCAACAACATGGAATAATATTGGGTAACCTGCTATCCTGATTGATGCCGTTCCTAGGGTGGCCAGGATTTCGGTCGAGATTCCTCGAATATGTATAGTTTCTTTTGTGTTAATATTTGTAGTTATTAGGACTATAGTTTCTTTAATAAGGTTGATTTGTGAACCTGAGTCCACTGAGAGTGTATTTATTCCTTGGAGGTCAGGGGAGCTGATTATTATGATTGGAGTGTATTTGACTGTATCTAATTGAATAGTGACAATCCTTCTAAATTGATCTCTTCCTCTTCCGTTTTCAATTCCTGGATTTTTGTTTCTTCGGGGCGACTGATTCCTGGGAATCGGTTTGCTTGATTTACATGACTTCCATTGATGTCGATAAAGTTTCTGGAGTAGTTGCATCGATTTTCATTATCGATCGGCGCTCTATGAGATCGCCTCCCTTGGGTGCGCCGCTGTTCCCTGGGGAGAACTTCTCGTTTCCTGACCTTTGTTGGGAGTAGGGTATTATTTCACCCGATTCTACTTTGGCCTTCAATTTGTAACAATCCTTGACCGCATGGCCAGGTTTTTTGTAATAGTTGCAAGTAACAGGCGGGTTATTTGTTCTGGTTTGATTACTGATCCATGTTTGTTTACTAGGTGTCGAGTTGCTGTGGTCACTCTTATCGTTATCATTATTTGCAAGATAGTAACCCCAACGTGGTCCCGTATTATTGTTTTGTGCTGCCGGTGGCTGATATCTATTTACGGAAGGTTGATATCTATTCGGGGAAGGCTGATATCGTTATTGCAGCGGAGGTGCATTTCCTCGATTTTTGACGTAGGGAAGGAGTGTTCTGATACACTCTTCCTCCAGTTGTATTTGTTTAGAAATTGTGATTGCATTGAAATATCCTTCTTCTAGATCTTGATATCCTTCTAATTTCAATCTGACGCTGATTTCTGCTGGTAATCCTTGCAGAAAAGCGTCAGCTACATCGGTGTCGATGAGGGCCTGTACTGACTCGGGTATTTCTCCATACGAACTGCGTTCTCCATCCATGATAGCTAATCTTAATTCTTTTACGCGGTTTATACAGTCTAATATATCTTCGTTAGGTCTTTTGAACATATTTCCCAAGTCACCCCTATATTGATTAACCGTTTTGTGAGCCCCAAATATTTTTTTATTTTTGTGCTGAATTCGTCTATTGTGTCTATATTTGAATCTTCGATGGCCATAAACGCACGTCCCGTAAGTTTATTTGTCAATAGTTTGACTAAGGATGATTCCTGATTATCTGGAAGCATGTTTTTCGCCCTTTCGCAGGCTCTTAAAAATTGAAATAATGGGGGTTTATAACCGTCGAATTCCGGTATCGACTGTAATGCGTCTTTGAGGCGAATAAATTTGTCTGGCTGGTCTGAAGGCACATGCCGTGTTACCGGAGTGGGTGGTAGTTCAGATTTTCGAGGTTTGATCACCGCTTGTAATGCAATCTGCATTTGTGCTATTTGTTCATTTAATTCTTTAAATTTAGCACCGAGCCCTGCTATGTAATCTTTACTTTGTTGAGCCCTTTTTACTTCTCCTATTGCTTTTTGTAATATGTTGTTTTCGATACCACTAACTTCGACTTCTTTATCACCGGATGATGCCATTGTTACGTCTGACGTGGGGTCTACGAAGACGTTACGTTTTTACGCGTACGTGTTTCTTTAGGTGTCCACGGTTCGTCGCGACGTAGGGCCAGTCACGTCGTTCCGTCACTAGAGAGAGAATGTCGGGATGGGATCTCCGGTCGGCTAGACCTAGTATGCCTGGCCGTGGATTGGAGTACACACACGCAATCAGCTGGACCTAGTCCGCAAAGATTGTGGTGAGTACGGTAGACCGAATGGCTAGACCCAGTCCGCCTAGTTCGAGGAAAATTAGAGACTACACAATCAGCTGGACTCAGTCCGCAGAGATTGTGGTGGGTGAGGGAACTCGAAAGGCTAGACCCAGTCCGCCGTGTTCGAGGAGAATTGAAGGACGCACAATCAGCTGGACCCAGTCCGCAAAGATTGTGGTAGTGGGGGAGCTCGAAAGGCTAGACCCAGTCCGCCTTGTTCGAACGTATAGGTATGGGACAGGGGCGAAAAGTGGCTGGCGACTCCTCTCACGACTTTGGTTCTCGAGACACGCACATCCGCACACACAAGTGAATCAATTCTGTGCTGGTCCGCGCGCAGCAATATCGACGTACAAGGGGATTAGGAAGGAGGTGGTGTATCCTCTCAGCTTGAAGGCCAGAACTACAAATAGTTCAAAATGCCCTCAGCTTCATCATCGAGAACGATGGAAGTAGGTAAATGATTAAAAGGTTTGGGTTGAGGAAGGTGAACGCGAACAGTCGTTGCACTGAATGGTGCACCGCAGAATACTGGTGATGACTTGATTCGTTGGTGGACCTCGAAATCCAGTTGCTTTCTGCGGCTGAGTTCGTTGTTGCAATCGTGCAGTAATTCAATTCTATGGCTGTCAGCTATAACTTTAGAGGTCTGGTATACAGGGTGTTTAGCTACAGGTGGGAGAAAATTTAAGGGGTGGTTCTCCATGATAATATAAGACGAAAATGAAGAATAAAAAAATTTCGATTTCGGCTTCGTTATTTAGTTATTAACAATTAAAAATCCGCCTAAAATGCTACAACACTTCTGACAAAAGTATACGTTGCGTACGTCACACAGTCGCGCGACAGTCTCGTATCAAGTGACAAACGCATGCATACCTTGGTTCTCATTTGGGGCCCCAGCGAGATGACAATGTTTAATAGATTGTTGGACGACATTGAACTTACCTACTCGTTAAAATCCACAAGGGCATTTCTAATATTCGCCCTATGGAATTATCGAGTAGAAGGGGTCAATGCCTTTTCACTTTTATTACTGAGGGGAATGAGGAGAATGTAAAGAACTGGTAATCCTTTAATGTTGAAACACTGCACTTTATTGAACTTGATTTACGTCGGGAGACTCGCTCCCAGACTGAATGGACATCTTGAGGTTGTGTGATTTCTGCCGTCGGATCGCGAACGGAAATCTTCAACACGTGCAACGGAGATCTTGTCGCGGGCAGAGGCACGACACGCGACGCGAACAGAGCATAAGCTAGTCGACGATTTTACAACCCTTTGCAATTACAAATGGTTTTCAATGTGACCACCATTTTCATTCACATCTTTGAGGACATGCGATTTCTGCGAACGGAAATCTCCGACGCGTGCGGGAAAAATCGTCCGTACAAGCCAGCATCCGTATGCACACTGATTCAAGACAGCTGATGAGGTCAATGCCTGAGCCCGATCGATAAAACAAATGCCGATCTACAGCAGCAAACGCCCGCCGATTTACAGCTTATGCTGTGTTCGCGTCGCGTGTCGTGCCTCTGCCCGCGGAAAGATCTCTGTCGTACGCGTCGAAGATTTCCGTTTGCGGAGGCACCCGGTCAGGCTCCGCTCAAGATCTCCGTCGCGATCCGATGACAGAAATCACATGACTTCAAGATGTCCGTTCCGTCCGTTCAAGTTCAATAAAGTGCAGTGTTTCAACATTAAAGGATTACCAGGTCTTTAGATTCTCCTCATTCCTCTCAGTAATAACAGTAAATGGGCATTGACCCCTTCTACTCGATAATTCCATAGGGCGGATATTAGAAATGCCCTTGTGGATTTTAACGAGTAGGTAGGTTCAATGTCGTCCAACAATCTATTAAACATTTTCACCTCGCTGGGGCCCCAAATGAGAACCAAGGTATGCATGCGTTTGTCACTTGATACGAGACTGTCGCGCGACTGTGTGACGTACGCAACGTATACATTTGCCAGAAGTGTTGCAGCATTTTAGGCGGATTTTTAATTGTTAATAACTAAATAACGAAGCCGAATTCGAAATTTTTTTATTCTTCATTTTCGTCTTATATTATCGTCGAGAACCACTCCTCAAATTTCTCCCACCTGTAGCTAAACACTTCGACTGCGACTGCGACTGACTTCTGACTTCGACTAACTTCTGACTTCGACCAACTTCTGACTTCGATTAACTTCGTAGATGTCTAGCTGCTTCCCTTATAGTCCAACGTTGGTGGAAGGGGGTAGTCCCTATCACGTGTCGAGTTGTTCCAGTAGAAGGGGTAGCGGATCACTGGAGGTGGATCGATGTTCCTGCGACTAAGTCCTTTATCGTATTTCGTGAAATAATTCAGTTCTGAGACTATGTCCTTATCGTATTTCGTGAAATAATTCAGCTGCAGGAGTGGTGTTGTCGGTTCGAACTGTCGACTACTAATAATCGATTTGATCCGTTGTCTCGATGATTTCGACTTCTGGTGGGGGGCACTGTGACGTAGCGGGTTCACTAGACTAGAATGAACCGTATCGATAGAGAAACGGTCCTTTGAAACTTTATTCTTATGAGATTTGATATAGTGGCGTGTGGATGAGGGGGCGGGCCCCTCGAAAATGTACCACAGGAACGGCCTGGGCTCACGAGAACAGGACGGACTGTGGTGACGAACGTCACACCATCTTGATTCAAAATAGGACCTTCGATTCTACGTTCGCATCCCACCGCTGTCACCAAAATTATGTTACGTCCAAAATGGAGCTTTCTGAATATTAATTTACTTTGACAGAACGTAGTTTCGAACCTACCTGCATACACCGGTTGTGATTCGGGAATCGAAGATCCTTCTTTCTAAATCTAGCGGTTTTAGATGAATCGAAGTTAGGGTTTATTTGAATAAGTTGTTGAAGCGAGTTTGAATAATAACAATAATTTATTCAAGTTAAGGTGGATAGCACATATGAAGTTTACATGATTCAATAATGGTTCCCGATTTTTACATATTGGGTAGTTTGTTCTTATTTATCGTACGCAGGGGTTTGGTTGAGACTCTGAGGTGAGGTTGAATATTGAAGACAGAGGATTGATTCCGTGACCAGAGATCGTCGTGTTGAGTTGTTGTTGTCGTCTCGTTCTTGTCGTTTCGTTGTTCTCGTCTCGTTGTAGTCGTCTCGTTGGTTGTCGTCTCGTTGTTGTCGTCTCTGGGTCAGTCCCAGTGGGTGGCTCTCCACTGAACTTCCACTGGATGCTCTCCACTAAACTTTCGCTGGATCTTCTTACTAAACCTTTACCGACTTAATTGAGCTTTTCCGAACATTTGATAGCGTAGTGATTTAATGATTATATTTTGTATTAAGATATATCTCGCAGCGTTTCTATTAGCCCAATAAGGCCTTCTGAATTCAAGTGATTTTTAATTAAAAGTAGATCACTATATAAAAGTAGTTCTAAGTAATATATAAAAGTAGATCTAGTATTTTAATATAATATTAATAATTTTGATGATAATAATTTTAACGGCCACCCTCGTTGTGGCTTCACACGGGGAAAACTGAAATACATTAGATATCGTCGCTGGGTGGACCACCGGACATGACAGTGGACATGGACTGCAATCCAATCGATAAGGGAGCAGAAGAATTAAAAGAAGCCAATTTATTGAATGCATCTATTGATTTAACTTTCGAACGAGCTAGATTACAACAATTCAACAAATTTTATACCATCATCCTACCCATCAAACAGGAAAAACAGATCCCCATCGAACCAGAGAATATTGTTAATGGCATAGCATCTCTATTAGATGTAGTCGAAGTACTGGATCTGAATACATTCAGCATTGAAGATATACCATGGAAATATATCACTAAATGAACTAAAAAGGGCGTTCCAAAATAAACCAGTGAAAATCACCATATGTACTGGACAAGTAACCATACCACCAGAAGAAGAAAGATTAAACATAATAGAAGAAAAACACACGTCAGTCATCGCTGGACATAAAGGAATAACCAAAACCTATAATCGAATTCAACAACAATATCATTGGGAAGGAATGAAAAAAGATATTCAAAATTTTATTTGTACTTGTAACGAACGCCAATTAAAAAAACTAACAAGAATTAAAACTAAACAACCCATGGTGCTAACAGATACGCCAGGAAAAGCTTTTGATAAGGTCAGTCTGGATGTTATAGGACCATTATCAGAAACGAAAAATGGAAACAAATACATACTAACCATGCAAGACCTATTAACTAAATATTCCGTATCAGTAGCTTTGGACCGAATCACAACTGCCGATAGTGCGGATGGTTTTATCAAAAACCTTATTTGCAGATTTGGAACCCCTAAAGCAATTCTAACAGATTTGGGAACCAACTTTACCTCAAACCTCATGAAACAAGTAGCAAAAAAATTCAAAATCCAACATTATAAAACTACAGCCTATCATCCACAAAGCAATGGTTCAATTGAAAGATCACATCATGTACTAATGGAATATTTAAAGCAATACGTGAATAATGCAACCAACTGGGATAATTGGTTAGATTTGGCCATGTTTTCATACACTACATCAGTGCACGAAGGAACGAAATTTTCCCCACATGAATTGCTTTTCGGAAAAATTGCTCGTGAACCAACGAGTAGTAATCCCGTAAAAGAAAACCTGGAACCCACTTACGCAGATTACCTCCGAGACCTACATGCAACAATCAATGAATTACAATTATCCGCACGAAAAAATGTAAACGCTGCAAAAACAAAATCAAAATATTACTACGATCAAAAAATAAATCCACAAAATTTCAAAGTAACGGACCTAGTATATTTACTGAAGGAACCCTCCAAAGGAAAATTTAGTGACCAAAATACAGGACCTCATAAAGTCATAGAAATTCTGCCCAATCAAAACATAAAAATCTTAGTTAAAAGCACTATATGAACGGTACACCTAAACATGTTAAAACTGGCACACAGTCGACCTACATCAAAATAAGAAAGACTGACAAAATAAGAAATACTTACAAAACAAGACAGACAAACAAACGCAACATAATGAACAAACAAACCAATTAAAACAAAAAATGTATACATATAATCGTTTCTATATATATATTCTTTTTTTATATTATATACTATTATCATTGCTACCATTATTACCTTTTTTTATTATACTATATTATTACTATATTACATATATATATATATATACTTTTCTCTTATAAATCATGCATTAAAATTCATAAAACCTATACCCCACACCAACAGTAATAGATCGGAATACTGCTTCAACAGCAAATCTATCCAAATAATAACAACAATAAATAATCAAATAAATATCAACACCCATAAACCATTTTTTTTTTTTAACTCTGAAAAATCTGTCAGATATCCACAGCAGTATTACGAACACTATTACACAGCGCATTAATAAGATCGTTTACTAACCTAACACATATTATGATACTTAACGGAAGAACGCTACTTTTACATAAACATCATATATTCTAATTTCAAATGCTTTAAGTCAATGACAAACCCAAAATATTAACAGTGACATCCCTCCGTTACCGCGATACGAACAATAATAAACTAATATAGTACGCAGAAATAAATCTCTGTTCTAGAAAATGATAAGTCTTTGGCTAATATTCGCGATAATACGACCCTCAAGCGCCATTATCGGATACGATTGTAATGGGCACCATCTAAACGTGCAACCTTTTGGTTCAAAGACATCGATGATTGCGACATGAGTCACGCCGCCTCAAAAACGGAAGAAGCCTACATACAGCTGCTCCAGCTATCAGATTTCAACTACGTCGACGTAATTCAATGCAAGGTCGAGATATCAAGAACGATCAACTACTGCGGTATGCATTCACATACATCCGCAGTCCAGAACGGTATAAACGAATATATCGAACCAGTAACCGAGGAACAATGCAGAAGAATGCACCTATACGGTACCGTGTATATGGGTAAAGACATACACTTGACTGGTTTAAGAATCAACACTACGGAAACAAGAACTTTCACGCTTGCGGGGGATTTGAACATCAATGGAAGATGCCAAGGGGCAAAGTTCTCAGACCCATACGGATCCTGGGACAACGTCATCGTACAAGCCATTGCAAAAATAACTTTGCGAACCTCCTCAGTCCCAGTACAATTAGAGGCAAACAAAATAATGCTAAAATCAGGGTCCGTGTGCATTTTTCAAAGCGGAACTTGCTTAGATAATGACCACGGATACACCTTTTGGAAACCTTTTTCAAAAACTGGATCAAAAAGAATTCCCATCGGTATTCGCCTTGATCACAGGCGAGGTAACGTTCGCACTAATGAAATTGGGTGAAACACCGATATGCGGATACACCCTACTTCAAACTGAACATCCAAAGTTGTTCATCCTGGAAACCACAAAGGGAAGGACATTTATTAAAGAAAGAAAAATGCACGTAGAAAACCTCGATATCTTTACTTATATCAACTCGAAATTTGTTTACATTGAAAAACACCTCAAGAATCAGATGAACAGTCTTTATAGAAATATACTTCTACAAAAATGCAATTTAGAAGAACAGATATTAACCAATGCTTTAACTATAGCAACTCTAAAACCAGACGAATTCAACCTGGGCACATGGCCTTAGTGGCCGGAGAAACGATACACATAATTAAATGCATACCAGTCAACGTGAAGATTCGCCACACAGCAGATTGCTTTAATGAGTTACCAGTCAATCAGGGAAACAAATCACAATTCTTGACGCCTATAACTCATATTCTTACTAGCCATGGAACTCACAGAGATTGCAGCCAGATACTACCAGTAATGTACGAAATTGACCAAACATGGCATAGGCTAACACCCAGACCTATAGAAATGCTACCTCCACAAACACTACAACCATTGAAAGAACCAAAATGGCAGTATAAACTAACCCATCTAATTTGGCTACTAGTGGAATTTATACTCAAAAAGACCTCAATGACCTACGAGGTCACATCATGTTCCCCGCAGAAAAATCAGCCGTACTAAACTCAGTTGCTCGAGGTATGACAGGAAAAAACATACCAACAAATTCAATCTCCATGATGGGCATGATGAACAAGGAAACACTGAACATAATAGCGGAAAGCGCAGCCAAGAGGTTGTAGAATGGATTTCTTACGTTTGGATCTTTTAGCGCTGGAGTACTGACAATTTTCATCATCTTCAGTCTCATCAAAACAGTCGCTAACACGATAATACATGGCTACCAGTTACACTCGATATACGGATGTGGACTCGCATTGTGTGGAGCCACATGGAGTTCGCTGATACATCTCCTAGTACAACAAGCTGATAAGACAAGAAATGTGACCCGTCCAGCTGAGGAGCCGGTCAACCACTTTCAGGACAGACGACTTCAAGTAAACAAACCGAGTACATCCAAGCTCGGAGAAGTTGTCAAAGACCTCGAACAAATTTCCTTCAGAAATTTGCTTTCTAAAGGGGGAGGTGTCACGTCCGGTGGTCCACCCAGCGACGATTTCTAATGTATTTCGGTTTTCCTCTTGTGGAGCCATTACGAGGGTGGCCGTTAAAATTATTATGATTAAAATTATTAACATTGTATTAAAAAGACGAGCAATAGAGTTAAGAAAGTCTATAAGATATACTTCGCGGCTAATCTTAGGGGCCCAGCTTAGACGATAATGCGAAGATAGAGAAATTCTAAGGAAAGGAAGATGCTCACAAAGAACAAAAGCATCAGCACTCCTAGAACAAAGGATTGATCGAACTATAAGAGGAAGTACCCCTTCTGGAACAGTCAGTCTTTCAACCAACGCGTACAAAAGCTTCGAAACATCGGTAAAAGTCAGTTTAGTGGAGAGCCATCCAGTTAAAGTTAGTGAAGAGCCACCCAGAGTTAGCGACAACAACGAAGACGACAACAACATAGACGACAGCAACAACAACGACCCCCCCGACGATTCGACCCCCCCCCCTCTCCTACACAACACGAGGATCTCTGGTACACGAGGAACCCTCTGGCTTCGATCTTCAAGGTCCCCTCAGAATCTCGACAAAACCCCTGCGTACGATAAATAAGAACAAACTACCCAATAAATAAAATCGGGAACCGTTATTCAATCATGTGAACTTCATATGTGCTATCCAAATTATTTTGAATAAATTATTGTTATTATTCAAACCTGTGTCAACCAAGTTATTAGAAAAAAAGACCCTAACTTCGATTCGTCTAAAACCACTAGAATTCGAAAGAAGGATCTTCGATTCCCGAACCACAACCGGTGTATGCAGGTAGGTTCGAAACTACGTTCAGTCACAACAAATTAATATTTAGAAAGGTCCACTTGGGACGTAACACAGACATCGCAGCAGATGCTGCTGTTCGATGATTGTTTTCAAATGTTCCTCCGTTTGGTTGCGTCCTGAAAATTTAGATTTTTAGGTACGTGTCTACGCTAATATGTACTGTGACGTGGCAGTTTTGCCAACGTCCTCCGAGACCGGATATCGGAAGACCGGGTCGCCCTCTGGCAGAATAAATGCGAGATGGGCCGTAGCGAGCGCTCGCCCTGGGCACGAGCGCCAATTTGGGCGCCAATTTGCGCGACGCGATTTCGCAGGACCGTAGTCAGGTCCCGGCGAGGACCTGAAGCAAAATTTCCCCGAAGGAGAGGAACGCGGTCAGCTCCGACGAAAACTCCGGCACCGGAATTCGAGGGATCAACGCGGCCCAGGAGGAACACCCTGGAGATGCAGAGGAGGACATGCGGTGCCGTAGACGGAATCGCCGATGCCTCGCTGTCACCTCGTCCGGAGGAAAACCTGGCCAGTTTCCGGATAGGCCCGCGTCGATCGCCGCACGATGAAACAACCAATCATCGAAAGCCGCTGCCGGGGAACCGAGGAATAGCCGATCGCCAGGGACCGTCGCGCCGAGGCTAGGCCCCGGCCGAACATCTATTCGCGATAGGTCGGATCGCCTGCGGGGAAAGAGCGCGGACAGGAGGGGACGCTCCGCTTCCGCGTTCCCGAGTCATCGCGCCGAAAGATCACTTCTTCGTTGGCTCCACGTTAGAACAGTCGCGTATAATTAGCAAATAAAATAGTAATTAGTGCGATTCGCTGCCGGAACAAGAGGGACGAGCAGATCGAACGTCGCCGTTGCCGGGTAAGCTTTCGTCAGATTCCATATCGGTAAAGTGATTCTTCTCGCGCTGGCTCGGTACGCGTGTTCGTGATCGTGTCGCCGAAACCCATAAGCAGCCACGAGGCTGCCGGTGTTTGCGCAAACCGTAGGGCAACGAACGCGCGGGGACAATATTATTTCGTGAGGGCCGTGCCCTATTTATTTCTTTAGTGAGGATCCGCGCGTCGTTGTAGTTTTCACGCCAACCTCGGCTCGTTCCACGGTGCGACGCCGCCACGTGCTCTCGCCGTATTTTCGCGACTTGTTACGCCGACGAGAAACCAATTGTTACGCGTTTTCCATCTGAGTTCGGGCGTAGAACGCGAGTATCGCGTACGCTGACGCTACCACCGCGTTGCTGCCGGATTCGACGCGTCTCGAAGGTGTCCGAAGAGGGCAAATCGCGCGTGTACCGATCTCCCGTCACGCGCCGGCTAACCTCGAAACGCTGCCGGTCGTTGCCGGCACCGCCATTGTGAACGGGCAAATAATAAAGACTTGTTAGCCGAAATTCCGAGTGTCTTATTACGTGAGAAACCTTCCCGCCGCGGGGAACGCCTCGTGTTCGCCCCGCGTAGTACCCTGCGACCGTCCGAACGCTTCTCGAACACGTTAGTTGCGGTAATCGCTTAGCGTGGCACCTTCCGTGCCTGGCGCCCGAAAATCTAGGCAAAATTTCGAGAAGTGACGTGCCTGCGAACAACTTTTGTCCCGGGTGGACCGCGTCTCGTGCGGCCGAACGCGGCCCGGCCTCCGGGCTTGTAAATACCCGGTGTCGTCAGGATTTTCGCCCTCCTAGCGACGGCCAAATTCTGGACGACGTGACAGTACTTCCATATTTAAATTCGTTTACATAGTTCTATTAACTTACCAATAATTGTAGAATTTGTTGGAACCTGACCGGATTTAATTCGGTCGACGTCTATTGTCATGCTGCATGTTCTTGAAAACAATAATTATGGTTTATACACCAATATAATAATTATTGATGGAAAAAATTACGCAATTAGCATAAAATAGCATAAAATCTGTTATTTATGTACCTAGCTCGTACCGTCGTTTTGAGGTCAGAGGCGAAGGCAACACCGGTGTCGAAGGGAACGCCGTTGTCGAAGGGATCGCCGGAGGCGGAGTGTTAGAGAATTCCGTCTCTAACTTTAATAGATATTTCGTTCTCTATATATTTAATGCTGTATTTACAATACCTCTTTACAATATCTGTACAATCACGCTTATATACTCGATATGTGTACATATTCAAAATAAATTGGACAACGACCTAGCGATCAGTTCGGCGCGCCGTCGTCCCCGCTCCGTCCCCTCGTTCCCCGCGAGCTCCACGGGTGGATCGAGCAGCTCGTGGCCCGCGGGCGCGGCGAGGGGAACGGACGCGGTGGATCGACGAGCCCAGCTGATCGTTCAGTTCGTCTATTGACACGCTTCACACGACATTCGATTTCGCATTGCTCGGCCTTCCGTAGCCTTCCGTCTTCGTCTCGTCGACTCATTATATTCTGATTTCTTTACCGTTCTTTTACCTTAGAGTCTCGGTATCGTTTCAAGTTTGGTAACGACCGTGAATCTAAAACATTGGTCCTTCGAGCCGGATTATTTAACTCGTTCACGTTCGTCGATTCTACGCGGAGACACGAGATCCCAATTCTCGTGTGTGCGACCCGATAACGTGTTCGAATTCCGCAACTTCGAAAGTGCAGCGTCGCGAAGTAAAGGGATCCGCAACCCTTCAGTCGATCGCGCTTTCGAAAATTCGAGTTTTGCCAAATTGGAGGCTCGATCAGATCTCCAACGGCTTTTTACATTTGTACGCGCTAACGAACTTCTTTGTCCTCGCCGATCGAGCGCGAACAAAACAAGTGTGTGACCTCGTTATCGTAACCGCCGCGTAACGTTCGCGAGCAGTGTGTGTTGTTTGTTACGTTGTCCAACGGTTCGAGTTCACGGTGTTTGATTTTCAACCGATCAAAGATGTCGGCCGAATTAAAAAAACTCGTCGCCGAACAAAAGGACTTGGGGCGCCTCATCTCCCGAATTCTTCCCAACGTGAAGAAGATGGGGAAAGATAACGTCACGGTTGAGGTACTACAACTTCGGTTGGTCAAACTCAACGACTATTGGAAGGATTTTCGAGCCCTACACAGCAAGATGGTCTCGATGGAGCTGTATAATCCGGAGTTCTTCGACGACATCGAAGCTGATTATGACAGCCAGGTATTATCAATGCACAACTGGATCAAGTCGTTGAGTCCGGCGCCCGCGGCAGAACCGACGCTGTCAAAGGATGCCGCTTCAGATCGCGATTCGGAGACGAAGTTGCCGAAGCTCCAATTGCCGACCTTCTCCGGAGACCTCCTCCTGTAGGAAAGTTTTCGGGATCAGTTCCTGTCAGTGGTGCACAATAAGACCCGGTTATCAAAGGTAGTCAAGTTTAATTACCTTATATCGTGTTTAACCGGAGATGCTGCAAAAATGCTCGCTCGGACGCCGGTCACGGAGAGCAACTACGACGGGGCTTGGCAGTCCTTGGAGAGACGCTTCGGCAACCCACGCATCCTCTCGGCGACGCATATGAGGCGATTAATAAACTGCACCCCGATCACCAAACCATCGCCATCAGAATACAAACGATTAATCGACGACTTCGCACAATCCGAAAAGTCATTCGCGGCGCTCGGCAAACCCGTCAAGGAATGGGAGGAGTGGTTCGTGTTCCTGATGATCGAGAAGCTGGACGAGACGACCCGATTAGCGTGGGAGGCCACTCTTGCCGATCCGACCGTCATACCACGACTGGACTCTCTGGAGAATTTCTTGGAGAACCGTTCTCACTTCCTCACGTCCATGCAAGGCATAGAGCCGTCCCAGGTCTCGCAGGCAGACGGTTCTTCAGGTCGTGGCGGCTCGTCCGTCCCGAGTCGTCAACTGTTGGCCATCCAGTTGGAGGATGCGAAGTCGACAGGAAAGGGCGGTCGCAAGTGCCCGCTCTGCTCTGGAAACCACGCCTTGGGCTCCTGTAAACGATATCAGGAGTTATCGGTTGTGAAGCGCCGGGATCAGGTCGTCAGACAGGGACTCTGTCTCTCTTGCCTCTCGACTGGACATCGTCTTCCGCAATGCCCCTCCACCAACCGGTGCTGGGTCTGCGGGCAGCAGCACCATACGTCACTCCATGACGCTTACGTTGTCAAGGGAGGGACAACTTCGAGCTCGGTCGAAACAGCCGCCATCCACGCTGTGAGGACTCACCAAGGGATCCTCTTAGCCACCGCAAAGGTCCAGCTGCAGGCTCCAGGTGGCCAGACCCTACTGGTACGAGCTCTGCTGGACCCTGGCTCTGAGACGTCCTTCCTCAGTGAGTGGGCTGCTCAAACGCTGCGACTACGGAGAAGAGCTGTGCGGGTGTCGTTGACGGGTTACCAGGGCACTGACGTAGGGACTGCTCGGTCCGAAGTTCAGGTAGGTCTTCGCTCCCCGGTGGATCCTGAGTTCCAGATGGATCTAGAGGCATTGGTGACCAAATCCCTGGTCGCTCCCACGCCATCGACGCAAGTGGTGCTGCAGTACTGGTCACACATCCAAGGGCTGCCATTGGCCGATCCTGAATTTACCAGCCCGGCGCATGTGGATGTGCTTCTCGGTGCCGACGTTTGTGGACTCTTGTTCCGAGAGCGGAAAGTCGGACCGGCCGGAACACCAGTCGCGATCCGAACCCCATTCGGATGGACGCTGATCGGGCCTGTTGGAGAGGAGCATTCGTCGATGAGGAGGGCCCAAATTCACCATGTGAGCTGCCAGGAGCCGCTCCCTGATCTGCAGCGGTTTTGGGAGATCGAGGAGGTGCCGTCGTCTCAGCCGATGTCACAAGAGGACCTGAAATGTGAGAAGTGGTTTCAGGACACGACATCTCGAGACGATTCCGGTAGGTATGTGGTTCGCTTACCTTTCAGGGGGGAGGAGCGACCACCGACGGGAAAGTCGAGAGTGGCCGCGTTCAGGATGCTCCTCAGCGCCGAGACCAGACGAGCCCGGGACCAGCAACTCAGGACTCAGTACGTCGATTTCATGCAGGAGTACAGCCGACTGAGACACATGACCCTCGCAGAAGCCCCCCTCCAGGAAAGCGATCCTGGATCTTACATCCCTCACCACGCAGTTTGGAAAGAGACTGATGGGAAGAAAAAGATCCGCGTGGTCTTCAACGCCTCAGCTGCGTCGATTGCTGGTCGGTCCCTTAACGACGAGTTGTTGACTGGACCGAAGTTGCAAAGCGATCTCTGGGCGATCATCACTCGCTGGCGGCTCTTCAGAGTGGCATTCGCGACGGACATCGTCAAGATGTTTAGGCAGATCTCAGTCCATCCTGATGATCAAGACTGGCTCCGTGTTCTTTGGCGAGACGACTCTTCACAAGCTGTGTCTGATTTTAGATTGACCACCGTGACGTATGGAACTGCTCCCGCGCCGTATCTCGCTCATAGGGTGCTGCAGCAACTGGCGTCGGACGAGGAAGCCCGATTTCCTTTGGGCGCCAAGGCCCTCCGTCGCAATTCCTACGTCGACGACATCTTGTCTGGCGCAGACAATATCCAGCAGGCGTGGGAGGTCCGACGACAGCTGACGGACATCCTGGAAACGGCAGGCTTCCCACTCGACAAGTGGGCCAGCTCGAGTCACGAGCTTCGAACGAGCCATTTGGAGCTGAAGACTTTCCAGGACGAGGAGATTCACGGCGCGCTAGGACTCGAGTGGGAAACGCAAAGCGACTCTCTGTCCGTACGAGGCTTCCAGCCGGCGACGACACTCGTCAAGCCTACCTGGACGAAGCGGACGATCCTCTCCGAGATCGCCCGCCTCTTCGACCCCTTGGGGTGGTTGGCCCCAGTACTAATCCGTGCCAAAATTTTAATGCAGGACCTCTGGCTGGCCGGAGTATCTTGGGACGAATCAGTGGAGCCAGCACTCGTTCACCGCTGGGCCGAATTCAGGGCGGAGCTCCATCACTTGGGAGAGATCGCCGTTCCCAGATGGATCCACTACTCGCCAGGGCACTGCGAGTCGGAGCTCCACGGCTTCTGTGACGCCTCGGAACGAGCCTACGCCGCCGCGGTGTACCTCACGGTTCGTCGGCCATCTGGAACGAGGACGTCGTTACTCTTGGCCAAATCCCGCGTCAGCCCCATCAAGACGCAGAGTATTCCTCGGCTGGAGTTGTGCGGGGCGGTGCTTCTCGCCCGCCTCCTATCGGCCCTGACTCGACGGTAGTCTTGGCCTGGATCCACTCGCACCCGTCGAGATGGAAACCGTTTGTTGCCCACCGAGTTACCGAGCTGCAAACTGTACTTCCAGGCATTCCGTGGAGACACTTTGGCACTCTGGACAACCCTGCGGACCTGGCGACAAGAGGGATCTCCGCAGGCGATCTCCGGACAGCCACTCTCTGGTGGAGCGGGCCCTCTTGGCTGCAGCTGTCCAGTTCCGATTGGCCGATCACAGCGGAGTCATCCGTGCAAGGGAGTCTCCCGGAGGAACGCCACGTCTCAGTGGCCTCTGTGCACGCATCGGTCCCCAAAGCTGACTACGCAGAGCGATTCTCTTCGTTGTCTCGCTTGATTCGGACCACTGCCTACGTTCGTCGTTTCACCGACAACTGCAGATCCCCGAATACACGGACGACGGGCCCACTGACGACGTCGGAGCTACGAGAGGCACTCCAGGCAACCGTGCGAGCTGAGCAACGAGTTCATTTTCAGCCTGAGATCGCCGCTCTTCAGCAAGGGACGAGGATTCCGACCTCCTCGTCTCTTAAGGCATTGAACCCATTCATCGCCACCGATGGCACGCTCAGGGTGGGCGGTCGCCTGGAGAATTCAGGTCTGCCGGAGCCGCGCCGTCACCCAGTCATCCTGGACCGAAGTTCACATTTGGCCACGCTGGTGATTCGAGACGCGCATCTGAAGACGCTCCATGGCAGTCTCAATGCCACGATGGCTTGGATCCATAGAGGGTTCTGGATTCCCCGACGCCGACCTCGGGTGAAGCAGATCCTGCGGGAGTGCGTCAAATGGGGAATCTCCCACCGGCCAGGGTACAACCATCGAAGCCCTTTCTCCATACGGGAGTGGACTACGCCGGACCGATTTCTCTCCGTACAGCTAGAGGCAGAGGTCACAAGAGTTACAAGGGATATATTGTCGTCTTCGTGTGCCTAGCCACCAAGGCCGTGCATCTGGACGCCGTAAGTGACCTTACCTCCACCTCATTTATCGCTGCATTCCACAGGTTCACCTCGAGACGCGGCCATTGTCAACGTCTCTACAGTGACAACGGCAAGACCTTCACGGGCGCGGCCTCGATCCTACGACAGATGTTCCACGCAGCGTCAGAATTCTACATCTCGGTCGCTGAGGAACTGGCGAACGACGGTACCGAGTGGTCCTTCATTCCGCCATATTCACCGCACATGGGAGGCCTGTGGGAAGCAGCGGTGAAAAGTATGAAGACGCATCTGAAGCGGGTAATTGGAGACGCCACTCTTACCTATGAAGAGATGGCCACGCTGCTGAGCCGCATCGAGGCGTGCTTGAATTCCAGGCCGTTGACAGCACTGTCCGACGATCCGCAGGACTGCGATCCACTCACACCGGGACACTTCCTTGTGGGGGAACCCATCCGCTCCCCTCCCGAAGTCCCGACCGATGACGTCGCGTGCACACTCACGTCGCGTTGGCGACTAATTTCTAATATGCGTGATCACTTTTGGCGCAGGTGGAGTAAGGAGTATGTAAACTCACTGCAACAACGCACGAAATGGCAAACCCGACGAGACAATCTCCGCGTCGGCACGATCGTGCTTGTAAAGGACGACGACTATCCAACGACGCCGACACGCTGGCCGCTTGCACGTGTTGAGGAGGTTATCCGCGGACAGGACGGCCTCGTACGTGTGGTGGTTTTGCGATCGGGGTCCCGGTCATTCCGCAGGTCCATCGCCAAGGTCGTAACACCGCCCGTACACGAGAGCAACCACGCACACGGATCCACGCAAAATTCCACGTTGGGAACATCCCAATGTTGTCATGGCGGGCGGCGGACTACGACTGATTAACGCGACTCTCATTCGTCAAGACGTGCGTCACGGCGGGCGGCATGTTAGAGAATTCCGTCTCTAACTTTAATAGATATTTCGTTCTCTATATATTTAATGCTGTATTTACAATACCTCTTTACAATATCTGTACAATTACGCTTATATACTCGATATGTGTACATATTCAAAATAAATTGGACAACGACCTAGCGATCAGTTCGGCGCGCCGTCGTCCCCGCTCCGTCCCCTCGTTCCCCGCGAGCTCCACGGGTGGATCGAGCAGCTCGTGGCCCGCGGGCGCGGCGAGGGGAACGGACGCGGTGGATCGACGAGCCCAGCTGATCGTTCAGTTCGTCTATTGACACGTTTCACACGACATTCGATTTCGCATTGCTCAGCCTTCCGTAGCCTTCCGTCTTCGTCTCGTCGACTCATTACATTCTGATTTCTTTACCGTTCTTTTACCTTAGAGTCTCGGTATCGTTTCAAGTTTGGTAACGACCGTGAATCTAAAACACGGAGGCAACACCGATTCTGTTTCTTCTTCGCTGTTGCTCATAGTTAGTAACATTTTTCGCTTTCTCAGCTGACTATTTTCGACTTCTGACTATAAGTCAGAAGTCCCCTCGGCCACTTTCGCCTTAGCCCTTGCTTTTGCATAATCATCTGAAAGCATTTTTAAATTATATGTAATTATTTTAGATTCATCAAATTATAAAATCTTTAACTCACCAAAAGTGCCATTCCTAAGTGATTTAACCGCGTGTTTTGTCCAAGATATATTAACTGCTTCGCACCTTTTCATGGCACTGCCTCTACAGTACCATCTTTCACGAACTCTACGATGGTCCACGTCTTCATACTTACAGGTTCTGCAAAATTTATATTTAATTAATGTATAAGAAATATTTTTACACTGTATGCCGCGGGGTCTTCGACGTACGGGGCTCGACGCTTGGCAACAGTATTTTATTGATAAATGTCTCAAATTTCTGGCCTATAAATGTCCTACGGGGTATACACCGTGAGGGGCCAAAGAGCTCGAGAGGCCTCGGTCGCCGAGAAGTGTAACATAATACGGATCGGGTATATCGGCGTGAGACTAGGAAACCACTACTAATCCAATAACAAAACTTCTTCATTTTCCATTATTTTTTTATGGGACATTGACCAACATGTTCGTGACATGTACACATATTAATATGTCTCACGCGTAAGGAGTGAGTACTCCGAGAACGTACAAAATTTGAATTCCGAGTCAGAAATTTAAGTCCTAAGGATGTCCGTAGGACAATAAAAAGGACGCTCCTGGGATGTCCGAAATCGTGGTCCCACCGTCGGCCTTGGGACTTAAGAAACGGACATCCTTGGGACGTCCGAAATGTAGGTCCCTAGGACGTCCTTCGGATGTGAAAAATGAACGTCCCGCAGACGTCCGAAATCGAAGTCCTACGGACGTCCATAGGACCTAAAAAACGGACATCCTTGGGACATACGAAATATAGGTCCCTAGGACGTTCTTAGGACGTAAAAAAACGGATGTCCCTAGAACGTCCGAAATTTAGGTCCCACGAACGTCTCAGGAACATCCGCAACGGACATAAGACGTATCGACCTAAACTGGACATAAAACGGACGTTCGACAGACGTCCGGTGCTGTCTGGGTACAGTCTGTAATTAGACTCTTGAAAGAATTAATTGAAAACATAAAACAAAATCCATTGCCTCCGGAGCCATCTTCAGATTTGCGACGGACTGTTGTACGGTGAATTTATGAGACCTGACTTGGATATATCCATATACCTTTATATGATCCGAATTATATCGTGTTTAGTATCATTTTAATTAGAAAAATGCCACAAATATATTGGTGAAATTCTCATACAAATATAAGTAATAATAAAGAAGTTTTATATTGGGATTACATTGTGAGGACGCCGCGGGCCTTTGAACTGTGCCGGCGACTGCGACTCTCCGCGTCTCTTTCTTTCCCATACGCTGTATTTCCTTGCGCAAAACACATCTATCGTCCATTACACACGTAAATATCATCGGAATTATATCATTTTTGGTATCAATTTCATTAGAAAAATATCAGGAATACATTGGCGAAAGTTCCATAAAAAAATAATGAAAAATAAAGAAGTTTTGTCATCGGGTTAGTAGTGGTCTCCTGGTCTCACACCGATATACTCGACCCGTATCATGTTTACATTTCTCGGCGGCCGAGACCGCTCGAGCTTCGTGGCCCATCACGGGGTATACCCCGCAGGAGTGGGGATAGTTCAGGGACACTTATCCTAGAGACTTTTGGGACACTTATCGCGAGAATACTGTATTGACCATGATACACACTGACACGGAATGCACGTCCGATTCTGCCGGAATATACGGGAGGAGCAAGCGGTACCTTTTTTTTCGGAAAATATACCAAATCAATTTATTCCAACACTGGATCAAAAATTTAACAAAAACATGACTTCATTTCTACTTAGATCCATGCGCAACCTTTACAAAGCCACGAAAAAATTTCAAAAATTGTCCCAGAGAGCTAGAACTCAAGGAGCAGCTCGCTCTAGAGGAGCGCTCTCGAACGAACCCCCACACGTGCTAGTTCCGAGCAACTTCTGATTTTACAAAAAAAAAAAAAAAAAAAATTTTTTACAAATGAAACCGCAATTTCGATTTGAAATTTAGGTCAGTGTAGGCGAAGGGGGGAGGCCGAGGAAACCGTACGTGCAATCCGCTCACCCCTGCGTCCCCTCGTTCGTCTACAAGCTCGAAAATTAAGAAATTATATTCCCTCCGTTGGTGCGAGAGAGAAAGGACGACTCCGCAATACTCTGTCTCCCTTCAACACACCGCGGCGTTAGTTAAAGGGGGAGAGGACACACCGGAGTATCTCCCTCTCGCTTGCTCTCACGCTTACTTGGGAGCGAGGGACAGCGCAGACTACGTCCGTATGCTCTCTCGCTCTCGTATTATACTATATACCGCTTGTACAAGTTCTGACTTACCTATATGTAATATACGTGTTGGAGCCCCCGTTGCGGCTCCGGACTAGTCCGGACTCGTAATGCTGCGGCCCGGGTTCGAATCCCGGCGCAGCGGCGAAAAATTCTGCCGACTTTTGAAAATCCCAAACGGGGATTTGCAAACTGCCGACGAATCGCGATCGCGCGCGACGCACGCAGCCGGCAGAGCCGGCAAAAATTTTCTAAGTACAAATTATCTGCTAATTAATCTGATGACGCGTCTGCTTATCTCGCCGACAGTGGTTGTCGGCGACGAGAAGGTCCTCAGATAAATTAGCAGACTTGTAATTAATTTTCAAACACTGGACACCGCTATGACGTCACTATCGCGATGACGTCGGACAAGATGGCCGTTCCACGAGGAAGAAGAAGACTACGAGCACCCGGTCAAGATGGCCGCCGTCGAGAAAATGGCCGACTCGCCACGTGTGCGAGCCTAACCAAAATCGCCAACGATCGACCAAAAATCCAAGATGGCCGGTCCAATTACGTCACACGGGACTTAGAATAATTTCGAAGAAAAATTATTTCACAACCGGAGCGTCCGACGACACCGACTATAGCGCACACAACACTTGCTATATACAATAAAAATTCACACACACAATATATATAATAATATAGAAACACAGGCTACACTAATAATTAATAAAAATAGAATTAACAATTAAAAACTAAACTATGTATTATAGGAAATACCACCACCAATGGCTCGAGTTCGAGTTTCAACAACTATACTAGAATAAAAGCTAAGTAAATATTTATATTAATTAACTAAGATAAGAAATAAAATAAAATAAAAAATACCAGCGATAACGCTGTAATAATATTATAAATAAAATTTAAAGAGCGGAGGGCCCACGTGGCGGACCACACCGAGTTTTGCAGGAGCAGAATCACGGTAAGTATTTAGACTAATTATAATTAATTAATTCAATAAGTAAACTTTCTTACTAAATAATTAATTCTCCTTTCTGGATCCTAGGACTCACGATAAATCCAGGGTATGAGCACAGAATTTCTAAACTTTACTTTTTACGAGGCGTATCAAATGAAACTCGAAACCGAACTCAGGAGCAAGCGGTACCTATCCCTTAGAAAACTCACAAGAGCATATGCGGAAAATAGCGAATTGTCGGCAGGGCACGTTTACGTGGCCTGGGCGACTCCTCAATCACCGGACACTCTCATTAGCTTCATGGACACGCAAGATCCTATGCCTTGATTCACGGGAGTCACGAAACGCACCCGTCCGTGTGTATTGTCTACGATAGAAATTCTTGGAAATTCAACGCGCTTGCTTAGAATCATGTCTGACCACTCGACGGTCTCGCGGCCACACTGTTTGCCTGCTACACGGCGCAAGACGCAAGGTTTCTCACTTGTTACAATTTGAGCGAGGATTCGTGATAGCATATGACAGTAAATCTTACTTGACGGATGTATTTACATCCTTAATTCTATATCACGTACACATAATCACAAATCCTTTCTAGCTTGCCCCGTGTTCCTGGCAGTAGACGCACGCGATCACGAACTATTACCGATTTTCTCACTATGCACGAGCTTCTAGATTTGAATATCAGCCTCTCTGAGCTATACAGAGACAAACTGTGAAAACGCAATTTACTCACTATACGCGAGCTTCTATCTTTGAATGTCAGCCTCTCTGGGCTATACAGAGACAATCTGTGAAACGCAATTTACTCACTAAATGCGAGCTTCTATATTTGAATATCAGCCTCTCTGGGCTATACGCTATTGGCGTTAATCGCGAATTCGACTCGCGGTGACTCTTGCGTGCTTACCGGAGCTAGTCCAGACGCAGAGTGATCTATCTGCTGCTCGCATCGACCTCCTTCGATTGCTATCGAGAGGGGATCAATGCGCGCGCATCTCGCAAGTGGATCGATCCAATGATCCTTTTCTAAGACAAGGATCGCAAATCGTCGTGGTGGGAATCGATATTGGTGTTCTCGTCGCACGAGGTATCGATATGTGATCGACGCGGTCACAACACTTTATTCCAAGTGTATAATAAAACACTAAAAGTAAGAGATATGAAACAAAATCTAATCAGCTATACTATCAGCTACATTATCTCTCAAGGTGACATATCAAAAATATATAATAACAATAATGAATTAGTGCCAATAGCAAAAAAGGAAGGAAGTCTTTATAAAATGACAAGTTATGTTAAAAGTCAAGATGGTAAAATGTGCGTTAATGCATCAAGTATAGATAAGAAAGAAATACAAACTCATAAGGAAAAGTGGCATCGCACCCTTGGCCATGTAAATTTCAATTATCTAAATATCTTATGTAGAAATGAATTGTTGATTGGTTTACCAAAAGAATTAGAACCTGATCATATGAAATGTGCTATTTGTATTCAGAATAAAATGCATAATCTACCGTTCAAAAATAATTGATCAAAAGCACAAGAAATATTAGAAGTCGTTCACTCAGACTTAAATGGGCCACATGCAACAGCTGGCAATTGTAGTGAAAGATATTTTCTTTCATTCACTGATGAATATAGCAAACTAGCAAAAGTTTATTGCATCAAAACTAAGGATCAAGTCTACGAGTGCTTTGTAGAATATATAAATGAAAAACAAAATCTTACTGGAAAAATGATTAAGAAATTAAAGTGCGATAATGGAAAGGGGTACATAAACTCGAAGATTTATCATTTTGCAAAAACAAAAGGAATATGTATAAGTACTTGTCCCCCATATGTTCATGAATTGAATGGAACTGCAGAAAGGTACAACAGAACAGTTATGGATACTGGTAGGTGCTTGATAGCCGAAGCTAAAATCAAAAAGAGATTTTGGCCAGAGATTGTGAGAACTGTTGCATACCTTAAAAACAGGACTCTATCTAACACAATAGAAAGGCAGACTCCTTACGAGTTATTTTTTGGTAAAAAACCATGTGTCAAAAATTTACGTTTGTATGGGAGTATTTGTTAGAATTCCAGAGGAGAAAAGAAAAACTAAATGGGACAAGAAAGCAGGTTCTGGTTCTTCTCGGTCTCGGCGGGATCCTCTCGTTCCCAGAGTGCTTGCCGAGCCAGGGTGGTTGTCGGCGAGAGGATTGGTCAGTGCGGACGTGGTGTGCGGGGTCGAAATAATGATACAGGCAGTTCTCGTTTTATGTTAGTGCTCGCTGCTCGTAAGCTCGCGGTCGTGGTGCATGTGTTTTGCCGGTACGCGTTGGCGGGTTGTTGTTTCGCGGACCTGGTGTGCGGCGGGGTCAGGGACAGTTTCCGATCGTGGTGGGTGCCATGATCTCCCCTGCCACGGGTCGTGATTGTCGGATCCTCAGCGCCGAAGTTGAGGCCTCCCGTGGCGGTTCTACGTTCGACGTGGCGGATAGCGCACCCTGCACGTCAAACGTCTCCGACGCGGTAGCAGTTTCGTGGACGGCGCGTCCCACGATTTGCCAGTGAAACACCGGACTAAGTTTTGGAGAGGGACGGCGCACAGTTGTCCAAATCGAGAAATTCAGTGACTTTTTGTTATAACTTTTGTACCATAAGAGATATCGGGATGAAATTTGCACTAAAATTCATTAACAAAATAGTCAATTTGAACTAAAGAGAAATTAATATTTTTTTAATTTGTTAAACAATAATTTTTAATTAATTTTCATTGATATTTTTCACTAAAAAAAAATAGTTTTAAATAAAATCTTCCAAACCATTTTTTTCTTTCTAAGTGTGTATTTTACATTTATGTTTCACACATGCAATGTTTAATGAAATGGGTAAAATGTAAATTTGAGGAGTCGCGTAAGGTAAAAACGTCACATAACTGTTTCAAAAGATATTTTTTATAATAATTGATATTATTTGTAATATTGTATATATTATAAAATAATTTAGTAACATTTTTGTAAATCTTTTGTGATAAAAATGTGATAACAATAATAGTTTCATAATATAATAATAATAGCATACAACGAATAACATGAAATATAAAAAAATAATATTTGTTTATACTATTAACACAAAACATAAAATGATTAAAACGAAATAAAAATCAATAACGGAAAAATGCTCCGAGAGGTCTCACTGTGGCAGCTCGAATGGTTCTGTCTAAACTAAATGCAGCAGAAAGTCGAAGACTCATTTGAAGCCTTATCTGCACCATAATATAAACATTTCAAGTATCTTTAATCGAAACAGTTCGTTGAAAAGAACTCCGTATCCCTTTGGAAGTTTGGTCGGAGAATACAAGTTAGTCCGTAAAACGTAAGGGGACGCGACGCGACGTAACATTGACAGTTTTAAACTACTATAATTTGCAAAGGCGGAAGAGAGCGGAAATAATTTTTATACCATCATATAGAGGAAGGTGTACTGAAAATATTCCAATTTGTTAGAACCTGGAATATCCTGGAATCTGAAAGATATCCCTTACCGATTATAAAGAATTTTTAAAATTTTCTCCATTTAGTTCAGCATTGACTTTTAATATATTATGCAGACTAATTAATAATGAAACATACGATTTCTTATCGCAAAAATCTGCTCTTTAATTTAAAAAAAAAGCGCGAGAAAATATTAAATAGGAACGTCAGGGCATCGCATCAAAGTGAAGCAATTTTTCTCGTGAAAAATACTCTTCTTAAAATGTCCAACTTTCAACATTTATTACAACTATAATATTTAATAAATTGTACTAATTTCTCCATTTCCGAGGTCTATGGACATTTGGGAAGCAATGTTCATTGATCAGGTATCGATACAAGAAAGTTCGTTTTTGGGCCAAAAGTCACTGAATTTCTCGATTTGGACCACTGTGCGGCGGGGCGCGTCGCCTCATCTTTGGTGGAACGCGGTTCACACCGACGCACAGCACGGCACAGCACGGCACAGCACGGCACAGCACGGCACAGCACGGCACAGCACGGCACAGCACGGCACAGCACGGCACAGCACGGCACAGCACGGCACAGCACGGCACAGCACGGCACAGCACGGCACAGCACGGCACAGCACGGCACAGCACGGCACAGCACGGCACAGCACGGCACAGCACGGCACAGCACGGCACAGCACGGCACAGCACGGCACAGCACGGCACAGCACGGCACAGCACGGCACAGCACGGCACAGCACGGCACAGCACGGCACAGCACGGCACAGCACGGCACAGCACGGCACAGCACGGCACAGCACGGCACAGCACGGCACAGCACGGCACAGCACGGCACAGCACGGCACAGCACGGCACAGCACGGCACAGCACGGCACAGCACGGCACAGCACGGCACAGCACGGCACAGCACGGCACAGCACGGCACAGCACGGCACAGCACGGCACAGCACGGCACAGCACGGCACAGCACGGCACAGCACGGCACAGCACGGCACAGCACGGCACAGCACGGCACAGCACGGCACAGCACGGCACAGCACGGCACAGCACGGCACAGCACGGCACAGCACGGCACAGCACGGCACAGCACGGCACAGCACGGCACAGCACGGCACAGCACGGCACAGCACGGCACAGCACGGCACAGCACGGCACAGCACGGCACAGCACGGCACAGCACGGCACAGCACGGCACAGCACGGCACAGCACGGCACAGCACGGCACAGCACGGCACAGCACGGCACAGCACGGCACAGCACGGCACAGCACGGCACAGCACGGCACAGCACGGCACAGCACGGCACAGCACGGCACAGCACGGCACAGCACGGCACAGCACGGCACAGCACGGCACAGCACGGCACAGCACGGCACAGCACGGCACAGCACGGCACAGCACGGCACAGCACGGCACAGCACGGCACAGCACGGCACAGCACGGCACAGCACGGCACAGCACGGCACAGCACGGCACAGCACGGCACAGCACGGCACAGCACGGCACAGCACGGCACAGCACGGCACAGCACGGCACAGCACGGCACAGCACGGCACAGCACGGCACAGCACGGCACAGCACGGCACAGCACGGCACAGCACGGCACAGCACGGCACAGCACGGCACAGCACGGCACAGCACGGCACAGCACGGCACAGCACGGCACAGCACGGCACATTAAACCCCTATAAATAACTCAAACCTGAATAAAAGACCTATTAAACGCTTTATAATAAATAAAAACATCGTACAGTGTCTCTAAATAAAGTATAAGCTTGGATAAAATCACCGAGAACACATAAACTACGATAAAAGAACAAACGATACCAGGCCCTCGCCGCCCGTTAAAATTCAAACCATATTCATCAAAAGGTGGATAACGACAACCTATTAACCTTTAAAGTATAAAGTAACAAACCTATAAACGTAATATCTCCTTAAAAGCAACCTTAGCCCCCACAAAAAAAAAAAAAAAAAAAAAAAATTCTTCAAATAAGAACCTGCTATATCCCTACCGTTACACATCCACAAACAATAAACTTATTACGATAAGAAAGATCTTGCGGCTCATAGATTACATCCAGTGCGAATATAATTCTAAAACTAGTATATAAACTTATTATAATAATAATCTAATAATTAGTAATAAGTAGAAACATAAGTCATATCATACATTATAAATTAAATCGAATTATAAGCTAAATTAGTCCTATAAATTTAGCAAGTAAGAGAAGATATAACATAAGCAGCGGAAACGCCGTGTAACGCATGTTAATATATTAAACAAATAAGTAATATCATAATATACACGCTAAAATACCTTTCTCAACCTCATAGAAAATAATTAATAATAATAAAATATAAATCGGCTATAAAATTCAGATAATAGAACACGCTCAGATCGAGCAAAGTTACTGTTTCTGTATAACTTGAAGAGGAGCACAGAAACGAACGAGCTAAAATATAAAATAAGATAGGGAAGAAAATAATTAAAAAATATATTAGTAAAATAAAATTAAAAATAATACAAAAATAAAATATAACAAATAAAGTAGTTATACAAGAACGTAGACGCAAGTACCTGCTTTCAACAATCAGATAAGTACTGCCTAGCCTAGCAAACACTAAAACTAATATATACATATACTAACACACTATATATAACAAACGTAATACTAACACTGCTCGCAATTAAGATAATTAAAGATTAACATATGCTTAAGATCTAACACGTTCAATATTTACACTCTGCTTCGGAAGGAAATGGACGAAAACTCAGAGTAAATCTAACAGAACCTTCCACAAAATCGAGAAATCACAGGCCCTCTGATCAAGGCCCTCGTCTTCTTCTCGACACCCCTTCACAAAGTATCTCCATAACTTCACCAACTGTAAATAGAAAGGTCTATATTATGTCTAAATAAAAATCAACACTCGACTACAAGACCACACAGACAACTACAGATATTCAAATAAAAGACAAAACCACGTACAAATCACATAACGACAGACAAAACACCTAATTAAGAAGCACAGTCAAACTATAATTTCAAAACTAAGATGGACAAACACACCTATATAAGCCAGGCAACTGACAGCCTGAGACGCGTACTACAGGAATCTCTTAGTGACAGTCTATGGATCGACGAGAACGTAATAGACAATATAAAACTCAAAGAAATAACTAACTCTACAATAATGAACGTACGAGGAAATCCACCAGGAACATCCAGTACCCACACAAAGGAAATAGCCGCATCAAAAGCCGATTCTCTAAATAAAAAAAAAACACAGCAACAAATCATAACTGACATGGACATAGAAATCGAAACAATAGAGGAGCCCTCTTCTCCAACCAATATACTACATACACTACCGCGATCTTCGCCGATCCTATCGAGCTCTCGACAAAATGATAAAACAAAAAATGATAAAACAATAAATTCCCCTAATCCCATAAATAATATAGATCTACAGATACAACACAGCATCATGCAAGAAATAGGAAGCGTACAGAAAAGAAAAGTAAATAATATAAAAGAAATTGAAGAACCTACGAACACGGAAACAAGAACATTAGGCAAATCTTGCACAGCTACAAACACTCCTGCAAATACTGACCTCGATTCTGAGGCAGGTAGCGAATGGGAAGATCTAGACACTAAAGAGCTAGTGGCAGAATTAGAAAATGGATATTTTGCAAACGACATACTAAAATACCCGCAGGTCACAATACTCCCGGAAGACGCCAGCCCGGAAGAAAAAGCCTACGACATTGCCAATTACGATGTCAAAATTTTCGCGACTTCAATCTACAACACACTAAATCAAATGCTAACATACACGTATGTCATAAACAGAGATGTAAACAAAGCCAAAAACACCAGTAAAGCCCTCAAAAAACTAACCACTATCACAAACAAGGCACTGAAACTCGCGGTCAATAAAACTGAAAATTTAATGCAAGCAATGAAACACCAAGACGAAGATATTCGAAGAGTTCTAGAAAACAAAAAGAAAGAAGTCAACAGACTACTAGAGCTATCCTACGAAATAAGAAAATCAAATAAAGATAAAAAAAGAAAAAAGGATTCCCCCTACAACAACCCCCGCGAACCTAAAACGCCCAGACTTCGCGAACAAACAATGAGTAATAATACAAATAAAGATGAAGATTATGGATCAAACATTGAAACAGAAACGGAGACAGAACTTAACGAACAAACACGCACCAAAACACCTAACATAAAGCACAAAATAAATAGAAACATACCTCAAGATAAAGAAGCAAATTGGAAAGTAGTCGAAAAACACAAAAAAAACCCATATAAACCAGGATATAAACGATTGTGACACCGATAATGAAGCACACGACAAAGAAAAGAAAAAAGGGCCCCGGATAATTAAAAACACGCTAATCAGACCACCTACCCGTAATAACGCAATTATAATTAAACCAAATACAGAGGATGAAGAGGACCCACAAAACAAAAAGAAGACCTTAGCAGAAGTGCTAGCAGAAATAAGGGACAAAAAACTAGTAGATCCTAACGACGTAAACAATGTTAGACAAACCCGAGAGGGAAACATATTAATTGAATTACAAAACAAATCAATAAATACTACAGAAAACATTAGACAGCAAATAGAAACAAAGCTCGACAATAATAGTAATTATAAAATTTATAAAAAAACGCAATTAATAACACTGGAAATCGATAACGTCGACCCAACGACAGACGATGAAACCGCTAGAATAAAGGTTGCAAATTACATAGAAATTCCCAAAATTACCAAAGTTTATACAAATAACAATGGTACCAAAAAAATATTGATTAAAACACCCCCTCCAGTCAAACAAGTCAGTATTACAGAGAAACCAAGGCTAAAAATTGGCTATACCATCGTTAAAATCAAGATACTACCTACTATCATAAGATGTAACAGATGCTACGGATTAGGACACACAACCACAGACTGCGATAAAAAATCAGACTATATTATATGCCGTAAATGCAGCCAGATAGGACATACGATGACAGAATGCACAAAGGATAGCAAGTGTAGACTATGTACAGAGAAAAACATGCCCCCAAATAGAACTGGACATGTTACGGCCAGTTTAAACTGTCCCACTTACAAGGTGTTCGCAAAAGAAACAGCCTAAAACTAACGCGGCCACGAACTTCTGAAACCAAAAGAATAAGAAACAAGAATAAATCGGAAAACATCCTAAAAATACTGCAAATTAACTTAAATCATACACACCTTGCTGCTACAAACTTAGAGGCCAGACAATTCCACCACAACACAGATCTCACTATGATCACCGAACCTGTCAAAAACAAAAAGAACTGGATATATAACGCGAAACAAACAGCTGCAATTATTATAGACTACCGACAACTATTAAACCACTATCAAGACAAAGACATAATAAGTAACCACTGGCTCGGCGTCATGATCAGAAACATTTACTTCTTCTCTGTATACATCTCACCAAACTGCACCTTCTCAGAGTTTAAAAACATCATCGACGAACTAATAATCACTATCAACACTCTATCCGAAAAATCATTTATAACGGGCGACTTCAACGCCCATTCCCCAGAATGGGGCGGCACGAAATTGGACAAAAGAGGAAAGTACTTGGCAGCCACTATACATGAAAACGGACTACACGTCATTCATACCAATGGATCATACACATTCAAACGAAACAACCATAGATCTAAAATTGACTTTGCTTTTACCTCCACGACACTACATACAAAACTATTTCGGCCAATATACTTAAAGAAAATACCGAATCTGACCATCTGTATCTAGAATATAAGATCTCCCTGGGACCCATAAATGACAAACAAAAACAAAACCCTAGATGCAATAATAACACAAAATGGCAAATCACGGAAAAAAACAGAGACCGATTTATAAAACAGCTGACCACAGAATTTAAAAATAAGACAGTTAAGGGTATTCTAAAAATCGACAACTATGAATTATCGTACAATTGTAATAGACTAAGAGGACTCTATGACAACATTGACAAACAGATACAAATAATCCAAGAAACTATCCACGACACATGCAATAAAACACTAATTAAACCTAAGAAGTTCATGAACAAAAAAGAAAATCACTGGTGGAACACCGACATCAAAAAACAAAGACAAATAACAAACCAAAGCAGAAGACAATATACACGAATGCTGGCCAAAAGGAAAAATAAAGAGCACACACAAGTCGTACAACTCAGAATTAAAATGCACACAAACCGCCTCATACTTAAAAGCTTAATTAGCAAATCAAAAGCCAGTATATGGTTAAACTTCCTCGAAGAACTAAAAAACGATCCATGGGGCAAACCTTATCAAGTGATAAAGAACCTAATAAAACACAAGAGACCACCTCCAAATCTTTCAAAACAGATAGCTGAAAGTACAATTGAAACTCTTTTCCCTAACGATAAAAATGAAGAAAAACTACAAAATCAGTTAGACTATATTCTAGACCCAGAAACAAATACATGGCAAGACTTAAACCAAAACGCTATTCAGTACATCACAACACCAAATGGGGACACTATCTATACAAACACGACGCAAACAAACAAATTCGAACAAATTAAAACTAAGGAAGTCATAGAAATCATTAAAAACTTCAATAACAAAAAAGCCCCGGGACTGGACCGTCTAGACACTAAAATATTTAAAGCCATAGCGGATACAGATATAAAGATAATCACTGACATCATGAACGTCTGCCTAAGAAACGGATATTTCCCCAAAAAATGGAAACAACAGAAATTATATCTTATCAAAAAGCCGAACAAACCAGACAACAATCCACGCAGCTACAGACCTCTTGCCCTCTTAAGTAACTGGTCAAAAATACTTGAAAAAATAATAAAACGCAGAATGGAAGATCACCTAGACTTACACCCTCTTAACAAAAACCAATTTGGCTTCCGCAAGAAAGTAGGTACAGTCCAGGCCATTACAGAAGTGCTAGATATCCGCAAAGAGGCAACTAAGAAAAGCCACTTTGTCATCATGGTCACCCTAGATGTGAAGAATGCGTTTAATTCTATAAAATGGCAAGCTATCAGAAACGCTATACTTAAAAAGAACTTTGATCCACATCTGCAAAAAATCTTACACACCTATCTGTCGCAACGATCACTATACTACGAACCGGCCGGTAAAGAATATGTCATCAATAGAAAGGTATATAGAGGGGTTCCCCAAGGATCTATCCTCGGACCCTTATTATGGAACATAGTATACGACGAAATATTCGAAATCAAGATGCCTTCTAGCACAAACATAATCGCTTACGCCGACGATATTGCTTTAATATTCACTGGCAAAAACTTACAAACTCTTCAGACAGACATTAAAGATGCAATCCAAAACGTTGAAAACTGGATGAAAACACAAGGCCTCGAATTAGCTACAGAAAAAACAGAAATGATATTATTAAACAGAAAACACATTAAAGAAGCAATTAAAATTAACTTACAAAATGACATAACCCTTCACATCGCAGACAGCCTCAGATACCTCGGAGTTCAACTGGAAAAAAGCAACAGATACACAACGCACGTAGAAAAAACAACAGCTAAAGCTTTAAACGCCACTAACTATATTTTCCGACTTACCCCAAACATCGCAGGACCAAATTCACGTGCCAGATTCTTATATTACCATGTGTATGAATCAATAATATTGTACGCAGCAACAACCTGGGAAAGAGCCATAAATACCGAGAAAAATAGAAAAAGACTGAAACAAACACAAAAAGCAGCACTACTTCGCATCACCAGAGCATATAAAACAACGGCACTCATTTACCTCAATATACTCACCGGTATCCCCGAAATTACTAAGGTAATCAAAAATAAATGTCACCTTAGCAAATGGGAACGAAGAGCCCAACGACATATCGAAGAGACATCTACTCAGGGTCCCTCGGCACATAAAAGGAACAGACCAATAGTAAATTATTACGAAGATCCCATAAGTTTCACCAACAATAGCACAAACACTTCATATTACTTACCTGACAGCACTGAAACCACTGATCCGATCAATAAAATAGATCTGCCACTAAACCCTGACACACTAAAATCAGAAAGAAAACATGTTAGAAACAACCTAAAAACATACGCATTAAAGAAACTGCAAGAAAATTGGTCAAACAATTATAACAACAAACTTTTATATCAATGGATACCCACAATCAGAACCTGGCATGAAAAGACCAGGACTAATCTGAACCACTATACGGTCCAAATTTTGACAGGCCATGGAATTTTTGCTTCATACTTACACAGAATTAAGAAGTGCCCCACGCCAACCTGCTGGTACGGATGCGGAGTCATTGATGACCCTGTACACACAATCATAGATTGCCATAAATGGACCACCGAAAGGGACACGTTTTGCACAAAACGTAACATCAACAAAGTATACAATATAACAAAATTTTCTTCTGCACTACATTCAAGTAATGAAGCATGGGATGATTTCCAAATATTAGCAACAGTAATACTCAAAGATAAACAGAAGACAGACAATACGAGACAGAAAAAAGAAAGAGCTAAAGGCAAAACACCAATTGTAACAAGTTAAACTAGACTTCACGAAACAAGCACTTACAATTTTCAATAAAAATGTTTAAAAGAAGAGGTTTAACGAAGTACACACCAAAGAGGATTAGATAGAGGCGAAGGTGCTGTGCTCTCTTTTACAGCGCTATCTAGTATGTCAGAAACCGAACTATACGTTTGAGTTCTATTCAGTCTATTTCCCTTCTTATATTTTTCTTGTACACGCCGACTGAAATCTTCGCGTCCCCACGCCATTCTGCGCCACGCCATTTCTGATCAAATCGCTGTGAGTGGGTCATTGCAATATTTCCTTGTATTTTTCGTTTGGTATTGTTGAAAGTAGATCAAAATGCCTATACTTTGCTGTATTTGCAAGCGTAAAGGAGTTAAGAACGTTCGTAGTTTAATATACCGAAAGAGCCACATATGTAAGTATAAACTTAAAAAGTTTTTATAAATATAAAAAGTTTTTGTAAATGTATAAATAATATGTAAATATGTATAAATTGCTGTATAATATAATATGTAAATATCTATAAGTTTCTATAAATATGTATGTATACATACGTATATTTCTTTTGAAAATAAATGTAAATGTACTTTTCAATTGTATATTATATATTCCTTCTTCCTAGCTATATAACATGTATGTATATGAATTAATGTTTTAAACTTTTTTAAATTGTATAGTCAGAAAAAAATGTAGTCTTAGAGTTTAATGTAGAGCGAACCGTAAAATGAGGTATTGAGGATGGGACTGTTTTCGGGGTGCGGAGCAAGGGGATAACTGAATAGTTCGGTTTCTGACACGTTAGGAGCGCTGCGAAACGAGCCACAGCTTTAACATAGGGCTCTTACGGGACCTTCGCCTCTATCTAATCCTCTTTGGTACACACTACAAACACGATCTACAGAGGAGAAACAAGACTGCACGACACGAACACTCACGTTTTTCAATGCAATACACAGTCACGTAACAAACACCAACGATTATATCGCAATGTAAACTTCATATAACTTTAAAATTGAAATAAATAAACGAAGAGATAAACGAAGCACGCACAATAATCACAAACTAACACAACAAGAAGAAATATGAAAGTAAACTCGACACATAAATATGACTCTCACCAATGAACACACAACACATAGAGGAGAGACAATGTTACACGAAATAATCATTCACACCTTCAACGCAATACACAGCTAAGCAAACAATTTCAACATAATATATAGCGATAAACAGACATAAACAATATAAATACTATAAACTACATCTAATTAAATAAAACGAATTGAAATAAAAGAATAAACGAAGTACACACAACAACCACGAACTAACACAACAGGATAATAAACGGAAGTAACTCCATATAAAATAGGAAGCACCCAACATAGAACACACAACACACAGAAGCGGGCCCAGACTCCACAGAGCTTTAATAACAAGAGACTACAAAGACATAAGGATGACAAAATAAGAAGAGGAAGATAATGATAGTTCGAAGTAAAACCGGAAGGTAGTTCCGAGCTGTCTGTCCTAATTAGGTACCGAGGATACAAGTGGAGGGTGATTGTTTAGCGGGTAGTCTCGGTCTGCACAACACCCCCGGTAACTCAGGGGTGTTCACCGAGGAGTCCCGCACTTACCCGGGGTTGCGATGATCCCGGGTGGTTGTGCGCAAATGCATTTAAACACCCTCCACTTAAAACAATAAAAAAAAAAAAAAAAAAAAAAAAAAGCATAGCACAGCACAGCACAGCACAGCACAGCACAGGACAGCACAGGACAGCACAGGACAGCACAGGACAGCACAGGACAGCACAGGACAGCACAGGACAGCACAGGACAGCACAGGACAGCACAGGACAGCACAGGACAGCACAGGACAGCACAGGACAGCACAGGACAGCACAGGACAGCACAGGACAGCACAGGACAGCACAGGACAGCACGTGACAGCACAGGACAGCACGTGACAGCACGTGACAGCACGTGACAGCACGTGACAGCACGTGACAGCACAGGACAGCACAGGACAGCACAGGACAGCACAGGACAGCACAGAACAGCACAGGACAGCACAGGACAGCACAGGACAGCACAGGACAGCACAGGACAGCACAGGACAGCACAGGACAGCACAGGACAGCACAGGACAGCACGTGACAGCACAGGACAGCACGTGACAGCACGTGACAGCACGTGACAGCACGTGACAGCACGTGACAGCACAGGACAGCACAGGACAGCACAGGACAGCACAGGACAGCACAGGACAGCACAGGACAGCACAGGACAGCACAGGACAGCACAGGACAGCACAGGACAGCACAGGACAGCACAGGACAGCACAGGACAGCACAGGACAGCACAGGACAGCACAGGACAGCACAGGACAGCACAGCACAGCACAGCACAGCACAGCACAGGTGATGGATAATCAAGCAGTGCAAAACAGTAGAAATTAATTAAGAAATATTTGTACCTAGCCGCAAATATTAACCATATAATTTTTTACATTTTTAAATACTATTAAAAATGTGTATTATTGCTCAAACAATCAAAATGCCATTATTTTGGAAATAAAAAAAGTTAGCATCAATTACGCTAAAATCAAAAAAAACTTATTTTTCTTACTTTCAGTTCTGCAAACTTTTTTATTACATCTTTTAAATTTATATGATCAGCAATTTCATGCTCAATTGCTAAAATGGCCAAACCATTAAGACGATTTTGTGTAGTAGTCGTACGTAAAAAGTTCTTAATTAATTTTAACTTAGAAAAACTCCTTTCGCCACATGCTACAGTTACTGGTAGCGTTAGCAATATTCTTAAAGCAATAGTAGGGTTTGGGGCAAAATTTAACTTTGTAATTAAGCTCAGTACATTTCTTAGGCTTTCTTTTTTGCCCAAAAGCGCAGATACTGCTGGAATTTCCTCTGCTAATTCTACCCCATTTATGTCAACAGAATCACCATCAGTTAAAATACATTGTAAATTCTTACAGTGTTTTAGTAGCATTTCTTTGGACATGGTACTCAAATCGTATATATCATATAAGGATTGAAAATAATTACTATGATTATTAAGTTGTTCAAATTTAGCATCTAGTGCATTTAGTGCTTGATCGATTGTAAAATTTAAAAAATCTATTTTATATGTTTCTTTTGGATCTCTGATGGGTTCATCTCGTGCTTCGTACGAGAAGTTCCTTTTTCTTCTTCTAAAGCGGTGTCGTGTTATTGTTGATCCAAAATTAGCCTCCGCATCAATTTCGGTAGCAAGTTCTTTTGCATCAATAATAATTTCATCGAAGGACGAATCCGATCGAAGATTCTTAAAAAATACTTTGCAGTTTTTTAACAGATCGAGTGCAGAGGCTAGATCAAAATCTTTTCTTTGCATCAACTTGCTTTTTGGATTAATGGAATTTAGTATTTTATGCCAAATAACTAATGAACACGAAAACTTAAATTGTTTAATATAATTTAATAAACCCGAGGCCTCGTCTCTTATTAAATTATCAATTTCTTGGTTTTCGTAAATGCTTAGCAAGGCGTCGTATACATCTCCCAAATGAAATCTCAAAGGCTTTAAGGCATCTATCCTACTCTCCCATCTAGTGTGACTCAATGGTTTCAAAGTTAAACCTAGAACATATTTTAAAAGTATTGCCCATCGAAAAGTAGATGCCGAAAAAAATAAATGTATTTTTTGGACCATGTTGAAGAAATTAGGGGTTTCCAAGGATGCTTTTGCCATATCATTAACAACAAGATTGAGAGAGTGGTTACAACACGGAACATAGAATGCTCGCGAATTATATTGTTTAATTCTAGATTGCACTCCTGCTTTATCGCCCTTCATATTGTACCCGTTGTCGTATCCCTGCCCTCTCATATCCTGCAAATTTAAACCCAAGTCATTAAGTTCTCCAATTATAATATCAGACATTTGTTTTCCTGTGGATCTTTCTACTGGTAAGAAGCCTAAAAAGCTTTCATTAATTTTAATTTCAATATTAGCGTCAAATTTATTGATTGAGACGTATCTGATTACAAGAGTCATTCTTAGAAGCACCTCGTTCCAATGATTTGTTTCGGCATTAATAATTCCTTGAGCGGCCGCATCTATAGTTTGTCACGTCGGTTCCTTCTCCGATAACGATGGCGGCACCGCATACGGGAAATTACGGCTTATAGACCGGGCCACGCTCGGTCGCGCAACACGTGGTCCTCCCGGGACAAACAATCACTCGCGGATTTGAACCGGAACGACTAAGGCGATTGGCGATACGAAATTCGGGCGCAAGACACGGTAGAGTGTCGCGCGAAATGTTTACGAGACGCGAATTCGGCAAGACGATCTCGATTCCGCGAGGACTGCGCGATAACCTGAAATAGCCGCGAACACGGTCAGAGTTCCATGTGAGGAGAAGGAGCGGGGCATTCCCAGCGACCTCCTAGAAGTTAGCCCCCCACTTGTTGAATTAAATAATTTTAACAGTTGTGCTGAGTTGTGCTAGGTTTGTGCTACATTGTGCTCGAATATTAAAATTATAATATAAAAAATAAGACAGAAAATTGAGAAAAATGATTTTTTGAGTAGCCCCCCACTTTTCATTTTTTTCAATTTTCTCAATTGTGCTAAGTTGTGCTAGGTTGTGCTAAGATTGTGCTAAAGTATTACTTTAAAAAAATTATAAATAAAGAAGTTATAGTGAAAAAACGTTTTCGACATCTAATTAACTTTTAAGTAAGAAACAGTTATCCAAACAGCATATAATCATATATCTGAGTTGTGCTAGCCTAGCACAAGTCAGCACAACTTTTAGATTCCCCAGCACAACGATATAAAGGGCACTTTACTCTTGTACGCGGCCCTTCGCGCTAAGACTGTATATCATTTTCCGACTTTCTGGTCATCCGACAAGGATCAAATCGCATATCTGAGTTGTGCTAGCCTAGCACAAGTCAGCACAACTTTTAGATTCCCCAGCACAACGATATAAAGGGCACTTTACTCTTGTACGCGACCCTTCGCGCTAAAACTGTATATCATTTTCCGACTTTCTCGTCATCCGACAAGGATCAAATCGCATATCTGAGTTGTGCTAGCATAGCATAAGTCAGCACAACTTTTAGATTCCCCAGCACAACGATATAAAGGGCACTTTACTCTTGTATGCGACCCTTCGCGCTAAAACTGTATATCATTTTCCGACTTTCTCGTCATCCGACATGGATCAAATCGCATATTTGAGTTGTGCTAGCATAGCACAAGTCAGCACAACTTTTAGATTCCCCAGCACAACGATATAAAGGGCACTTTACTCTTGTACGCGGCCCTTCGCGCTAAGACTGTATATCATTTTCCGACTTTCTGGTCATCCGACAAGGATCAAATCGCATATCTGAGTTGTGCTAGCATAGCACAAGTCAGCACAACTTTTAGATTCCCCAGCACAACGATATAAAGGGCACTTTACTCTTGTACGCGGCCCTTCGCGCTAAGACTGTATATCATTTTCTGACTTTCTGGTCATCCGACAAGGATCAAATCGCATATCTGAGTTGTGCTAGCATAGCACAAGTCAGCACAACTTTTAGATTCCCCAGCACAACGATATAAAGGGCACTTTACTCTTGTACGCGACCCTTCGCGCTAAAACTGTATATCATTTTCCGACTTTCTCGTCATCCGACAAGGATCAAATCGCATATCTGAGTTGTGCTAGCATAGCACAAGTCAGCACAACTTTTAGATTCCCCAGCACAACGATATAAAGGGCACTTTAGTGAAATCTCATAAAAATGACCTTGAAATTTTTTTTTCCCTTACACTGTTATATGTGGCCCTTCAAACAGTGTAACTTTGTCCTACGAAAGTTTTTTGTACAACGAAAAGTAACGGAGATATTTAGGTGTCCTGCTTTATCGAATTCACCCTGTATAGTGGAATAGTTTATTTCCATCCCGTAAAATTGCTGCTTCTTTTACAATGAAATCGTTTGACCCCGTCTTGAAACCATGTAGATCGACGAACGTTGCACGTCATCATGCACCCACCGGTTGTTAAAGTATTCTGCGCACGACGTTGGTCAACGGGCTGTTTTCAACTATTCGATCGTGTATGATTAAGCAGTAAGCAGCTGTGTTCACAGACACATTATCTCTGCACTAGAAATTTATGCGCATATCAATGGTAGCACTTTTAACAGACTCGTTTTGGCGAGAACAGTCTATGACCACAAATGGCCACCGTGATAGAACTCTAATTCATCCAATAGCGGCTCACTTGATCGATTACCATAATACGAGTTTTGAAATTTTGCATACATGTCGTAAAGTATCGCATACTTATTCTTTTCAAAGTCCAAGTTTAGGTCGTCGTATGGGTACGATTCGGAATTTAGGTACAACCGTATGTTTGACAGTTTACAATCGTCGAATTGATTAGCACTCTTATGCAATTGATTCTTCCTATCATTCTGCAATGCGAATATGATAAAGCGAGGTTTCTCCAATTGCGTTACAGTCTTTATCGCCCACGTATGCTTCGTAGTTGTTTGTAATTGTGGATATTCGTATAGATTCCAAGAGCGAAAACTCGTAGGTATCATTTGTCCTCTCTCGAGAATGCGTAGTAACGACAATTTGGTTATTTCTTCCAGACTTATGTGCGGCATACGCCACTGAACTTTGAATAATTCGATTTTAGGTCTTAAAGTACTAGAACCATTCAACGCGTTTAGATCGTTTCGTGATCGAATTAAGACCAACTCTTGACGCACGTTAACGGTAATCTTGTTATAATCTTCACCGAAGCGAAATAGCATATTGAATGGTATGCAGAAATTGAAATCTGCGCCATCCAGTTTACGATTCCAGCCAGCGGTGGCCAATGCTTTACTTTTTCCGGGGGAGATGGACACGTGTGTTTTTAACGCAGTCGTTATTCCAGGATTTCTACAGCGATCTATTTCAACGCTCAACTCAACATTCAGTTCATATCGAATTTCATCAAACATGAAAGCAGCGCAATTGGTATCGAGAGTAACATTGTTGCTTGTTCCTTCAAGTGGAGCCTCTGCTAAAATGACTTTTCCTTCAATGTACAAGAAACTCTCGCACGGTAGCGTATACAGATCTTGCTGGTGTATCGGTATTCTTATTTCATCGCTATTTCCGAGAATAGTATTTGCATATGGATTATACGTGTGCACTTCTATCTTGGTTATACGATTATCGGAGGTCGGCGTATTGCCAATGGCCAGAATGTCAGACATTATTGCTTTACAACAAATCCCAACGATTGTAGAAAACGCACGTTCTGCAAGCTCAGCAGGTTCTTCCTCGACGATGGTGTGGCACGATAATTTGCTCGACTTAGTGTGTCGATGAATGTATTTGTTGCAGCAGTCGGAATTAGAGGTTCGTTCGCTTTGTTATACACAAGCATAATACAACACTTATTCGTAGGAGCGGGGATCTCGCCGTCTTACATGTAGTCTAAGTAAAAAAATTTTGTAAAGAAAAATGAATAAAAAAAGTTTTTGTAATATTTATTAAATGAAAATATTTTTTTTAAATAGGATAAAAAAGGAGATTATCCGTCCGGACCACTGGAAAAAAGTATTCTTTTAATTTTTTACCAATTGTCTTGTAAAAATAATACTCACCGTGAAGAATCCTTGAATCACCTGGCAATGCGATCTATACGATGTGCAAAGGCTTCATCTTTAAAATGGGATACCAACTTCCCCCCCCCCCTTCCCCCCCGAGTGTTGAAATGTTTATTGCAATGGCATATCCATAACTTTCTTTTCGAAAAAACTGTAAGATTTAATTTATATTTAACATGTATTTTATTGTAACACCAACTGTAATGGACTCATTTAAGGGAAGAGCTTATAATAAAAAAAAGAAAAAAGACGCGTCTCTCTCTACCTCTCCCCTCTTTCCGCGCACCCGAATATCGTTTTCCTCAAATGGTTTTTTCGCAAATGTGACAATGTGTTGTGCTGATAAATGCATCATACTGTACATTCGTTAACTGTTTTATATGTATATTACTGGATAGAGTGGATTTAATACAATGCGCCAAATTTTCTAATTCTTCAACGAACCATGAGACGCAATTTGCATCGCGGCGACATCGATACACCGATAGAGATGCATCGTGTGCACAATGCACATAGTATGCAATGCTAAATACTTTATGATGTTGGTATGCGTGTGATTTTTCCCCTTCACAATCTTCCATCTTCTATACCGTGTCGCCTCCTATTAAAAAAACTTAATTGGTCTTCCCATCCATGGCCCAGAACCCATACAATTACAAAAATCTCATATGCACATAGTTTGTAAGAGGGTTTTTAGAATTTTAAAAAATGGTATATTTTTCATATTATTTATTAAAAAATCTTAATTGTCCTTTCTCCTTCATGCACAATATAATCATGTAAAAATATTGATATAATTGTTCGGGTCTCGCGCGTCACAGCCGAGTAAAATTTAATTCGACGTAACCTTGCAATTTATAGATTTCAGGCATTATTTCTCGCCACAGCTTCGAACACATGGTGTCAAATTTTTTTTATGTAAGTTATAAAATATGCATCGTCTCTTTGTCAAACTGTGGTGGTATAATATTGAAATTCGGTATATGGCAAATGTTGTCTCATTGCTCATCTATACAAATTGTAGGTACAACTCTTTTCTGCCAAACGTGAAGTCGATGTTCAGTACTTAATATTGGATCTGGAACTGCGAAGGACTCTACATTAGGCGAGAAGACTGTCGCGATAGCTGTTTGGGCTGCGATGAATGCTAAGAAGAAGCTTGTGATGGGGCTCAAGAAAAAAAAGAACAGTGGTAAGAAGAAGAAGACTTTCTGTATTTGCATCGTCTGTCCATACTTCTTCTGCAGGAGGCTCTGGATCTGGGCAAAGTATCGGTATTGTGCATTTATAATGAGTTTTCCTCGAGAAATTGTACGCACAGTTGCCCGCATATGGTTTGATCGAAATTTTGAAAACGCTCCCCCTCCCCCAAACCGAAAAAATTTTGACCACCCGGTTAGGTCTGGGGCAAACCATGAAAAAAATTTTGACGATCCGGTTAATTCTGGGGCGAACCATGAAAAAAATTTTGACGACCCGGTTAGGTCTGGGGCGAACAACAACAATAATTGTCCCCCCCCTTGCCCCTACTACCTCCCGCCACCTCTCGGGGCAAGTTCTATTGATTCAGAAGATAGTTCTTGCACAGTTTTCGAAACAGAATTTAGTCAAGCTAGTCATGACTACGAAAATGAGGCATGCTATCTCAATGAACATGTTTCTCCAGTTCCAAAAGTAAATAGTCACTTGATGGTAGGAATTACATATTTGAATTCCTATGTGTTAAAGAATGAAATCTTAATTCTAGGTAACATTTAATTTGAATCCGACTATTCATGTCATGGTACAATGGGCTTATGCATACCGTGCTGCTCGTAGAGGTCCTTGGGAACAAGTGAGTAGAGACAGAGATCGGTTTAAAAGCCGTATTATTTGTATAGGATACATTCTTAATCCAATATTAAGTACTGAACATCGGCTTCACGTTTGGCAGAAAAGAGTTGTACTTACAATTTGTATGGATGAGCAATGAGACAACATTTGCCATATATCGAATTTCAATATTATACCAACACAGTTTGACAAAGAGACGAAAAAAATTTTGACACCATGTGTTCGAAGCTGTGGCGAGAAATAATGCCTGAAATCTATAAATTACAAGGTTACGTCGAATTAAATTTTACTCGGCTGTGACGCGCGAGACCCGAACAATTATATCAATATTTTTACATGATTATATTGTGCATGGAGGAGAAAGGACAATTAAGATTTTTTAATAAATAATATGAAAAATATACCATTTTTTAAAATTCTAAAAACCCTCTTACAAACTATGTACATATGAGATTTTTGTAATTGTATGGGTTCTGGGCCATGGATGGGAAGAACAATAAAGTTTTTTTTTTAATATGAGGCAACACGGTATAGAAGATGGAAGATTGTAAAGAGGAGAAATCACACGCATACCAGTATCATAAAGTATTTAGCATTACATACTATGTTCATTGTGCACACGATGCATCTCTGTCGGCGTATCGATGTGGCCGCGATGCGAATTGCGTCTCATGGTTCGTTGAAGAATTAGAAAATTTGGCGCATCGTGTTAAATCCACTCTAGCCAGTAATATACATATGAAACAATTATCGAATGAACACTCTGATGCGTTTATCTCCGCAACACATTGTCACATTTGCGAAAAAAAACCATTTGAGGAAAACGATATACGGGTGCGCGGAAAGAGGAGAGAGGTAGAGAGACGCGTTTTTTTTCTTTTTCATAAGAATGCAATTTGCAAAAGAGGAAGAGAGAGGCGATTAAACTGTTGTTTGTATAGTAAGTATTTTTTATTTTAAAATCAATTTACATTAATATTTGTTAGTTATATCTAAATTATAACGTATTTACGTAAAGAATAAGAAAAAATATATAAAGAAAATTCCTGATTCGGAGGATTGGGGACGAGGAGTTACATTCATGTGATTAAGCTACTGTTTGTAAGTATTTTTTATTTTTAGCAAAATTTACATTAATAATTTTTTATATTTGTATTTTTTTTAGCACTAAATTATATTAAATTTATGTGTAAATAATAAAGAATAAGAAAAAACATTTCATCATCATCAAGGAGTAGTTGTTTTATTTCATCATCATCAAGGAGTACTTTTATTGCTTCTGCTATTGCCAACAGTAGTAGTCGTTCTCTTTCTTCCTTTTCGTTTTTTAATAGTTTTCTGTAACATGTTATTATTATTAGATACGTCTCGAATCATTTGTTGTTTTTAAAAATTAAATTTTTTACCTGCTCTCGCAATGATTATTCAACATTGTTGACTTTAGTTCGGTGAAAAAGGGTCCACACACGTCTTTACCGCGTGGTCGTGCAGCGATTGTATCGGGATCGACTCCTATCGGTACGTTCCCGCAATCCATCCCGCGAAAGTATGAACAGTTTTTTGACCATTTGCGATGTTCCATCATAGGATCGTCGCCTTCTTTCCATTGATGCAATTCCAGACCGCATTCGAAACATTCCACAAAATCATCCTCGTTTAAACAGTAGAATTCTGCTGCAGCTAGTTTCTCAGGTTTGATGTAGGAAAGTTTCCAATTATAGAAACTTTGAAGCCTGTCTCGTTCGAGACGATAATCGAGCTGGCGGCCCTCGTCGTCGTCGTCGTCATGGTTATTGCCGGCTGTGAAATCCATTTTTTCGGGTGTTTTATCCATTTTGTCTGATGTTTTATCCATTTTAAATCTGAGAAAAAGTGTTTAGTAAAACTCGCATTTGATTGATTCGAACCATCTAAATCAAACGAAAACAAGAAAAATTTCTAAAAACAATTAAAAAATTTTTTTATTGTACTTACGGTTGAATAGTGCGAAGTAAAAATTCACGTGTACTGGTGTGTACTATAAATCCGCAGCCGGTGGTATAACTTAGCATGGGACTGCGAAGAGCAATTTATAACAAACTTCATATCCCTACCCGATACAATTACTACTACTACTACTACAGCGAGTCTGTTAAAAGTATAAACATTGTTGCCCGGATAGATTTCGGTAGCAGAGATAATGTGTCAGTCAACGCATCTGCATACGATGTATCATTGCAATTTGCAACGTGCCGAGATTCCTGTTCGTTCCTGACTCCAAAGGGGTATAACATTACAAAAAAATTGATTACTTAGCAAACTTATTTCTGAAGTATTAAGAAATTTATCTTTTTAAGTTTGTTGTAGGAAATAGTAACGATATTCGTCCGTATTCGCGTTCTTCATTTTTGCATGAATATTAGGAATGGAATATGTAGTTTATGGTTTCATCAAATTTATTTGCAGAAAAATGTAAGACGGCGAGATCCCCGCTCCTACGAATAAGTGTTGTATTATGCTTGTGTATAACAAAGCGAACGAACCTCTAATTCCGACTGCTGCAACAAATACATTCATCGACACACTAAGTCGAGCAAATTATCGTGCCACACCATCGTCGAGGAAGAACCTGCTGAGCTTGCAGAACGTGCGTTTTCTACAATCGTTGGGATTTGTTGTAAAGCAATAATGTCTGACATTTTAGCCATTGGCAATACGCCGACCTCCGATAATCGTATAACCAAAATAGAAGTGCACACGTATAATCCATATGTAAATACTACTCTCGGAAATAGCGATGAATTAAGAATACCGATACAGCAGCAAGATCTGTATACGCTACCGTGCGAGAGTTTCTTGTACATTGAAGGAAAAGTCATTTTAGCAGAGGCTCCATCTGGAGGAACAAGCAACAATGTTACTCTCGGTACCAATTGCGCTGCTTTCATGTTTGATGAAATTCGATATGAACTGAATGGCGTTGAAATAGATCGCTGTAAAAATCCTGGAATAACGACTGCGTTAAGAACACACGTGTCCATCTCCCGGTAAAAGTAAAGCATTGGCCACCGCTGGCTGGTATCGTAAACTGGATGGCGCAGATTTCAATTTCTACATACCATTCAATATGCTCTTTGGCTTCGGTGAAGATTATAACAAGATGGCCGTTAACGTGCGTCAAGAGTTAGTCTTAATTCGATCACGAAACGATCTAAACGCGTTGAATTACATACTGCTTGATTATACATGATCGTATAGTCGAGTACAGCCCGTTGACCAACGTAGTGCGCAGAATACTTTAACAAGCGGCAATGGCTTATTTAACATTTGTGGATGTACAAGGGTTCAAGATCGAGTCAAACGAATTCGTTGTAAAAGAAGCGGCCATTTTACGAGATGGAAATAAACTATTGCACTGGATATTCGAGCCACCATTTGGGTTCCACCGATTGACTGCTGTCGAAGCACATCAGGTTCGATGGCTAACGAGTAAACATTATGGAATCCGCTGGATGGACGGATATGTTCCATACAAAGAAGCTGGAAGCTGTTTGAAACTAGCTCTGGAAAATACGCAGCAGGTCATTGTCAAGGGATTGGAAAAGAAAAAATGGCTATGGAAATTAACTGGAATCGAGGCTCTTGATGTGGATCTAGAGGATGTTCCAAGATTGTCGATGTTGCAAAAGGGGCTGCATAGATGTGCATTCCATATTGGCGTATGTGCCGTTGAAAATGTATTTAAACTGTTTAAAATATATAATGATCAACAAGAACCATATTTTTGAATAAAGAAGATTATTTAACAAAGTTGTTTCCGTATTTCTTAAAATGGTATAATATTTCACCCGATGTTGCCGACAAAAAAAAGGCGCAGTTTGTGGTATAACATTACAAAAAAAATTGATTACTCGGCAAACTTATTTCTAAGAATTTTTGGTATCATATTTGTTCCGTCGCGCAAGAACCGTGCACGTGTGTTTCTTTCGGAGATTATTTGTGACACGTTCGTGACTGAAAACCATTGAACTATCGGCACTCGGCGACCAGTCGAGGCATCTGCTAGATGTTTAGTTTTCCACGATTTCGAGTGTCATAAATATCGTCCCTCCGAAAGACCGCCGCGGTCGTAAAGAAGGGTCAAATTACCGAGACCCGTCGTCGACTTCGTTAAAGGTCATCCTACTCCTCGGTACAAAGGCCTCATTCAAGGCTACGGGAACGAGACATAAACAGCCTAAAGCGCGCTGATTGGGAAATGCAACTTTCGGCAGGAACCAATCAGTGCATTTTCTTCCTCGTCGCGTTAGGACTGGAAGTCAAGTTCACTCAGTTGAATTCTACGCTCGAACGTCGTGACACGTTCCAGTCCTCGGATAGACGAGTACAACGCACGAGCCGTCGTACTATTTGTTATATTTTGCAATCGCGTATTTTCATTGTCCAGCGATCAGGACAACCGACGAAATCGCGATCGTATTCATCATAATCCCTCGCGTGCGCTAGCGTATAAGGCAGGACCTGCTAGATTAGCCTTATTGACGAGTCCCCTAGCAGGTCCGGGACGAAACGCTCTTTTTGACGTGTTTTATTATTACTGATAACAAATAATTGTCTTCGAATAATTCGTACGTATTGAACTAGTTGCTTAATATTAATTTGGCGGGCAACGATCCGAACGCTCGCGACACCGACGCAGTCGCGACGTAACAATATTTCACCGGATGTGTTTGCCTCGTGCCGAGATTCCTTGCTGTGTTTGCATATTTTCAAAAAGGGAGGGGGGGGGGGTAGAGAGAGACTATAAAACGCCATTGTTGGTTGGATCGACAAAGTATCAACTATGTGGTCCGCAACCGTCAACTCTCGCGCTACGCTGCAGAATAATGAGTTCAATCCTCCGCAATTACACACACAGTAAGTACTCCGGTAACCGCTAAAAATGCTATTCAGTATTGTTTCTTTGCAACTGAAAAAATTGTCTTTCCTAATTGTTTCATTTCTTATCAGCGCTGATAATTCGGAACAGAGGATCGTGCGCGCGGTGCGTATATTGGGCAGGAGATATCCCTTGACGAATACATTCTACAAATACCTTGACATTGGAGTTCGAATTGGTGGTTGCTGTCACGTAGAGTTGGCTATAGGAGACAATCACGGCAATGAAATTCAGTTGTCTATGGCTACGTGGAAAGATCTTCTACGAAAGAAAGAAGACATTCTGCGGAACATTGTCAACTCAGGGAATGCTGAGCATGTTGGTGATATAACTGTGGAGTTCTGTCAGTTAAACGATGATGTAAAGCTTGTAAAATTATCAAATTCGACTAAGTGCATACAGATTGCCCAGAAAACGATGAGAAGATTGTTTGATTTAGAATTTTGTATCGATCACATGTACTCTTGGTTATCCGAGAACCTATATTCCGTACAAACAAAATATTGTAAGTTTATGCAAATAATATCTAATGTTACCAATGATTTTGCAAAGGCCATTGCAGAACATGACGATTTTGAACGCAATTCATTAATAGACACTGAATTGTTAGCTTTAGGCTTAGATGTAATGCTAATAAAATAAAATCAAAAGGATATTTCTCTGACATTTAATGCATGATTTACATTTCCTGTCCCCGAGATTCCTGTTCGTTCCCAAGGGGTATCATATTACATAAAAAAAAATGTCAGGGTCAATCAAATAGCGTCTTAAAAGAAGTTATAATATTTAACCCGATGCGTTTGTCGAGATTCCTGTACGTTCCTGACTTCTATCATTACAAGAAAAACTGATTACTCAGCAAACTTATTTCTTCGTCTTAAAAGAAGTTATAATATTTGGCCGGGTGTGTTTGCCGAGATTCCTGTTCGTTCCTAGGGGTATAACATTACAACAAACTGATTACTCAGCAAAGTGCTCGGTTGCAAAAATGCGAGATTCCCTGATGTCAAAGGGGCATAACATTACAACTGATTACTCAGCAAAACGACTTCCCCCACCACCACTGCAGGAAAGAACGGGCGGGGTCTGAGAGGCGTCTGTTCCATCATTCTCGGTTAGATCGCCAAAGTATGCGGTTCGTGCGTGGGAGGATACCGCTGTGACGTCACAAAAATCCACCGACCACCACTCCTATCCTTTGTGACGTCACTCCCCCGAAAAACATTCGCGAAAAAATCAGGCCTTGACCCCCAAAAAATTCGCGATCCCCCAAAAATCCGCGGACCCCCCGAAAAAGACCGCGTCTGGGGGTGAACACCCGAAAAAGACCGTGCTTGGAAAAGAAATCACGGACTCACGAATACTGCGTTTTCTTTGCGTTTTATATTTCACGATTACAATATATTCTCGGGGTTTGGTCGCCTTACAGCTCCGGATTTCTCAAAACAAACACGCGCAACGCGACTTTGCGCTCCTATTTATCCGCTGCTTGTTTTCGATTTCAGAGCGGTCGCATGGTGGGGAATTCAAACCGTTTTCTTATTTTGCCCGATGTCAACGGTAGTGATATTATGAACGCAAACGGCCGCGGATGGTAGAGCGGGTTTCGAATGCGACGGCTGATCCGTGTTTCTTACACACGACTCTCGCGACGTTTATTGGTGTGTGTTCACCTGTGCTCGGCGTCGAGCCCGCACAGCTGATCGCCGCAAAAACCCCAAACGCGCGATTGTAATCCGCTACCGCGAACGCGGAGCCGTTACGTGTCAAACAAATTTATCTTGTGTCATACATTATTTGTTAGTATTTGTCTATTTAGATTTAACCCTTTCCTAGGGCATCATATTAGATTTTACTTGAACACATCTTTGTTTCTAACGTGCATCTTCCTTACTGTAACTTCGTGATTATGATTATTAATTAAAACTGTGAATTTGTCATGACGTGTATTGTCTTAGTGTTACTATAGAGTGAGTAGATAGTGCTGAGTTTCCGTTCTGTGTTGTTATGTATACATGCTTACTAATTTTGTGTGCTTATGCCTATTTATTCATGTATCATGCTCGATCTTGATGCATTGAATGAATTGGTTCTCGTCTTAGCTAAGCGTTTATCATCTAACTTATTGTATAAATGTTTGTTTCCTACTTGTGTCCATTCATGATTTGTTAATAGTTGTGAGTGAGTTTGTCAGTCTATGTGTTTTCTCTTAACATTTCTGTAATGTGAGACTCAGGTATCGAGTCTCCAATCTATGCTGTTTAAGATTCATGCTCACTTGTTTCTCTATGCGTTTGACTATCTGTGTACAGGGTGTATAAAAAGTAATGGTCATCCGTCCTAGGGGTGATTCTACACCTCTGGATCGGTGGACATTTGCAAAGGAAACTTGCCGCAAAATCGTTTATAACAAAGAAAATTGTTGTTAAAGTTTTTTTTTACATCAACGCCTTCTACTCATCGAGAAGAGAAAAAGTCTGAAAGGAGCCATATGTCGCAAACAAATACTTATTGAGATATAAGCTATTAAAGTTTTTGCAAAATTTGATTGTGTGGCAGTATACGTATAGACAAAAGCCTACTACTACAGTCCACCCATCCGTGTCGATGAGACAGAACATGATCGTGTGCGTGCCTCGAGCCAAACGAAGTCTAGCGACAAATGTCCCTTTAAACTTCGTTTGACTCGAGGCACGCACACGATCATGTTCTGTCTCATCGACACGGTCGGGTGGACTGTAGTAGTAGGCTTTTGTCTATACGTATACTGCCACACAATCAAATTTTGCAAAAACTTTAATAGCTTATATCTCAATAACTATTTGTTTGCGACATATGGCTCCTTTCAGACTTTTTCTCTTCTCGATGAGTCGAAGGCGTTGATGTAAAAAAAAACTTTAACAACAATTTTCTTTGTTATAAACAATTTTGCGGCAAGTTTCCTTTGCAAATGTCCACCGATCCAGAGGTGTAGAATCACCCCTAGGACGGATGACCATTACTTTTTATACACCCTGTACATAGATCGTGCCTGTTTAAGTTACGTCGCTTTGTCTTAATCTCGTTCTTATTTCTCGGTTTAGCTTGACTATTTATTATTGTTATTATTCACTTCATAGCCTTTACGTGTATTAGTGTTCTTTTGTGAATATTATTACTTTGTTTAAATAATTGTGACGTGTGTGTATGTGTTTGTTGGGAGGATCTGTGTTTGTAACCTCTAATTTATTCCTGTGTTTTAACTATTTTGTTAGAGTTTGAGATGTTTAGGATGTTACTCCTCTTGGTAGCTGTTATTGTAGGGTGTAGTAGTCTTAATTCTTAATTGTTATTTTGCTCTTGGTTAAGTGTTATCCCGTTTAATTAATATCCGTATTTGTCTCGATGTGCATGTGCCATATCGCAGTGCGAGGTAGTGATCTAATTTCCTGTCACTGTACGTTATAGTTCTTGCCGATCGCTTATAGATAGGTTTAGTTTATTCTACGTGATTGTATCAGTTATAGTTATATTGTTTGATATTGTTTAAATCTTGCCTCTGAAATTATGTTTTCGATTATTTAAAAGATCTTATTCGAGTTGTGTTCCGGTTTGTTGGTGTCTGAAGTTAAATATCATGTGTAGTAAGTGCGTCGTTACGTTTTAAGTGTTATGACATTGTTACGTGTTTCGTACGTAATTTAATAATTATGTAATTGTCGTAAGCAAGTGTTTTCGTATCCGATTATTGTGTAAATCTTGTTTAATACTAGTCATGGTGTAGCTTGTTTGGTTATGTTCTTAACTTGTTTATTTGACGCATTTTACTGTGTTAATATCAGTGACTTTATGATTTATAAAGTTCTTAAAATCTATAGGAGTGAGTTTCTATATTTATCGATCTTGCATGTGATCATGTTTATTGTTGTCCAGGGATACTAATCAGGTGTGTTTTGTGTGCAGTTGTGTTTACGGGGTTTATATGGTACTTTGCGTGTGCATACGTCAGGCATGGGCAGAAATAGCTCACGAGCTAGGGAATTCTCGGTGGACGCCCACTTCTCCCGCCCGCGCGTCTCGCCTCCCGTGGCGACCCTAGTTCCGTAGAGCTCCTCAGGCCCGTACCTACCGCACTGCGCGTGGCGCGTTGGGGCGACTCGCGTACCTATGCCATAGGTTTCTACATCACCCATGAGGTACTATGGTCAATGCGTTTTTTTTGTAAGTGGTTTCCCCTATAGGCCTATTCCACTGCGCGGCACGATAATTTCGAAAAAATAAATGTGAAAAATTGTATTTATTACCCTATCAAAATTTTACTGGCAATTAGGAAAGCTTGATTATTTCGCTATTCAAAAAAACCTATTCAAAGAAAGCTTGACTATTCCGCATGTTCATTAGAACTGCATGGCAAATCGGAAATATCGAAGGGGAAGTTGGACGTTGATATCCGCATCAAAGACGTCAGCGAGGAATCGCTCAGCAGTGTACGCTGTTCTGTTTTTATGCTACGCATTTTCGAAAACGAACATTCGCACAAATAAGTTGATCCGAACATTGAGAAAATTCGGATCGCGAAATTTCTTAAAAGAGGATATTGCGATTCATTTAAACATTTAAAAAATTCGGCTCCTTTGCCTTCCCTCGTTTTCAAAGAAATGTCGTGCTGAAGATCGCACAGTTCTTGTTGAAACTCGATGGGTTGTTCTTCGATTCTAACGGTTAAGGGATTCTCAAAAAGAAGTAGATCATTTCTAATCGAATCGAAGTCAGTGAAACGATTTTTGAACTGATCTATTACCGATTCAAGAATATGGAAATGATTTTTAAAATCGCATTGAGTGCCAAATTCGTCAAAAATTAATTGGCAAGAAGGGAAAAAGGAAAATATTATTTCATTAGCATTTAAATGATTCTTAAAAAGTTCTAACTCCTTACGAAATGAGTCGACATGGCTACATAATTCTGAAATAGCTTGATTGGGCGTTTGTAATTTTAAATTTAAAATGCTGAGGTGATGTGTGAGATCAACAATAAACGAGAGTTCGCACAGAAAACTCACGTCTGTTAGAAGAAGGGAATATTCCTCAGAATTTCTAATTGGGTATTCTTGCAAGAAAAGGATGAGCTCTTTTCTTATAGCAAAGAATTGGCCTAAGCATTTCGCTGCACTGAGCCAGCGCACATCACAATATAATGAGACATCAGTGCAAACAGCGTTATGCGTTTCCAGAAATTCTCGAAATTTTCTATGAGATAGAAATCGATTTCCACCTCTGATGTTATTAATAATTTTTGTTATCATTTCCATTGCAAAAGATAATCTTATTTCTTTTATTTCTTAGATTAGAAATGATCTACTTATTTTTGAGAATCCCTTAACCGTTAGAATCGAAGAACAACCCATCGAGTTTCAACAAGAACTGTGCGATCTTCAGCACGACATTTCTTTGAAAACGAGGGAAGGCAAAGGAGCCGAATTTTTTAAATGTTTAAATGAATCGCAATATCCTCTTTTAAGAAATTTCGCGATCCGAATTTTCTCAATGTTCGGATCGACTTATTTGTGCGAATGTTCGTTTTCGAAAATGCGTAGCATAAAAACAGAACAGCGTACACTGCTGAGCGATTCCTCGCTGACGTCTTTGATGCGGATATCAACGTCCAACTTCCCCTTCGATATTTCCGATTTGCCATGCAGTTCTAATGAACATGCGGAATAGTCAAGCTTTCTTTGAATAGGTTTTTTTGAATAGCGAAATAATCAAGCTTTCCTAATTGCCAGTAAAATTTTGGTAGGGTAATAAATACAATTTTTCACATTTATTTTTTCGAAATTATCGTGCCGCGCAGTGGAATAGGCCTATAGGGGAAACCACTTACAAAAAAAACGCATTGACCATAGTACCTCATGGGTAATGTGGAAACCTATGGCATGGGTACGCGAGTCGCCCCAACGCGCCACGCGCAGTGCGGTAGGTACGGGCCTGATTAGCTCTACGGAACTAGGGTCGCCACGGGAGGCGAGACGCGCGGGCGGGAGAAGTGGGTGTCCACCGAGAATTCCCTAGCTCGTGAGCTATTTCTGCCCATGCCTGGCATACGTATATTGCTTATTACTTTATTGATGTAGGCATGTGATTTATTATGCGACTAATTGATCGTATTTAAAGTAAACCTTTATATATTGTTAGACTGTAATCTACCACTTATAGGTGTTGTTTGCGGTGCTAGTATGTCTACGTTTATGTTTTGTTTAAGTGTAATTTTATTAATGTGCCTGGTTTTACTTTGTGAGGGGAGTATTATTTTGATTTCTTCTTGCTCTTTCTTCTTGTTGCTTTAGATTCTCGGTGGGTTGCTTATCTTTCATAATCACTGTGGCTAATATCTGGAAGTCGTCCCACGCCTCGTTACTGCTATGTACAGCTGTGGAAAATTTTCCGATACTGTATTGTTTTTGTATTTTGTGTTTTTCACAGAACACATCTCGCTCGTGTGACCATTTTGTGCAGGTAGTTAGAGTGTGTTCAGGGTCGTCTGGGACGTCGCAGCCATACCAACATTTGATCGAGTTGCATTTCTTAATTTTGAATAGGTAGGTGGCAAAAATGCCGTGTCCTGTTAATAACTGTGTTGTGTAGTGGTTAATATTTGTTCTATTGTTTAGGTGCCAGTCTTTAGTTTCTTACCTTAGTTCGTGTGTGGTTTCATTTATATTTGTCCTGCCTGCCGCAGGTAGGCGCCCGTTAACCTCACAAATTGTCACATGTGTTCTTTTGCTAATAATTAGTTTATTCACACATATTAAGGTCTGTAATACAATAGTGGTGTACAGAATTTGATTCTGCACCGGTATATAACTGTTTTATGACTATTTATCACTTTGTAGCGGTATTGTTAGCTTGAGCGCGGGGGCCCGATGTAAGCACGTCTGCCCTGTTTGACCGCCAACAGCAGACGTCCTCCACCTGCCTCCTCTGTCCCCCGTCTCTCGTGATAATGTACCCCAAATACTTATATTCCCCCACCTCCTCAATCTCCTTCCCCTTCCATCTCCAGCTCACTTTTTTCCACCTCCCCCCCTCACCCCTCCTGCATCTCATCACCTTTGATTTCTCAACATTCATCTGCAACTTTTTCCCCTCCAGGTACCTTTCTAGCGCCGCCAGCATCCCTCTCATCCCCTCCTTCTCCTCCGCCAGCATCGCGATATCGTCCGCGTACGCCAGCGAAAAAATCTTTCTCTCTCCTACCATTACCCCTCCCCATCTTCTCTTCTCCAGCACCTCGTCCAGATCGGCTAGCAACAGCGTGAATAACAGCGGACTGAGTGGACACCCCTGCCTCAACCCCCTTGCCGTCCAAAAACTTTTCCCCTCCTCCTCCCCCACTTTTACCATTGCGTTTTGTTCCTTTCAACAGTTCCTCGCACCTCCCCACCAACCCTTCCCTCATCCCCCTTTTCCTCATGGCCCCTACCAATATCTCCCTATCGACCGAGTCAAAAGCCGCCTTCAGGTCTACAAACGTGATGACCAGCCTTCTGCTCTTCCTTCTCAACTGCCTGTTTATTAAATAGTTGATCACGTAGATGTTATCGATGCATCCCACCCCCTTCCTGAATCCCGTTTGACTCGCCGGCAGCAACCCCATCCCCTCCACTTCCTCTCTCAGCCTTTCCGCCAACACCGCTGCATACACCTTGTAGGCTGTCTGCAATAGTGTTACTCCCCTGTAGTTGCCTACCTTGCTCCCATCCCCGTTCTTTGCGATTGGGATGATTACCTCCTCCGCCCAGTCCTCCGGCCATCCCTCCCCCGTCCATACCCTGCTACACACCCTCCATAGCCAATCCACCACCTCGCTCCCTCCATGCTTCCAAACCTCATTCTGTATCCGATCTCCCCCAGCTGCTTTTCCCTCCTTCAGTCCCTTTATCACCCTGCTGACCTCCCACTTTTCTATACACTTCTCCCCATCTTCGCCCCTTCTACTTGCCCCTCCCTTCCTCACCCTCCACTCCACTCCTCCCAATAGATCCCTCAAGTGTTCATCCCATTCTTCCATTTCTATTCTTTCGTCCACTCTATTTCCCCTTCTCCTTTCCCTATTCACCACCTCCCACACCTGTTTCTCCGTTTTTACTCCCTCCATCTCCCTTTCCCACCTCTCCCTCTCCTTTTTCTTCTACTCCTCACACAACCCCTTGTATTCCCTCTTCCTTAACTTATACTCTACTCCCACTCCTCCCCTCTACCTCCAGCTCCTCAACTCCTCCCTCACTTTCCTTTTTCCCTCTCTACACTCCTCATCCCACCAACCCTTTCTCCTCCCTAGTCTCTCCCCCCCCCCCCATCCCCCCTATCACTTCCTTTATTTTTTCCTTCAGCCCTTTCCAGTCTTCCTCTACCCCCTCTTCTCCCTCCGTCCGTCTCCCAAACTTTTCCCTAAATTCCTTCACCGTCTCCTCCGACCACCTTACCTTTGCCTTCCCCTTCCCTCTACCCTCCTTATTGCTACTCCCTCCCCTTTCCCCCTTTATCCACACAGTCAATGGCACGTGGTCTGAGTCGACCCTGTCCCCTACCACCATCTTTTCCACCCCCTTTCTTGTCTCCTCATTTCCTAGGACATAATCAATGACCGAATTTCCTCTCCCCCGTATGTACGTCCACTCCCCTTCCTCGTCCCCCTTTACATTTCCATTCAGAAACCCCCACCCCCTCTCGCCTAAGTACTCACACAGCCTCCTCCCCTCAGCGTTTACCTTTTCATCTCTGGAATTCCTGCTTCCCAACTCCCCTCTTTCCTCCTCTTCCTCCACCTCACCCCCTTCCCTCCCCGTTCTTACATTGAAGTCCCCCCCCCCTATAATTACCCTTACTCCTTTCTCCCTTCCCTCTATCCACTACCCCAGGTCTACCAGCTTCCTTTCCAAGTCCCTATTCACATAAACCCCTATCACCCTCCACCATCCCCCCTCTGTCTTCACTCTTATCGCCATCATTCCCTCCCTCCCTTCTACTTCTCCTCCGTCAGGCTCTATCCCCTTCCTTACCCCCATAACCATGATCCCCATTGCCCTCCCCATCTTCCCCACTCTCCTGGCCCATTGCGCCTCCCATGAATACCACCTTGGCAATCTGTTCCTGACCTTGTCCCAACCCTTCTCCTCCACCCACGTCTCCATCAAAAATACCATGTCCCACTCTTCCAACCCTTTCCAAAAGTCCACATCCTTGTTCCTCAGCCCCGCCACGTTCCAAAAACCTACCTTCAAACCTGTGTTTCTATTATTTACACCCCTTCTCCCCTTCCGATCCCCCATGCTCGTTTCCCTGCATCCCCATCCACTTCTCCTCTATCTCGTCCCATCTCTTCATCACACCGTTTACCCACATTTTCATGTAACCTATTCGCAAGTCTCTTCCCTTCCTCCGCCTCCCTCTCTATCTTCTACCTCGCTCCTCTCCCCTTCTCCGTCAGGTCGTCTTCTATTCTTTCTTTCCTTCCTCTTAATTTGTTATTTTCCCCCATCACTTTCCTTTTCTGCTCCATGTCAGCCATTTCCACCAACGCCATTCCAGAGGCCCCCTTTCCCCCCCTCCCTATCTGTCTTATTTCCTTAATTCCTTCTGTCATTAATCCCATTATGTCCCACACTTTCTTCACCTCTTCCTTTACGTCCTTTCCCTCCTTCTGTATCCCCCTTACTATCACGTTATTCCTCCTCTCTTCCCTTTCCCTTCTATCCTGCCTTACTTCCATCCTCCTTATTCACCTTCTATTCTCCTCACTTTCTCCCTCTCTCACTCTTCCTTCCACAGCACCACCCCCTCCTTCCTTTTTCCAAACCTCCATCTTCCCTATCACCTCCTCTACCTTCTCTGCCATCCCCTCCACCCTTTCCACCCTCTTTTCCAATTTTTCCCTCCTCACCTTTTCCTCCCACAGCTCTACCTCCCACTTCTTCCTCTCCTTTCTCCACTCCTCCACTACCCTCCTTCTATCCTCCCTCTCCTTCCTCAACTCCTCCTTCATCTCCCCTATCCCCATCATCTCATCTATCAACTCTAACTTCATCTCCCTTATCTCCTTCACCATCTCCATCAACCTCCCCATCAGCTCCCCCTCCCCTTTTCTATCCTCCTTCGGCGATCTTTTTGTCACCGTACTTCTTTTAACTCCGGCCCTTTCCCCTTCCCCCTCGTCGTCCCCCTCTTCCCCCTTCTCTCTTCTCCTTTTTCCCCACACATTTTTCAAACATACTACCACTCCCCATACTGCTGATACTGTCCCTTCTTTACCTTTCCGCATTCGAAGGCCTCCCCACCTCTTCACCTCTACCACTCATTCTCACCTACACCTGACTCTTCTTATTCCTTATCCACCTCTTCAGACTTTTCAAACTTCCCTCCTTCCCACCTGCCTCTGTCCCTCACTAGATCCCGCCACCTACTACACCAACTTTCTTCCCGCCCAACACTCCCTGCTGCCACGCTGTCCTAACCTCTTTCGCAGTCTTCCCTTTCACTTCCCTTATCTACCCTCTTCCACCTTCTCGCCCTTTCCCTTCATTCCTGCCCACACCTACACCTCTCCACACCCCTCTCTACCTCTCCATATATATATTGTGACGTGGCAAGTTTTGCCAACGTCCCTCGATCCCTAAAAAGAGAGGCCGGGCCGCCCTCTGGCAGTGCCGATGCGAACGGCCGTTTGCGAGCGCTCTCCCTGGGCATGCCGATTTTCCAAGGGCGAGTATTAACGCGTTTTGAGCGTCGCGCCACTTGGGCGACACGAATTCCACAGGACCGAAACCGGGCTCTAGGGGAGCCCGGCCCCTATTTCTCGCCGTACGAGGCTTTATCGGAACTGGCTCCGGAAGGATTTCGTGCCGAAACATCGGAGGAAGTACCGAGCCCGGGTCGACGAACCTGGAGGCACCGACGAGGGACAGTGGACACGAGACGAACACCTCCTCGACCCCGTCGTTGCCTCGCCCGGAAAAGAAGGTGTCCACGACCGGAGCGGCTAGGACTCCACTCTCCACGAACCGTCGCCGCGACAATCAGAAAAGCGGCGAACGCGATGATTAGAGTCCGCGAGCCAGGGATCCCGTGCGACAGGATGCGATCCTGCTAGGAGATACCGCGCGATAGGCCCGCGAGTCTCAAACGGGAGAAATAGGGTAGGGAGTAGGGGGACGCCTCGCTTCCGCGTTACCGAGCTCGCCGAAAGTAGGCCACTGGGTCGTTGGCCGTTACCGAGATTAGTCGCGTCATAAGAGATTAGCCAAAAAAGTAAATTTCAATTGTGCGTGCCGGAAGAGGGACGAGAAAGACGAGCGTGCCGTCCAGCAGCCGCCATCCCATCGTTGCCGTGGTAAGCGCCAGTCAGGCTTCCTCGTTATCGTAATTTAAAGATCATTTCGTGTTGGCTCGGTAACGTTTTCGCGAGGTCCTATTCGCGTCGCGAAATTACGACGCCGTTTCCGTGCCGCGTGGTCGGCCATATTTCATGGACGGAGGAACGGTCGTCGATCGGTTAACGTGCGAGCCGGTTGGTAACGCGAGAGCGCGAACTCGCGGGGGGCCGTATCGTTGCCGATTTTCCGAATAAATTGTACGCTATCTTCGAGACGTTCCCCGGTGTGACGTCGCAACGGTCCGTATCGTGTCCGACGGCGAAGCTCGAGCGATCCAGCAATTATACCGCGTATTCCATCGGAATTCGGCAGTTATTCCGCGCCAAAAGCGCCTTGTAGAGTAGCATCTCCATCTTGTACAACTGCCGGGTTCGACGCGATCGAAATAGGAGAGCGCGTGCGACCGAAAATCTGTCGCGTAATTATCGTGAACGCGCCGGCTTGTAAATTTCCGCTGCCGGCTCTCACCGGCAGCCCTGTCGTGTCCATCGGACAAATAAATTGTTACAGCCGATTCTATCGTTCCTTATTTCCGTCGAGAAACCTTTCCGCCGCGGGAAATGCTCCGTACTTCGTCCACGTAGAATCCTGTGCCCATTCTAGAGCCATCCAGAATATCGTGCGGTTCTCGCAGTTTCGGATAGGTCGTTCGCGCCTCGTGCCGTTATCTCGCAATTTGCGTGACACTGCCGAGTGTCTGGCGCCCGAAAGTAGATCTCATTAACGGCTTCTTTCGTGACAAATCCGAATCTGCGAGATACCTTTTGTCCCGGGTGGACCACGCATCGTGCGGCCGAGCGTGGCCCGGCGTTTCGCCTGTAAAATCCCGGAGTCGCAGGCTTCCGTCCTTCCGACGGAGGCGTAGAATTTAGGCGACGTGACAATATATATAGTATATATAAGTTTTTTTGTACAACGAAAAGTAACGGAGATATTTAGGTGTCCTGCTTTATCGAATTCACCCTGTATATATAGAAAGAAATACATCGAATGAATCTTACACGTTGAATTTTATTTATACCATTTTTTCTGGGTTGAAGGTCATTTGAAGGTCATATTGTGTTACATGCATGAATTCGTTATTTTATCAGCTACAACATTACGTTAACGAAAATATATCATTCCATTTAAAAAAACATCGATAACCTTGAAATCTCATAAAAATGACCTTGAAATTTTTTTCTCACTTTCACCGTTATATATGGCCCTTCAAACAGTGTAACTTTGTCCTACGAAGGTTTTTTGTACAACGAAAAGTAACGGAGATATTAAGGTGTCCTGCTTTATCGAATTCACCCTGTATATTATATTGTCACGTCGCCTAAATTTCACGTGTCCGTCGGAAGGACGGAACGCCGGCGACTCCGGATATTTACGGGCGAAACGCCGGACCACGCTCAGCCGCGCGATACGCGGTCCACCCGGGACAAAAGGTATCTCGCAGATTCGGATATTCACGAAAGGATTCGATTTTACTATCAAGTTTCGGGCGCCAGATACTCGGAGGTGTCACGCGAATAGCGCGATATTAACGCGAAGCGCGAACGGATGCTCGGAAGCTGCGAGAACCTCGCGATGTTCTAGGATGGGCTCAGGATTCTACGCTGGCGAAATACGGAGCATTTCCCGCGGCAGAAAGGTTTCTCGACGGAAATAATCAACGAGAGAATAATTTATCCACGAAATCGGTGACTATACGGCTCCCCGCGAGTCCGCGACCTCGCGATACCAACAAGCACGCACGTTAACCGATCGACGACCGTTCGTCCTTTCACGTAAAGCTGGCCGAACACGCGGCAAGGAGACGGTTTCGTCGGATCGCGACGCGAACAAGGACCTCGCGAAAACGATACCGAGCCAACACGAAATGATCGTTAAAATACGATAATACAGGAGCCTGACTGGCGCTTACCATGGCAACGGCGCGACGGCGGCTGCTGGACGGCACTCGTCCTTCGTCGTCCCTCGTTTTGGCACGCACTTTTACTATCTTTTTCTTATCGAATATGACTTGACTCTAATACGACCAACGACACAGTGGCCTACTTTCGGCCGGCTCGGTAACACGGAAGCGAGGCGTCCCCCTACTCCCTACCCTATTTCCCCCGTTTGAGACTCGCGGGCCTATCGCGCGGTATCTCCTCGCAGGATCGCATCCTGTCGCGCGGGATCCCTGGCTCGCGGAAATTGGTGATCGCGTTCGCCGCTTTTCCGATTGAAACGGCGACGGTTCGTGAAGAGGAAAGTCCTTGCCGCTCCGGTCGTGGACACCTTCTTCTCCGGGCGAGGCAGCGACGGGGTCGAGAAGATGTTCGTCTCGTGTCCACGTTCCCTCGCCGGTGCCTCCGGGTTCGTCGACCCAGGCTCGGTACTTCCGTCGGTATCTCGGCACGAAATCCTTCCGGAGCCAGTCCCGATAAAGCCTCGTACGGTGAGAAATAGGGGCCGGGCTCCCCTGGAGCCTGGTTTCGGTCCTGTAAAGTTCGCGTCGCCCAAGTGGCGCGACGCTCAAAACGCGTTATTACTCGCCCTTGGCAAATCAGCATGCCCAGGGAGAGCGCTCGCAAACGGCCGTTTCGCATCGGCACCAGAGAGCGGCCCAGCCTCTCTTTTTCGGGATCGAGGGACGTCGGCAAAACTTGCCACGTCACAATATATATATATACACATATACACACATATATATATATATATATATATATATATATATATATATATATATATATAATATTAAAGGCTATAGCCGGGTTTGGTAGTGAAATTCGCCCCCGGCGAGTTTTTAATCGAGCTTTGGCTATTCGATAGCCTACCCAAAAAGACCCCGATCTGCCAAGTTACAGCTCCATATCTCATCTGTAACGGTAGTTATTGAGGAAAATGAAAAAACCAGCTTTTGGCCCATTTTCCCTATTTATTGACAGTTAAAAATTCTGAAAAAATTCTGACACATTTTGGATACTAAGCCACATATTACGTATCATTTTCAGATTTTTCCGTTGCAAACTCTGGTTGTAAAACGCAAGAAACACGAAAAAAATCGAAAAAATGCTGATTTCATACAGAAATCGAAAGAGCACTACTTCAGATTTAATTCAGTAATGCGATATTATCATCAGTATTATCCTCAATTTTTTTCAAATCCCTGAGAGTGGTGCGTCATAGTTGAAAATAATAAAACCACTTTTTCCGGCATTTTTCCTAAGTTATACCTATCTTCTGTGAATTAAAAAAATATATTATATTATATTAAACATTCCTACGTTCAGGAAAATATTTTCCAGACTTTAAAAGTTGCGTAGTACAAAAAACGAAAATAATACTAAGTCGTAATATTCGAATATTTCGAAGATAGTTTCAACGGCGCCGGTTGGTGCAGCGGCTATGGTCTCGGACTGCGGAACCGCTGATAACTTTTTGGACCAGGTTCGAATCCCGCCCGGGTCAATCTTTTGTTTTTTTGTTTATCAAATGTTTTTTCGCTTCCTAACCATATGTTTGTTGTTAAACCATTGTTAACGCGAACGCGTAATTCTCTATGTAATTTGTAATTCGCGCTATACTTGTTTTGTTTTCTCGTCACCTGTGCTCGCTCTGATTAAATGTATATGTCGATCTATATCTTGTATGTTCTCTGTATGTCTGTATTGTCCTCAGACGAGGCAGTACAGTTCGCACCGTCATAATAAACGGATCAACCTCAAAAATCTGTATACTCTCTTTGTCTGTCCACTTCGCGGTAACAGAATCGCGTATTATCTCTCTCATTTTTACTAACAGGCTGCAACATTAAAATTAAAAGAATCGCTCTCTACAACCATTGTAAAAACATTTTTTAACTATTTTTAAATAATTTTTCAGAAAAATATTTTTAAGGTACTTTCGGACTCTAATCATTTACGGATTGTATTACTTAACATTTTGTGCTCCACTTAACATTTTTTTACATGAAATTGTGCATCGACTTGACTATCCGGTCTTATATCTTTACTGGGTTCATAATTCAGTAATAAATCAAGTCTGTTTCTGTCAAGTGAAAAGGAAAATATTATTAAGGGTATAATAACAACGATGTTTATGCTTCGAACAACTGTACCCATTGTTGTTTGGAAAAAGTCCTGATGATGGGCATTTTCGATTTCGGACACTTACCTGAGACTGTCGAGCTGTGAACATTGGTTTCATTTAGGTGGTTCAATATTTTTTGTGTGCACCAGGTTCATAACACTGATAGTAATTTCGATGATGTAAAGAACCTCTTCACAGGATCAGATGAATTATCGCAAGCTGTTTCGTATTTGAACTAATCCGAAATAATGGATGAACATGATAATAATATTAAAATTGTTCAATTCTCTCCTTTCTTAAAGTCTTAAACTACTCCAAAAATATATTTCCGAAAAATTATTTAAAAATAGTTAAAAAATGTTTTTAGAAAGGTTTAACAACAAACATATAGTTAGAAAGCGAAAAAACATTTAATAAATAAAAAAAAAGGTTTGACCTGGGCGGGATTCGAACCTGGTCCAAAAAGTTATCAGCGGTTTCGCAGTCCGAGACCATAGCCGCTGCACCAACCGGCGCCGTTGAAACTATCTTCGAAATATTCGAATATTACGACTTAGTATTATTTTCATTTTTTGTACTACGCAACTTTTAAAGTCTGGAAGATATTTTCCTGAACGTAGGAATGTTTAATATAATATAATATATTTTTTTAATTCACAGACGATAGGTATAACTTAGGAAAAACGCCGAAAAAAGTGGTTTTTATTTTTTTCAACGATGACGCACCACTCTCAGGGATTTGAAAAAAACTTAGCATAATACTGATGATAATATCTCATTACTGAATTAAATCTGCAGTAGTGCTCGTTCGATTTCTATATGAAATCAGCATTTTTTCGATTTTTTTCGTGTTTTTTGCGTTTTACAACCAGAGTTTGCAACGGAAAAATCTGAAAATGAGACGTAATATGTGGCTTAGTATCCAAAATGTGTCAGAATTTTTTCAGAATTTTTAACTGTCAATAAATAGGGAAAATGGGCCAAAAACTGGTTTTTTCATTTTCCTCAATAACTACCGTTACAGATGAGATATGGAGCTGTAACTTGGCAGATCGGGGTCTTTTTGGGTAGGCTATCGAATAGCCAAAGCTCGATTAAAAACTCGCCGGGGGCGAATTTCACTACCAAACCCGGCTATAGCCTTTAATTCTTCATAAAAATTCAATGTTACTCCTCAATAATATCACATTTTCCTGTAAAATTAATTCTTCATACAAATTCAATATTATTTCTGAATAATATGAAATTTTACTATAAAATTAATTCTTCATATAAATCCAATATTGGACTTCCGTTTCCGGTTGCGAGAGTGGCTGAGGTGTAGAGAGATTTGTGCGAGTTTTTGGTGTGAGAGTGTGGAGAGTTCAAGGAGTGAGTGGAGAGAATGTGGTGGAGAGGGGTGTGGAGAGGTGTAGCTGCGGGCAGGTGATAAAGGGAAAGGGCGAGAAGGTGGGAGAGGGTAGATAAGGGAAGTGAAAGGGGAGACTGCGAAAGAGGTTAGGACAGCGTGGCAGCAGGGAGTGTTGGGCGGGAAGAAAGTTGGTGTAATAGGTGGCGGGATCTAGTGGGGGACAGAGGCAGGTGGGAAGGAGGGAAGTTTGAAAAGTCTGAAGAGGTGGATAAGGAATAAGAAGAGTCAGGTGTAGGTGAGAATGAGTGGTAGAGGTGAAGAGGGCAAGGAAGAAGGAAGGAAAGGGGGGAAGGGCGAAGAGAGAAGAGTGGGGAGGCCTTCTAATGCGGAAAGGATAAGAAGGGAAAGTAGTATGCGGAGTTTGGAAAATGTGTGGGGAAAAAGGAGAAGAGAGAAGGGGGATGAGAGGGACGAAGAGGGGGAAGGGGAAAGGGCCGGATTTAAGAGGAGTGCGTTGACAAAAAGATCGCCGACGGAGGGTAGAGAAGGGGAGGGTGAGCTGATGGGAGGTTGATGGAGATGGTGAAGGAGATAAGGGAGATGAAGTTAGAGTTGATGGATGAGTTGAAGGGGATAGGGAAGATGAAGGAGGAGTTGAGGAAGGAGAGGGAGAATAGGAGGAGGATAGAGGAGGAGTGGAGAAAGGAGAGGAGGAAGTGGAAGATAGAGCTGAGGGAGGAAAAGGGGAGGAGGGAAAAACTGGAAAGAGAGTGGAAAGGGTGGAGGGGATGGCAGAGAAGGTAGAGGGGGTGATAGGGAAGATGGAGGGTTGGAAAAAGGAAGGAGGGCTGTGGAAGGAAGGGTGAGAGAGGGAGAAAGTGAGGAGAATAGAAGGAGAATAAGGAGGATGGAAGTAAAGCAGGATAGAAAGGACAGGGAAGAGAGGAGGAATAACGTGATAATAAGGGGGATATAGACGGAGGGCAAAGACGTAAAGGAGGAAGTGAAGAATGTGTGGGACATAATGAGATTCAAGACAGAAGGAATAAAAGAAATAAGACAGATAGGGTGGGGGGGAAAGGGGGTCTATGGAATGGCGTTGGTGGCAATGGCTGACATGGAGCAGAAAAGGGAAGTGATGGGGGAGAAGAACAAATTAAAAGGAAGGAAAGAAAGAATAGAAGACGACCTGACGGTGGAGGAGAGAAGAGCGCGGTGGAAGATAGGGAGGAAGTGGATGGGGATGCAGGGAAAAGAGCATGGGGGGATCGGGAGGGGGGAAGGGGTGTAAATAAGAGAAACACAGGTTTCAAGGTATGTTTTTGGAACGTAGGGGCTGAGCAACAAGGATATGGATTTTTGGAAAGGGTTGAAAGAGTGGGACATGGTATTTTTGATGGATGTGGGACGATGGATGTGATGGACGTGGGTGGAGGAGAAGGGTTGGGACTAGGTCAGGGACAGATTGCCAACCCCTCCCCCCGGGATTTCATGATAGCTGGGAAGTGTCCTGTTGAATACTCGCGTGATCCAGGCACTTCCCATTTAGCTTAGGCGGGTGTGGGGTTTTAGTGGGTAGCCACTGGGGACGGGGCGCCATTAGTCCCCCCTCCCCGGTGGTAGTCCCACATAACCTCGGTTCCCCCCGGGGCCGAAGTATGCGTAACGCATTTCCCCACAAAAAAAAAAAGGGACAGATTGCCAGTCCCCCTAATGAGCGACGAGCTCTGGGGGGGAGGAGGGGCGAGCAAATGGGTGGGGTGGGGAGGGTCGGGGCGTGCCGGATCACGCCTCCGACGACCCTTCCATGCTGGTGGCGGCGTCTTCTTGCCCTAGCCTGAGGCGTGTGCCTTCGGGTCACCCGTACCGGGCGGGGCACGAAGACGCCGGGGGCCGTGGGTGGACTGGGGTCTTATAGACTAGGTAGTGGGGGAGGCTAACCCCTCCCCCCGGGATTTTGTGATAGCTGAGAAGTGTCCTGTTGAGTACTCGCGTGATCTAGGCACTTGCCACTTAGCTTAGACGGGTGTGGGGTTTAGTGGTTCGCCACTGGGGACGGGCGCGCCTTCGGCGCCCCCCTCGGGGGCCGAGGTATGCGTAATGCATTTCCCCACAGGAAAAAAAAAGACCACGTGCCGTTGACAGTGTGGTTAAAGGGGGAAAGGGGAGGGAGAAGAAAGAAGGAGGGTGGAGGGAAGGGGAAGGCAAAGGTAAGGTGGTCGGAGGAGGCGGTGAAGGAATGTAGGGAAAGGTTTGGGAGAAGGAAGGTGGGAGAAGGGGGGTAGAGGAAGACTGGAAAGGCCTGAAGGAAAAAATAAAGGAGGTGATAGGGGGATGGGGGGGAAGGAACTAGGGAGGCGAAGGGGATGGTGGGATGAGGAGTGTAGAGAGGAAAAAAGGAAGGTGAGGGAAGAGCTGAGGAGCTGGAGGTAGAGGGGAGGGGTGGTCGTAGAGTATAAGTTAAGGAAGAGGGGATACAAGTTGATGTGTGAGGAGAAGAAGAAAAAGGAAAGGGAGAGGTGGGAAAGCGAGATGGAGGGGGTAAAACCGGGGAGACTGGTGTGGGAGGTGGTGAATAGGGAAAGGAGAAGGGGAAATAGGGTGGACGAAAGAATAAAAATGGAAGAATGGGATGAGCATTTCAGGGATCTATTGAGAGGAGTGGAGTGGAGGATGAGGAAGGGAGGGGCAAGTAGAAGGGGGGAAGATGGGGAGAAGGGTATAGAAAAGTGGGAAATCAGCAGGGTGGTAAAGGGACTGAAGGAGGGAAAAGCAGCTGGGGGAGATGGGATACAGAATGAGGTTTCGAAGCATGGAGGGAGCGAGGTGGAGGAGTGGCTATGGAGGGTGTGTAGCAGAATATCGGCGGGGGAAGGCTGGCCGGAGGACTGGGCGGAGGGGTTAATCATCCCAATCGCAAAGACGGGGGATGGGAACAAGGTAGGCGACTACAGGGGGGTCACACTACTGCAGACCGCTTACTAGGTGTACGCAGCGGTGTTGGAGGAAAGATTCAGAGAGGAGGTGGAGGGGAAGGGGCTGCTGCCGGCGAGTCAAACGGGATTCCGTAAGGAGGTGGAATGTATCGACAACATTTACGTGATAAATTATCTAATAAACAGGCAGGTGAGGCGGAAGAAGAGAAGGCTGGTCATCACGTTTGTGGATCTGAAGGCGGCGTTTGACTCGGTCGATAGGGAGATATTGGTAGGGGCCATGAGGAAAAGGGGGGTGAGGGAAGGGCTGGTGGGGAGATGCGAGGAGCTGCTTAAAGGAACCAAAAGTACGGTAAGGGTGGGGGAGGAGGAGGGGAAAAGTTTCTAAACGGCAAGGGGGATGAGGCAGGGGTGTCCGCTCAGTCTGCTGCTATTTACTCTGTTGCTAGCCGATCTGGAGCAGGTGCTGGAGAAGGGAGGATGGGGAGGGATAATGGTAGGAGAGAGGAAGATTTTTACGAAAAACCACAATTTTCTTGAAATTGTACAAGTTTAACCAATTTTATCAAGGTTAAAAAACGTTTTTACAAAGTTTCAGCATCAATTTAAAAAAAATTTCATCACTCTATCTCATTTCTATCGAAAGTTCTTTCATTTTGTCGCCGATTTCGTCCGAATTGCCCACTGTGCAGCGTAGATGTCTGGGGATGGAAGGAGAGGGAAGGGATAGAAAAATTACAGGAAAGGTACATGAAATGGGTCCTAGGGGTCGAAAGATGCACGCCGGGGTACTTGGTCAGGGAAGAACTACAGAGGGAGTTGATGAGGGGGAGAGCAGGGCTAAGGGCATGGTACTTTGAGAAAAAGCTGGGAGAGGGCAAAGGGGTGGGGGAGCTGGCGAGATTGTGTTGGGAGGAGATAAGGGGAAGGGGCAGAAGAGGGGGGTAGTGGATGGATGGGAGAAGGCGAGAAGGGACTTTTGGGAAGAGAGGGGGGGGTCGGCAGAGGAGGCGGAGAGAAGGTTGGAGGAAAAGAGGGAGACGGTAATTAAGGAGATGGTAAAGTGGGAGAAAATGCGGCAGAGGGAGGAGAGGTGGGAAAGAATAAGGGGGGCCAGGTACAATGTATGGTGTGGGATGGTGAAGGGAGAGGGAGTTCCGGGGTATTTGTGGAAAAGGTGGGGAGAGAGTAGGTGACAGAGGGTGGCTAGTTTGGGGTCCGTAGGGTTACGGGGTTCTCTAATGGTGACTCGGATCCATTGAAGGATATACCACAGTGGTGGTGGTCCGTAACCTAAAATTCCTCTCACTCCACCTCCTCGTGGTGGACCCTGGGACACACTTCGGTGTGTGCTAACGGAGTGAGGGGTACCATGTATCCTGGGCAGCAAGATGTCTGCTCAGGGCCACATACCGTAAACCGGTTCGCCGGAACGGGGGGCTTGCCTTCACCGGCCGGCCCGCGAGGATGACAACCTCTATAAAAAATCCTTAACCACCCCCATGGTACCTGTCCGCCCCATGGCGGTAAGAAGGATTTGTCGATTTAAGCGGCTCTGGATCGATGGACATTGGCTTCCCGCAGATTAAAATGATGGCTGATGAGTGAAGCGGCTTGTGTTAAAGCAAGTCGTGGTAACCAAGGCCTAATATGATACATGATGACAAACCCTTTTGAAATGAATATGGATGATATGGTTGATTTGGACGGGAATAATGGTAACGACGCGGATAATGATTCATGGGACTCGAATTACTCAGGAGCGGATTCGTGGAGCCGTCAGAAAGGGGATAGCTCCCCTAATGATGATTCCGGTTCGTTGCTCGAGAGCGACATAGAAGATTACTACTCTTCGCAGAGTTCAAGTAATCAGTGGCCCAGTAGTCAGGTGGAGGACTCCAATACGGAACTTGAGTATGCAAGGCGTCTTGTAGATGAAATTCGGATTTGTGAGAAACAGCTGAAAAAAGAGAAAAGCATGTGTTCGGTAGATAGACTAACACCTAGAAAGAAATTAACGAAACTGAGGCGGGAGATCAGATTCCGTGAACGTACCATACGAAGGCGAAGAAGAGAAAGAGAGCGGCAGCTGGAAGAACAGTCGAGCTCCAAGTCGTCCGGAAGATCTGGAAAAAAAAGAAGAAAGAAGAAAAGATAGTCAATAAAAAAGAAGAAAAAGAGAATATACTTACCTTAGATTGTGATAAAGAGGCTGCCCTGAAAAAAGAACCCCTTCCCTCTCCCCCTTCCAGGGGTGAGTCCAAGGGGCAAAGTGTATTAGAAGAAGATATCCTCCCCTCTCCCCACGAGGGGGGTGAGTCCGAGGATATGAATAGAGAATACTTACTTGAGAAGAATATGGATGTGTCAGCTATGCCTGCTCGTTTGAGGGGACCATTAAGGGATCTTGATATGAGTGATACTCCTCGGTTACTTGGTGGTGGCGACCGGAAGTCACCCCGGGGGACGGTTGATGAGTTCAAGAGATCTACGGAGCCGGTATCGTCGAGGCCTGTAGTACCGATGTCACCTGGGTCGGAGGAATCCGCAGAATTGGTGTCTCCCACTTTGGTCCGGGAGTCCGTACGGGATGCACTGGCGAAGCAGATAAGAGATACACGAATACTCGAGGAGACAAGAGGAGAGCCGAGGCCGGATCCGATTAAGGAAATGGCCCCTAGGTCGAGTGATGTTGATGAAGGCAATCCGGATGTGATGTACGCTCAGTGCTCTGAGAGGTTATCGAAGGAGCTGGAGAGAATCAGCTCAGGTATAGCTGATCTGACTGGGTACCTGGACATAAACAAAAATATTAAAATGGAGTATAGGAAGAAGAGCCATGTGCTTTGTAGCACCATGGAAAAGATAATCAAGCTTAACAATAACTTAGCTAAAGTTAATGGGGCCCGGGCAAATCTTCGAGCACCGGAATGGACACGTGGGGCGCAGATTCAGGTGGCCGATGCGGGTGTTATGACCTCTCCGGTGAGGGATGACGATGAGGAATGTTCGTTGTTGGCACTACCCATGGATGTGCCTACAAAAAGAGAATTGGTTAGTGGTTTTTCCTTGGTATCGGGCAAATCATATGCAGAAGTGACACATGATTCACGCAAGAGGAGGAGGGAGCCTACAGTTCAGCTGAAAGCCTCGGCAGGACCTAAGAAACCGAGAGATTCTAGTCACGGTAGCAGCGTGGTATCGGACCTGGAACCGATTCCAGAGAGCCACGTTGCGGAAGATCGGAGTGCATTTCCCCTGGAACAAATAGAATTGGATCCAATTACGGAACTATTAAAGGATCTTATTACCCAAAGGCAAAAAATGTATAATTATTTCGACAGCATACGGCAGATGGATAAATACCTCAATGATGTGGACAAGATCCTGGTACGTGAGCGGGGTACCGCTAGATCTGAGGCTGATGGGAAAATCTTGGAGTCCGCAGAGGAGGTTTCCCGCATTATGAGGAAAGAATTGCGACGAGGTCCGTTCGTTGGGAAGGATGAGAAATCCATAGGTGGTGAACGTGTTCATGAAGAAATGGATAAACCTCAGGTTGTGGATGTGACCATACCTGTAAAAGAAGAATGGATGCCAGTAAAATCCAAGAAGAAAAGCAATAACGTGACGAGAGCTATGCCTTTGATAAAGAAGGTTACCGTGTTGAAAACCGGTGATTTGGCCCCGAAGGTACAGCAAGCAGAAAAGGTTGATGCTACTGGACGAAGAACGCCCCGTCCACGGTGGTCGGTTCCACGATCCGACGCCCTGGTGGTTAAGGTGAAGGATGCTACGGAATTTAAGAAGGCATATGAACAGATTAGCAAGAAAGTATCAGAAAGTGATAAAGTTACATCATATATAGATAGTATCAGACGTGTACGCAAGACACGTTCCGGGCAACTACTATTGGAGGTGTCGGCTAAGGCTAATACGACGGAGTTGAAACGTGTAATTTATGATGCGCTGGAGGATAAAACGGAGGTGGTGAAACTGCAGAAGTCGTCTGATCTTGAGATCCGAGATATTGATCCTATGATTGAAGATACCGGTATATTGGAAGCGGTAGCGGCACACTTGGAGGTGGAAAGAGAAGAGATCTCTTTAAAAGTTGTTAGGCCAACTCGAGTAGGTGATCAGATGGCGGTGGTTAACACTCCTATCCGTTTAGTCCAGAAAGTGTTGGATAAACCACGGTTGAGAGTAGGGATGACGATGGCACGTTTGAGTGCAGCTCCCAAGCTGACAAAGTGTTTCCGTTGTCATACGGTTGGACACACGAGTATTTCCTGTAAAGATGAGATGGTTGGCAATACTAGATGCCGCAAATGCGGGAAAGGGGATCATGAGATGTCGGAATGTAAGAATGCGTATAAATGCATGGATTGTGCAAAAAGGTGTATACCGGATACACACCTCATAGATTCTATGAGCTATCCGCTGTTCCGGGATCTTACAGCCTCAATGAAGGCTCAGTTGGTGGACTTTCGTCGCGAGGATCAGATAAGACGGCAGAAGCTGAAACCACAGGACACGATCCAAGATAAACGGAAAGTGGATTCTGAAATGGAAACGGATCCCCCATCTGGAATAGATTAATTAAGGTTAAATGGATGTAATGTACATAAAGTATGAATGAAGTATGTATTCAGTATGAATGTGGATGCTGATAATGTTCTGGTTATGAGTCTCTATGGAGAGTATATGTCTGGCCGTTGCCGAAGTATGAATGCTTAATGCCTATGGAAGTGGATTGTAGAGAAGCTATAACAGAAGAGAAGAATTATTTATACATAGAAAAGTAGCTGAAAAGAAGAAAAGTAGCAGAAAAGAAGAAAAGTGGTATGGAAAAGTAGACGTATTAAACAACTGAGGATACATCGCGCCACTAGACGCCTGGATCGCTCGAACAAAATGACTCCCTCCCGGGAAAAATGCTACCCGCGGGGCCTCGGGACGGGGTTGTGTCGAGCCGGGTGAGTAGAGGGGCGTTCCATTGAACGTCCCGGGAGAGAGGATGTTAGTCGGTATTCCCGGTCCTTAAGACCGGGCGAGTCCGACACTAGCCCGCCAGAAGGCGGGGTGTCCGTAAATGGATTTACCTCTCTCCCTTAACAAAAAAAAAAAAAAAAAAAAAAAAGAGGGTGGCTAGTTTTAGGCTGGGGAACGGGATGAAAGGGGGGAAATATTGGTTGGATGAATGTGAGAGAAAGTGTAAAGTGTAGGGTGTGTGGATGGGAGAGAGAGACGTGGGAGCATGTTTGGGAAGTATGTTTGAGGGTGGATGAGAAAAGAGGTTGGCAGGAGGCGATGAGTGAAGTGTTAGGGGTCGAGGGGGGAGGGGAGCAATGGATGAGATAGGTGGAGGAGTGGAGAGAGAGAATGAATGAAAGGAATGAAAGAGAAAGAGAAAATGAGAAAGATTGGGATGAGAATGGAGCGGCCGGAAGGGGGGGTCCATTTGGTTAGGGAAGGAGGTGTGTGTGTGTGTAAGAAAAAGGGGAAAGCGGACTGCGGCGAGCGTTTTAGGATAAAGTTGTACATAGAAGGTTAAGCGAAATAGGTTAAGTTAGTAATAAGGTTAGCGTAAGGAGTTCGGTCCTCGGACCGCTCCTGTGGAACCTAGCGTATGACGCAGTGCTGCGGGTTGTACTCCCCCCGATACGGGTGTCATCTGCAATTCGGATGACACCCTGGTTTTTGCGGAGGGGGAGGACTGGAGGAGGACCGGGCACCTGGCCGAGAGCGCCCTGGACTGCGTGGTCGGGCGAATCCGGAGGTTGGTGCTGTCTGTGGCCGTCGACAAGACCGAGGCGATCTGGTTGTACGGATTGGCTCGGGGTCGGCGGCTGCCCATGTCGGGAAACCTCCGGATTCGCGTCGCGAATACCTTCGTCGAAGTCGTGCCCTCGATGAAATATTTGGGCCTGACTATCGACGGCCGCTGGCGTTTCGAAGATCACTTCGACCTCATGGCCCCCCGGCTAGAGAGAACGGCAGCCGCCCTTGGGCGGCTGTTGCTCAATATCGGGGGACCGGAGTTACGGATCCGCAGCCTCTATACAGAGGTGGTGCGGTCTATTGCCCTATATGGGGCCCCCGTGTACCACCGCTCACTCGAGGCCAGTCGGCACAGTATCGCACATCTCGGAAGAGTGCGGCGCCGGCTGGCCCTGCGGGCCATACGGGGGTACCGTACCATCACCACGGAGGTGGCGGGCCTCCTCGCGGTGATTCCGTCCCTTCATTTGGTGGTGACGGAGCGGGCGATCATATATCAAGTCGCCTGCTTCGCTCCGGGGGTGGATCTCACGGACGGGGAGGAATTGGAGATCGAGGTGTGGAAACGCCAGGCCCGGAAGGACACTTTTGCCCGATGGAGGCGGCAGATGAGAGCCGCCTCCACTGGACGTCCAATCGTCCGGGCCCTCATGCCCATATTCGATATATGGTGCGGGAGGCGGGGCAGATTGACCTTCCGCCTCACGCAGGTGCTCTCCGGCCATGGTTGCTTCGGAGAGTACCTGCACAGAGTGGGGCGGGAGCCGACTGCGCAGTGTCACCACTGCGGCGAGGATGTGGACACGGCGCGGCACACTCTTGAAGAGTGTCCAGCATGGGCAGGGCCGCACCGTGTCCTTAGAGCCGCGGTGGAGGGGTGGGACTTCTCGCTCGCGGCCGTGGTCGGCTACATGACCACGAATGAGGGGTCGTGGAAGGCGATGACCTCCTTCTGCGAGGATGTGATGTCGCAGAAGGAGGCCGCCGAGAGAGCCCAGGAGAAGGACCCAGGCCCGGCGTGGAGGGTTTGGGCGCGGGGACGACCCTCGTGCCGGCCTCAGCCCCCCAGTGGGGGTTGATGCCTTTTTTTTCGAAATATTTCCCACTTTATTACAAACCTTTTAATGCTCACAGAATTCAATAAACTCGCTTAAAACTATCCGCAAAATAACAAAATACAATAAACCTAAACACGCGAAAAACCACAAATAAGTATATAATCTAATCCTAGAACGCGAACCCTATACCGAATTTACAAAAACTAACAATATTTACAAAAAATAGTCGTCGTTTGCAACTTCGTAAATTTCACCCTAGCCGCAAGGCAAAAATCTATGAAGTTGAAAACGCGTTTGCCTCTATAAAACCCGAACGGTTCGGCCGAGAACACCGGAGGTGGTGGTATCCCGTCCGGGAAGGATCCAGCTACAACTTATATTAACACTAAAAACGGCTAGTGCTAATATTAGGAGGACTAGACTCGAAAAACACTATAATTTAAAAAAAAACAATTCCAATATGCCAGGGAGGTATGTACTTTTCTTGTAAGAAATTGCAAAACCTCACTAGGTGGTACGAAATGATCCTACTTCAAATTGCAAAATTGTGAATTCTGTACCCGTATGATATATGCACCGAGAAAACCGGCACTGATATCCCACAAGCACCCTAAACCACTAATCCTGCACCAAATTTTACTCAATTTAGAAATCTAACCGTAAAACCAAACCGAACTCGGGGGGGTTGATGCCTGATGGAGGGGCGCGAGGGTTTTTCACCCCGCGGCAACCTGGGCACACAAGGCGTGGGGCGGAGAGGGAGGAGGCATGGAGGGGTTCCCTCCCTGCGTCGTCGAGTGCCACCGAGAGGGGGGCGGAGGTTGGTGGGGGCCGAGGCGTCAGCTGACCCCGGCTCCAGAGGGGAGTTTGATCCCCTCGAGATGGGCCGGCACCCCGGAGATAATTTTCGGTTGTGGGGTGCCGGTCGGTCCCCTCTTGACAGGGGCTATTGCGGGGGATCCGAGGGTGTGTGGCCTCTACAGTGGTGATTCAGATCCACTGTCGAGCTGTTCTCTCTATTTGAGAGATGTCACACATCTAAAGCCTCTAGCTCCACCTCCTCGTGGTGGATCCTGGGATACACTTCGGTGTGTGCTAACGGAGCAAGGGGTGCGGGCGGACGCTGCCTGTCGCTTTATACTGCGCCTTCTGCGCAGTAAGGCAGTGTCCTACCCGTAGTGTGTCCTGGGCGACAAGTTGTTCGTCCAGGGCCCCATACCGTAAACCGGCTTGCCGGAACGGGGGGCTTCCCTTAACTGGTCGGCCTTAGAGGAGGCCTCTTATAACCTCTTATAACATCTATAAAAAAGTCTTCAACTTCAAGTTTCTGGTGCGCGGCGAGGAAGCACCCCCGGTTTAAACGCCGGGGGTGGGCTGATGGGTGCGTCGGTCTTTAGCGCACTACCTCCGGGGTACCTGCCCGCCCCTCGGAGTATGCAGGGCTTATCTCGGTAAGGAGGCTCTGCCGGGACGGACCACGTTCCTACCACGATCGTGGGAATTTTATGGATTTCACTAAAATTTTTGGGGAACGGGGGGGTAAAGGCGCGGGTACTCGCGGCGGGGCCGAGCGGAGGGGGGTAAGGTGGAGCCATGGGGGGGTGAGAAATCCCCCACCGCGGGCGAAGCCTTGACGCCGGTTGTCGACTTGGGGACCCGAGTCGACAACCAGGCGTGGATGGACGTGGAGGCACCGTCGTCGGCGTCTCAGCGGAGTTCTCCGCTCTCTCCGTATGTCTTTTCCCCGGCGGGTAGTCCGCCGGGTATGGACTGGGGGGATTTCGAGGCTGAGCGGTCGGGCGCTCAGTCCCCAATCCCGGGAATGTAGACTGGCAGCAGGCGCGATTGGGACGCAGGATCTGTAGTGTCTGTCTCCAGCGGGGCCTCGAGAGGGGCCGTCAAGCGTCCGGGTCCGGCGATGGCGACGCGGGCTTCGACCAGTAAGCAGCCGCTACCGCGGGATGCGCTTAAGGGCCAGCACGCAACGCGTTTTAGTCGCGAGTCGGGGGCGGCCATGACCTCTGTAGAGCAGCTGACGGCGTCTGCAAGGACGTCGTCCTTGTATCAGCTCCTCTCACAGGTCAGGGACATGTGCGACACGCTGGACAGTGTGTCCATGGTGTCGCGCGGTCTAAAGGGGGACCTCAAGTCCGACTTGAGGAGGGCTGGCCGCTCGATTAAGGCGGCAGTGTTCGAGTTGACCGAGCGCGCAGGGAGGGTGGGGGATGTCCCCGAAGCGGGGGGGGGACCTCCAGCAGCTCCGAAATGAGCTGATGGTAGCTCGGGCCCGGGCCCGGAAGTATGAGGCGGAAGCCTCGGAGTTGCGGGACCAATTTGAGGGTCCTCCGACCAACAAGTTGGCCCGCATGGATCTGGCTTGACTCCGGCGTCGGGAGCGCGGTCGGAATCCGGGGAGGGTCCTGCCGTCGATGAGGGCATCCTCGCCCAGGTTGGGCGCCTCATCGACGACAGGATGAAAGCGCAGGAGTACCGCATCATGCGGGCCATCCTGCCGTTGGCGGAGGCTGAGGTGGCGGACTCGAAGGCGGCTGCAGCCGCCCTCAGGGAAGGGGGAGACACAGCCGGCCCCCACCAAGGGGAAGAGCCCGGTGGTGGGGTCCGAGGAGTGGGTACAGGTGTCACGGAAGGGGAAGGCTAGGCCGCCCCGACCCCGACCGGGGCTCCTGGCCCCTCGGGCTAGGGGAAGGGGTCCGGTCCCCCACCCCAAATCCACGAGGGTGGGTCCGAAACTGCCACAGCAGCCGGTCACGGCTGCCGTGGTAATAACGAGGGAGGTGGGCGCGAAGGCGACATACGCCGATCGCGCGCGCCAAGGCCCAGATCAACCTGGTTGATCTGGGCATCGAAGATCTGGGCGTTGCGGCGACCCAGACCGGCGCGCTGATGCTGCAGATTCGGGGGAAGGATACCCCCGAAAAAGCAGCATCTCTGGCGCGCCGGATGGGGGTGGTGTTGGCTGGAGTGGGCTACAGGGTTAACCGACCTACGAAGAGGGCGGACCTCCGCCTCAGAGGGCTCGACCAGTCCGTGACTGAGGCTGAGGTCCGCGCCTCCCTCGCGCGCGTCGGGGGGGTGCGAAGAGGACGCGATCCGGGTCGGGGGCATCCTGCGCGCGGGCCGCAGCCAGGAGGGGGTGGGGACCGTGTGGGTCCAGCTCCCCCTGACTGCGGCGGGGTTGGGCCGACTGACCATCGGGTGCAGCGGCCGCTCCAACGCTTCCGGTGCCTGAGGAGGGGCCATGTGTGGGCCAAGTGCCCCCACAACGAGGAGGCAGACCGGAGCGGTCGCTGCTACCGGTGCGGGGAAGAGGGGCACAGCGTGGCTGCGTGTACGCAGTCACCCCGGTGCCCCCTTTGCGGGGACCTTTGAATAAAGTATACAGGGTGAGTCACCAAACGTTAGCACCTCAAATATCTTTGTTGTTTCTAAAGATACGTAAAATATGGTAAGGACAAAGTTGAATGGTACAATGGGGCTGACATGATGCAAAAAAAAATTTTGTTTTTATGTCATTTTTTTGGAGATATCAAGGTCACCTTGACTTTTTTAAATGGAACCACCCTTTTTTAAACACCTACAATGATAGTCCCTTTCATTAGGAATTCAGTGACTATAATTAGTCCAAGGTCATTCAAGGTCAAGGACAGAAAAAACGTATAAAACTAAAATATGGAAGCAGAATACCTGTATTTTATAAATGTTCGAAATGATGGCCGTCTGCGTCGATACATTGTTGTAAACGAGCTTTGAAGGAATGTTGAACTCTGATAAGTGTATCCGACGTGATATTCGTACATGCTGTGATGATACGCTGACGCATATCTTCAACTGTTGTTGGAGCATCCGTGTACACGGTCTCTTTTAGCAGACCCCATAAAAAGAAATCCAGTGGATTTAAATCAGGCGAACGTGCTGGCCATGAAACTGTTCCGCCTCGTCCAATCCATCGGTTTGGATATCGAGAATCCAACGTTTCTCTTGCTACTCGTGCATAATGAGCAGGACAACCGGTATGTTGGTACCACATATATCGTAGCGATTTTGTAAAGGGACATCTTCTAACAAAATTGGCAGATCTTCTTGCAAAAATTGAGCGTATTTCTGTCCCGTCATCATTCCGTTAACGAAATATGGTCCAATTACTTTGTCGTTCAAAATATCATGGCCAGCACGTTCGCCTGATTTAAATCCACTGGATTTCTTTTTATGGGGTCTGCTAAAAGAGACCGTGTACACGGATGCTCCAACAACAGTTGAAGATATGCGTCAGCGTATCATCACAGCATGTACGAATATCACGTTGGATACACTTATCAGAGTTCAACATTCCTTCAGAGCTCGTTTACAACAATGTATCGACGCAGACGGCCATCATTTCGAACATTTATAAAATACAGGTATTCTGCTTCCATATTTTAGTTTTATACGTTTTTTCTGTCCTTGACCTTGAATGACCTTGGACTAATTATAGTCACTGAATTCCTAATGAAAGGGACTATCATTGTAGGTGTTTAAAAAAGGGTGGTTCCATTTAAAAAAGTCAAGGTGACCTTGATATCTCCAAAAAAATGACATAAAAACAAAATTTTTTTTTTGCATCGTGTCAGCCCCATTGTACCATTTAACTTTGTCCTTACCATATTTTACGTATCTTTAGAAACAACAAAGATATTTGAGGTGCTAACGTTTGGTGACTCACCCTGTACATTAATTCAGTATTACCCCTCAATAATGTTAAATTTTACTGTAAAATTAATTCTTCATACAAATTCAATATTACGCCCCAATAATATTAAATTTTACTGTAAAATTAATTTTTCATATAAATTCAATGTTACCCCTCAATAAATATTAAATTTTACTGTAAAATTAATTCTCCATACAAATTCAATATCACCCCTCTATAATATTAAAATTTGTTATAAAATTAATTTTATTTTAATTTTTTATCAAAAAAAAGCTTCCTCATTTCTTTTCTACTTATTGTTAATAATGCACCAAATAAGTTATTATTATTAATTCTAAAAGTGGACTTCCGTTTCCGGTCGTACGAGAGGTAGAAACGCGTGTTAGCAGTGTGATAGAATGTGTGAAAGAACGGCGTGGTCAAGGTGCGAGAGGGGAGAAAGTGGTGGATAAGGGAGAGTGTGGTGCAAGGGCAGCCAGGGTGTAAAGGGAAAGGGCGGAAAGGAGAGGAAGAGAGCGTGAAGGAAGGAGAAAGTGGGAGAAGGATAGAGGTTAGGGCGGAGTGGCGGTAGGAGCGTTGAGCGGGAAAAGCAGTGGGAGCGACAGGTGGCGCAATCTAGGAGGGGAGAAAGGATGGAAGAAAGGCGGGAAGAATTCAAATTCTGGTAAGGCATGAGAAGGGCAATTAAAAGAAAGTGAGAGGTGCGACAGAAGAATGAGCGCCAGAGGAGAAGAAGACAAGGGAGAGGGAAAGGAAGGGGGACAGGCAGAGAAAGGAAAGGTGGGTAGACCGTGGAATGCGGAAAGATTCTGAAAGGAAGGGCTAAGTGGAGGGAGAAGCTTGGAGAGCTTGTGGAAGAAAAACGAAAGGGAAAAGGGGGCGGATGGGAGCGAGGACACGGCGGACGATGGGATGGTTTTTAAAAAGAGCGTGAGGACAAAGTATTCACCGAAGGGGGAAAGGAAGATAGTGGGGCTGGAGAAGTGGGGGGAATGTTAAAAGATTTGATGGAGGAGGTGAAGAGGATGAGGGAAGAAATGAGGGAGGAAAGAGAGGAAAGGAGAAGGATGACGGACGAGTGGAGGAAGGAGAGAGAGAAATGGGAGGAGGAGAGAAGGGAGGAAAATGCAAGGAGGGAAAAGATAGAGAAGAGGGTGGAAGGTCTCGAAGGAAAAGTGGAAAGGACGGACGGCAGGATAAGGGAATTGGAGAAGAGGGAAAGGGAAAAGGAAAAGAAGGATGCGGAGGGCGGAGCAGGTGGGGTAGAATCAGGTGAATCAGGAGAATATAGGAGAAGATTAAGAAGACTTGAGGTCGCGCAGGATAGAAAGGGGAGGGAAGAAAGTAGGAATAATGTAATAATAAGAGGGCTGCAGATGGAGGGGAAAGAGGTGAAGGAGGAGGTGAGGAAAATGTGGGAGAGAAAGAGAGTCAAGGTGGAGGGAATAAAGGAGATAAAGCAGATAGGGAAGACGGGGAAGGGAGGGGTTGGAATGGCGTTAGTGAAGTTGGCCGACGGGGAGCAGAAAAGGAAAGTAATGGGGGAAAAGAGCAGGCTAAGATGGAGGAAAGAAAGAATAGAAGATGATTTAACGAAGGAAGAGAGGAGAGCCAGGTGGAGGATTGAAAGGGAGGCGGAGGAGGAGAGAAGGAAAGGAAAGTCCGTACAGATTGGGTATATGAAAATGTGGGTAAACGGGAAAATAAAGAGATGGGATGAGATTGAAGAAAAGTGGATGCCGGAGAAGGGAAACGACCAAGAGGGGATCAGGGGGGGAGGTGGGGGGGGGGGTGGGAAGAACACAGGATATAAAATAGGATTTTGGAATGTGGCGGGGATGAGGAATAAGGACCAGGACTTCTGGAAAGAGCTGGCGATATGGGACATTTTAATATTAATGGAGACATGCGTGGAAGAGAAAGGATGGCACAAGGTAAGGGATAGACTGCCAAGGGGGTATGTTTGGAAAGTACAACGGGCAAGGAGGGAGGAGAAGATGGGAAGGGCAATACGGGGTATGATAATGGGGGTGAGAAAAGATATAGAGACGGACGGAGAAGAAACGGAAGAGAAGGAGGGAATTTTGACAAGGAGAGTGACAGTAGAAGGGGGATGGTGGAGGGTAGTAGGGGTGTACGTAAACAGAGATTTGGGAAGGAAGCTGGAAGAGTTGGGGAAATGGGTAGAGGGGAGAGAGGGAGGAGTAGGATGCTAATAGGGGGGGATTTTAATGCGAGAACAGGTAGGGATGGAGGGGAGATGGAAGAGGAAGAGGAGAGAGGGGGGAAAGGAAACAGGAATTCCAAGGACGAGAAAATAAATGCGGAGGGGAGGACGTTATGCGAATTTCTAGGAGAGAGGGGGTGGGGGATCCTGAATGGAAATGTGAGAGTGGACGAGGAAGGGGAGTGGACCTACATAGGAGGGAGGGGGAACTCGGTCATTGACTATGTGATAGGAAATTAGGAGACAAGAGAGGGGGTAGAAAAAATGGAGGTTGGTGAAAGGATTGATTCGGACCACGCTCCGCTGACGGTATGGTTAAAAGGGGAAGGAGGAGAGAGAAGAACGAAAAAGGGGTGGAAGGGGAAGGCTTTAAGGTGCTGGACGGAGGAAGGTAGGAAGGAATTCAGGGAAAGGTTCGGGAAAGGGAAGGAAGGAGAGGAGAGAGTGGAAGGAGACTGGAAAGGGTTGAAGGAGAAAATTAAAGAGGTGACTGGGGAGATAGGGAAGAAGGAGAAAGGGAGGAGAAAAGGGTGGTGGGACGAGGAATGCAGAGAGGAGAAAAAGAAAGTGAGGGAAGAGCTGAGGAGATGGAGAAAACGGGGAGGAGAGGGTGGAGAGTACAAGAGAAAGAAGAGAGAGTACAAGGCAGTATGTGAGGAGAATAAGAAAAAAGAGAGGGAAAGATGGGAAAGAGAGTTGGAATGGGTAAAGACGGAAAAGCAGGTTTGGGAGATTGTGAGAAGGGAAAGGGGAAAGAGATCGAGAGTGGATGAAAGGATAAGGATGAAGGAGTGGGATGAGCACTTCAAGGTACTTTTGGGAGGTGTGGAATGGAGGGTCAGGAAAGGAGGTGTAAGCAGAAGGGGAGAGGTGGAGAGATAGACTTAGAGAAGAGAGAGGTCACCAGGGTGGTAAAGGGATTGAAGGAGGGGAAAGCGGCAGGGGGAGATGGGATGCAGAACGAGGTATGGAGATATGGAGGGAGTGAGGTGGAGGGGTGGCTCTGGAGGATATGCAACAGGTTATGGAGGGGCGAGGGTTGGTTGGCTGATTGGACGGAGGGGATCATTATTCCAATAGCAAAGAAGGGGGACAACAGGGTAGTAGGGAATTACAGGGGAGTAACGCTAATGCAAACTGCGTACAAAGTGTACGCAGCAGCATTAGCTGAAAGGTTAAGGGAAGACGTAGAAGCGAAGGGGATACTACCACCGAGTCAAACGGGCTTTAGGAGGGGAACGGGGTGTATAGATAACATCTACGTCGTAAATTATCTGCTAAACAGACAAGTGAGAAGGAGGCACAGGAAAATGGTGATCTTTTTTGTAGACCTAAAAGCAGAGTTTGACTCGGTGGATAGAGAAATTTTGGTGATAACGATGAGGGAAAGGGGGGTGAGGGAAGGGCTGGTTAGGAGAAGTGAGGAGCTGCTCAGCGAAACGAAAAGCAGGGTGAGAGTGGGGGAGGAGGAAGGGGAAGACATCTGGACAGCCAGGGGAGTCAGGCAGGGGTGCCCATTGAGCCCGATGCTGTTCACAATACTGCTGGCGAACATTGACGAAGCACTGGAGAGGGGAGGCTGGGGAGGGGTAAGGTTAGGAGAAAAAAAGGTTTATTCGCTAGCATACGCGGACGACATCGCGATGCTAGAGGAGAAGGAAGAGGAAATGAGGGGAATGATTGCGGTGCTGGAGAGGTACCTGGAGGGGAAAAACCTCCAACTCAATGTAGATAAATCGAAGGTGGTGAGATACAGGAGAGGGGGGGGGGGGAGATGGAAGAAGGTGAGTTGGAGGTGGAAGGGGAAGGTGATTGAGGAGGTGGGGGAATATAAATATTTGGGGTACGTTTTAACCAGAGATGGGGGACAGAAAATGCAGGTGGAGGATAGGGTAAGGAAAGGGGCGGCGGTAATGGGGTAGGTATGGGGAATCGGAAAGAGGAAATTTGGAAACGACTGGGGGAGAAGAATACGGCTATTCGACAAGCTCGTATGGCCAGTGATGAGTTTCGGCGTGGAGATATGGGGTGGAGGAGAGAGATGGGGTGGAAAGGGTGCAGGAGAGGTACCTAAAATGGGTATTAGGGGTAGAGAGGTACACGCCTGGGTACTTGGTGAGGGAGAAGTCTCAAAGGGAGCTGTGAGGGGAAGGGCAGGATTAAGGGTGTGGAGGTTCGAGGAAAAACTGGGAGAGGGAAGGGGGGGAGAGTTGGCAAGAAGGTGTTGGGAGGAGATAAGGGAAAGGTTCAGAAGGGGGAGGGCAATAGACGGGTGGGAGAAGAAGAGAGCGAATTTCTGGGAGGAGAGGGGATAGACAGAGGAGGAGGTGGTTAAAATGATGGAAAGTCGGTGAGTGAGGAAATGGTAAAGAAGGAAAAGAACTGACAGAGAGAGGAGAGATGGGAGAGAATAAGAGGGTCAAGGTTTAACAGTTGGTATGGGAGGGTGAAGGGCGTGGGGGTGCCGGGATATTTGGGGAAGGGATGGGGAAAAAGTAGATGGAAGAGGGTAGCGAGATACAGAATGGGGAATGAGATGAGAGGGGGTTGTACTGGATGGACGAGGAAGCGAGAAGGTGCAGGGTGTGTGGATGGGAAAAGGAATCGTGGGAGCATGTGTGGGAGGTATGTATGAGGGTGGAAGAGGAAAAGGGTTGGCAGGGAATGGCAAGGGAAGTGCTAGGGGATGGGGGCAAGGAGAAGAATGGCTGAGGATGGTGGATGAGTGGAGAGAAAGGAGGTGTGGGAGAAGTGGAGAAGAAGGAAAAATGGACAAGAATGGAGCGAAAGAGGATCGACCGGAAGAGGGGGTCCACGCGTGTGTGTGTGTGTGTGTGTGTTGGCAGGGCCGGGGGGAAAGGGAATGCGGCGGAGACTAGGATAAGGATGTAAATAGTTTTAGATATAAGGTAATAGGTGTAAGGAAGTAGGATAAGTTAAGTGTAAGGTTAAGTTAAGGAAGGAGGAGACTGTAAGGAATTGTAACCCTTAGGGGATCAATAAAGATATATATATTAATTCTAAAAGTTTATTTATCAATTTTATTCAATCATTTTTCAAACACTTAATATAATTAAAATTAATACTAATTTTAATTTACCCTCCATATAAAAAATTTATTTAATTATAATTAAATTCCTCCAATATTTAATTTTCCTTTGTATATTAATATAAAAATTTACAAATATACACAATTAATATATTTTTTTTCATATAAATATTAATTATTATTAATTATTTATTAATTAAAGAATAAATATATATATATAAATAATTATAATATATTAATTATATTCATATATGTATTAACCTTATAGGCTACTAGATGTATAGATATAAGTTAGTTACGTATATAATTAGATCGATTACATGTAGATTATTACAACTGTGATAAATGGATAAGCACTAAATATAAATAATTTATATATTAATAAATAATTATATTCAGTGTGACGTTCGTCACCACCTGTGGTATATTTTCAAGGGGCCCGCCCCTCATTCACACGCCACTATTTCAAATCTCATAAGAATAAAGTTTCAAGGGACCGTTTCCCTATTGATACGGTCCGTTCCAGTCTAGTGAACCTACTACGTCGCAACCCCCACCAGAAGTCGAAATTGTTGGATTATTGATGGAAGCGAATGAGCTACTATTCTCAACTTAACAATATTTATTCTTTATCTTAAACTTACTAGAAACACTTTATACATCGTTTCTTTTCGTACGGCCTTTTCATATACAATGCGTACAGTCTTTGTCTCCCTCTGTGCCACTCTCGCTTGCCTCACGCTGCGCGCGCATCCACATACACACACGCGTATTTTTCTAGGTGTATTGAAGCAGATATTTAATCACACATTCCAACACACCTCCTTAAATCTATGCTTCAAAATCTATATATGTTTAAACTATTCTCAGTGCTTGTCTTAAGGTTTCAAACTTATTTCTTCCTAAGGCTTTTGTCAGAATGTCGGCAATATTGTTTTCTGACTCAACTTTGACAATTTCTATAATTCCCTTTTCATAGCACTCATTTACAAAATGATAATGTACCTCTATGTATTTCGAATTTTTTGTTAAGTTCCCAAATTTCGCGATAGCAATAGCACCAGAGTTGTCTTCATAGATGTTTACAGGTTTGTCTGGTCTTATTTTAAAATCTTTAAGTAAGTCCAAAATCACTCTGATCTCACTGACTGACTCAGACAAAGCTACGTATTCGGCTGCAGTAGAGGATTTCGTTACACTTCCTTGCTTTCGTGATTTCCAATATATTACGTTCCCAAAAACTCTAATTATATATCCTGTCGTTGACTTTCTATCTATTATATCACCTGCCCAATCAGCATCAACAAAACAGTCAGTTATATCTACTTCTAAATTTCTTTGATAAGTTAGCTTTAAGTCTCTTGTTAAATATAGATACTTCAGTGTCCTCAATGCATATTTATAGTGCGATTCATCATAACAGTTTTGAAATCGACTCAAGTAATTTACACTAAAGCTCACATCTAATCTCGTATTAGCACTTATGTATAGTAAAGCTCCAATCAAGTTTCTGTAATTTAAATCATCCGATGTTGACTGTGTTGGCTGTAAACTTAAATTTTGCTCCATCGGTGTATTGTACAATTTAGACCCTATAATATTGTACTTCCTTGCTAGTGACTCTATATAATCTTTCTGGTCTAATGTCATTTTACCTTTCTCGCGATCGTAATCAATATTTATTCCTAAGTACGTTTTGACTTCTCCTAGAATTTTCATACAAAATTTTTCAGATAGTTTGTTTTTAATTTCGTTCAGTCTTTCTATATTTTTATCACATATCAACAAGTCATCCACAAATAGGATTAAATAACTTGTATCATTTTTCTCAATTTTTATATATAGACAGTAGTCGTTCTCACTTCTTACAAAACCTAATTTTCTTATATAGTTATCAAAGCATTCATACCACGCCCTCGGGCTCTCTCTCAAACCGTACAATGCTTTCCTTAATCTACATACTCTCCCGGTGTTATCCGCATATCCCAAATACTTCTGATTTTACCTGGCCATTTAAAAATGCCGTTTCAACATCTAATTGTATGATTTTTAATTTATTTTGGCAACAGTAGGATAATAATAGTTTCAAAGTCTGTATTCTAGCCACCGGCGAATACAAATCTTCAAGCACTTCAGACTGCTGAAAACCTCTCACTAAGAGTCTTGCTTTCTTTCTATTATCGGCTTTAGTTGTGAACACCCATTTTAAATCTAATATTTTTACATTTCCTGGTTTTTCGACTAGCTTCCACGTTTCATTTTTAATTAAACAATTTATTTCCTTATCCATTGCTTCTTTCCATAAGTCATATTCATTGCTTTTTAATGCTTCAACATAACTTAATGGACTATCCGCACTTACTACATTTACATAAATGCATCTCGTATTTGCTAAGCTAGCACTATAAAAATCAGGTCTTTTCTTTTCTCTATCTGATCTTCTTAAATGCTGGTTTTTATTGAATTCTATACTCGACTCTCTTTGATCTTTTCTAATTGCATTTTTCCCAACTTCTTGTCTCTCATTTATATCTTCGATTTTGATTTTCGATTCTTTTATGAATACGTCCGATTCCGAGTTTTGACTTCCTAAACTACATTTATCATCATTTTCATTACAACTTTCATTATCATCGCCATTAAATCCGACTAAATTTTGACGATCTTCAACTATTTCAACATGTCTTACTACTTTGATTTTACCATTCATCAAAACTCTGTATCCAACATTCTCATAACCTAGCAAGATTCCTATATCCGCTTTTCTGTCCCATTTTGAGTTTCTTTTTTTTTCGGGTACTCTTGCAAAAACTTTACTACCAAATAATTTTAAATTGCTTAAATTTGGTCGCTTACTAAAAAATATCTCAAACGGTGTTTTATTTTCTACAGTGCTTTTTGTAAATGTCCTATTTTTCAAATAAGTTGCTGTTCTTACAACTTCTGGCCAGTATCTTAAACTTACGTTTGCATCATGTAATAAACATCTGCCAGAATTCATAATTGTTCTGTTAAATTTTTCAGCCACACCATTTAGTTCATGTACGTATGGTGGGCATGGTTCAATTACGATACCCTTTTCATTTGCTAAATCGTAGATATATTTATTTAAATATTCTTTGCCATTATCGCATCTGAATTTCTTTATCTTTTTCCCGGTTAAATTTTCAACTTGGTTTATATAATTTTTAAAACATTCATATACTTCATTTTTTGTTTTAATTGTATAAACGACTGCTAATTTACTGTAATCATCAACCAAACTTAGAAAATATTTTGAACCATCAAAACCTGTAGTTGTTTGTGGCCCATTTACATCTGAATGAACTATTTCTAAAATTTCACTGGCTTTTGTTCTGTTATTTTTAAATGATAAATTGTGCATTTTGTTTCTTATACACGTACCACATTTTAAGTAAGTTGACTCTAACTCATTTGGTAAACCATCTACTAAATTATTTTTACACATATGTTCTAAATATTGGAAATTTATATGGCCTAGCATCTTATGTAGTCTTTCCTTTTGGGTCATTTTGTTATTAATCTCTGTGTTATAATTTTTCTTTTCATTTATGTAACTACTCATTTTATACAGTCCATTTTCTTTATAAGCAATTGCAATTAAATTCTCAAATTTATCATAAATTTTCGCCGTTTGATCAATCGAAATAATCTTATTTTTATCGGTTACTTTCGCGAAACTAATTAAATTTTTAATAATTTTAAATGTGTAATAATTTTACCAACTTTGGTACCTTTTAGGATTCTTCCATCACCAACTTTAACGTTAATAGGGCTTTTCAAAATTAAGAATTCACTGAAATACGAGTCATTGTTTATAATGTGATCTGAACACCCGCTATCTAGTATCCAATCTATTCTATTTGTATTATTACAATTATAACTTTTAATATCGCTCTCAACATACTCATCCCTCGCATACTCATCACTTGCATACTCGTTTGTCACATACTTATCACTAACAACTTGAGTCACAAATGAACCTTTCACTTCACCCTGATCACTGTAACTATATCGTGCGTCGTGCTCTTCGTTACCTCGCTGCTGAAAGCCTCTGCCTCTGCTGTTGAATCCTCGTGGTGCGTAGCCTCTGCCTCCGCGCCCTCGCATCAGCTGTTGTTGCTGCTGCGGTTGAAATATCCGTTGACCTTGCGCACCTCCTTGCCTATACGCTCCAGCCCCATTCGGTCCTCTTCTTGCAAATCCTCTGCGCCATGGATTTCTGCAGTCTCTTATGAAATGTCCTGGCTTATCACAGCCATAACAGACATTTGGTTTATTCTCAACTTTGAACACACTAGCTTTTCTCTTATTTAAATCATTTTTATCTTTGGCTTCCCACATTGATATTTTTCGTTTTAGAAATTCACAATTTCTATCTTCCAGTTTCATTGCATCAATCAAATCGCCAATATAACTCAAAGTATCCGGTAGTGTTCCTAGCATGTAGTTCAATTTTTCTTGTTCGCTTACTGTACCGCCTGCACTTTTCAATTCATTAATAGTCTTCTCAAAATCTGTAAAGAATGTGCTCGCATCTTCATAGTTCTTGAGTCTCAATTTATCTAGCTTATTCCTTATGCAAATCTGCAGCGCTGTTGACTCCTTCGAATACAGCTGATCAAATTTCTTTAATATTCCATACGCTGTTTCTTCCTCACTAACAAACTCAAGCTGATCGTTAGTTATGCTGCAATATATGTAGTTCATGGCCTTTATGTCCATTTCTTCCCACTTGTCTAGTTCGTCTGTGGCATTCCTTTTTCTTCGTGCTGCTTCATCGCATTTCTTCCATCTTAAGTATAATAATAATCTCTTCTTCCATAGATTGTAATCTTTGCCGTCGAAAACTTGTATCTTAATCTCTCCTTGTTTCGACATTTTCTTTCTTCTTCTGGTTCAGCTTTTCCTCTAGAAACTTTACTTTGTTTAAATTTTTTTTGTTAGTAAAATTTTCTCGGCTAAATAGTTTTACTAAATATCAGGTGCTTAGCGTTCTGCAGCATGGCCGTGTGACTTAACCTAGAAAATCACCACGTGCTCGTCCACCGTATATTTCTACTTTATTTGCACTTATTTATTTTCCATAAACCACGCTCTGCTACCATGTTGGATTATTGATGAAAGCGAAGGAGCTACTATTCTCAACTTAACAATATTTATTCTTTATCTTAAACTTACTAGAAACACTTTATACATCGTTTCTTTTCGTACGGCCTTTTCGTATACAATGCGTACAGTCTTTGTCTCCCTCTGTGCCACTCTCGCTTGCCTCACGCTGCGCGCGCATCCACATACACACACGCGTATTTTTCTAGGTGTATTGAAGCAGATATTTAATCACACATTCCAACAGAAATCATCGAGACAGCGGATCAAATCGATCATTGGTAGTCGACAGTTCGAAACGACAACACCACTCCTGCAGCTGAATTATCTCACGAAATACGATAAGGACATAGTCTGAGAACAGAATTATTTCACGAAATACGATAAGAACATAGTCTGAGAACTGAATTATTTCACAAAATACGATAAAAGACTTAGACGCAGGAACGTCGATCCACCTCGAGTGATCCACTACCCCTTCCACTGGAACAACTTGACATGTGATTGGGACTACCCCCTTCCACCAACGTTGGACTATAAGAGAAGCAGCTGGACACCTACGAAGTCAGTTGAATTCAGGAAGCAGTCGAAGTCAGGAGTCAGTTGGAGTCAGAAGTCAGTTGAAGTCAGAAGTCAGTCGAAGTCAGTCGAAGTCAGTCGAAGTCAGTCCAAGTCAGGAGTCAGTCGAAGTCACGAGTCAGCTGAAGTCTGAAGTCAGAATTCTTCGGTGCACCATCCAGTGCAACGGCTGTTCGCGTTCACCTTCCTCAATCCAACCTTTTAACCATTTACCTACTTCCATCATTCTCGATGATGAAACCGAGAGCACTTTTAACTATTTGTAGTTCTGGCCTTCAAACTGAGAGGATACACCACCTCCTTCCTAATCCCCTTATACGTCGATATTGCTGCGTGCGGACCAGCAAAGAATAAATTCATTTGCGTGTGCGAACGTGCGTGTATCAAGAACCTTAGTCGTGAGAGGAGTCGCCAACCACTTTTTCACCCCTGTCCTATACCTACACGTTCGAGCACGGCGGACTGGATCTAGCCTCTCGAGCTCCCCCACTACCACATTCCTGGCGGACTGGGTCCAGCCGTTTGTGCGTCCTTCAATTTCCCTCAAACTAGGCGGACTGGGTCTAGCCGTTCGAGTTCCCTCACCTACCACAATCTTGGCGGACTAGGTCCAGCCGATTGTGAAGTTTCCAATTTTCCTCGAACTAGGCGGACTGGGTCCAGCCGTTCGATCTACCGTACCCACCACAATCTTGGCGGACTTGGTCCAGCCGTTTGCGTGTGCGTACTCCAATTCACGGCCCAGGCGGACTAGGTCCAGCCGACCGGGGATCCCATCCCATCCCCGTGGACATCAAAAGAAATTCGCACGCGTAAAAACGTAACGTCTTCGCGGACCCCGCGTGATATAATAAAATTAATTATATATTAATTAAATGTATTGTGACGTGGCAAGTTTTGCCGACGTCCCTCGACCCCGAAAAAGAGAGGCCGGGCCGCCCTCTGGCAGTGCCGATGCGAAACGGCCGTTTGCGAACGCTCTCCCTGGGCATGCCGATTTCTCAGGGGCGAGAAATCACGCGTTTTGAGCGTCGCGCAACTTGGGCGACGCGAACTTTACAGGACCGAAACCGGGCTCCAGGGGAGCCCGGCCCCTATTTCTCACCTATCGAGGCGAAATCGGAACTTGCTCCGGAAAGATTTCGTGCGGAGACACCGAGGAAAGGACCGAGCCCGGGTCAGCAAACCCGGAGGCACCGACGTGGGAAAATGGACACGAGATGACTATCTGCTCGACCCCGTCGCTGCCTCGCCCGGCAAGATTGTGTCCACGACCGGAGCGGTCAGGACCTTCCTCTACACGAACCGTCGCCGCCACCACCAGAAAAGCGGCGAACGCGATAGCTAATTTCCGCGAGCCAGGAAACCCGCGCGACAGGAGGCGATCCTGGAAATAAATCGCGCGCGATAGGACCGAGAGTCGCGATCGGGAGAAATAGGGTAGGGAGTAGGGGGATGCCTCGCTTCAGCGTTACCGAGCCTGCCGAAAATAGGCCACTGAGTCGTTGGCCGTATCGCGCGTTAGCCGTTAGAGAAAAAGTATCATTTATAACGTAAAAGCAAAAGTGCGCCGCAAAGAGGGATGGCCAAGAAGGAACGGGCCGATCAACTGCCGCCGCCGAGCCGTTGCCGTTGGTAAGCGCCAGTCAGGCTTTATTATTACCGTGATTTAACGAACATTTCGTGTTGGCTCGGTAACGTTTTCGCGAGGTCCTATTCGCGTCGCAAAACGACGAAATCGTCTCTTTGCCGTGTGTTCGGTTATATTATCGGGAAGGGACGAACGGTCGTCGATCGGTTAACGTACGCGCCGGTTGGTAACGCGAAGTCGCGGATTCGCGGGTGGCCGTATCTTTGCCGATTTCGTGAATAACTTGTACGCCATCTTCAAGACGTTCCCCGGTGTGACGACGCAACGGTCTGTATCGTGTACGATGGCGAAATTCGAACGACCTAGACAATGGAGAGCGCATTCCATCGGAATCCGGTAATTGTTCCGCGCCGAGAACGGATGTAACACGGCGAAAATCTCGTGAATTTCCGGATTCGACGCGAGCGAAAGACGAAAGCGCGAGCGACCGAAAATCCGAAAATAGATTCTCGCACCGGCTTGTAAATCACCGCTGCCGGCTTTCACCGGCAGCCATGTCGTGTCCATCAGACAAATAAATTGTTCAAGCCGATTCTTTCGTTAATTATTTCCGTAGAGAAACCTTTCCGCCGCGGGAAATGCTCCGTGCCTGATCCGCGTAGAATCCTGAGCCCGTCCTAGAGCCATCCAGAATATCGTGCGGTTCTCGCAGTTTCGGAGAGTTCGTTCACGCCTCGCGCCGTTATCGCAAAATTTGCGTGACACTGCCGAGTGTCTCGCGCCCGAAAGCAGATGCCACAAACGGCTCCTTTCGTGAAAAATCCGAAACTGCGAGATACCTTTTGTCCCGGGTGGATCACGTATCGCGCGGCTGAGCGTGACCCGGCGTTTCGCCTGTAAATACCCGAAATCGCAGACGTTCCGTCCTTCCGACGGCAACGAAAAATTAGGCGACGTGACAGTATATAAATAATTAATACATTTTATTTATATATAAATTACTACAAAAATAAATATTTATATATTAATATATATACAGGGTGTCCTAGACCACCCGTCCACCCCTATTAAAATGGTGGAGACTGATTTTGATTGAAAATTAAAAAAAATGTAATAACCAATTCGGGTATGCTCTATCGAATTGTGGTAGGTGTGATTTCCGGTACTAACCGGAAATAGGATTTTCTGACTGGAAGTCGTTTTTTTAAAATGGGACCCGGGATTTTTCACTGCATATTCAGATTGTATGAAAAAAATAATAAAACTTTGTCTCATACGTTGTTCTCGAAAATTGCCTACATTGGACAGAAAACGAACTCCAATTTATGAATTCACATTTTTGAAATTAAAGATTTAATTTTTAATAATGAATTTGCACAAGTTACAGGACTAACAGTAAAGGACAATACCTGCTCTGAAATAGATTAATAAACAACTTAACAGAAATAAACTATGGAAAACTTCTATTTTTTTTTGCATGCAATCTGAATATGCCACAAAAAATATCAGGTCCCATAAGAAAACGACTTCCGGTCTGAAAATCCTATTTCCGGTTCACACCGGAAATTGCCATTGCCATTGCCATTGCCATTGCCATTGCCATTGCCATTGCCATTGCCATTGCCATTGCCATTGCCATTGCCATTGCCATTGCCATTGCCATTGCCATTGCCATTGCCATTGCCATTGCCATTGCCATTGCCATTGCCATTGCCATTGCCATTGCCATTGCCATTGCCATTGCCATTGCCATTGCCATTGCCATTGCCATTGCCATTGCCATTGCCATTGCCATTGCCATTGCCATTGCCATTGCCATTGCCATTGCCATTGCCATTGCCATTGCCATTGCCATTGCCATTGCCATTGCCATTGCCATTGCCATTGCCATTGCCATTGCCATTGCCATTGCCATTGCCATTGCCATTGCCATTGCCATTGCCATTGCCATTGCCATTGCCATTGCCATTGCCATTGCCATTGCCATTGCCATTGCCATTGCCATTGCCATTGCCATTGCCATTGCCATTGCCATTGCCATTGCCATTGCCATTGCCATTGCCATTGCCATTGCCATTGCCATTGCCATTGCCATTGCCATTGCCATTGCCATTGCCATTGCCATTGCCATTGCCATTGCCATTGCCATTGCCATTGCCATTGCCATTGCCATTGCCATTGCCATTGCCATTGCCATTGCCATTGCCATTGCCATTGCCATTGCCATTGCCATTGCCATTGCCATTGCCATTGCCATTGCCATTGCCATTGCCATTGCCATTGCCATTGCCATTGCCATTGCCATTGCCATTGCCATTGCCATTGCCATTGCCATTGCCATTGCCATTGCCATTGCCATTGCCATTGCCATTGCCATTGCCATTGCCATTGCCATTGCCATTGCCATTGCCATTGCCATTGCCATTGCCATTGCCATTGCCATTGCCATTGCCATTGCCATTGCCATTGCCATTGCCATTGCCATTGCCATTGCCATTGCCATTGCCATTGCCATTGCCATTGCCATTGCCATTGCCATTGCCATTGCCATTGCCATTGCCATTGCCATTGCCATTGCCATTGCCATTGCCATTGCCATTGCCATTGCCATTGCCATTGCCATTGCCATTGCCATTGCCATTGCCATTGCCATTGCCATTGCCATTGCCATTGCCATTGCCATTGCCATTGCCATTGCCATTGCCATTGCCATTGCCATTGCCATTGCCATTGCCATTGCCATTGCCATTGCCATTGCCATTGCCATTGCCATTGCCATTGCCATTGCCATTGCCATTGCCATTGCCATTGCCATTGCCATTGCCATTGCCATTGCCATTGCCATTGCCATTGCCATTGCCATTGCCATTGCCATTGCCATTGCCATTGCCATTGCCATTGCCATTGCCATTTAAAACTATCTTTTCTAACTTTCTCATCTGAGTTTTTTTTTTTAATTTCATCAAAATCAGCATTGACGTTGTTATGCGTTACGAACAATTAAAGATCGCGAATATCACAGCCTTTTTACGATTTCTGACACTTTCGACCGATTATTGCAGTTTGTTTTCAAAATTCAAAAATTGCAATTGTTTGGAGTTACAAAAAAAAGACTAGGCTCAGATTAAAAAGTTAAGTTAGTTTCTTTTTTATTATCACTCCAACTAATATCAATTTTTTAACAATTTTCTAGCCATTGTTTATAGAATTGTTTTCAAGATTTTTCAGTCCGCGGCGTCGTAGTGAAAAAAAGATAAACCAATTTTTTGACGTTTTGTGCGGGAAACAGAAAGCTAACCTTGATATTGTAACGTTTTATTTATTCTATAAGTCTAGTAGGCACTGATAAACCTTGAACATTTCACAGGAAAAATTAAAAAATAGAATCAACTTGAGTAGTATTTCTACTGCGTCAGCGCATTATATCTGAAAGTATTAACCATATTTCCAACAGTCCGTTTGGGTCAGCGCGTTAGATGTTCGACTGTAGACCTGCTTAAACTAGGTTCGCGCTCGGCATACGTGTATTTTTTTTTTTGTTAAAAGACGTGTTTTAGATGTCAAACTGACGTCTCGAAGACGTCTTATAGACGTCCAACAGACGTCTTAAAGATGCTAGAAGACTTCTTTAATACGTACAGTTCGAAGGTCGTTCGGAAGACGTTCGTAGAAAATGATGAAGTTTTTGGTCCAAATGTTTTACTTTTCAGACAATTTTGGGTTACAGTAAACGCTCCTTCATTGTTCTGAATCAGGGGCACCCTCGATGTCCAGTGCCTACCCACTCCACCCGCCTGTCAACGCCGAGTTGCTCCGCATGGCGGCGACGATTGATGTCGGATCGGGTATATCGGTGTGAACACCACTACATTGACTCCAGGAATCGATTTTACAAATCTCTTAATTTTCATTTTTTTTTTAATGGGACTTTCTTAAAATGATACCAAACACGATATAATTTCAACTTTATTTAGTGGTTTCATTGACGGTATGGAGTACTGTAGAACATGGAACAGGATAGCGAGTGAAAAAAAAGAAAAACTGTAATGTTTACAATACCAATGCGATGCTGACACTTTATTTAGTTAGTCGTTTAAAATTTGTTACGGACGTTTTCTTTTCTTCGACGTTGTATAGCCTAAAAAAAATGTTGTGTTATGCTTAGAATAGTACACGTATTTATTATTTATTAATTAACTCATTTCAATTGTCTTACCTAAGAGTGTTAATTTGAGTCCTTCTAAATGACATAGTGCCGGAGGTGGAAAATATTTTTTTAAATGCTCGGACTGTTTAAACCAATCCTCAACGTCCTTTCTTATTTTTCGGGGTAGTTTGACCCAATTTACTCGATCTCCTTCCTCTGCGTCCATTTTTCCATCTCCTTCCTCTGCGACCCTTTCTTCATCACGTTCCTCTGCAACCCTTTCTTGTAATGGTCCTGACATTCTCCGTTCGTCCTCACTGCATGCAGTGAAATAATTTTCAATTTCTTCCACCGTTACATCGTGCTCCGAAATCTGTGACCAAGCTTGCTGCATTTCGGTTATTATGGTATCTTCCTCCGTTTCTTCAATCGTTTACATGCTTGGAATAATGTTCTTCCACGCATTTTTTAAGTCACTGCATGTCAGATCCATCCAAGATGTACTGATCGCGTGTAGACAATCTTTAATCTTGTACTTTTTGAAAAAATCCTGCTACATTCGTGTGCAATGAGTTGCTGTGCCAGTTGGTGTCGGAATAGTCTCTTCAGCTTTTCTATCACTCCTTGATCCATTGGCTGAATCAAGGATGTTTGGTGGTAAAAATCTGACTTCAAAATTCTCATCGTGCTCATAGCCACACGGAAATTTGTGATTTGAACAATTATCAACAAATAAAATCACTTTTCCGCACTTGGCTTGTGATCCACGCATTGGTTTGTGATTTAAAAATAACTGGAAGTTGGTTCATACAATCATTCAAAGCTCGCGGTTTCTTATATTTGTGTATTACAAGAGGCGTAATTTTGTGTGTCCCGGTAGCATTCGCGCACAATCCTACCGTCAGTCTGTCTTTCCGCACTTTGTGTCCACTCACAGTCTTCTCATTGTCACCCGCCAAGGTTCTTGATGGCAAACTTTTCCACAATAACCCGGTTTCGTCCATGTTATAAATATTTTCCAAATTAATGTCTTCTTCTTCAATGTACTTTTGAAAATTACTAACGAATAAATTACCTCCAAGTGCATCGGCACTGGCTTTTTCACCGCATATGCGAACCAGTCGAATATGGTGACGTCTTTTAAATTTTTTGAACCATCCATTGCTGAGTTTAAAATTGAAGCACGTTCCTAACTCTTCTTTCAATTGACATGCCTTTTGTACAAGTAGCGCATCCGATACAGCATGTCCTACGACTCTCCTTTCTGCAAACCACAGAGACAACCGTTCTTCCAATTCTTCATACGTCGGTTGCTTGAAAGTTCTCCGACGTTTCTCCGGTATCCCTTTTTCTGCCATGTTATAGATTTTCTCAGCGTGTTCTTGGATTCGGTTAATTGTCTTGGGATGTACTTCATACTTTTGAGCGACATATGCAATAGAGTATGTCTCCAAGTCCTTTAGAACATCCACACGTTGTTGCATAGGCAAGTAAACCTTCTTGCTCCTTGGCATTTTTATCACTTAAACTAGCACTAACAACTACACGCAATTAATAACTTTAAAAACTAGTATGTACAGCGTAAAAACTAAAAGAAAAAGAAACTAATCACTATATAATAATCAATGAGAAACTGAAAAATAGCACACGCGATGATCTGAAACGTCTTGTGGAGTAACCCGGATGTCTATCCTGCCACGACTTGTGACTAACTGACACTGTCAACATTTAGAAAACTTCCCAAGAATAGGTAAAAATGAAAGAGAGGAAGAAAACGGAATATGTACAGAGTGGGAGAAAAGTAAGGAGACTAAAGTAAGATGAGGAAGGTACGGAAACCCCTAGGATGAGAGGAAGGTACGGAATACCCCAGGAGGAGAAGAAAGTCAGGTAAGGACTCGCGGAAGGATGCTATAAGAAACGGAAAGTGTGGAAAAAGGCAATCAGGAAAGGATGTCGTAAAAAAGGAAAGGTTCTCCCAGTCCTACCGTAGACCTTGAACCTGGAAGAGGCAAAGGAGAGGATTAGGCCTGCGTGGATCTGGTCGCCAGATGTGTCCCAGGACTGACCAGACCCGCGCAGAACGGAGAACAATAGGATAGGAAATAAGAAGTGGTCTAAAGCCGGACAGTTGACTGCTTTTGACTGCGAATGCTGTTCTTCGTCATTTAACTAGCCGTTTCACTAAAGTCTAATTGAATCGAAAATGAATTAATAAAAATGCAAAACTAACCGTCGTCTTGCTTTAAGGGAGGCATCTTGTACGAAGAGGCCAAATTCATGTCAAAACATAGGCGCTGGACAACGATCGTCGCGCTGTAATCCTACGGGCTGTAACTCCGTTAATTTGCAAAATTCAAGTCTAATTCTTTGAGAACATATTTTCGAAATGTTAAGTTGTTTATTTAAACATATGCTATATATAGCATGTGTTAAATGTATGTGGGATCTATGGTACTGGCGGGGTATGGCGGGCTCACGACACAAACAAAAATCACACACGACACAAATCTAATTGTAATATATGTATCTATATTTTAAAATACATAATTCGAGCGTACTTAAACCTAAGAACAAGTGCGCGCCACGCCTTAACGCCGAACGTTGCTATTCCCGCCTATATGTATATTCGCCGTAAACTCGTCTATTCTCCACCGCTCTTTTTGATAGCTCGACTACGACTGTCTCTGATCCTTTTCATTTTTGGCCGTTACGCCTCGACCTTTCGCGCCTATTATGTGTTATTGTCTTTCCCGCTTCGATCGCTCGCACCGCTGTCGGGTCAGGGACCCGACGAAAACATACATACACCCGCTCATACACACACACCCACTCGTCCCATTCGCACACGCTTGCTTTTCGCATCCTACATGTATGATAAATTATAAATTATGCTTCACATGTAGAGTAAATATGGGACAAATTATATCGTGTTTGGTCTTGTTCTAATCAGAAAAATGACAGAAACATGCCAGTGAAAGTCCCATAAAATATAATGAAAAATAAAGCATTTTTAATTGGCATTATGTACAGTGAGAACACGCGGACCTTTAAACTGTGCCGGCGACGGCGACACGCTTCGGTCACGCGATCCGGATTTCATTCTGTCCTTCTCTGTATTCGGCTCTCTATTGAAGTCTCGCTCGGCGCGGTCGGCGCGATATCTAGACGCAGTCATAAATCAAAAAGCATGTCGGGGCACGCTCGTTGTCCGCTCAAACCCCCGGCCTTTGGACAACGAAGGAGCGTTTACTGTACTTGGCCAATTATAGACAAACTGAATTTTATATTTGGGACTGAAACCGAATATATCCGCCAAACAATTCACGAAATAGAAGTTCAAGATATAATTCAATTTTCTTTAGATACTTTGCATCTATGGTATTTATCTTCTGACGCAGCAGCACTTGTATTTTTGATAAAAGTGTTGAGAAGAGCACGAAACTGCGAATGGTGGAGGCGTTTAGTGTTGAGACAGATGAACCTTGCAAAAGAATTAAAATTATGATGTACAAATTTACAGTAACAGAAATATTGATTATTTCATGTCCTAACATACAACAAAATTCTTTGAAAAATTTTCAATTACCACAGAATTTTTAAAAAAAGATCCCGATTTATAGGAAGATGAGAACGATTTTAAATATGAGTTAAGCATCGTCCAAGATTTAAAAGTTGTAAACGACATAGGTGAACTTATACGAGAATATAATCAAATATTAACAAAAAATGAGGAAGAAAAGCATATTACTAATTATCGCCTAAAATAGAAATCAGTTTCCTGATGTCAAAAGAACAAATATCAAATGATATATAAAATACTTTAACGAACCGATGCTTTCATTTTTTTCTTCTCTAAATATTATTTTTCGATTCTAAAACAGAATTTTTTTTAACATAAATATATAGTATATTTAAATAATTGTAAACATCTTTATAAATATTGTAAGTGTCTTTGTGAATTCTGTAAATACCATTGTTATTAATAAATATATGAAAAATGTGACAAACAAAAGTTGTACTGTTCGATAAAATAAATATAATGCTAATGAAATTTTTTTTTACGATGATTTTGTATTTTATTTGCATGTAAGTATAGAGCATGGAAAGACAAATTCAACGATATATAGAACTGTATAATATTTACGTTGTACTATAATAGAGAAAACCAAGTTGCATAAACAAAAAAATTTGCAATCTCGATATGGCACGTTTTCCCGTTGTTCGACCGATCTAATATTTTGAATAGATTATTTTTTTAGTCAGTGTCACGATTCTAGATGGTGTCTCCTCGATCGTAAAGGTCTTACGTGTTTAGTTGACGATCTTCGGTCCACACGACGCGTGCGTCCGTGTCTGACCAGGGGCCGATACCCGGTTTTAACGTAGGGGAAGGGTTCGTCGCGCGCGGCACAAAGAGGGGGTTACGCGCGGTGAAAATTCAAACGCCCGGGATCGAGGATCGAGGCTCTCTCGTGCCGAGCAGCCGAGGAGGGCTCAGGACGCACGGTAGAGCGCCGACTCGATCCGAGGATTCGGTTAACTAGGCGTGATCGGCTAGCAGGGCCGCCCTGCGTCTCGTGTATTCTTCGTAACGGGGATCGTCGATGCAGATATCCTCCAACGAGGGGAGATTGGGGAAGAAGTCCAGGGGAATGAGTTTCCACGGGAGAGAACTCGTGTGTGTAGAACGACTGGCCCCGACGATTTTGCGTCTGTCGACGACCCGTGCCGCGTCCGCGAGTTCGGCGCTACGGACAATGTCGATTCCAAGGTACGGATCGTATCGGGTGCCCGGCCCTTCGCGGTGGAGCTGCTTCACCAGCTTCCTCAACTGATACGAACGTCCGGCGCGTCGCGGCATGTGTCACCATTATGAAATATCCAATCACGCGAGCAGAGAGAACTTCAACGGCTGCTTCTGTTTTCTCCCGTACCGAGCAACCGTAAGGGCTCACGACGTACGGTGGAATGCAGAATTCTGTAGTGAGACACGGAAAGCACTGAAGGGTCTCACACGCTCGCGAACACGACGACACCAGTACTATTGTAGAAGGAAATCGTTAGGCGGCCAGTTACGAACTATCATAAACTGATTACTGGCGAAATAGAAGCAATAAGAGGCATCAAACAGTAATATAGCGTAATAAGCGACCACGTAACAAGGTGATAAACACGATGCAAGAATGAAATGAGATTTAGAATAGCAATATAATATAATAAGGTAATAGACACAATACAAGAATTAGTAATACATTAATATAATAATGCAAAGGATGAATGTAATGAACGCAAGACAAGAATTAGTAATATAATAAAGCAGAGAATGAATAAAATAACGCAAGATAAGAATAAAGTGGAATAATAAGGCAAAGAATGAATAAAATAACGCAAGATAAGAATAAAGCAATGTAACAACGCAAAGAATGAATAAAATAACGCAAGATAAGAATTAGTATTATAATAAAGCAAGGAATAGGTAAGAATCGAATGGTAAGACGCTATATGGACTGTTTTCGCCGACAACAAACCTTGGAATGAGAGAGCGAGGCCTTGTTCCTTGCCCAATTTATACAAGGAGCGCGGACCATCGAAATCCGAAAAACGCGTGTAGTTAGTCGCGTGGGTCACGACTGTTTTCCGAATTGTTTTTGACAATGTCGAACGCCCGTTGTTTTTGGTAGGACACGAGGGCGGAGGCCTGTTGCTAGGCCGCGGTACGCTTGTACCGGTGGCCATCGTCCGTCACGGCGCGGCGCTCGCTGTGTCATTATATATGTTTTTAGGCTGGCGGTCGGCGCGGCGCGAATTTGAACGTTTCGATCGCACGCGCGGGAAGATTCAAAGTCGAGGGGACGTCGGTACGACGTTACACCTCACCCCTCGGGGTGGGGGCGTTCCGCGGGGGCGAAGCCGGGTATGGGGGGTTATGGTCTGTTCGAAGGCTAACGTCAGGGTGACGTCACAGAGACAATTTTAATAAATAGGAAAAATAAATGGAAAAGAAAAGTTTCACTGAACATGTTATCGTTTTTTGCTTTCATGTGGGAATTTCAAGGGTGTTACAATTCGCATTCGCAAAAAAATTGAGTGATGTATTTTTTATTTATATTCGAATAGAGATGGTTGAAATCGGTACAGTCATCGGAGATCATTGAATCTTAGAGTCGAACACGAATAGTGTATTTGATATACCGTAATATGTGTATACATATTATCTAACAAGTTGCAAATAAGCATTCATTATACCTATATATATCCAACATTTCTGTTTAGCTACAATCAGCCTTGCTTTGTGATGTTTCATTCATTGCAGATGCCTCTCTTAAGTACACTGATTGCATCGAGGATTGCACAATCTGAATAGATCTTTATATATAAAAGAATAAATATAAATATAATGAAAATTGAATATTTTCGCTGCGCAAATTTTACCATTTTACCATTTTACAATCGAATTCGGTAGATCAATCGTTTACAGTTGAAAGTGTTGTTAGGAAATTCAGTTCTGTATGTAGTCTCGTGTATTTTTGTTGTTATACCAAGCAATTTGTTTCTCTTGCTAAAGGTCGAGTAGAAGAATTGAAATGTACAAAAAATGTAGTTTTCTCGAATAGAATAGTCCATATAATGCAGCAACTGATTATAAATTGGTACTCTACAGATTTCTTGTCTTAATTTAGGCAGTAGTATTGTTACTTTTTGAATTGTCTTTAAACCCTGCTCATTAACACTTTAATCTATTTAATATAATGTGATAAGTGAACATTTGAAAGGACACACTTATTACGTTACTTTCCTAATTTAGTGACACACCTTAAAGCATTATTTGGCACGTGTTATTAGAATACATTTCTTAATACGATAGAATTGATGTAGCGCTTTTCACTCACTTTGTTGCCATTATATTGTAACACCTTCTATTTATAATAGCGCTTACTTGGTTCGCCATCATTAATTACACATAAAACACTCATTTACAACTGCACTACTATTTTAAAATGTACATCAAATCTGTGTTACTCTTTGAATAACACATGCAAAAATGCCTGTCGTTAACATTTCCCTTAGTACATATTCGAATAAATTTTATTTTGTGCGGTATAGCTTTGTAGAATGTTCACGGAACAGAGTCAGTTTTCTAAATAGATTTTATCTCTCTATTAAAAATTTCAAGAAATAAGAACGAGTCCGTCTTGAAAAATACAATAAGGATATCAAATTTCAGGTAACATTGAATTATTTTATCCTCTAACTCGTATTTAGAACTTTTACTGTCAACAGTAGTTCCATCGTCGAAGTAATTACAAAATAGAAAATAGGATCGTTTAAGACAGTGCTGTCCAAGTTTTCGTATTCTTTATCCCCATATTCACATGTTCTAGTACACCAACATATATTTATAACGACATTAACTGACACTATCCGTGGTGCTGAAAACGATCTTTCAGAGCAGGCATGGTCAACAACAAGAGAAATCCTCTCTGCGCTGCGCTGGGAGTGTCCTCCGAGGTGAGGGTTCATCCTCGGTCAACGGTTCAAGGCAATTCACGGGCAGAGAAACAGATAGAAGTCTATTTTGATCTCTCCCGGTGCTATCTGTGTAGCTCGGAGCTCGCCGTAGCCAGGACAATTATTGACTATGCCTGTTCCAGATACTTGTCTTTAATCGATATTACTCTACGCTTTCTCTCTCCTGCAGAGACTGATAAGGATGGCCTAAACGCGGACTCTGTTATGAGCGGAATCGATTAGACTTACTTTCACCCTCAACCTGTCACCACTCGATTTAACTGATTCGCTTTTACTAGCTACGTGTGGGACAGTCAGATGCATCGGGTACCCAAACTTCCATTAGGTTCGGTTCGGTACAGTGTCGCCAGATTATAAGACTTTTCCCCCACTCTGCCCTACCCCTTCTACCACTTAGTTATTCCCCGACTTTCCGAGCATCCCCACTGACCGGTCACGTGACGTGATGCGCGTATCTATCTGGCAATGGCAGAGAGAGGGGGTGACTGCATTCCCCTGATCTGGCGACACTGGTTCGGTATAGTTTGGATCGTAACGATGTGAACGGTTTCTGAACGTCTCTTCCTATATACATGCTACAGATATTGGGAACTGAAAAGATGACAGTCGGTTGTGATTTCGCACAATAGGCACGGAAAAATAACAAACAGTTATTTACGGGTTCATGTGAACGTGTGACCTGTCTATGCGCTTCTAATGCCCTTCATTTTAGCGTATCTGAAACAGACAGTGTCTAAAAGAATAATCATATGCTTACAGACAACGTAAGGTTTGTCAGCGGCGGACAAATGAAAGTTGAATTTCGAATTTCTGTATATGTATTATTAACTTTAGTCCTTGATGGTCAGCAATCCATTTTGTTCAACAGGTGCAGCAGATAAAACTAAGTGTAAAACAACTACATAGTACACATTTGTCTGCGAGGCTTCAAGCCCACTTCAAAGATGCCGTCCAATTTTCTGTCGAGAAGAAAAGAATTTAAAAACTTGAGTTTATAACCACAATCCTCAGATCTCGAAGGTATTATTTTCGAAACATTTCAAACAAAACCTACCAAATATGAAGACCTTTCTTTTAACATGAAATAGAATTCTATTCTTTTTTAACCAATATCTAAGCATTAAAATAAATATAGACATATAATGAACATAAATTTTCTTCTCTCTTCTGTGAAATTATAACAGACAAAGAACTAACCACAATGAAAATCGTATGGCAAGGTGTTCATTGCAACAATAAACCTAATCAAATGTTTGAATACTACAGTTGTAATCACAAAAATGTGGAATTAAACCATTGTTTTAAATAAGCAATGAATTTCCTTGTCGCATATAAGCACGATGCTTGAAAATAATATTTCAGTTTGTAAACATTCTGGTAGTATACATTACTATTTAAACTTTCTTTTGTCGGCTACCGTACTACATATTGGGAACTGAGAAGAGGACAAAGGAGAAGTCGGCTGTGATTCGTCCAATTTAGTAAGACCATTTTCGTAGACAGCTACGTTAAAACAAAGCAATTAAAACATTTATTTACGCCTATGTGAACGTGCGCTTGTAAATTGTTTCAGCATATTTGAAATGGATATTATCTAGTGAATATTCTATTATGCTTATTTATTCTCTTTTCTATCGAACATTTAACAATTATTAATAGCCAGTTACGAAAGCTCAGTTACAGCCGATTTTCAAATATTTCAAAAATCAAAGATTTTGCACATTTTATAAAGTTCGATTTAGAATGGAACACCATAGAACTAAGCGTGACTTGTTACTTGAAAGTTTAATTGTACACAAATTAATAATAATAATCAATTTCTGATGCATTAACTGTTTATAGAATTTCGTATGTTATTCATGTTTTCTTCAGAACACCGATGAAAGCATCATTTTTCAGGAACTGTCTAATTTTAACCAATAACTGAATTCCTTTCAAGAAAACGTCTAATACCCCTGCCTTCTCGTCTTAATTATTCAACAGTCGACAGATGTACGCAGACTTTTGTGACTGACTATATTCTCATGTGAGTATTTAGTACTAGAGTATTACAAAGGAGTCCAAATGATTTCATTAATCGAATGAATGTTCTAATTCCAATGAAGTGAAAATTTCACATTCGTGTACACATTTATATAAAGTTACTTTATCTAATGTAAAATGAACGAACAAAGTTGTATAGAACGTACAAACGTTATCTGCGTCTGATGTTTACGTGAAAGTAATAGTATTCGATACTTTCATGTACACAAAGATCTTGTACATATTTGACGAGTATTCTGTCCGTAGAGTAATCTGACCGCCATCTTGGATACCCGAAAATTTCAGAAACATTACTTTTTATATGTGAAAAGATACTTTCGGTGTTCCGCCAGGTTCTCGACCCGAACTTGAGATCTTAAGTACAGTAGAACCTCGCTCGTTGCACGAAACGGGACCAAAAATCCGTGGGAAAAATCAAGATTGTGCAACGAAAGGGGTAACCTAAAAATTCGTAGTGTCGATCTCCATTTCCGTCTACCACAGTAAACCACAATCCCCAGCACGAGTTTCAAAACGTTGGACACCTGGTGGTGGGAATCGCGAGTAGGCAACGAACGAAGTTATAACACAGGCTTAACTTCCAAAAATCGGTCAAATCGGATTTAGCTAAAATTTTGCACATAGCTTTATTTTGAATTAAAAACATGTTTCTTAAAGGGATTTTTTACAAATAGCTCGGTGAAAGTCCCATAAAAAAATAATGAAAAATTGGATTAGTAGTGGTTGATACCGATATACCCGACCCCGTATAGCAGAGATGGGCAATTTTTGCCTGAATTGAGGCAAGACCGTCTCCACCATAGCGCTCATTGACCCCACCAACATCCGCCGATACCAAGATTGGTTTGTTGGGGAAGCAGGCGTTTGAGGGGCCCCTATCGTGCCCATCGCTGCTGTACCGACATAGAAACGCAAAATCGTAGTAGCGCAGAGACGTAGGACTAGTGAAATACTGTCACGAAATTTTGGTGGAAATTGCCATAGTTTTACGTTGTAAGCTACGGCACAGTTGCAGCTGGGCGTTTTTGATTTTGTAATTACACGTGAAATAGTTTCAATATCGATTGTAGTGTTATTACAGTCTTGTCAGATGAATTGGAGAGTAAGATGAAAATTGTGCTGAACTGCTTAATCTAACAATTTTTACAAAATGTAGATAATAGAATATCACGAAAAATCTTAATGAAATTAATCGGACGAATTACGTGAAAAACTATTGTATCTTGATTCAGTTTATAAGCTTTCCAAGTGTAATCGAATAATCTTGAACAGTACTGTTGCCATAAATAATCGAGAAAAAATTGTTGCACAGTTTGTTATAATGGTTCTACTCTCGACACTGTTCGCGATGATGTTATGTTATTCGTCTACGGACGTTGCTTAGCAAATAGGCGCCGCGCCGTGCCGGACAAGGCCGAAGCAACTGATTCAGAGATTATGGTTAAAATCGGGTGGATTCGAGAGGAAGTGTTTTCGGCAATTCCAGACGCATTCCGATATACTATTATATATATTATAGTAAGTCCAACCCACCCGATCCCTCCCATGGACAACACTGATCGAAAAGTTGTAGAATTGTTGGCTTCATCGTTGAAATTAACGCAACTCAGATGTAAGTTAATAAAATCGTTTTGTGCGCAGAACTGCCCGATCAAACGAGATCGGTGAAAACAACAACAACATTGACGAAACGTTGAAAGTTAAACGGGGGCCGTCTTAAAGAATCAATCGATTCTTTTGGTTCGTTTCGTTTCTTTTGTTTTTGTTGTTTTTTGGATTTAGAATAAGTCTAGTCGTATCACGTTTGATACTACACGTTGGATCTCGCGAGACAGTAAGTATCGTTTGCGGAAGCTGACTTTATCCCGCGAACTGGGGAAACGCGCTAGTTCACGTCTGCGCAAAGTCGTACGATCATGAGCAAACGCGACGTTTCATACATTTGGCACTATACAATATGTATAAGCAATGTACCTAATCTTCTTCTTCTTCTTTTTCCCCTTGTCTGTCTTTTCTTTGTACAATTCAGAATTATATTTATAAAGATTATTTCCATGGCAGTATTCACGTTGCATTGCCTCAAATGTGGAAATCCGAACTGTTATATTAACTAAAAACATGTCAAAATCTCCCTCGATTTCCAGCGATTTAGATTAAAAATTCCTTCGTCTTCATTAAGTACAATTATTCTCTCCGAGTCGCTTTTGTAATTCTTAGTACAATGACGTAAAAATAAATAATACTTATTAGTATATTATGCAGGAAAAATTCTTGGTCAAATACAACAATACACTTATTATTATAGTCAATCTCTCGCTTTTACTCGAAACAAACTCGAAACCAGTTTCAAATCGAAAGGATGATAATTCTTCTACCAACGATAATATATATAAAATGTAAATGTCACGCATAAAACGCGCGCACTTCGTCAATCTCTCTCTTTTTAAATTGAGTTATTCTTCGGATTGAGTTGCGAAAATACTCCACTCCTGTTCCTGTTATGCCACTTGCACTTCAGTATTCGCACATAGGTTCTTCGGAAAGCCGCGTTGCATAGGGCATAACACATTGGATTCACAGTACTATTAATATAACAAAGATAATAGAAGAAGTCCCATAGTGGTTGCGGTATGTACAACGAACAGGCTGTGATGGATTTAATCAGAACGAGAATATTGTATGGTGTCCACGTGATGATGAATGCCAACAAGATGGCCGATAAAGTCTTTGCAGCCTTGCGTTCCCCTTTCTTGTCCTGGATGTTTTTCTTTTTCGTCGCCGCGACTTTGCTTGCGACAGCCTTAGTCGTCGGCTTAGCCTTGCTCCTCATGTTCAACGGCATCCCTATGTCGAGCATTTGCGACGGCCTCCTGGTTATTGACGTGGGACTGTCGCCTTGGTACATTTTTATGCTCGGCTTCTCTATGTACTTTCCTTTCTCGCTGCTGTCATGTGTAGGTAACCGGATTAGAATTGTGTAGACCTACAATTTTTCAACATTTGTTACGGGGTAAATCAGTTGTGTATTCAATTCTACGCCATCGGAATTACTTTTAACATTCAAACACTCACAAACGCCATGCATGTAGCTCCTATGGATACTCGTAATTTCACTTACACAACATACATAACTGCGAGGAATATACAATCACTCGCAATAATATTCAAATAATAACTTTTGAATAAACTTTATCTTAGGGACCCAGAAATTTTAAACATTTATATATATATATATATATATATATATATATATATATATATATAATCCTGTAGATTTTGACGAGAAAATGCCAAAAATCCAAGTTTCAATGTTAGGAATCCACTGGTTCAAAAGTTATGCGTGTTTAAAGTTCAGCGATTTTAGCGTTTTTCACAGGTAAGGATGCCGCCATGTTGTTATGTAGTGAGCGGCGCACGTTGCCTAACGCGTGGAGCCGCTAAATGGCAGCACCAGCAAGCGGTGATGTCGATAACGTGGAGCGGCTAACTCTGAAATGTTCCATTTAAGTAAGGCCACCTAAATATCTCTTCAGATTATTGTTATGCACAAACTATTTCTTACGTAATATGCATAGTGATAATGGACCAATATCTAGCAAGAACATTTTTTCCGCCAAGGTAATTATTTTCGGAGTTATCATGGTCATCGGTGTTTTTTTATATATAACTGCATTTTTTCTTTATTGCATCGTGTAGCTGAGCGAAAAATACATTCAGATATGTATAATAACATGACCTTCAAATGACCTTGATCTTTGAAAATTAAAGTGAACGCTCCAGAAAAAATAACCTTGAGAAAAAAATAACTTTTGCAAAGAATTCGCCTTGTGATACCATTTATATTGCATTAAGGAAATATTTAGGTGGCTACATTTATGTGGCCACATTTCGGTGGATCACCCTGTATACAGAATCATGTACAGGATCTCAAAGAGAAGGTATAGTTCAAGCAGAGAGTATATGAAAATGCTCACGCTCTGGTTTTGACCGTGTCCATTGTAGTCCTGGGCTGTGTTTCCGTTTACGTCCATGCTCAGAATTCGATGAAATTTTGAAAATAGGTTCTTTTTTGACTAAAATGACGATCGCCAAAAGGATTTTTGGCGACTCGAAAAAAATTTTTTTATCATTTCAATGTCGCTCTCTACCTTACCGACTTACCGACTTTAACTGTCTACTTTGTTCCTCCAAAATAATGGTCGGAGGAACGTAAAGGCTCCGTTCTAAAAAGATCAAATTCTGGAAGACATCTACAATGGGAAGATTAGATAAACAGAGTGAGTCTTGGTTAGATCGTTAGAGGGGGTGGAGAGGCCCGGCCGTTAGGCCGGGCCGACCACGCATACGAGAATCCAAGAGTAGTCTAGTAGTACTTTAAAAAAAATTATTTTATTTTTAGTATATTTGTCGTAAAAAATGGAATTTTAACATCATTTTAGCGTTTTTTATAGGAAATTTAATTTCCTACAAAAAAGGTCTCTTGATATTTTGCCATATTTCGCATAGTTTCCGAGATATTTGGAGGTTTATAAAAAACAGGAAATCTACTTTACCGGCTAAACCAGGCCGATTTGACACCATGTTATATATACATTTTTTTCTTGAAATAACCCCAAGAACACAAATATCACTTCAAAACGAGGGGCCACGGAAATCGTAATCGTGCCACTTTGTTGGTAAGATAGAGAGTGACAAAATTTTTTTTCGAGTCGCCAAAAATCCTTTTGGCAATCGTCATTTTAGTAAAAAAAGAAACTTCGCCTAGTCCTGCCCCCTAGTCTAGTTCTTACCCTCGAACAGACGGGGGTGTCCCACTTGGACTCCGACCGATTGGACACGTCCCGATTGGACTGTCCCGATTGGACGCGTTCCTTTTCGACTCCGTGCCGATTGGACTCGTGCCGTTTGGACGCCGTGCCGTTTGGACGCCGTGCCGATTGGACGCCGTGGCGGCTGTATTCATGACGTTTGGACGCCGTAAATTTTATAATCATTGCTTTTCGAAGTTTACATACGGTGATATTGTATTGTGAAATATATGGGAACCTATTAAATTTGGATTTGAATTTTAATTTTTATGTGTTTCTTGAGACTCGTGCCTTTTGGACGCCGTGCCGATTGGACGCCGTGGCGGTTGGATTCATGACGTTTGGACGCCGTAAATTTTATAATCATTGCTTTTCGAAGTCTACATATGGTGATATTGTATTGTGAAATATATTATTAAATATGATTTGGAATCTATTAAATTTGGATCTGAATTTTAATTTTTATGTGTTTCTTGGGACTCGTGCCATTTGGACGCCGTGCCGATTGGACGCCGTGGCAGTTCGATTTATGACGTTTGGACGCCGTAAATTTTATAATCATTGCTTTTCGAAGTCTACATATGGTGATATTGTATTGTGAAATATATGATTAAATATGATTTGGAATCTATTAAATTTTAAATTATGGTTAAGAATCTATTAATGAAAAATAATGATGTACAGCTTCGGAGGGGGGTGATTCCGAAGTCTTACTCCGGAAAGTTTATTTTAAGAGCGAGCGGAAATGACATTATTCTGGGTTAGGTTTGGCTAGATAACTGAAGTTGTTGTTAATCGGGCGTTGTTAACCATTAAATTATGATTAAGAATCTATTAATGAAAAATAATTATGTAAAGCTTCGGAGGGGGGTGATTCCGAAGTCTTACTCCGGAAAGTTTATTTTAAGAGCGAGTGGAAATGACATTAGTCTGGGTTAGGTTTGGCTAGATAACTGAAGTTGTTGTTAATCGGACGTTGTTAACCATTAAATTATGATTAAGAATCTATTAATGAAAAATAATTATGTAAAGCTTCGGAGGGGGGTGATACCGAAGTCTTACTCCGGAAAGTTTATTTTAAGAGCGAGTGGAAATGACATTAGTCTGGGTTAGGTTTGGCTAGATAACTGAAGTTGTTGTTAATCGGGCGTTGTTAACCATATATTTCACAATACAATATCATCATATGTAGACTTCGAAAAGCAATGATTATAAAATTTACGGCGTCCAAATGTCATGAATCCAACCGCCACGGCGCACAGTGTGTCCAAACGGCGAAATCGTGGCCAAAACCTCGAAAATGAACTTTCCGGTGGGGATACGGTAAGTACTATTTTAGATACTCTAGTATTGTGCCTATGGAAAAACCGAGGTGCGAAGGTTTTATTACTTATACCTGAGAAATGGTGAGAACTCGAAGTTTTCGTTCATTAGTCGTTCAGTAATCGTGTTGTGAGGAACTGTGTGACAGCGAAAAGTAAAAACTGCATATTTCAAAAACGGTTCATTTAATTTGAATTCTGAAAAATGGATGCTGTTCCTGGAAGTAAGTAGAATGTCTCTGACTACTAGTATATTTGAAATAGTTGATGGTTACATTGTATAATTATAAATGTTATTAGAAGACGGGAACAGAAAAGTTTTAAGGACAAATTTTAAACATGTAGAGTAAAAGTTGTGTGGAAAACAACATGAAGCTATAATTTTTGTTGGAACTTGTAGTTGACACTGTCATCTTTCAGTATTTGCAAAAATTAGCTGCCAATAACTGCCTACCAATGTTTTGTAAGACCATTTTGTAAATGCAGAATGAAACATCGACATGCGTGTTTTCTCGGGAAGTGTAGACGGTATTTAAAAACTCTTCAAATAAATATTGTATGGTTTTGCATCAGTTTATTATTAATTTCAATAAAAAATTAAAAAATTGACACCAGACGCATTGAAACTTGTCTTTCTAGCAAGAAACTCTCGAGAAAATGAAGATATTAAAGATGATGATAACTATTATAGTTCATCTGATTCGACATAGTTTTTTAATTTTTATTTTGTCATATTTATTTCTTTTTAGTGTAAACATTTTACTGTAAACATTTTTTAGAGGAAAATAAAATTTTTTGCTATACATGTCCGCCATATTGGATTCGCTACTTTGTTTTCTATACTTTTAAGTTCAGATTCGTAATCAGCGACCCAAAAAACCCTCATGTACCAATTTTTATCCAATTTCGTCCAGATTTAAGTGAGTTACGAGGTTTTGACCACGATTTCGCCGTTTGGACACACTGTGCGGCGTCCAAAAGGCACGAGTCTGAAGAAACACATAAAAATTAAAATTCAAATCCAAATTTAATAGGTTCCCATATATTTCACAATACAATGTCACCGTATGTAGACCATATGTAGACTTCGAAAAGCAATGATTATAAAATTTACGGTGTCCAAACGTCATGAATTCAGCCGCCACGGCGTACAATCGGCACGGCGTTCAAACGGCACGGCGTCCAAACGGCACGAGTCCAATCGGCACGGAGTCGAAAAGGAACGCGTCCAATCGGCACCGTCCAATCGGGACGTGTCCAATCGGTCGGAGTCCAAACGGGCATCACTCGAACAGACCCGGTTTCGACTTTAACCTGGAACAGATCCGGTTTCGACTTTAGCCTGTAACAGAACCGGTTTCGACTTTAACCTGGAACAGATCCGGTTTCGACTTTAGCCTGTAACAGAACCGGTTTCGACTTTAGCCTGTAACAGAACCGGTTTCGACATTAGCCTGAAACAGAACCGGTTTCGACTTTAGCCTGTAACAGGTTAATTGTTTTATCTGGTTTTATATAAAATATGCTACTAACATATAGATCTAATATTATAATCTTTAATTAATATAAATTCAATATAATATTAATTATAATGATAGAAGTATTTTCATTTTTTCCGATCTTTTAGTTGCAAACTCTAGTTGTAAAAAATAAATAACTCTGAAGAATTCGAAGAAATACAGATTTCATATCAAAGCACTAATTTAATAATGAGGTATTGTCATCAACAATGTCTCCAATTTTTTTTCATGTTATACGCATTATATTTAGGAAATATATAAGGTACTCCAGTAAAGTCGCGAACATGCTCCCATCACCAGTTCGGAGCAAGGAGAGAGATTGTGAAGGGAAACTATTTTTTTATGAATGCGTCGACCGCGGCGAAAGTACAAAGGGACATTGCCGAACGTAGAAAAGGGCAGCATGTAAACTCGGACCGCGCGCACGGCCGAAAACTTATTCCATACCGTCAATGAAACAACTAACAACATTTGAAATTATATCGTGTTTAGTGTCATTTTAATCAGAAAAATGACACAAATGAGTTGGCGAAAGTCCCATAAAAAAATAATGAAAAATAAAGAAGTTTTGTAATTCGATTTGTAGTGGTTTCACACCGATATACCTGACCCCGTATCGGGTTATACAGCATGTTTACGCACTAATCGACGACCGAAGCAGCTCGCGCTTCTGGGCTCGACGCACGGCACGCGTTTATTTGAGCTGCCAAAGATATTCGAAAAGTTATTGGAAGCCCTCGAATAAAGATACAGATAAAATATCAAAATTTTATTCGACACTACGAATAAATGCGCTTCGAATGAGGACATCTTCATTTCCTTCTTTGAATTATTGCTACGATAAGGAATATTAAATCACCCATAGGTAATGCCAGAGTAATGCGGTTGCTCAGAGTATTATAACGACGCAGAAAGTAAAATATTTTATTTCGCATGCCTCTGCGTCTGGACTGCTTCGGACGCAATGGGTCCAAAGGAGTGCCTCTTCTGGCAAATTCTAGCCTTAAAAACGCCTTGTTGCCGGCAAGTTCGTTACCTCGACTTATTGCATCCTTAAGTGTCACGGAGGTTTTCCTGGAAGGGAACTCGTCGAGCTGTCGAGACGCACGCTGCCAACTCTCGACATTCCTTCATTTCGAATTTTCTCACATTATCCTCTTCTACGTCCGAAACTTGCTAGGTGCCGTCAAATAAACCACTGAATACAGTCTAAATTATATCCTGTTTAGTGTCATTTTAATCAGAAAAATTCAACAAATAAGTTGCTGGAAGTTCCATAAAAAACTAATGAAAAATAAAGAAGTTTTGTAATATAATTAGCAGTGGTTTCACACTGATATACCTGACCCCGTATTGGGTTATGCGGCATGTTTACACCACTTGGCGACCGAGGCAGCTCGACCCTTTCACTTTCTTATCCTACCTAAGTAATTTACTCTATATCACTGTAAGGTGGTATCCATTGTGTCTATAAATGTTGAATAAAATCCTCACAAATGCAATTATTCACAAACATGCACATATGCGATATGTGTACCGGAATCCCCCACAACTAATTCGCGTTTGATGCACGTTACTTTGATTTTCGCACATGGAGAATAAAATGTTAGTGTCATTAATACAGTGATCTCGAATAAATTCCTCAGGTGAGACAAGAAAGTGAAAGGGCATTGATCCCATCTGGTCGATAATTCCATAGGGCGGATATTAGAAATGCCCTTGTGGATTTTAACGAGTAGGCAGATTCGATGTCTGTTCATCAATTTGTTAAACATTTTCACCTCGCTGGGGGCCCAAATGAGAACCATGGTACGCATGTATTTGTCACTTGATACGTCACTGTCGCGCGCCTCTGTGACGTCCGCGGCGTGTAACTTTGTTGGCCCGGTTGCCGCATTTTAGGCGGATATTTAATTGTTATGTGGCGGCCTTGGCGCTGCCCTACACCACTGTCGTTTGGGAAACTTCTTATTTCCTTGCCATATTCCTTTTCTATTGTTCTCCGTTCTGCGCGGGTCTGGTCAGTGCTATCCGGCATAATTGCGGCCAGGCCCTGACGAACCTTTCCTTTTTACGACATCCTTTCCTAGTTGTTCTTTTCCGTTCTTTCCGTTTTATAGCATCCTTTTGTGAGTGGTTCTTACTTTCCTCTCCTTACTTTCCTCTCCTTACTTTTCTCTCCTTACTTTTCTCTACTTACTTTCCTCTACTTACTTTCCTCTCCTTACTTTCCTCTCCTTACTTTCCTCTCCTTACTTTTCTCTCCTTACATCTCTCTCTTTCCGAGGACGTTTCCCTGAACGTTGAGATCACTCAGTAACACACAGTCGTGGTGACAACATCGGTCTTTCGTCGTATACTGAATTTCAATAAAATAAATTGTGTCGAGAAATCGTACTGCTGAGTTCAATTTATTTTCTGTAAAACCTAAACAGTTAATAACTAAATAACGAAGCTGAAATAGCAATTTTTTTATTCTTCATTTTCTACTTATATTGTCATGGAGAACCACCCCTTAAATTTTCTCCCTCCTGTAGTCGAACACCCTGTATATTAGTTGCATATTTTAAATAAAACCAGAAAAAATAATTCAACTGTACGTTCTGTTGAGTGATGCCCGTTTGGACTCCGACCGATTGGACACGTCCCGATTGGACGGTGCCGATTGGACGCGTTCCTTTTCGACTCCGTGCCGATTGGACTCGTGCCGTTTGGACGCCGTGCCGTTTGGACGCCGTGCCGATTGGACGCCGTGGCGGCTGAATTCATGACGTTTGGAAGCCGTAAATTTTATAATCATTGCTTTTCGAAGTCTACATATGATGATATTGTATTGTGAAATATATGGTTAACAACGCCCGATTAACAACAACTTCAGTTATCTAGCCAAACCTAACCCAGACTAATGTCATTTTCGCTCGCTCTTAAAATAAACTTTCCGGAGTAAGACTTCGGAATCACCCCCCTCCGAAGCTTTACATAATTATTTTTCATTAATAGATTCTTAATCATAATTTAATGGTTAATAACGTCCGATTAACAACAACTTCAGTTATCTAGCCAAACCTAACCCAGACTAATGTAATTTCCACTCGCTCTTAAAATAAACTTTCTGGAGTAAGACTTCGGAATCACCCCCCCCCCTCCGAAGCTTTACATAATTATTTTTCATTAATAGATTCTTAATCATAATTTAATGGTTAACAACGTCCGATTAACAACAACTTCAGTTATCTAGCCAAACCTAACCCAGACTAATGTCATTTCCACTCGCTCTTAAAATAAACTTTCCGGAGTAAGACTTCGGAATCACCCCCCTCCGAAGCTGTACATCATTACTTTTCATTAATAGATTCTTAATCATAATTTAAAATTTAATAGATTCCAAATCATATTTAATCATATATTTCACAATACAATATCACCATATGTAGACTTCGAAAAGCAATGATTATAAAATTTACGGCGTCCAAACGTCATGAATCGAACTGCCACGGCGTCCAATCGGCACGGCGTCCAAACGGCACGAGTCCCAAGAAACACATAAAAATTAAAATTCATATCCAAATTTAATAGATTCCAAATCATATTTAATAATATATTGCACAATACAATATCACATATGTAGACTTCGAAAAGCAATGATTATAAAATTTACGGCGTCCAAACGTCATGAATCCTACCGCCACGGCGTCCAATCGGCACGGCGTCCAAAAGGCACGAGTCTCAAGAAACACATAAAAATTAAAATTCAGATCCAAATTTAATAGGTTCCCATATATTTCACAATACAATATCACCGTATGTAGACTTCGAAAAGCAATGATTATAAAATTTACGGCGTCCAAACGTCATGAATACAGCCGCCACGGCGTCCAATCGGCACGGCGTCCAAACGGCACGGCGTCCAAACGGCACGAGTCCAATCGGCACGGAGTCGAAAAGGAACGCGTCCAATCGGGACAGTCCAATTGGGACGTGTCCAATCGGTCGGAGTCCAAGTTGGCCCCCCCCGTTCTGTTCCAGACCAAAGTCGAAATCGGTTCTGTTACAGGCTAAAGTCGAAACCGGTTCTGTTTCAGGCTAATGTCGAAACCGGGTCTGTTCCAGGCTAAAGTCAAAACCGGTCTGTTCCAGGCTAAAGTCGAAACCGGTTCTGTTCCAGGCTAAAGTCGAAACTAAGCCAAAAGTGGCACGGCCAAAACCTGAGCGTGAGCACTCTCATATACTCTCTGGTTCAAGTTGGTTGTGGTGAGGTTGATTAGGGGCGACTACGCTTGCAAATCTACGATACCGACATCACCGCGAGCTTGTGGTGCCACCTAGCGGCTCCGCTCGTTAGACGTTGCGCGACGCTGAGTACATACTAACATGGCGGCTCCCTTACCTGTCAAAAACGCTGAAATTCGCTCAAGTTTAAACACGCATAGCTTTTTAACCACTGATCTACTAGGATTGAAACTTGAATTTATGGAATTTTCTCGTCAAAATCTATATTTTTTTGATTATATAAGAAAAAGTTAAAAATTTCTGCGTCCCTAAGGTGAAGTTTAACCTATCTTTTTAAAGATAAAACCATACGACTTGGATTTTGTTCAGAAGTTAAAACAATTAGTTTACTACATGAAGAGAAAAAGAAATCTTGGAACAATTGTTGTTGCAATCAAAAGTTGTTTCTTATAACATTTTTATGTGAGCCTATATTGAAAATTTAAAAAATCCGTTTTGTAGATCTGCACTAATTATGTACACTCTGAAAATTTAATGAAAATCGTTCAACATTGCAATGAGCTATACACAGTTACATATTTTAAAAATCATAATTTTTTACGTTTTTCGGCCTGTAACTATAATAAATCTAAAGATTCTTATACCTTTCTTATACAGGGTGTCCTAAGTAATGTACTTCCTAGAAAAGGATGATTCCGGTGGTCATTTTAAATAACTTTTTCGTTTGCGAAAATGTTCTCCGCGGCTTTGTCAAGGAGTTATCAACTAAAAATACGGACCAATCAGAGTGCGGCTTCTACTAAGCGTGGCGTTGGCATTGGCCGATTCGGAATCCGTCCACTGTAGCCGCGCTCTGATTGGTTTGGGTTTTCGTTAATAACTCCTTAACAAAACTGCGGAGAACATTTTTGCAAACGACAAAGTTACTTCAAATGACCGCAGGAATCATCCCTTTCAAGGAAGCACAGTTTTAGGACACCCCATGTATATCTAATATATTTACCAATTGCAGTTTTTAAATTTTCAATACAGGCCCAGATAAAAAAGTTGTAAAAAGTAATCATTAAAGTTTTCTCTACGATTCTGACCACATGCAATTTTTGCAACAAATTTTTTTCACGCCAGCTAGTAAACTAATCTTTCTAGCGACCCGATAAAATTCAAGCTGTTTGGTCCAATCTTAAAGGTGTGAGTCACTGTATGAATAAAGGGTGATTCAGCTGACTCTTTCACGTAAAGGCTATAGCTGGGTTTGGTAGTGAAATTCGCTCCCGACGAATTTTTAATCGAGCTTTGGCTATTCGATAGCCTACCCAAAAAGACCCCGATCTGCCAAGTTACAGCCTCATATCTCATCTGTAAGGGTAGTTATTGAGGGAATTCGAAAAGCCAGTTTTTGGCCCATTTTCCCTATTTATTGACAGTTAAAAATTCTGAAAAAATTATGACACATTGTGGATACTAAGCCACATATTAGGTATCATTTTCACTTTTCTCCGTTGCAAATTCTGGTTGTAAAAAGCGAAAAACACGAAAAAAATCGAAAAAATGCAGATTTCATATAGAAATCGAAAGAGCACTCCTCCAGATTTAATTCAGAAATGAGATATTATCATAAGTATTAACCTCAATTTTTTCAAATCCCTGAGAGTGGTGCGTCATAGTTGAAAAAAATAAAAACCACTAAGTTATACCTATCTTCTCTGAAATAAAAAGAAAACCACGCGCGGCAGAAGTGAAACTTCTTGCAGTCTAGTAATGTTTAGAAGTAAATTAAGATTGGAAATGGTAAAAAATTATGAAGCGACAACCAGATCAGGAACAACTAATACAAAAAATAATGAAGCGACAACAAGATCAGGAACAACTAATACAAAAAAAATCATTAAAAAATCATAGAAAAAATCATAGAAAAAGTTTCATTTCAAAAATAATGAACGATCAAAATTTGCGACACAAAGAAGGAGAGCGTATGGGAAATGCTATGAACATTCTTTCCCATACGCTCTCCTTCTTTGAGTCGCAAATTTTGATCGTTCATTATTTTTGAAATGAAACTTTTTCTATGATTTTTTAATGATTTTTTTTTGTATTAGTTGTTCCTGATCTGGTTGTCGCTTCATAATTTTTTACCATTTCCAATCTTAATTTACTTCTAAACATTACTAGACTGCAAGCAGTTTCACTTCTGCCGCGCGTGGTTTTCCACGCGTATGTTTTTTAAAATGCCGAAATAGGTGTTTGATTAATTATATCAAAGAACATTAAGTCCAAGTTTCAAGCAAACCCGACCACGAACAAAATATATTCCTCATACAAACGTTGCAACCCCTTTTCACCCCCTTGGGGGTTGAATTTCGAAATATCCTTTCTTATCTCTTGTATAGATCATAAAGGAAACCTCTGTGCAAAATTTCAGCTTTCTAGGTCCAAGGGTTTAGCCTGGGCGTTAATCAGTGAGTGAGTCAGGACTGTCTTTTTATATATTATAGATTATATTGACTTTAATTAATGTAAATGTAGTTGTACGTGCTGTCATTACATAACGAAGTATTTCTAACCTTTTCGTTTGATCCTACTACCGAACGGCGGTAAAATCCTACCGCTGCAGTATTTTCAAATTTTCTTGTGGTGACTGCGAAATTGTCATAAATAATAATTAAAAAAAAAATAATTATTTAAAAACCCACGTTTTTAAAATGAACTAAAAAGTATAAAATAATTTGAAAATAAAATACTTGTATGAATTAAAACGAACCGTTTAAATTTTCGCGCCACTCCCGACTTCCGTAACATCAGAACATTGTTACCCTCAGCAAAGAAGTTTGACTTCAAAATATATTATTTTATATTAAACATTCCTATGCTCAGAGAAATATTTTCCAGACTTTAAAAGTTGCGTAATACAAAAAACGCAAATAATACTAAGTCGTTATATTCGAATATTTCGAAGATACCTTCAACGGCGGCGGTTGGTGCAGCGGCTATGGTCTCGGTCTGCGGAACCGCTGATGACTTTTTGGACCAGGTTCGAATCCTGCCCGGCTCAATCTTTTTTTTTGTTTAACAGATGTTTTTTCGCTTCCTAACCATATGATTGTTGTTAAACCATTGTAAAAACATTTTTTAACTATTTCTAAACTATTTTTAAATAATTTTTCGGAAGAATATTTTTGAAGTACTGTTATGCCGCGGCCTTGCAGGTGAGAGGATGGTCCGGGATCCTCAGAAGGTTACGGACAAAGGTCGAGAATTTCGGGCGGATGCATGTATTTGTTCTCTTACAGTTGATGTATAAGACGATTCGACTCGACAGAAAAGACACACAGTCGTGGTCGTGTGGTGTTTTTATATATCGTGATTGACAATGGTTGGGGTACCGAAATCCATGGGTCATGGAATTCCTCATCGGTCAATGATGGGTTACTGGGACATTGCGCCACCGATGCCTGACCCAGCAGTTGGAGGACTGATGAGCCAGCGACGTGCAGTCTTCCAGGGCCGCACGTAACAGGACCTTCGGGCTCTAATCATTTACGGATCGTATTACTTAACATTTTGTGCTCTACTTAACATTTTTTAACATGGAATTGTGCATCGACTTGACTATAAAGTCGTGTATCTTTACTGGGTTCATTATTCAGTAATAAAATCAGTATTTTATTAGGGTCTAGCGATATTGTTGTGTCTGTTTCTGTCAAGTGAAAAGGAAAGTGCTATACATATTTTTAAGGATATAATAAGTACGAGGTTTATGCTTCGGACAACTGTACCCATTGTTGTCTGGAAAAAGTCTTGATGATGGGCATTTTCGATTTCGGGCATTTACTTGAGACAGTCGAGCTGTGAGACCATTGCTTTATTTAGGTGGTAAAACAACTTTTTGTGTGTACCAGGTTCATAACACGGATAGTAACTTTCATGATTTAAAGATCCTCTTCACAGGATCATATCAATTATCGCAAGCTGTTTCGCATTTGAAATAATCCGAAATAATGGATGAACATAATAATATTAAAATTATTAAATTCTCACCTTTCTTAAAGTCTTAAAGTACTTGAAAAATATTTTTCCGAACAATTATTTTAAAATAGTTTAAAAATAGTTAAAAAATGTTTTTACAATGGTTTAACAACAATCATATGGTTAGGAAACGAAAAAACATCTGTTAAAAGAAAAAAGATTGAGCCGGGCGGGATTCGAACCTGGTCCAAAAAGTCATCAGCGGTTCCGCAGACCGAGACCATAGCCGCTGCACCAACCGCCGCCGTTGAAAGTATCTTCGAAATATTCGAATATAACGACTTAGTATTATTTGCGTTTTTTGTATTACGCAACTTTTAAAGTCTGGAAAATATTTCTCTGAGCATAGGAATGTTTAATATAAAATAATATATTTTTTTATTTCAGAGAAGATAGGTATAACTTAGGAAAAATGCCGGAAAAAGTGGTTTTATTATTTTCAACTATGACGCACCACTCTCAGGGATTTGAAAAAAAAATTGAGGATAATACTTATGATAATATCTAATTTCTGAATTAAATCTGGAGTAGTGCTCTTTCGATTTCTATATAAAATCTGCATTTTTTCGATTTTTTTCGTGTTTTTCGCTTTTTACAACCAGAGTTTGTAACGGAGAAAAGTGAAAATGATACCTAATATGTGGCTTAGTATCCAAAATGTGTCATAATTTTTTCAGAATTTTTAACTGTCAATAAATAGAGAAAATGGGCCAAAAACTGGCTTTTCGATTTTCCTCAATAACTACCCTTACAGATGAGATATGAGGCTGTAACTTGGCAGATCGGGGTCTTTTTGGGTAGGCTATCGAATAGCCAAAGCTCGATTAAAAACTCGTCGGGAGCGTATTTCACTACCAAGCCCGGCTGTAGCCTTACTTGTAAACTATTGATATATAAAAAGTGGTTAAAACGAAAATTGTATGCTTTCAAGAGTATTATGCAATGTAATAATTACTTTTTTTCCTGTTGTGCTTCTTGATCAAGATATAAAAGTTATCTTGACCTTCTTTTAGTTAATCTGTACTTTGCGTAACCAGAAATTTTTCCCTGTTATTACGTAATTGTGTAGATTTTGGACAGAAAATGCCAAAAATCCCAGTTTCAATCCTAGGAGATCAGTGGTTCAAAGGTTATGAGTGTTTATGTACATTTTAAAGATAGCAGCTCTACATTATCGACATCACCGTGTGGGGAAACTGCCCACTCAGATAGGTAGATAGAGGTATCGAATAGATGAACACTCAACTACTTGCGTTTTTACACAACGTTCTACCTCGACCATTGAGCACGGAGAGAGCGCGAAATCGACGGTTCACCGCGTAGAAGCGTTAACGATGATCCCCACTCCGAATCGTCCGGGGGTGGGGGAAACGAATCCTCACAGCCCCCCCCCCCTCCAAGTGTGAACGACAATTTTATTAACAAAAATGGTAACAAATATACAGGGTGTCCCACATAAATAAGAACACCTAAATATCTTTCGTATTTACAGTCCTATAAAAAAACTTCAGAGGACAAAGTGACACTATTGCAGGGGGCAAATATAATGGTAAAGAAAAAATTTTTTATGTCGTGTTTTTTAATGAAATTTCAAGGTCATCGATGTTTTTTTAAATGGAATAGTATATTTTTTTACGATAGCATGATAGACAATAAAAAACTGAATTTAGTGGATACCACCTTTTTGACCTTGAAATGTCTTGAGAGAGAGAAAACTGAAAATTCGCAGATGAGCTTCAACTGCTCATCCGACGCCTGCTGCTCCGCGATTTCCTCGAGGTTAATCTCGAGTGGCAAACGAAGTGCGTCGACTCTCGACAAAGTGTCGACAACGACATTGCCCGGACCAGGAATATACGAAATCGTAGTCGCAAACTGCGCAATAAACGTGTGATGAAGTGATGCCTTTTCCGGACGTTGGAGGAATGCATACACGAAAGGCTTGTGGTCGGTCAAAATTGTAAATTCGCGACCTTCAACAAAATATCTAAAATGCCTCACTGCCTCAAAAATAGCAGTTAGCTCGCGATCGTATGCAGTATATGTAACGTGAACGAGTGAAAATTTCTGAGAGAAAAATGCAAGAGGTACCCAGAGGGAATTGGACCCTTGTTGTTCCAAAACAGCGTCCAGACCAAAATCAGACGCGTTAGAAACAACCCTAAGGTCGGCCCCAATACGCGGATGAACCAACAAGGTCGTCTTGGGCAAGGGCTTCCTTGGTTTTCACAAAGGCCTCTTCCGAATCATCCGACCACGCAACGTCTCGTGTGTCGTTCTTCCCCGCATCGCGGAGAAACTCGTTCAACGGTGCCTGAAGATGCGCCGTGCGAGGGATATTATGACGGTAAAAGTTAACCATCCCCAAAAACTGGCGAAGATCCATAACACTCTTGGGTTTGGGGAACCGTAAAATGGCCTCCACTTTGGATGCCAAGGGGCGAATACCGTTCGAATTTATCGCGTACTCGAGGAATTCTATTTCTTTAACACCAAAAATGAATTTACTCGGTTTCGCACGTAGGTGAGGCTTTTGGAGCCGCTGTAATACCGTCCGAAGATGGTCAACATGTTCCTTTTCCTAGCGCGACGCTATCAATATGTCATCGATATAAGTGAAAACAAAATCAAAATCCCTCAGGACCCTATTTAAGAACCGCTGAAAAGATTAGTTGGCGTTCTTCAGACCAAATGTCATGAACATGAACTTGAACAGCCCGAATGACGTCGTCACAGCTGTCCTTCCAACGTACTCAGGGGCCATGTGAACCTTATTATACGCTTTAAATAAGACCAACGAGGAAAAAATTCTCTTGCCGTGGAGATTCGACGAGAAGTCGTAGAGATGAGGAGTAGGGTACTTATCCGGAATGGTTTGCCTATTCAGCCCCCCATAGTCTCCACAAATGCGCCAAGTGCTGTCCTTCTTCAAGACCATATGTATGGGACTGGCTCACGGACTGGAGGAAGGGCGGAAAATAGCCGCTTCTACGAGAACTTTAAGCTGGCTCTTTGCCGCCTTGAGCTTTACCGGATTAAGGCGACGAGGACCTTCCGACACCGGAGAGCCGGTGGTTAAGATGTGATGAAACACATCGGCGGATTTGGTCGGCGCCACATTAGACGCGCCAGACAGTATAACACGACACGGGACGCGGAGTGGCGACGGTATAAATGTTCGTACATGAATCGATCAAATGGTTCCGGCGGAGGTCGACCAAAAGATCATAATGCTTCAAAAGATCCGCACCTACAATTGCTTGAGGTACCGTGGCGATACAAAAATTCCAATTAATAGGATGCAGCAAACCTAAATCTAAGAACCGGAAAGATTTGCTGAACGTTTGAATAGCCGTATCGTTAGCCGCACATAATATAAAACCAGTCGGCTCACCGCTAATCGCGGGGTTGACCGGTACCAACGCAAGATCTGCTCCTGTATCAATGAGGAACAGACGACCCGAATTACGGTCGCGAACGTGGAGAGGGGATGGAGCACGAGAACCTTCAGCACCCGTCTCAGCCACGGAAGGCTTACTCAGTTACCCGACTTAAATGACGCATACTTTTCGCACCAAATCCTGCACGACGTCGGGTTGTCGGGGTAATTACGATGCACAAAACAAAGCTTAGACGAGCCCAGCGAATCTTCAGAACACGCACGGGCACGAGACGCGGGAGTGGCTGACTGCGAGCGTTACCGCTGCAACTTCTTAACCTCGGCACACAAAGTGGCAACCTGACCAGAAAGGCGCTTCACCTCCACGTCGAGGGAGTACCTTGGAACGTTCTGCGCGACCACGGAGATATTACGGTCCGGCGAGCCGGAACTCTTTGCGATTTTATCGGCCACGCTTGCCAATTTGTCTAGATCCGCGACACCCGTTGACGCGAGAATCGCACGATGGACCGGCGAGAGATGCTCCAAGAACAAACTCAATATCACCGAAATCGTCGCAAGTGCCGTCGTTCAGATTACGTAATCTGTTTAGGATGAGGGACGGCTTCCCATCAGACAAGACCTATCCCTTTAATAACTTACGTAAATTCGCCTCCGGAGCATACGTGGCGATAACACGCTTTTTAAGCTGCTCGAATATATCCGCTGGACGCGGAAACGTCATAATAAGGTCTCTTACTGAAGCGGAACTTCAAAGACCAATGCCGCGAGAACCGTATCGGCTTTACTCGATTCAGAGGTTATGTGCGCTGTGCGCAACGAGGCCTCGGCCTGCGCGAACCACAGCGCCGGATCGGCACAACATAACGGCGGTATTTTCGGGACGCCGTAGCTTTCTAAACGACTATCATGCGTTCCCTCATTCAGTCTTCCCCGGCCGACATAGTACTCTACAAATTAACCACTTAATTTAAAACGGAACGCACGCGTGCGATGACACGAAAACGGAAGACACTCGAAAAACCGTGTAACGTTGCGCAGAACGATGCGCGGAACACACACGCGCCAAAATCAAGGGCAAGACGTCAACAAAATGGCGGACTATAACACAGTGAGGCTGCACAGGATTCCTCAACGAAACGCACCCCGTCCGAATATTATGGCGACGATCACACGGGAAGGAACGGGTAGAAAGGCGGTGACTGGATCCATAAAAATGCCTCTCCAAAGTCCTCCGCAAGGCTTTCACAGCGCCAATCTGTCTTAGAATCGGCATACAGAAACACGCTGCCCCAGCCGAGTCAACGAAAGAGAATGCTCTTCAAAGCACATGGCGTGAAAATTACCGCCAGTTATGCTCTCGCCGTATATGAATACGATGAACGCAGAACGTAGTTCCAGGTTACCGAAAACGATAACTACGACTTCGATTATCACGTTGGGGTCACCAATATGCGGAAACTGCCCACTCAGATAGGTAGATTTATTGAATAAATGAACACTCAACTACTTGCGCAACTACACAACGTTCTACCTCGACAGTTGAGCACGGAGGGAGCTCGAGATCGGCGGTTCACCACGCAGAAGCGCGTACTCCGATCCACACTCTGGACTGTCTGGGGGGGGGGAGGGGCCGAGTCCCCACAACCGTGTGCGTGACAGTCACTACATACCAATATGGCGGCACTCTTACCTGTCGAAAGCATAGAAAATAGCTCAACTTTAAACACTCATAACTTTTGAACCACTGATCTCCTAGGACTGAAACTTGGATTCCTGGCATGTTCTCGCCAAAAATCTACAGGATTACATAAGAAAAAGGCACAAAATTCGGGTCACGCAAGGTACAGTCTAACCGATTTTTCGATATCTTACAAACTGCTGATTTGACAGACATGTAAAAAAAGTGTCACCATTTTTCATTAAATTATAAGACTATAACTAATAAACGGATGAAAATGAGTTTTTAGGTGCTTCTAGTGAAAACATAAGAGTATGTACTCAAAATGTTGTCATTTGAAAAAAATGTTTTTTTCACCATTTATTTTGCAATTGTTTTAAACAAATGCAATGCTTCTATAGCAGGGAACGTTTTCAAAATTTGAGAGAAATAAGGATGTAGTCCCAAGTGTCCCCTTTATGGACCTGTTTTTGAAAAAGCGGACACTTTAAAACTGACGTAATTAAAATTATTTGAAGTGAACGCTGCACCACGAAATACAGCCTTGAACGGCCGCACAAAGTGGCTCAACCGAGAAAATTGCATCATTAGAGGTGCATCTTGTTTTCTGTGACGGTTGTTAGACACTCAGTTTCAAATTATTGCTTCAACTCGCTTTCTATAACTTAACAGACACTTGAACGTGTACCACTTGTACTTATCGATTGATTACGTAAAGGAGCATATTTTGAGCATGACTTGAATTAAAAATCATTTGAGAATATCTTAGTAACTATTAGTGTTTTATCCCATGTACCATTGCAGTTTTTTTTATTCAGGGTTCAATCTTTGATCAATCGCAAGATTAAAATTTACCCTTCACAATAAAAAAATGTAAAGAGCACCTTTATATCTCGATGAAAAATCATAATAGAAAAATAACTAATTATTACATTGTATGCTAGTTTTGAAACCTGGACTTTCGATTCAACCATTTTTTATATTCCAAATAGTTTAGAAGTAAGTTAGGTGGCACACATGCTTGGGGGGAGCTTCTCTCTCCCCCGGTATGGGGCATCTATGCCAAGAGGTGAGGATAGTCGATGGCATTCGCTCGCGAGATCCCGACCACCCTCAATTGGTTCACCGTAGGGTCTTTAGTGGGTATGCCCCGAAAGTCCCACATAATCCTCCCTGGGGGGAAGCGGGGTATGCGTAATGCATTTTCTCCGGGTAAGAAAAAAAAAGGTGACATACATACTTAGCTGAATCACACTGTGTGATTCACTCTAAACGTTCTTTTCACGATAAGATCTTGGGATGGGAAGAAATCACTAAGAGAAAAATTACATTTCCCAAAAGTGTACAGTGATGTTATAAATAGATGCGTATTGACAATGTCATTAAAGTTATTTGACGATCATCAGTATTTGTTAAATATTATCGAATAAGTTTGTTATTTTAACGAATCCACCTAACACTGTTTAACGCATATTTGGATTTGTGACTTTGGGTAAACAGTCCTAGTAGACTTTCATATGCTATAAAATACAAATCTGAATTTTTTGAATTTTATTTGGTAGTTATCGACAAAATTATTTTTACGACAAAAAATGCAAATGTTCAAGTTTGCAGACACTTTGTACTCTAAGAGTAGTAGCTTCACAGCAACGAGTATTCTTCAAAATCTCCTGAATAATGTTATACAATGTAATATTGCATCGTATTCCATTTCTCCATAATATACAAGAAAAAATGTGGTTTCCAATTAAAAAATTCAAAGTTGACCTTTATAGGCCTTTTCAAGGTCATCACAAGATCGAATAAAAAACAGCGTAATTTGTTCCTCGCAAAACTATACAACATCTTTCTAAAACATTTTTTCATGTCATTTATATTTTTCGAGATATTTGCCCTGGCAATTTAAGATGGGACACCCTTTATAAACATCGTAATTTAATCGTCTGAGTTTGGTAATAATTCACTAGTCTCTTTAAAATGTTTATGGAATCACACCCAAGTTAATGGTATCTCCTTCAGTTTTCTTTCGATACAAGACAATGGCTCAGGGCGGCTTTCGTCGTATTTCGGATGGGGGTAAGTACGCGGCTTGCCTTTGTTCTCGAGTGGGCTGAGAGTGAACACGGAAAATGAGCGAAAGGCGAGAGGGTAGCGACAGACCATGAAATTGTCAGCTGAGTAGCGATATCTTTCGTTGGAAAAGGATAGAATATGACATGCCCTTTCGTTCTGGCTCTAAATGGGGTTAATGGTCACTTTAGAGCAGTGATGGGCATTTTTGACTGGCGCAATGAAGAAGGATCCGCGGAGCTTCCCCCACCAACTACTGCGCAACGGTGCCTCGTGCCTTCCAGTGTCTTCGTTTCCACCCTCATACGTCCCTCCGTAGCCGACGAGGTTGGTGGGAGAAGCAGGCAACGCAGGGGCCCCTACCGTGCCCATCACTGCTTTAGAGGACCACAAATTTTGAACTTTTTTTTATAGAATCCCGTAGATTTTGACGAGAAAATGCCGAAAATCAAAGTTTCAATCCTAGTAGATGAGTGATTCAAAAGGGTAAACCCTACGTTTAGGGGAGGCAGCTCCGATGACCTTGATCTTCACATATGTTGTCGGGAAGAACATTCTGAACAACTTTTGTCATTATAACTACCCGGTGCTCGGTCTTAGCTTTCGAGATATTTGCGAAAAACTATTATTTAAATGCTGAATAAAATTCTCATTTTGAAATATTCACAATTTCGTATGCGTGGACGAGCCGGCCGCTAGGCCGGCCCTCTCCGCCCCCCACCAACTAACCCTAACTAATTCTGATTATCAAAAATTATGCGATCAGAATTAGTTAGGGTTAGATGGGGGGGCGCAGAGGGCCGGCCGCTAGGCCGGCCCGACCACGTATGCGAAAATCCAGAAGTAGTCTTTCAAAATTGAAAGCTCACCCTATATAGAGTGACACTCTGTTCTGATCCCCACAATGTGTTTACAAACAGAAAATAAACAGATGCCGCCCCGGGGAACAGGCTCACGTTGCCACGGAGCTTCGAAGAATACGTAAAATTCAATACAGTATTAGTAATAGTTTTTCGCAAATATCTCGAAAACTAAGACCGAGCACCGGGTAGTTGTAATGACAAACGTTGTTCAGAATGTTGTCCTTGACAACATATGTGAAGATCAAGGTCATCGGAGGTGCCTCCCCTAAACGTAAGGTTTACCTTCAAAAGTTATGCGTGTTCAAACTTGAGCGATTTTCAGCGATTTTGACAGGTAAGGGCGCCGCCATGTTAGTATGTACTCAGCGTCGCGCGTCGTCTAACGAGCAGAGCAGCTAGGTGGCACCACAAGCTCGTGGTGATGTCGGTAATGTAGATTTGCAAGCTTAGTCGCTCATAATCAACCTCACCACAACCAACTTGAACTATACCTTCTCCTAGAAGTCCTGTACCTGATTCTGTGTACAGGGTGGTCCACCTAAATGTGGCCATCTAAATATCTCGTTTATTTGAGATGACATAAGAAATGTTTTTAATACAATATAAATGGTATCACAAGGTGAATTCTTTGCAAACGTTATTTTTTCTCGAGGTTATTTTTTCTGAAGTGTTCACTTTAATTTTCAAAGATTAAGGTCATTTAAAGGTCATGTTATTTTACATATCTGAAAGTATTTTTCGCTCAGCTACACGATGCAATAAAGAGAAAATGCAGTTATACAGGGTGTCCCAAAATGTCTTCAACTCCCGGAAATGGGAGGTTCCTGGGGTCATTTCAAGCACCATTTTCCTTTTGCAAAATGTTGTCAGAGGCTTCGTTTGGGAGTTATTAACGAAAAACACGGACCAATGAGAGCGCTCCCTGTCGCTCGGTGGCACGGTCAGCTCGGCGAGCCGGGGGGGAAGATAGTGCTGTCGGTACGCCGCGATGTAGTAAGAAGTAGCAGTTTCTCGATTATACCCCGATTTCGATGAGCTTTGGATATGTTGTTAAGACAATGATTCTGAACAACATTTCCCTTTAGACTTTTTGCCTCGAGGCTTTAGTTTACGAGATATTTGTAAAAACTTGTAATTGAAAATCGATCGATGTTCATACTACTATCTCCTCTCCGATTTCGATGAGCTTTGGATATCTTGTCAAGACCACGATTGAATAACCATTGTTGTATAACCATATCAAACTTATTTGAAGGTCATTGAAATCGGTGAGGATCCACATAATCTTTACCCGACTTATGGCAACTTTACCCGAACGAGAGAAGAAGCAGAAACTGATTGCATTAAAAACTTACTTATTCAGCCGTAAATCCATTTGCTGCTTCGAAATGTGTGTCACTGTCACTGGGTCACTCGGTGACGAACTGCACAGATGTCTTCAGGTGTACGACAGTACCGAAAGCTAAGGGTTGTACGGTCAGGTCAACGAACTGCACAGCTGATCGTAAAATGACAATCGAAGGGATGCGCGGTCATGTAAGCGATCCGGGCTTTCACTTTCCGAACGATAAATAAATCGTTTGTTTCACACAGATAACACATAGCTGTGCACTATGCACTAATAACATTTTCACTATCTTTTGCATTGCAGCACAAATCACAATACACGTCCTTTTATCCAGAAACAGGTAGAAATCCAGGTGCGCATAGCGGGTATACGGTGTTGTCCCTCCCGTTCGTTGTCCATAAATTAGTCCTGTCGTCAGGCCGGGAATTGCAGCACTGGTGATTGGTGGCAGGTACGCGATCGCAGTAAAATCCAAGGGGCACACTCCACAAAGAATGATGTTGAAGACTGACTGCAGTTTTCGGAAGATGCTTCGACCACCCCCAAATAACCCCACCACGAAGCAAAACTGAGCTGGAGGAAAAGTTCAAAACACAACACGTGTTTTGCACACATAGAAAGTAAGAATCTGCGTGCATTGTCACTCTTGCCTTTCCTCCGGGACAAAAAACTTCCGGCGGGCGCCAAATCTCCTGAACCGTGACTGCCTCGGCAAGGGTCAAGCGGCGCCCGCCGAAAGTTTTTTACGGCTTAATTGCATAGCTTAGAAAGAGGAGGCCAAATACGACACGTGCGGAAGGAAAGCTTTCCGTCCCCGTACTCTGTGAAGACCTTCGTGTAACTGCCCAGTTTCGATTTATGGCATAACCCCATGGAGACGTGGATCTCTGTTTTTTGTCCCAGAGGAAAGGTAAGAGTGACAATGCACGCAGATTCTTACTTTCTATGTCTGCAAAACACGTGTTGTGTTTTGAACTTTTCCTCCAGCTCAGTTTTGCTTCGTGGTGGGGTTATTTGGGGGTGGTCGAAGCATCTTCCGAAAACTGCAGTCAGTCTTCAACATCATTCTTTGTGGAGTGTGCCCCTTGGATTTTACTGCGATCGCGTACCTGCCACCAATCACCAGTGCTGCAATTCCCGGCCTGACGACAGGACTAATTTATGGACAACGAACGGGAGGGACAACACCGTATACCCGCTATGCGCACCTGGATTTCTACCTGTTTCTGGATAAAAGGACGTGTATTGTGATTTGTGCTGCAATGCAAAAGATAGTGAAAATGTTATTAGTGCATAGTGCACAGCTATGTGTTATCTGTGTGAAACAAACGATTTATTTATCGTTCGGAAAGTGAAAGCCCGGATCGCTTACATGACCGCGCATCCCTTCGATTGTCATTTTACGATCAGCTGTGCAGTTCGTTGACCTGACCGTACAACCCTTAGCTTTCGGTACTGTCGTACACCTGAAGACATCTGTGCAGTTCGTCACCGAGTGACCCAGTGACAGTGACACACATTTCGAAGCAGCAAATGGATTTACGGCTGAATAAGTAAGTTTTTAATGCAATCAGTTTCTGCTTCTTCTCTCGTTCGGGTAAAGTTGCCATAAGTCGGGTAAAGATTATGTGGATCCTCACCGATTTCAATGACCTTCAAATAAGTTTGATATGGTTATACAACAATGGTTATTCAATCGTGGTCTTGACAAGATATCCAAAGCTCATCGAAATCGGAGAGGAGATAGTAGTATGAACATCGATCGATTTTCAATTACAAGTTTTTACAAATATCTCGTAAACTAAAGCCTCGAGGCAAAAAGTCTAAAGGGAAATGTTGTTCAGAATCATTGTCTTAACAACATATCCAAAGCTCATCGAAATCGGGGTATAATCGAGAAACTGCTACTTCTTACTACATCGCGGCGTACCGACAGCACTATCTTCCCCCCCGGCTCGCCGAGCTGACCGTGCCACCGAGCGACAGGGAGCGCTCTCATTGGTCCGTATTTTTCGTTAATAACTCCCAAACGAAGCCTCTGACAACATTTTGCAAAAGGAAAATGGTGCTTGAAATGACCCCAGGAACCTCCCATTTCCGGGAGTTGAAGACATTTTGGGACACCCTGTATATAAAAAAATACCAATGACCTCGATAACTCCAAAAAAATTACCTTGGGGAAAAATGTTCTTGCTATATATTGGTGCATTCACACCACGCATATTATGTAAGAAATAGTTTTTGCATCACCATAATCTGAAGAGATATTTAGGTGGCCTAACTTAAATGAACTATATAGTATTTTAATTACTATTCGATGACGAGAAATCGAATAACTTTTCAAAGTTAGCCGCTCCACGTTATCGACATCACCGTGTGCTGGTGCTGCCATCTAGCGGCTCCGCACGTTAGTAGAACACGCATAACTTTTGAACCATTGATCTCCTACGATTGAACCTTGGATTTCTGACATTCTCTCGACAAAATCTACAGGATTACATAAGAAAGAGGCAAAAATTTCTGGTTTCCGAAGGTACACATTAATTATTGTAACAGAATTATTTTGATTTCTCAAAAAGTTGCAGTATTGTACGTAACTCTAATCTCTGAGTTCCCAAGCAATAGTTTAACCGTATTTATTTTTCCATATTCTGTATACAAACGTCGAATGGCATATAAATTAAATTAAAATTTCATACATTATGTTCAGGTTTACTTCTTACTATATTCACAAGGTGAATTTTTTCTAAATTGTGAATATAGAGATTACTATATTCACAATTCGTTCTTTGCTATAATACTTCAGATTTTTAACATAATATTGTATAAATGTCACTATCAATTCTCTAAATGATTCAAGCATCAACCTGTGTATAGAAAAGTGTTACACCACATCAAATCCAAGGTTAATAGTAACTATTACCTGGAACTTGAAAACTTATTGGTTTGTTTATACTGGATAATACCAGATTAGACGGAGACTATTTTCTATTTCTCTTTGTAAGTATTTGAATATCTTGATTCAATTCAAACAAATCGTGATTTAGGATTGGATTTTTCGATAGTGGAATATTATTGAATATTAGTGGAATATTGTTAGTTATCATGCTATGTTGATTGTGTCACACATACATACATATATTCTCTTGCACATGCTGTTTTCTAGAGAGTTGTGTCGCAGTATTGTCGTAGAAAAGGAGGAAGGACTGTTATAATTACACTTTGGATGTTCATGCACTAAAAACATATCGACATATGCGAATGAAACTTGATATATGCGAAAATATAATATACGAAGTATGAACAAATGCAAAAATATAAGTTAGTGTCTGAACATCGCGGTAAACTTGTAACAAATGAACAACGGATTTCTCTACAAATTTTTACTGTGGTAGTTTATTTTGTGGAAATCGCAATAAAGACAAAATTGAATTTACAACTAGATGATTTTCCTTAAGACATAAAAATAGTCATTCAGTTTGGTTAAAATATATAGTAATATATATGAAATACTCATAAATGCATAAAAATCCATTGTCTGGTAATAACTATTGAATTGCATCATATTCCATTTTTAATGGCAGTATCCTTAATGTACAATATTAATTGAAAACAAGAAAATTTTATTTTAAACAAGAAACGCTAGGGATTTATGATATAAACCAATATATTGAGAATATATCATAACAATGAAGCCTTATATTATATCATCATTATGATTACAATTCGGACTGGAATATGTAACGTGTTAGCATTTTTTCTACATTAACAGTCGGGAATTGACGTCCTTCATTTACCACACTTAATTTTGAAGTTCTCGATCAAAAGTGAATATCAAAGTGTAGTGCTTTGAGTTTATCGCAGTCCTTAATTACAATATATTAAACCTGTATCCCATGTATTATACTAAATTGAAGTTGTATATGCTGTCATTTCTTTGCAACGAGTAAAATTACTCATAAATTATTGACCGGAAAAGAATTTAAAACAAAAGTTCCGTTTTTTTACTATTTCTTTTTTTTATCATAACTGGAAGATCAGTTTTTTAAACCGTTTACCCAATATTTTGTGTCAAATGTCGATAAAATGTTAAAATTTGCGTAAAAAATTATTGTATCATTTGGTATTTCGAATTAATGATCCAGTAATTTCATAAAAAGTTTACTAAAATTAAGAAGAACGATATGATAATCGTTTATAGAAAATTCTACGTTTATTAGAATGGATAACTATCATATGTTGAAAACGATGTTTTACATCTAACAGAAAGAGTTTAATTCGTCTTTAGGCCGAAACGAAACTTATTTTATTGAAACATTAAAAATTATTAACAATATGTTACGCGGTTTTCGGCATTTAATTGAAAAAACTAAAGGTGATTTTTATACTTCGATAAAAAAGAAGAATGGGAAAAACGAATTACAGTAAATCCTCGATCTAAACGCAACAATCGGATCCGTGCTCTCTCTTAAATCGTGAGGTGCTACTATTTCTGTATGACGTGACGACCGCGCCAAATATAGAAAAGGACAGCGAGTGTGAACACTAGGGTGGACCTATACCTGGTGAAATTTTTTTTGCGATATTTTTTTCACGCCTCCCCCCCCCCCCCCCCCACCCCTAAAAATGTGCCATTAGGTAAGAAAATAATACCTGCAAAAAGATGAAGTTGATCGGATAAACTCGGATAAAGGGAAGACGTTGACATTGAAGTTGAAGTTGCGAAAAACATGAAATTTTGTAGCAATGGGAATATTTAAAGGAAAGACTTTTGATTATAACTAAACGTTCTTCTTGTGTCAAAATATTGATTATAATAGTACCAAAATGTAATATTTTCAATATAACAATTAACTAATTATCATATTTTTGTAAATATATATAACGTTAGTGGACCAGAGTTAGGGTTTAATCAGAATAGTCAAGAATCGTTTCTCTGAAATAAACAAAGTTTATCCTTTATTTACATTCGCTTAATTAAGCAAGCTTAGTCACTGTTATTTACAAACCTGAAATAAACAAAGAATCTACATTCAAAGTTTATTCTGTACCCTATTTTAATTTTAATTACTTGATACTAATCTTATAATACTTTTATTCGTCCAAATCCAACGCACTTTCTAACGACTGATTTTCTAACCTCTGATAACGGCTATCTCACTATGGCACATTACTGTACTGCTCTACCGACTAGATAATTACTTTAATGGCCCGCGTGTGAGCGCGGGAATATTCAAAACTAATCTGTATTCTAATTAATCTGTATAAATTTTACGTATTTTATTTAAAGTACCAATTCTTTTAGTTGCATTCTTATACTAATTTAAAAAGTAGAGAAATTAACGTTTGCTATAAATATGCTATATTTAATAAAAATATAATATTTTTAACTGGATGTGGTGAATATTACACCATATAAATATAAAAGTAAAGAAAAGAAAATAGAGCTATTCAGTTTAAATACTTTTTAATATATTGTAGAAGACAACACTTCTAAAGACACTTTCCAAATTTTTCTTTAATGTAGTCCTTTTTGCTTCTGAATAACGCTTTCTGTAGTTTGATACAGTTTGCGATATAAATTGTTTTTCTTCTTCATTTCGCGATAGTACATCGTTAAATTCTTACAAGTTTGACTTCTCGTTCTGCGGAATCATTAACTACATCTAAATTATGTACTATACAATTTAAGCCTACGTTATAATTAGAGATACCCATTTCACGTGTATTGAAAATATATCCGTATTATCCGTGTATTTTGATACACGTGTGCCCGTGTATTCAACAAACAGCATAATTTCTGTTAATAAACCTTAATCAATTAACTGCTCATTTTGATGAAGAAAAACCAAAGTGTTTACATTTTCCGGCAAAAGACGGTTCCTTTTTGCTATAAAACACGTGTACCCTTGAACTTCAATACACGGTTAATACACGTGTATTATCCGTGTATCCCGATACACGTGTACCCGTGTATTATCTGTGTATTTCGATACACGTGTACGCTGTACACGTTTACTTCTGTTCCCGTGTATCATAGTATAAGATACGGATATATATTAGTACACGTGAACAATTGAATACGTCTCCTTATTTGTAAAATCTAGCGAAATTGAAAATCTTTTAGAAAAATTTAAAGTTTGTTTAGAAATAAAGGCTGCAATGTTGCTACTAACGTACTCATTTTCATTATTTGAATCAACTACTAATCTTTTTACATCATCATCATCATTAACGGTATCTAAAGCTACAACCATTTGCTTTTTTTATATGATGCAGAATATTGGGGTGAAAAAAGGCTAGCGCTACAGATTCGAATGTTAAATACCACAAATGGTTACAAAATTTTCATAGTGCTACGCGAATTACTTGGTCATTGATGGCACTATACGCGAATAGACTTTTTAAAAACTCGTGGTCTTGTCTTAAAGCCTCTGCAGCAATTGAAGCTTGGATCCATATTCATAAATACAATTTACTGATAACATTGCAAATCTGACGTATTCCATGTTTTTCATCCGTTGATAATGTCAATTGATCTCTAAATAATAATATTTTTAAAGAATATATAGCCTAGGTCATCCATCTGATTTGGGATGGGCGAATTAGAGGTATTACTCTAATTGACACGCGTCGTTCTCACCGGTGTTACGCTTCGAGAAAACGGTCTTGTTAGTGGGAAGGTGGCGGACAGAAATTAGGCAGGATAATTAATGTGAAATAATCTTAATTCGTATAAAGTACACTTGTACTTGAATGCATGTAAGGAATTATGATATTTTTGGAGGTATATCATATTTAACTTGAATTTTCAGTATACTCTTCACATTTAGCGCGCAGTTACTTCTATTTCAAAACTTCGCGCTCGATGCGGCACGTCTTCCCGACGTCCGATTGATCTAAAATTTTTGGATATATCATTTTTTCATGAAATGGAACAATATTGAGGGGGGGGGGGGGGTGGCGTGCGCAAAATTTCATGGTCGAAAAATAAGGTCCACCCTAGTGAACACGGACGCTCGAACATGCTTCGAACGCTCACGCTGTCTTCTGTTTACATTTCGTAAATCGTAAGATAGACACGATTTTAAAGGGGACTTCTCGTGTAACAAGTTTAAAAAACGAAAACTATTGTTTGTTTACATAAACAGATTCACATCTCGAATATATGTTCTCAAAGAATTATACTAGAATTTTGCAAATTAACGGAGCTATATCCCGTTGGATGTTTTTAAACAACTCATTTTAGTAAGAAAAATGTGTCAAATATCTTGAGAGAGGTTGTATAAGAAGAAAATTGAAAATAGAATAGTTAGCATGGCATTGGTATTCGAAAAAATACAATAAGTTTGCCGATCGTCGAGATCGCTGTTTCTCTTTCTGTTTGTGGCGATTTGTCAATGGTGTTTGTCAATCGTATCATCATGAAGGAAGACGATAATCTCGTCATGCAGATATATGTATACGTGAGTGAAGGGAGACATTTTTACAGCGGTCGCGATTGACGACAGAGAGTTTAGGAAGGCTTTGACGTGTGCAGATGCGTGTTTGATTCTGCGATAAATTTGTAAAATGAAATTATTAACTTTGTAAATTCCGCGAGTGATCGGGTTTTGATTGTGACGGACGTTGAGTCCTTGTTTCACTCGGTTCAGCAAGACTTGGATTCTATCAGGCCGGTTGTACTTTGAGGTTTGAGGACATTGGAAGCATTGAGGCTCCTTTGCAGTGCATACCGAAGCTGAGACGGATCGCAAGGCTAACCGTAGTGCTGCCGGCATGGGTTGTCTTAGGGGCATGCCGGCAATTGGACAGGGAGTTCCAATTGGAACTCTGCTGTTGATCACTCGCGATGAGGTTTGATTATAAAAGGTAAGAGAGCTCTCTTAGTTTTAAGGTTTAGATTGTATTTTAATGATATTTCATGCGATTTACGTGCTGAGCCTTTCTATAGACGAAATTTATGTACTTATTGCTTCCTTTGATTAATAAATCATTGTGTCTTGCTTTGGCTTTTCCTCGTAATTCGTCGAGGTTTTTATGCCGAAGCAAGAATTTGTTTAATCGGGAAATTGTGTGTTTTATTCTAGTATAAGTTCGAACATTGTTTAATCTGAACTTTACAAATCCTATTTTTTAAAATGACTGAAAAACATTTTGGTGCTCCGGGTGAGGAACAATGTTCGAGTTTATCGGGATTGAATGGTTATATTCACTGGATGCTTTATGCTTTCAATCAATTGTGAAGTCGAGTGTGTTTGAGGAGTCATTGCAAGAGCCGTTAATCATATACGATATTAGTTGACTGTCTTCATTTCGATGATTCCATGTTCACGTTGTGATGCATATTCAAGTGAGATTTCTTGTTGTTTTTCGATCGGCGTTTTGTTTTCAGTTTCGTATTTTGTTAAAATGTCATTGATGATACGAATTTCATTTGGTCGAAGTTATTTTTTTGCTCAGTCGTGTTAAGAGAGGATAAGGTTAGTTTATATTTTATATTATTATATTTAAGCTTTCTTGAGAAGTATTTTAGCTGTATATTCTAATTTCCAGAGTTTTGGTTGCATTTGATAACAAAGTTTTCTTTTGCAATGGCTCCTACGTCGTTACGAAGGCTCATTGCGCTACACAATTCTCGCTCAGCGGAAATTGAATTGACTAGTAGTCGATTGAGAGAGAGATCTCGCGATAGTTTGAATTCAAACATTATTTCATCACGAGTTAATTCACTGGCTGAGATTTGGAGCAAGGCGCGGGACACACATGAAGAAATTGTCGTCCGTGAGGATGCCCTGAACGATGTCTACATCACGGAGAACGTGTTTGCTCGTTTACAAGCAATATACGAGGACGCGCTTGATTTTCTTCTCACCACAAGGTCGGAATTAGACAGCAGTTCAAGTAATACCGGAACTTCAAATACTGCTTCTGTAATCAATAATGATACACGCCCCGCGAAGTTACCAAAATTAGATTTACCGACGTTTGCGGGTCGTTACGAGGATTGGGAGAATTTTTGTGATTTGTTCACCACGTTAGTTCATAATGCACCGCGTTTGTCTGATGCAACAAAGTTGCAATATCTCAAAAGTTGTTTGAAAGACTCTGCCGCGGATCTTGTAAAAGATGTTAGCACAACTAACGCGAACTATGCGACGACTTGGCGGGCTTTGAAGACGCGCTTTCATAATCCTCGACTAATAGTTTACAGTCATTTGCGAGCGTTAATGAATCTTTCTCATATGAAGAGGGAGTCTGCGGGTGAGATGCGTTTGCTCGCGGACGAATCTCAACGTATTGTACGTGCGTTATCAAATTTGAAAATGCCAGTTGATCATTGGGACGTTTGGTTAGTGTATATAGTAGCTTCACGTTTGGATCCCGATTCGCGAAAGGCTTGGGAAACAGAGTTAAGTAAGAAGGATCGTCAGGTAATTTTAAATTATGATGGGAACTCGACCGAGGAGGATGCTCTCGATAGATTTCCAAAGTTTTCGGATTTAACTGAGTTTTTAGAGAACCGCGCACAGACACTCTGTATGCTCACTTCTGAACAGGGTGATAATGTCAAGAAAGCAATTTTATCTAAACCAATACCAGGATCTCGAAAGGTATTTCATGCGTCTACGTCGTTCTCGACAGACGGTAAATTCAAATGTATGATATGTTCTGGACCCCATCGCATTTTTAAGTGCAATAAATTCAAAGCAAAGAATGTTTCTGAACGTCGCACAGTGGTCGGAACGGCCGATTTAGGAGGACAAAAGTAGAAAAACCAAATATGGAGTAGGCATTTAATACTATTTCTTACATCAACACATATGTCTGTAGAATTTAAAACCGACAATTTTACGTCTCAAATCAATTATTTTTAAGCGTGGCAAAGGTTGAAAGTGGCAGTATGAAAAAATAGATCGAAATAAAGAACATCCTTTTCACCTATAATTTATTGTTTAGAACGTTAATATTGATTCTAATTATTATAGTCGCGTTCAGGAGCATTAGGAAGATATAAAAATAAAATGAAGCAATTTTTTGGAAATATTTAAATAATGTTTCTCAAGGAAGTATTAAGAAATTTATTTTTTTAAGTTTGTTGTAGGAAATAGTAACGATATTCGCCCGTATTCGCGTTCATTTTTGCATGAATATTAGGAATGGAATATGTAGTTTATGGTTTCATCAAATTCATTTGCAGAAAATTGCAGATTAGCAAGTTATATTATTTTTTCTGGTACAGATCGATGACGAGTACGCGTGAGACGTACAGTGACTGCCACTAATATTCGGACACTCTTAAAAACGCCATTACTTTTTTAATATTCGAATATACGACTTGAAATTTTTGGAGAAGTTAGAACAATTGGTTTGCTATACAACGTGATAAAATTTTTTGAAAAAAACTGCAAGTTGTCGGAATTGCAGAGAAAATATTAAAAGTTGTATTTTTCAACTTTTTTATGTGGGCTTATATGGAAAATTTAGAAAACACATTTCAAAATCACACATTTAATCAAAATCGGTCGATGTTGTAATGAGCTACACACGTTTAAAGATGGTAAAACTTGCCATTTTTCACAATTTTCGGCCTCCAACTGCAGTAATTCTAAGGATTCTTACAACTTTCAGTATCTGTCGTTTTTCCCGCATTAACCGATTTCTACGAAACTTTCACAGTGCATATAATTAACACAGATATACAAAACATATTTTTTATAACAAAGGCCATTTGCGCACGTAGCGAAATAAATTGGAATAGAAATAAACTAATTGGCGGATGTTGATAATGTTGATAATGCAGACAGACGTCGATAATGTAAATTCATAATTTGGAATATTGATTTTTAGTTTCGACGTTTGATTTTTGTTGTATTGAAATATGATTGGCAAATGTTTTCGGAAACAAAATGAGATTGATTATTTATTGCTATGGGCACATAACACATGAATATTTCCCATTCTTATTGTATCGACGAGATCGTTAACAGCTCGGATTGTGTTAGGATATATCCTATATATCCTATATATCCTATCTATATATCTTGATTCTCTAATTATAGTAGTAAGCAATTACCATTTTGTACATCAGTGTTTTTGTCGTAATGGCTGGATGCGCTACAGGTATACAATATATATAATAACTTTTTTAATAGGCATTGTGTTATTTTTCAACATGAATCGTTAGAATTGGCAGTATTTAAATTTATAAATATGTGTATAACCATTTATAATGTTTCTTTAGAAAATATTCAAATCTCGCGAAGAGAATTATTTGATGTTTGGAGAAGCGAAAGTCGTTTAGAACTGAAGAATATGGCAGTAATGGAATATGTAAACAGGATGATCAAAGAATTTATTCCCAATGAAGGTGTAGATATTTCTCTTTCTTCTACGCAGGAAAGAGAAATTAAAATTATTTTAAGCAAGCTAAGTGTTAAATGGAAAAAGCACTCGCGAATGTTGCAGACATTTTTGAAAGTTGAACGTTTGCGGTTGGACCAAAATTTAATTATAAGTGTTCCCACGAACAATAATAATTTAAAAATTGGTCGTCCTACAAAACCGTTCAACGAATTGTCTATAACTCTTGTAGAAAGTGTGCCTTCGGATCAGTTAATTTTTGCTGCAAGCGTTAGTTCACATATAACTGGAAACCGAAGTGTTGCCAAAGTAATACACGAGGTTTCTGATTCCAAAGATGTGAAAAAATTTAAAAGTTCTTCGCACAATTCCAAACCGATCATGTATTCTCTTGAAAATGCATTAGCACTTTATATCGACGGGCGATATACTAGAAGTACATATTCAAAGATGCGAAAAGGGGCAAAAATACTAAATGCAAATATATACCCGTCTTATGATAATATAATGCAGGCAAAGGCAGCCTGTTATCCTGATGGGGAATTAATTTCCATCGCGGAAACCTCAGCGGAAATAAAATTACAAGGTCTTGTCAACCACACAACGCAACGATTAATAAGAGCCGTTGAGGAAAATATATTTGAGAAAAATACATTTGAGGAAGTAATTAATAACGATACAAATGAATTTATTGATCTGACTCTATCGTTCAAATGGGGCTGCGATGGAAGTTCGGGCCATTCCGAATATAAACAAAAATTTTCGGACACTGAAAAGTCCGATTCATTTTTATTCATTATTTGTATGGTTCCTCTTCAAATTACATACAAAAATAATATTGTTGTATGGCAGAACCCAAAGCCATCGTCAACCAGATTTTGCAGACCGATAAAAATGTCATATAAGCAAGAAACACAAAAAGTAATTAAAGAAGAAGTAATGTTTATACAAAACGAAATAAAAAACTTAATTCCAATAAGAATTAGTTTCTTGTCCAAAGATATTGTTGTAAAGTTTGATTTTAAATTAACTACGTTGGATGGGAAAGCCTTCGGAGCTATCACCAATTCGTCAATGCAGTCATGTGCAATATGTGGTGCGACACCAAAAATGATGAATAACATAAGTTCCATTTTCAGTCGGACATCCGATGACAGTAGGTATGAGTATGGGTTATCCATACTACACGCTCATATACGTTCGTTAGAATGTATTTTACACATTTCTTATCGCCTGGATATTCAGAAATGGCAAATAAAAGGCGAAGAAGAAAAATTAAAATTTCATGCACGGAAGAAACATATTCAACATGAATTGAAAAATCAATTGGGCTTGTTAGTGGACATTCCGAAGCCTAACTACGGCACAAGCAACGACGGAAATACCGCCAGAAAGTTCTTTACTAATTATGAAAAAGTTGCAAATATCACCGGGGTGGACAGTAATTTAATTCGTAGATTCGGCGTCATACTGGCAACAATTTCAAGTGGATGTGCAGTAGATGTTGATGCCTTCCATGAATATTCCATCAAAACAGCTAAATCATTTTTTAATTTATACCAATGGTATTATATGCCCTCTAGCATCCACCGATTATTAATACATGGATCAGACATCATCAAGGCTTTTAATTTGCCAATTGGGATGCTGTCCGAGGAACCGCTTGAGGCACGAAATAAAGATTTGAGGAGATTTAGGGAGAATAACTCAAGGAAGTGCTCCCGAACGGCTGGCATTACAGATATATTGCACAGTTTTTTATTTACATCCGACCCGCTTATTTCTGGGATATTATGCAAAACCACAAATTTACGGTCACACAAAACGACAGTATTTGAAAATGAAATGAAAACACTTTTATTGAATAATGACAATAGTAATTTGGATGATGACGATAGTGATTTGGATAATAACGACAGTAATTTTAACGATGGAGATAGTAATTTGGGTGATGCCAACATTAATTCAGATGAAGAAAGCGAAATAGAAGAAGTTTTTCGAAATAATTAGTAATAATTATAATAATTATAAACTTAGATAGTAATTGTTTTAGTAGTATTTATGTAAAAAAATTACAGGAAACTTTTTTTTATTAAAAAAAATATGAATTTCAATTGAAATATAATTTTTCAAATGCCACTAAGTATTTTTTATTACATATTGTTGTAGCTGATGTCAAGACGAATCCAATGACCTACTTAACTACGGCTTTAAGTCTTAAAATAATGCTAGAATAATTTTGTCCTCCTAAATCGGCCGTTCCGACCACTGTGCGTCGCGCTGAAGTACTTCGCTTGCGGCTTTGTTTTAATTGTCTCGGTGCTCATAGAGTTGCTAATTGCTCTGTTTCTACTAGATGTTCGAGCTGTAAGGGAAGGCATCATTCTTTGCTCCATTCTGACAAAGTTTTCACCAGCTTTACTAAGAATTCAATTCTGGAATCGAAATCAAGCAATTCGGACGAGTCTAAGACTGGAGTTTCACCAAAGGTCTCGAGTGTACATGTGCATACCGCGAATATGATATCTCGTAAGCGTTCAGTTTTATTAGCGACTGCTCAGATAATGCTGATAGGGCCACAAGGTTCACGGACGCGTGTTCGAGCTTTACTTGACCAAGGTTCGGAGGCTTCGTTTGTTTCTAGTTTTATCACGAATCTTTTAGGATTAGAGAAACGTCGTGTCAACATGTCGTTGGCCGGGCTCGGAGCCAGTTCAGCAGGAACAGCTAAGGCCGCAACGCAGCTAATATTTCAGTCTGTTGTCGATCCGTCAACTAAGTTTGAAGTCAATGCCTTTGTTTTATCAAAATTAACGTCGCAGCTTCCAACATGTAGGTTAATGGAGATCGATGTTGGAATGTTTGCTCATTTGTCTTTGGCAGATCCATTGTTTTATGTTCCTGATTCTGTAGATATTATTTTAGGCGCAGATGTTTACGGACAGCTATTGAAGGCAGGATTGAAAAGATTTTCTGATTCATCTTTAGTTGCACAAGATACAGCGTTAGGCTGGATAATTTCCGGTCCAGTGTCCGCGGATATTTCACGGCGGGCGGAAACTCCTGAGCATCTTCAGACGTTTCACAGTGTTTGGGAAGACGACTTAGATATATCGTTACAGCGTTTTTGGATCCTCGAAGATTTACCACCAATATTTGCGACTCTTGATTCTAAAGATGATGCGTGCGAAAAATTGTTTAGGGATACACACTTTCGAGATATCAATGGACGTTATGTTGTACGTCTACCTTTCAATTCAGATCCTCCAGAAGTCGGAGTCGAGACTCGATTTATGGCTTTGAAATGTTTGGCTTCAATACATCGACGCTTTGATCGTGATCTTGACTTAGCAATCGCCTATCGGAAGTTCATGAGCATTTATGAGGAGCTTGGTCACATGGAACGCGTCCCGTTTGATGAAATTAACAACTCGAAGGCGTGGTATCTTCCGCATCATGCGGTCGTGCGATCAAAGATCCGAGTTGTTTTTGACGCATCTCGGAAGAATAAAGAAGGACGTTGTCCAAACGATTTCCTTATGAAAGGGCCTGCTCTTCAACGCGATTTGTGTTTAATTTTATTGAATTGGCGTCGGTACCGGTTCGTATTCACGACCGATGTTGTTAAGATGTTTCGTCAGATTTATGTGGCGTCGGAACAAAGAGACTTCCAACGAATCGTATGGTCTCCTAGTCATTCGGATCCCCCTGTCGATTATCGTCTCACAACAGTGACTTATGGCACAGCATGTGCTCCTTATCTTGCGATTCGCACACTTCAGCAAGTAGCAATTGATGAAGGTGCTCGATTTCCACTCGGTGCTTCTTGCCTAAATTCTAACACGTATGTAGACGATATATTTGCCGGAGCAAATGATCTCTCTGATGCGTTGAAAACGCGTCAAGAACTAGTCGATATGCTACGTACAGCAGGAATTGAACTCGACAAGTGGGCTGCGAATCATAATGATTTGTTGCCTACAAAATCTTCGCAATATGAGAACATTGACCAAAAAAGCATCGCAGATGACGAATTAGTGAAAACTCTCGGTATCCGTTGGAATCCCACGTCTGATGAATTCAGTTTTGTCGCTGTAAAATTCGAAGAGTTAGTTAGAATGCCACCCTTTGGGGAGGCTAGCGCCGATAACGGTTATAGCTAAAATTTTAATGCAGGATCTTTGGATAATGAAATGCGATTGGGACGAAACGTTACCTATAGACCTTCGAGAACGATGGCTCCAGTATTGCAGTTCGCTTTCTGAGCTATCGAAGTTAACAATTAACCGATGGTTAGGTGCATCTTTAAATTCACATGCACAGATTCACGGATTTTCTGACGCTTCATCGCGGGCTTTCGCTGCAGTTGTCTATATTCGAACGATTGACGATAACAATCGCGTACATGTTTCTTTGTTAACTGCCAAATGCAAGGTATCGCCTGTCAAAACTGTGAGCATTCCGAATCTTGAGTTATGCGGAGCAGTGTTGCCCGTAAAACTTTTGCGTTATGTTAAAGGTTTGGAATTTTTGCAAGGTTTCCCAATGTTTGCGTGGACCGATAGTCAAATTGTTTTGACTTGGCTTAGAAAACATCCGTGTAGCTGGAAGACCTTCGTTGCGAATCGGGTATCCTATATCCAGACTGAGTTACCTAATGTTATTTGGGCACATGTACCGACTCGTGAGAATCCGGCAGATTTGGCGACACGAGGTTGTAAACCCTCTGATTTGATTAATTGTAATTTATGGTGGAACGGGCCTGATTGGTTAATGAAAACTGACGAGCATTGGCCCAGGATGGCATCGTCTCCTCAAGTATTACATGTTAATCAAATTGTGAGTGAACCAGAACTTCTCTGTAGATTTTCCTCATTTTCTCTGTTAATTCGTGTTGTCGCATATTGTTTGCGTCCATTAAATGTTCTTAGGAGACGCAAAAGTAGTTTAATTCCATTGCCTGTTTATCTCACAGCCATAGAATTGAACGAGGCTCGAAATGTTGTGTTTAGATTAGCTCAAAATCATGCATTTGCATCAGAAATTGATCTCTTGTCACATGGGAAGTCGTTACCTAAACGCCACGTTTTATGTCGTTTAAATCCTATCTATGATGAGACGGATCGTTTATTACGGGTAGGAGGTCGTCTTGGAAATTCAAGTTTATCTCACGAAAAGAAACATCCGCTGATTTTGCCGCGAGATTCGACACTTAGTCGTTTATTAGTACGGTACGCGCATCGGAAATGTTTTCACGGTGGACCAACACTTACTTCTAATACTGTGATGCAATATGCATGGATTTTGGGTCGAAATCGCTTAGTTAAGACTGCTATCAGGAACTGTATAGTTTGTCAACGCAACAAACCACGTCTAGCTCATCAGATGATGGGTAATCTGCCTGTCTCACGAGTGACTCCGGCTCGACCATTTTCGACGGCAGGACTAGATTATGCTGGTCCCTTTCAAATTAAAAGCTCTGAGGGTCGAGGGCACAAATCTTATAAGGGATATATAGTACTTTTTATCTGTTTTGCGACGCTAGCAATACATCTCGAAGCGGTTAGCGATCTTACGACTAAGATTTTTCTCGCCGCTTATAAACGTTTTGCGAGTAGACGCGGAATTTGTACGAATCTGTTTTCTGACAATGCAACTACTTTTCAAGCTGCTGATAAAGAGTTGCGAAGTATGTTCAAATCTGGTTCTGAATTTTATAAAAGCGTTGCTGCGTCTCTTGCGAATGATGGAACTTCTTGGACCTTCATTCCAGCGAATTCTCCTCATTACGGAGGTTTGTGGGAGGCTGGAGTAAGATCCGTGAAGTATCATCTCAAACGTGCTTTCGGTGATAAAATATTAACTTTCGAGGAGTTTTCTACAGTGTTGGCCGAAATAGAATTGTGCTTAAATTCGCGCCCAATATGTTCATTAAGTACTGATATTGACGATTTACAAGTTTTGACACCTGCACATTTTTTGAACGGCGAAGTTTCTGGTTTAATTCCTGACGAGGATCCTGTCAATGTACCGGGAAATCGTTTAGAAACAATTTTTGGAAACGATGGTCATTAGAATATATGCAATATTTGCAAGAACGTTCAAAATGGCGAGGACCAACAGAGAACTTCGCAATTGGCCAATTAGTTTTATTGCGCGATGATCGTTATCCACCTTCGACATGGCCGTTGGGACGAGTAACAGAGATTCATCCGGGTTCAGACGGTCTAGTTAGAGTCGTCACAGTTAAAACGGCAACGTCATACTTGCGACGGCATATCGCGCGACTTTGTCCTCTTTTCATTCAAGAAGATTCTGAAAAGTTGAATGTATCGAGTCGAAAGGACAAAGTCAGTTAAAATTAATTATAGATTAAATTAATTATAAATTTTGGCAATTGTGTTAAATATTCGTTACGTAGAATAAAATTGTCTTTAGTTGAAATAAATTTAATTTAGCCATTGTTCTCAGATTATTGTGTTAAGTTCGTCTGATGTCGAAGGCGGGCGGTGTGTTTGTGGCGATTTGTCAATGGTGTTTGTCAATCGTATCATCATGAAGGAAGACGATAATCTCGTCATGCAGATATATGTATACGCGAGTGAAGGGAGTCATTTTTACAGCGGTCGCGATTGACGACAGAGAGTTTAGGAAGGCTTTGACGTGTGCAGACGCGTGTTTGATTCTGCGATAAATTTGTAAAATGAAATTATTAACTTTGTAAATTCCGCGAGTGATCGGGTTTTGATTGTGACGGACGTTGAGTCCTTGTTTCACTCGGTTCAGCAAGACTTGGATTCTATCAGGCCGGTTGTACTTTGAGGTTTGAGGACATTGGAAGCATTGAGGCTCCTTTGCAGTGCATACCGAAGCTGAGACGGATCGCAAGGCTAACCGTAGTGCTGCCGGCATGGGTTGTCTTAGGGGCATGCCGGCAATTGGACAGGGAGTTCCAATTGGAACTCTGCTGTTGATCACTCGCGATGAGGTTTGATTATAAAAGGTAAGAGCTTAAAGGTTAAGGTTTAGATTGTATTTTAATGATATTTCATGCGATTTACGTGCTGAGCCTTCCTATAGACGAAATTTATGTACTTATTGCTTCCTTTGATTAATAAATCATTGTGTCTTGCTTTGGCTTTTCCTCGTAATTCGTCGAGGTTTTTATGCCGAAGCAAGAATTTGTTTAATCGGGAAATTGTGTGTTTTATTCTAGTATAAGTTCGAACATTGTTTAATCTGAACTTTACAAATCTTATTTTTTAAAATGACTGAAAAACACTTTCTTTTTCACTATGCTCTTCTACGTCTTAATCTTACTAAATACAGTCAATTAAACCATTAAATTCAGTTGAAACTATATCGTGTTTAGTGTCATTTTAATCAGACAAATGCCAGAAATAAGTTGGCGATAGTCCTATAAAAAAATAATGAAAAATAAAGAACTTTGTAATTGGATTAGTAGTGGTGCACATCAATATACCCGACCCCGTATCGGATTACGCGGCATGTTTACACTGCCCGGTGACCGAGGCAGCTCGAGCTTCTTGGCCCCTTGTGGGTATGCCCCGCACTGGAGGGGTTCGTACATCGTAGGGCTTTCGTTCTCTTAGATTTTAGTTCGAGGATTTACTGTATTCCACAATGTGATCAGTTTGATACCATACGGTTTTTGTTTGAAAAGTTTTTTCATACAGTCAATGACAAACAAGTAATTTTAAGTCATCACGTGAAGAGATACAGACTACAAATACAGAGTGTCCCATTTTGAATTCCCAGGGCAAATATCACAAAACATATGTATGATATGAAAAGAAGTTTTTGATGGATGTTGTATGGTTTCGAAGGCGAATAAATTTACGCAACGAAGTAAAATTTTGAACATTTATTAGCTTAAGAGGAATCGGAATTCGTTCGATAAGACTTGTCTTATCCGCTTATACCCTCATCAGTCAGAGATTCCTACATTATACCGTCCTCAACCGCCTTCCGATATCCCAGCGTCTAAGGCGGGGCCCGCTAGTTAGCATTACCGATGAGCCCTCTAGCGGGCCTAGGACGGAACGCTCCCTTTCCTTTTCCTCCCCTCTCACACCTCTCAGCCGCCACCAAACGGGGTTTTTCAAATTGCTATCTCCAAAAATTACACTGTTCAACAAAATAGAACTTTTTTCGTGATCAGTAATTACTGTTGAGTGATTTTCGTAGACATCGTATTTCTAAAACCAAATCCGAAAGCAGAATTGCTCTATCACGCAACGGTTTCCATTAACATTGAATTTTGTAAAAATGCATGATTTCGATAAAAAACGAGGTGTTACGCAGAAACTAAACATGTTCAGGTTTGAGTCAAAAGAAAGAGGCGACTCTCCTCTACATGTCCATATGGCCAATTATATTGTTTTGAACTTTCTAATAGTTGTAAATGCTTGTTAAAGTTTGAAAAAGAGCTGACGCGGGGACCTTCTACGCTCTATTTTTGTACTTATGAGAAAAATCCTTCATCTAGCAGGAATTTACTATACAGCATTGAATTCTACAGACATTTCTGGTAAAGAAACCATTCACAAAAAGTATTTGGTTCGGTTAGTATATGAGTAGGTCAAGAAAATGTTCGTTGACAGCTTGTGTGCGACGCGTTCGCTCCACGCGTTCATTGCAGCCCTTTCTCGACTCGCCACGACCGCCGTTATGCGTAGTCGACATTTGTACCACTCAAATATGTCTTTGCTTACTATGCTTCGATTACATAAATTGTTTTGTCTTTTTGGGCGCCGATCATTACACAAATTTATAAAAATACGAAATATATTCACGTTTCATTGTGGAAATGCTCAATATAGACAATTAAATACAAAAGAAAAACTTACCTATTTTTGATGTAAACAAATTTAAAAATATTTTCGCCTTTCTTCACGCTTATACGTGATATGTGATATTCCGATTTTTACTAATAAGTGTTCAACAGTAATCTGCAAGTATCGAGCGTTACTTTTCCTCGGGTAACGTTTTTCTACTGTTGAAATATCTTTATGAAAAATTAATGCAGGAATTATATTCCTGTTTCTTCTGATATTAAAACAATTTCTTCATATAACTAAAAGAGTCCGGCTGTCTTAATTATGTACTGTGACGAGGCAATTTTGCCTACGCCTCCGGTACCGAGTATCGGAAGACCGGGTCACCCTCTGGCAACGGAAAAACCACTTATATTTTTGAGCGTCGCGCCAATTTGCGCGACGCGAGTTTGCAGGACAATAGCCAGGTCCCGACGGGGACCTGAAGGGCTTTTTCCCCCGCGGAGGAGAGTAACGGAATCGGCTCCGGCGAGCACTCCGGCACCCTAAAAATGGAGGGATCGACGCGGCCCAGGACGGACAACCTGGAGGGGTCGATGAAGGCACGCAGGGCCGTCACAGGAACCTCCGCTGTCTCGCCGTCGCCTCATCCGGAGGAAAACCGATCCGGCTTCCAGATAGGCTCGCGCCGATCGCCGCAGGAAGAAGCGACCAACCACCGTACGCCGCTGCCGGAGAGCCGAGGAATCGCCGATCGCCAGGGGCCGTCGCGCGGGGCGAAGCCCCATCCGAAAATCTAGTCGCGATAAGTCGAATCGTCCGCGAGTGAAGAGCGCGGACAGGGGGGACGCTCCGCTTCCGCGTTCCCGAGTCAGCGTAATGAGGAAATCACTTCTTCGTTGGCTCTAGTAGAGAATAGTCTAGCGTTACAAGTCCTCTTAAATTAGTGCGAACCGCTGCCGGAGAGAGGGACGAGCCTTCCATCGTTATCCTAGGTAAGCTTTCGTCAGATTACATAAAGTGATTTTCTCGCGTTGGCTCGGTAAGCGTGTTCGCGATCGCGTCGCCGAAACCCCGAAGCGGTTTCGAAGCTGCCGGTATTCGAGAGAGCGTAGGGCAACGGACGCGCGGGGACTATTAATTTGCGGGGGCAGAGCCCCATTTTCTTATTTTGCGAGGATCCGCGCGTCATTGTAGTTTTCACGCTAACCTCGTCTCGTTCCACGGTGCGACGCCGCGCCGCCCCGTGCTCTCGCCGTATTTTCGCGACTTGTTCCGCCGACGAGAAACTAATTGTTACCCATTTTCCATCTGAGTTCGGGCGTAGAACGCGAGTATCGCGTACGCCAACGCCATTATCGCGTTGCTGCCGGATTCGACGGGTCTCGAAAGGGTCCGAAGAGGGCAAATCGCGCGTGTACCGATCTCCCGTCACGCGCCGGCTAACCTATAAACGCTGCCGGTCGTTGCCGGTAGAGCTATTGTTAACGTGCCCAAATAAAGAGTTGTTAGCCGAAATTCCGAGAGTTCTTCTTACGCGAGAAACCTTCCCGCCGCGGGGAACACCTCGTGTTCGCCCCGCGTAGTACCCTGCGCCCGTTCGCGGCAAATCGCGATCTAATATCGGTTGTCGCAGGCGCGTCAGAACGCTTCTCGAAACGCTGGTGGCTGTAAAAGCTTAGCGTGGCACCGTCGGTGCCTGGCGCCCGAAAATCTAGGCCCAGATTTTGAGAAGTGACGTTACTGCGAACAACTTTTGTCCCGGGTGGACCGCGTTTCGTGCGGCCGAACGCGGCCCGGCCTCCTGGCTTGTAAATACCCGGTGTTGCTAGAGTTTTCGCCCTCCTGACGACGGCCAAATTCTAGTCGACGTGACAGTACGTAAGTCGATAAAAATAGTCCCTTTTATATCGTGCTTCGACTGATTTTAATCGGAAGTGTCTCGAATGTTCAATGGTACTGCAATAATAAAGATAAGACGACAATTACTGAAAATAAAATTTTCCAGTCGCCGCATTGCAGTCTTTCCTTACATTGCATGACGACTACGCATAGCACCAACACCACTATGTGCTGTTGATAGCACCGGCTCTGGCAAGCGAGAAAAGCCTGCAATGCCTGCGTGGCGCGAACGCGTCACACACAAGCTGCCAACGAACATTTTCTTGACTTGCTCATATACTAACCCAGGCCTCGGAATTATGTGCTCGCGACGGCCGGTTTTCTCCGAGCGCCTCAGGCGCGTACCATAGGCGCTATTAGTAGCGCATTAGGGCGACACCCGTTTCAATAGGTTTCCACATTACCGTCGAGGTACTATTGTCAATGCGTTTTTTTTTGTCGTTGGTATCCTCTCGATTTAGTAACCGATTTGCGACTATTCACACGACGTTCCCACTCAACGGATAAGAGAGGAAAGAAGTTGAACCTGCGCGAATGAAGATGCTCATTTTCTAAAATGCGTTACAATGTAAGCGTCGGCGATGCGAACAACTACGTCTAAACTTCCAGTAGATCTTAGCAATTTTCCAAGCACGTATAAACGTGCGCGAAAATCAAGTTATCCCAGATGTTAATAAAATTTGGACAATACAGGAAAAAACTATTTTCAAAATTTATTGGCTGTACTTGCTCTTGGGGGCCCATAAATTTTCGATTATTATATGTCTTATGTTCCGTCGCAAGGAATCAAATTCAGAACGGGACACACGGTCCTCGGTTCAAACAATTTATTTGGAGAATATCAGAGTCGTCTGTTTTCTCTCTTTCTGTCTCTATCCCTCCACTCGAAGGTTGCTCGAGCCAACCGTGGAGGAAGACGAGTCATCAAGGGTACGTTGATCCGGTAATGCAGCATTCGGCAGAACCCAATCAACGCATCGCCTTGCATTTCCCAATGAACGTCATTGCATTGTCCATAGACGATGAAAGAGCTTTCTTCACGATGAAGAAAGTCCCTTCAAAAACGACTATCGATGTCGAAATCGCTTTTCTTTTCGAAATCAAGTTTTCGTTGTCTTGACAACCGAATAAAACAAGGCTATTCGAGCTTCGTGTTTTTCGGACTTTCTCGTTAGAAAAGTCGACAAGATAGTTTGTGTATTCCTGGGAAAACGTCGCGAATTCCCCGCGTTTAAGACAGGGACTGTTGAGTCTTACTGACGAGTCCTATAACAGGTCTGGGACGAAACGCATTTACGAACGTTACGTGCATTTGAACATTCTTAGAATAGGCTATCCAATATTAAGTTGGCGGGTAGCAGTTCGGCGGATTTGAAATCGACGCGGTTAGTCTGTTCGGAACATATGTATATCTTGTTCATTTCCTCGAGAAAACTTCAAATGTCTAAGTGCCAGACCGCGGAGTGCACTCGTTAAAAAGTTATGAGCGTCTAAAGTTCAGTAATTTTCATTGTTTCAGCTCTGTTTTTGACAGATATGGGCGCCGCCATATTGATAAGTAGGGAGCTCTTGCGTGTAGTGACTCAGTGGCTTCTTCCTCACATCTAGGCAAGCTCTAGAAATTAAACCGTGCAGCAGCCATTTCGGTACACACTAAAACTAGAAATTCGAATTCCCCCTTCAACATGCCCAGGCTATCTAGCGTCACCACTGAGTCACTACACGCAAGAGCTCTCTACTTATCAATATGGCGGCGCCCACACCTGTCAAAAACAGAGCTGAAACAATGAAAATTACTGAACTTTAGACGCTCATAACTTTTTAACGGGTGCACTTCGCGGTCTGGCACTTCGATATTTGGAGTTTCCTCGACGAAATAAACACGATAAGATATATAATAATCGAAAATTTATGGGCCCCCAAAAGCAAGTTTGCCCAATTTATTTTCTACACCTGTTGTCCGAAATTATCGTGCGACATAGTGGAATAGGCCTACAGGGGGCACTGACAAAAAAAAAACATTAACAATAGTACTTCATGGTGGATGATGTGGAAAACTATTGATACTGGTATCGCTCTAATGCGCCACGAATAGCTCCTGTGGTACGGGCCTGAGGAGTTTCGAGTACGGGGGCCGCCACGGGGAGCGAGATGCGCGGCCGGATCAAGGGGACGTAGCCTTCGAAAATTGGCCGTCGCAAACACGTAATTCCGAGGCCTGTACTAACCGAACCAAGTACTTTTCGTGAATGGTTTCTTTACCAGAAATGTCTGTAGAATTCAATGCTGTATAGTAAATACCTGCTAGATGAAGGATTTTTCTCATAAGTACAAAAATAGAGATTATAAAGTCCCCGCGTTAGGTCTTTTTCAAAATTTAACAAGCATTTACAACTATTAGAAAGTTAAAAAAAATATAATTGGCTATATGGATATGTAGAGGAGAGTCGCCTCTTTCTTTTGACTCAATCCTGAACTTCGTCGCATATTTAATTTTTGAGCAACACCTCATTTTCTATCGAAATCACGCATTTGTAGAAAAATCAATATTTTTCGAAAACGGTGCGTGATGGAGCAATTCTGTTTTCGGATTTGGTTATAAAATGACAATGTCTATAAGAATAACTCAACAGATATTGCTGAACAAATTTTGTGTTGTACAGTGTTATTCAACTGTAGGTGCAATTTCTGTTATTAAAATTTTTTTGGGACCAAATTTTGAAAATTTGGCAAAAATAGACTTTAAACATGTCTTTAGAACCTCGTCGATAAAGTATGCAATAAATAAGAAGAATAGAAAAAAAATTTTGAAGATATCGCTTACACAGTGTGTCCCAAAACTACTTCAGTTCCTTGAAATGGGCATTTCCTGAGGTCATTTGACGCGACATTTTCCTTTTCTAAAATGTCCGCCGCGGCTTTGTTTAGAAGTTATTAACGAAAGACACGGACCAATCAGAGCGCGATCTAAACGCGTGTTGGCAATGATGGTCCGGCGCGCCAGCGATCTCCACTGACAAGAACATAGCAGTGCAACGCGACGATGCATCCAACAAGAGATGGAGCAGAAATTGAATGGGTTTGTATTAAAAACTCACTTATTCAGCCGTAAATGCACTTGCTGCTTCGAAATGTGTGTCATTGGGCACTCAGAGACGAACTGCACTTTACCGAAAAATGTGTAAATATTAAATATAAGTTTTTTAGAATATAAGAAATAGATCGAATAGAAATAGACTTCATTACAAGACTACAACTGCTAATGTTATTTTACTTATAGAGGATATTACATATGTCCTCTATCATCATTTAATATTTGCTATATTTTAATGTAGGTAGTTAAATATCTCTGTTATTTGTGAAGAAAATTGCACTGTTCAATAAGGTCAATATAATGACAAAAAATTTTTTGCAAATCAAAGGCTATAGCCGGGTTTGGTGGTGAAATTCGCCCCAGACGAGTTTTTAATCCAGCTTTGGCTATTCGATAGCCTACCCAAAAAGACCCCGATCTGCCAAGTTACAGCCCCATATCTCATCTGTAAGGGTAGTTATTGAGGAAAATCGAAAAACCAGTTTTTGGCCCATTTCCCTATTTATTGACACTTAAAAATTCTGAAAAAATTCTGACACATTTTGGATACTAAGCCACAAATTAGGTATCATTTTCAGATTTTTCCGTTGCAAACTCTGGTTGTAAAACGCGAAAAACACGAAAAAATGCAGATTTCATATAGAAATCGAAAGAGCACACCTACAGATTTAATTCAGAAACGAGATATTATCATAAGTATTATGCTCAATTTTTTTCAAATCCGTGAGAGTGGTGCGTCATAGTTGAAAAAAATAAAAACCACTTTTTTCGGCGTTTTTCCTAAATTATACCTATCTTCTCTGAATTAAAAAAATATATTATGTTATATTAAACATAGCCTACATTCAGAGAAATATTTTCCAGACTTTAAAAGTTGCGTAGTACAAAAAACGAAAATAATACTAAGTCGTTATATTCGAATATAAATTCGCCGGTTGGTGCAGCGGCTATAGTCTCGAACTGCGGAACCGCTGATGACTTTTTGGACCAGGTTCGAATCCCGCGCGGGTCAATCTTTTTTTGTTTATCAGATGTTTTTTCGCTTCCTAACCATACGATTGTTTTTAAACCCTTGTAAAAATATTTTTTAACTATTATATATATAGTTAACTATTATATTATATATAATTTAGGATTTTCCGGTCGGAGGACACATGAATTCTCAGGAAATCGAATCTTACAACTCCAACAGTTATTGCTTCGCAACTAATTTATCACTCTTGACCTTTATTTATGAATATATCTGGAAATAGTTTTGAATGCATTTCTTAAATATAAGTCAGTCTTTTTGCCAAACCTAATATAAATAACAAATAATCTGATTGGAATCTCTGTTAAAGCAGTTTCAACATCTGACTCGAATACTACAACTAAGCTAACAAAAAAAAAGAATTGTTAGTCAAATCCATATAATAAATTGTCATATCATACTTTAATTAGATATTGAATCTCGAACGCTTTTAAACATACATTTCCAGTAAAAAATTTAACAATTTATTTATCATAGAAACATACTTGTACCACTTTGATACATTCATGCTGTAAATTCTCAAGAGGATATTGATCGATGGACAATGTTTTTTGCAAAAAATCAAGAAACATTTATTCAAACGTGCATACACGTACGTGCTCAACCATAAACACAGTCTATGGTCCACCGTTTTTCGGAATATCAAAATTGAATAAATGGTTTATTTGTACTAGAATTACCGGATTAAGTTGTAAAAGGTCCTCGTCCGATATTTATTTGATAAAAAATATCGACAAACGTGCTGTTATAGAAATTGTTCAAAACATATATGCAAATATATTCTAGTCATGTTCATGAAGTTCTGTAAACCATTTATTTTTCATACCACGTCAGATATAAAATTTTTTACTGGAAATGTATGTTTAATAGCGTTCGAGATTCAATATCTAATTAAAGTATGATATGACAATTTATTATATGGATTTGACAAACAATTCTTTTTTTTTGTTAGCTTAGTTGTAGTATTCGAGACAGATGTTGAAACAGCTTTAATAGAGATTCCAATCAGATTATTTGTTATTTATATTAGGTTTGGCAAAAAGACTGACTTATATTTAAGAAATGCATTCAAAACTATTTCCAGATATATTCATAAATAAAGGTCAAGAGTGATAAATTAGTTTCGAAGCAATAACTGTTGGAGTTGTAAGATTCGATTTCCTGAGAATTCATGTGTCCTCCGACCGGAAAATCCTAAATTATATATAATATAATAGTTAACTATACAGGGTCATCCGTTTTTGAAAGGCCAAACGTCAACCAGCTATAGAGGACCCCAAATGAAACAACTTTCACCCCTAACACTTTTTTTGTTTCGGTCTTGATTTGTAGATAATTGCAAAAACCCGTCATTTTTTGCGTTCACTTAAGATTAAATATATTAGGACTGCAATTATGTATCTTCATGATTTTTCCTTTGTTTGGTTTAAAATAAATAGGGGCATCTTTTTTATTAAGTCAACTTTTTTGTATGACCTTCGGATCTTGGTTTTTTTTCCATTTGGGGGCCTCTATAGCTGGTTGACGTTTGGCCGTTTAAAAACGGATGACCCTGTATATATAATAGTTAAAAAATATTTTTACAAAGGTTTAAAAACAATCGTATGGTTAGGAAGCGAAAAAACATCTGATAAACAAAAAAAGATTGACCCGCGCGGGATTCGAACGTGGTCCAAAAAGTCATCAGCGGTTCCGCAGTTCGAGACTATAGCCGCTGCACCAACCGGCGCCGTTGGAAGTATCTTCGAAATATTCGAATATAACGACTTAGTATTATTTTCGTTTTTTGTACTACGCAACTTTTAAAGTCTGGAAAATATTTCTCTGAATGTAGGCTATGTTTAATATAACATAATATATTTTTTTAATTCAGAGACGATAGGTATAATTTAGGAAAAACGCCGAAAATAGTGGTTTTTATTTTTTTCAACTATGACGCACCACTCTCAGGGATTTGAAAAAAATTGAGCATAATACTTATGATAATATTTCATTTCTGAATTAAATCTGTAGGTGTGCTCTTTCGATTTCTAAATGAAATCTGCATTTTTTCGTGTTTTTCGCGTTTTACAACCAGAGTTTGCAACGAAAAAATCTGAAAATGATACCTAATTTGTGGCTTAGTATCCAAAATGTGTCAGAATTTTTTCAGAATTTTTAACTGTCAATAAATAGGGAAAATGGGGCAAAAACTGGTTTTACGATTTTCCTCAATAACTACCCTTACAGATGAGATATGGGGCTGTAATTTGGCAGATCGGGGTCTTTTTGGGTAGGCTATCGAATAGCCAAAGCTGGATTAAAAACTCGTCGGGGGCGAATTTCACCACCAAACCCGGCTATAGCCTTTTCGAAATTTCAGGGATATCGTTATTTTTATTTAAAGGAGGTCATATAATTTTTCCATATCCTATTTGGGAAAAAAGACAAATCCAAGGATATGTCATATGGTATTCCACAGTTAAGGTGAATTTCAAAATTTTCAAAATTTTGAATTTAAATACGCCACGTGATCCTTTTATCCGATCGATCTCAAATTTTGCACAAATTTTTTTCTCACCTAAAGGAATAATTCTGGAGGGCGTCGTGCATTGTATCTCGATAAAATTTTTTCTCCAAGTATAGCTTAAGTCCACCCTAGTGAACAGTGATCGTGTGTGTGGAAAAATTTCACGGTATCTGAGTAGAACAAACATTAGAATTATTTATCGATTGGAAAGTGAAAGCGAAGGTCCGGATCATTCACTTTACCGCACATCTTAGTTAGGCCTTAGGTTGTCGTATACCTACTATCTACCACCAGATGTACAGTTTGTTGACCTGATCGTACGTCCCTTAGCTTTCGGCACTGTCGCATACCTGAAGCCAGCTGTGCAGTTTGTCTCCGAGTGGTCCAGTGACACACAGTTCGAAGCTGCAAGTGCATTTACGGCTGAATAAGTGAGTATTTAATTCAATCCATTAAATTTCTTCTCCTTCTCTTGTTCTAATGCTCTTGTCAGTGGAGACCGCTGGCGCGCCGAACCATCTTTGTCTACTTGTCTAGGTCGCGCTCTGATTGGTCCGAGTTTTTGGCTGTACTGTACCTTCCGTAACCAGAAATATTTGCCTCTTTCTTAAGTAATCCTGTAGATTTTTGCGAGACAATGCCAAATATTCAAGTTACTATCCTAGGAGATTATAATGTTTTTGACAGGTAAGAGTGCCGCCATTTTAGTATGTAATGACCGTCACACGGTGATGTCGATAATGTAGAGCGGCAATCTTTAAGATGTACGCTTAGTTCTGGGGCAAGCTGTCATCAAACAGTAATTAAAATAACGTGGGACATTTATGTCAGGGACCTTTAATACACTTATTATTACCTAAATGTCCGAAATCACCGCGCTTTCGTACACGGTGATTCGTGTGTTTGCGTACAGAATTTGTAGAGATAAGTGTATTAACGGATACACAAACACACGAATCACCGCGCTTTCATGTAACGAAAGGCTCTTTTGCAGCTGACTTCATCTATATGGGAAATTTCGTTACGGTTTAAATTTCTGATCTGGTACCCATATCAGATCCATTTCTGATCTGGTACCCATAGTCCAAGTTAGTTGGCGGTTAGGCCGTGTTGGAAGGGGGGGAGGTGGAGCGGGCAGGCCCGACTACGCTTGGAAATCTATGTGATCGACATTAGCGCGTGCTTGTGGTGCCACGTAGCGGCTGCGCTCGTCAGATGACGCCCGACGCTCATTACATACCATAATGGCGGCACAGTTACTTGTCAAAACTACTGTAAATTGCTCAACTTTAAACACGTATAATTTGAGACCACTAATCTCCTAGAATTTAAAATTGGATTTTTGGCATTTTCTCTCCAAAATCAACAGTATAACACCAGAAAATGGCAAAAATTTTGTGGATACCCAAGGTACAGTTTAACCTCGAAAATTGCTCGATTCCACCAATAACAATATAGAGTAGAAAATATGAATTCTATTTAAAAAATCCAAAGTTGATCTGTATAGGCCTTGTCAAGGTCGATCTCACGATCGAATAAATAGCAGCTTAATGTATTCCACGCGATACTATACAATAAGTCTGCACAATACTATTATGCAAGTTAAAATTGTATAGTTATTGCTGTTCATTGTTGTTTCAAAATTTTTTTTCAAAATCTATACGTGAGAACTAAAAAGTAAATTAAGATTTGAAATGGTAAATAATTCTAATGAAGCGACAACAAGATCAGGAACAACTCTGGATGCAGTGATTGCAAGACATTTAGACAAAATTGAATCAATAATATTTATATCATATTTTAGCTATCACAAGCCAATTGCTTCAATGATAGAATCATACAAAATCATAGAAAAAATAATGAACGATCAAAATTTGCGACGCAAAGAAGGAGAGCGAATGGGTAATGCTATGAACTATGTCTCTTTCTTTCGCATACGCTCTCTTTCTTTGCGTCGCAAATTTTGATCGTTCATTATTTTTTCTATGATTTTGTATGATTCTATCATTGAAGCAATTGGCTTGTGATAGCTAAAATATGATATAAATATTATTGATTCAATTTTGTCTAAATGTCTTGCAATCACTGCATCCAGAGTTGTTCCTGATCTTGTTGTCGCTTCATTAGGATTATTTACCATTTCCAATCTTAATTTACTTCTAAACATTACTAGACTGCAAGAAGTTTCACTTCTGCCGCGCATGGTTTTCCACGCGTATGTTTTTTAAATGTAATTTTGTAATTTATATACAATATACCTCTTCTTTTACTTAAATATTTTTTCTGTTCCACACACGATAGGTTTTGAAAATCATAGATATGAAAATTATGCTATGGCCCAGTGTTCTTCTCTCTATAATATAATTAATTATATTGACTTTAATTAATGTAAACGTAGTTGCACGTGCTGTTATAATATAACCATGTATTTCTAACCTTTTCGTTTGATCCTACTACCGAGCGGCGGTAAAATCCTATCGCTGCAGCATTCTCAAATTTTCTTGTGATGAATGCGAAATTGTCATAAATAATAATTAAAAAAAAAATAATTATTTAAAAAACCACGTTTTTAAAATGGAATAAAAAGTATAAAATAATGTAAACGTAGTTGCACGTGCTGTCATAACATAACTATATATTTCTAACCTTTTCGTTTGATCCTACTACCGAGCGGCGGTAAAATCCTATCGCTGCAACATTCTCAAATTTTCTTGTGATGAATGCGAAATTGTCATAAATAATAATTTAAAAAAAAAAATTATTATTTTAAAAACCACGTTTTTAAAATGGACTAAAAAGTATAAAATAATTTGAAAATAAAATACTTGTAAGATTTAAAACGAACCATTTAAATTTTCGCGCCACTCTCGACTTCCGTAACGTCACTTCCGTAACATCAGAAAATGGTTACCCTCAGCAAAGAAGTTTCACTTCAAAAATTTTACGGATTCAGTCTACAAAGTTACGAAACCGAAATGAAGTTTTAACTGTTCGTCACTTTAGAGGAGTTTCACTTATCACCACAACTCCCTAACCTTCTAAAAGAGTTTTAAACTGTGGTCAAACACATTGCATCTATTGTAATATACTAAATATTCGTTATTTGGGGGGGGGGGAGTCTGACAGTTTGCTCGAAGATTAAATATATCTTCTGATCTAATAGAAGATGTGGTTTATTCAAATAAAAGAACATGTAATTTTATCACAACAACTAATAAGAAATTAGTTGTTGTTTAATTTACATCGTTTAATCAGTTTAAATAAGTAATCTTTTGACAACTATTAACTTGAATTTCAGAAAATATAAGTTATCATTTCTATATTATTTATACACTAAAAGTATTATAAATTGCTTGAAATAATTCATTAATTTAGATTCTTATTTTGATTATATTGTTAATTTAATTTTTTGGTTTGTCACTTTTGGTTTCACTCTAAATAAATTGAGCCCAGATCCTTTTTCGTCTTTTAGTGAAGAATATTTTAAGAGAGAGATTGTATTTTTTGTAAATTAATGCAAAGAGAACATAAGAAGGTCATGTTTGTTAATTTTTAATATTATCTTGAATTATTCATACGTTAAGTGGTTTAGTTCATATTTCAATATAAAAAATGTACTAATTTGGTCGCAAAAAAATACCATTACTTTAGGAGACGTTTTAACTTTAATTATTCCAAATGACGTACGTGGAACCACTTCGAACGAGGTTTTCGGTGTATTAATAGATAAAATTTTTAAAAGAATTAATTGATAAAATTTTTGAAAGAATTAATTGATAACATTTTTGAAAGAATTAATTGATAACATTTTGAAAAGAATTAATTGATAACATTTTTGAAAGAATTATTTAATACCTTTTAAGTTATGTATAACTTTTCTTACGAAAAAGCATTTCCAATGTTCGAAACATTTAAAGTGGCTTTGACTGGGAATATTTCAATACAAAATATCTTCTAAACAAATGTTTTTATGTAACTAGGTTAATGTTTTATTATAGTGAATTATTAGCTATACTGACTATCGTAATAAAAAATTTATGATTCCATTAAAAATGAGCAAACATACCTTTCTTATAATAAAACTGGTAATATCAAATTTTATCTCCCTCGAAACCATCCAACCTTCAACTTAAACATACTTCATTAAAATAATTGTCTGAAGTAATTAAAGAAGTTTCTGTATATAATTAATCGATAATAAATTGAAAACGAAGGAGAAACTACAATTTTTACTCTTAATTTTATAATATTGTACGAAATATTGAAATTCAAATATCTCCTAAAGTATCGATTTCGAAGTATTGATGGAGATCGATCGGTCCAGTCCATTGATGAAATTAAAAAAAGTGCTGTCTCCTAGAAAAATTCCGATGACCTCAAAATGTGATAAAAAAATATGACTGAAAAAATTTGTTCTATCGTTACATATGCATACTTAAACTTCATAATAGTATAAATTTCTTCGTTTAGAAATAAATGACATAGATTTTGAAATGTAGTCATTTTGGTGTTTCGTTTTACACATTAGTATGGCAATGTTTAGGTTAGTATTGTTAGTTAAAATTGTTGTGAGAGTTGCAATTTTTCTGAATTTTATCAAGAAATACCGTTTTGTGCGTGTCTGCGCTGATCTGAGCTGTGTACAAAACACAAAATTAGTACCAACCATAGAGTTATATTCTAAAACTTAACAAAACCACACCATTTATTTCATTATAATTAGGCGTTTTTGAAGTTTACTTGAAAGTCATGAAATTTTTATCAAGGTTTTCGCGACTTTTTTCTGATATAAGTGATACCCAATACAACACAATATAAAATATATTTACTTTGTTATTTCACGATACAGTAGAACCTCAATTATCCGTTCTAAAGAATGGAACATGAGTATTCGAGTAATCGAATAGTGACCTAGCTACAGTGCTAGATTAAATCTGTGCCGATGTCTGCATACAATGAATCGTATTGCGTATGTGACTAAATTTTACCTGAGGAAACCAAAAATTTTTAAATTTTTCTTATGTAATCCAGTAGATTTTTACGAGAAAATGCCGAATATCCAAGTTTTAATCTTAGGAATTCACTGGTTCGAAAGTTATGAGTGTTTAAAGTTCAGCGTTTTTCAGCGTTTTCGTCAGGTAAGGGCGTCGCCATGTTGGTATGTAGTGAACGTTGCGCCACAGACGAGATATAGGAATAGACCTGACACCTTATGGGACTTGGTGTCCATAGGAATCTGCAGTACCGTCACCTTAAAATGCCAGTGATTTTAGCGTCCTGTACGTTTTGAGAATGGTGAATTCAAGAACTAGATCCAGTGCGACTCGGGTTCGACTGGTCAAACTTCTACAGCTTTGTCAAGTCTAAAGTACACAATGTTCTCAGATTATGAGCACAGACTTAAGATAAGTACAGACCTTGCATGCAATGCATTTTTTTTTGTCTACGGTTCTGAATTACCGACTCTGTAGAAAATGCTCTGGTACGATAGCGGATACTATCGAAATGGAACGGTCAGTGAGCTAGTGAGCTAGTGAACTACATTGCAACACAAAGGATGTGTGTCCGAGGACGCTAGATTTTACAGCGTTGTCAGCCATAAAAGTGCAGAGTTAACGTATTCAGAGACATATTGCTACTTAATTTAAAGTGTAGAATTTTCAATCGTAAATAATTTTATTAAACGATCATCTGAACATTCGTTGACTTGTTCAAAACTCTCTTTAATTTTTTTAATTGTTTATGCAAACATAAAATTGCTAAATGTTTCCAAATGATTAATTTTTAGATTTTTTACTACATACATACACACATACATACAATACATACATGTAGTCTGAAGATGATACGTACACTTTAAAAAATTTCTATTGTTTACATATATTAATAACAAATCTAACATAACAACATAATTAATTTGAATTTGGCTGTGTTTCCGTTTACGTGCATTCTCAGAATTCGATGAAATTTTGAAAATAGGTTCTTTTTTTACTAAAATGACGATTGCCAGAAGGATTTTTGGCGACTCGAAAAAAATTTTTTTATCATTTCAATGTCGCTCTCTACCTTACCGACTTTGACCTTCTACTTTGTTCGTCAACTGATTTTAGACAGTTCGTCAACTAATTTTAGAGTTGAAGCGACAGTCAACTGATTTTAGACAGTTCGTCAACTGATTTTAGAGTTGATGCGACAGTTCGTCAACTGATTTTAGAGTTCATGCGACAGTTCGTCAACTGCTTTTAGAGTCGTATAAGTCGTATAGTTTATTATAATGAGTCATTTAAATATGTTTTACATTATAAAAAAAATGAATGATTTCAATTCAGCACTAGAATGGGTGCGAGAATTTGGATTAATTCCTCGAGAAAAATATTGTCGAACACATTAGGTAAACTCGAAAAGTGTATTTTAAGAGCGAGCGGAAATGACATTAGTTTGAGTTAGGTCTGGCTTAGGTTAGGTCTGGCGAGGAATTTGTGCGCGAAACGAATTAATTGAATTAGTAATAGAGGTATGTGGACCATTTACGACTTTGTTGGTAAGGTAGAGAGTGACAAAATTTTTTTTCGAGTCGCCAAAAATCCTTCCGGCAATCGTCATTTTAGTCAAAAAAGAACCTATTTTCAAAATTTCCTCGAATTCTGAGCATGGACGTAAACGGAAACTTCGCCGTTGCTGGTGGAGTGACGTAGAGTCACACATACTTCACGCGTTTCTTTGCGTATGAGTTCCGCTCTCTCTGATGCGTACGCAGCAAAAGCGGGCCGCTCCCGCGCTAATTTCAATATTGTTTTATTTCATGTGATTCTATTCTTTTTTTTGTTCTTCCGATGGCTCGCTCGCCTTTTGTCCGTGCTGTGTACAACACAACCCTTATATTAAACTGTTCATTTTTACGTGTGTCCTTTTATGGAATAACCCAGTCCTCCATAGTTGCAATATACACGTGTATGTGTACGCTGATATTTCTGTATTAAAAGTTAAGTAGATTTAAATACGTCATCGAACCCACAAATAAAGTCCATTCATGAACTTCGAAGGAAACATTTCAATACTGGCACCGTCTAACTTATCCGATATGTGGCGTGTTTAGACTTGTTTTAATCAGCAAACCATTTACAATCGACTGATAACGTTTCCAAGGCGAAATTATGAATTGTAACAAACATTTTATTGCTATTAATAAGTGATGGAGAAACGCTTACTGTTGCGGACAGAGTAGAGTTTTGGATTATTAAAATTTCGGCATCCACGGGCGTATTGGGTAACCCCTCAACTAAACCTTTTACAGGTTTATTGTAGTGTTTCGGGGCTCCCATTAGTTGTTTAGGATTGCTATGTTATTGAGGACCAAATTGCGTTTATTGTATTCCTCCTAGTTTAAGTTATCGATTGTATCGACGTTAGTTATAAGTGGTGCGTTGTTACTTGTGAATGATGAATGTACAAGGGGGCGCGGGAAGAGCGAAGGTCTGTTATGTTTGCGAGTCTCCTGAGGTAGGGATTCTTGCTGGCATCGCGAAACATGTGTTGGACAACCGATCGGTTGAAAGACACCAGTATAGGCCGCGAGGTAAAGTCGCTGACAGCAGCGATCTAGGCCCGTTTATGGCCCAAGGAGGAAGGTGTGACCACCCTTCTGCGAATTGGGACCCCATGTACGGTAAGACCTGAGGGTCAAGCCGGGGCTGGTAGGCCTGCGAAGCCAGCGGGGAGCGGTCGCGCATATCGCACATAATTATCTCTGAGGAGGGGTCGTCGAGGACGAGGGCCGGTGGGGGCTATCGTCGCGAAAGATATTTTTCGAGCAGTTTTTTCCGAGCAGCGGAACAGACCGCATCGTACTCTCTTCGCGACTTCTTAACGCCACGACAGAATTGTAATAAGTTATAAAATTAATTTAAAACTTCGTCACCATAAAGCTTTCAGTTTCTATCCTGTGTTGAGAAATTAACACTTACATTGTTGTCTCCAGCATACACATGTCGCGACGTTCGATATGGTCGTGATTCAGCACCAGAGGCAACATTGTAACGCATGGCGTATTGGCATTTACTAATTAAATCCAATGTCATTTATTATTAACGTTATCATAATGATATCATCACCTATTGATTGAAAATGTTTTCCCGATCAAAATAAGCCAAAACACGGCATAAATCGAATAATAATATAGCCAGATTGTACTGAAAAGTATCATGCGAAACATTTCCGGCTGTTCCGGAATAGCGCGTTCAAATCCGAACGGCGCGCTAACCGGCGATCTAACGATCGATGATCACCTTCAGTGATCCATGAGACAGCCGCGAGCACACCGAACGAACGAACTCTCTGCGTCTATTACGACCGTTATCTGTTTTGTTGTTAAGTTTTGTTAGCTTTTGTTGAGTTTAAATATATCATACGCTTTGTTAAGTGGAGTGAGACGATTCGCTTTCTCTCCACGCCTGAATCCTATCAAATCGCTACACCGCGCACCGGCGACAAAATCTGTATATGGGACCCGACGAATCTGAAAAGCCTCGAGCTCGATGATTGTGGTAGTGCTTGTACGTGACAACTGTTGCTTGCGGCATTTGTTCTAGCAGACATAAGATCGTAGAAAAATATGTATACGTATAATCGAAGAATACTGGAAATTGAATCAAGAAGAAACGTAAATAGAAATAATAAATTATGTGCTCACTTTGCCAAAATTTTAATAAGAATCAATAACACATGAGAAAAGACAAAGAATAGATCTTTTCACTCAAATATATTATTTCTTTACATATGTATTTTGCATAATTATAAAGCAATATTTCTTTGGGCAAAGTAGAATTATTATTTGTATTAACCTTAAAAAAAGTGTTAGCCCAATCAGGCTTATTTTATTAACCTTGCAAGTACTTATTTTAAAAAAATAAGTAGATCATTAGTTTAAAGTATGTCAAATTATTGCAATATACTTTGTTTAATGATACGAGCAATAAACCAAAATTAATTTTACTACATTTCGTATTTTTGTAACACATTCTTCACAAATAGTATTTCCACTGTTCAAATACACGCGCCATGTACATGTGCCGCCTCCAAATTGTTGAAGACTACTTTAATTACTTTTCTTATTTATTGTGTATCATGTATGCGTTGGCACGACTGTAGTGCAATGTAGCGTGCGTTTGCGTTGGTATGCTTGTGCGTTGATATGCATGTAGTGCATGCGTCGGTGTGTTCCGGTCTATTCTCACTCTGCTTGTGCACGCGTCTGTCTGGTTTTAGTCTGTCTTGTCTGTATCGTCTGTTTGCTAATTAATCCAAAGATTATTGCATAGTATAATTGCATAGTATTGTTGTTAAGTTAGTTCTTATTCTGTTTTTACACATATATATATATTTATACTTATATTTTTTCTTTTATTAAACTTGGATAAACTACACGTGGCTGTTTCTAACCTCAACCGTCTGAGTCCCAACAGGTTATGGGCCCAGGATTGCTGTATTGCCTGGTTATATGCACTGCATAGATTGTATCCGTTGCATTTTATTTTGAGGTTTTGAAAGTAATTGTTGTTTGGTATATACACGTGTACTATTCAGATAAAAATGGATTCCATTAAGTCACAAATGGAAGTACTGACTGAAGATTCGCAAGGAGAAGTGAACTACATCTCTTGGAGATTCAAGCTAAATCTAACTCTAAGGTCCAAGGATCTATTCTCAGTCGCTACAGGGTTGGAAGCTAAACCCGGTGGACAAACCACCGATGGAATTGTCAAAGCATGGATAAAGAAAGACCTTGAAGCACAGACTCTCACAGGTCTGAACGTGAGTAGCAATATAGCCAGAAAAATAGCAAACTGCAAGACTGCGCACCAAATGCTTGACAAACTGGAATTAATATATGGAAAGAAGTCTGATCTTACAATTGAAGGTCTGCAAAGACGCTTCTTCAACTATAAATATGACTCGTCTAAATCAACTGTTGAAAACTGTCTCACAATTCAGCAGTACGCTGAGGAATTGACAGCTGAAGGCGAGGAGGTAAGGGACACTTGGACGATGACCAGAATTCTGGGAATACTGCCACCCAGACTTCACCATTTTCGTACAGCATGGGACAATGTCAGTGGAGCAGATAAGACGCTTGACAAGTTAATTGAGCGTCTACGACTGGAAGAAGACAGGTTAAGTGCAAGTGACAAAGAAAAAGAGCCTGCGCCTTCAAATGCTCTTTTTTCAAATGCTGGCAAGAAACCTTGGAAGTCAGGTTCGCAGGAAAACTCACCCGTAGAATGTTTTAAGTGTGGAATGAAGGGTCATATGAAGAAACACTGGAGAAATAAGCCATGTGCCAAATATATTGCATACTGCAAGAACAATTACCCTTGCAACATCTGCAATCAGAAAGGTCATTTTGCAGGGGAATGTTCAAAAAATATTGGTGAGAGAAATTTTAAATCTGGCAAAAATGACTCTAAGAAGTCAGATCGTCGAGCCTTTGTCACCGTGGGCTTGACGACTGCTAAATTGAACAGCAGACAGTCCAAGGCCGATTGTAATACCGAATGGTATCAGGACTGTGCTGCTACGCAGCACATGACGTCCAGAATGGAATGGATGAGACATCTTGTCAAGCTTGAACAACCAATCATGGTTATGATTGGTGACGGTGCTGAGCTAAAAGGTGTCGGAATTGGTGACATTGAATTGGAAGCATTTGATGGAGAAAGTTGGTGTGGGATTGTTTTAAAGAATGTCCTATATGTACCGGAATTAACCTTCAACCTCTTCTCTGTCACACAAATGTTGGACAAGGGTTACATGCAAACTGCAAATGCAGATCAGTCCATCTTCAAGTCATTGGACACAAGGGAAACTGTCGCAATTGCCAAGCGAGATGGAAAATTGTACAAAATGATGTTTCGTCAGGAAGAATCAAACAAATGTCTGCTGAATACTTCTATCAGGGTTTGGCACGAGAAATTGGCTCACCAGAATGTCAGGTATGTCAGAAACATCTTAAACAGACATGGCATTAAATACATAGATGACTGGAATGATTACACATGCACAGAGTGCATATATGGAAAGCAGCATCGTCTTCCTCATCCAAGAAACCTTAAAGTCGCTGCGAATCTCTTGGATGTAATTCATGTGGACTTGTGTGAGATGAATATTTTATCTTTAGGAGGAGCTAAATATTTCCTGCTGTTCAAGGATGATTATTCGCACTTCCGCACGGTTTATTTTCTAAAACCTAAGGACGAAGCTGCATCGAAACTGAAAGTATTCCTAAGACTGGCTGAAAATCAGTTTGGCAGAAGTGTGAAGTGTCTCAAGTCAGATAATGGAACGGAAATTAAAAATGCCACCACTGAGAAATTCTTGGAGGAGCTCGGAGTGTTGCACATAAAATCCTCTATACATAACACATAAAAACTCTATACAAAAACCTCTAAAATACACTCCTGAGCAGAACGGAAGAATTGAAAGAGAAATGCGAACGGTGGTGGAGTCAGCCCGGTCAGCTATTCACAGTCGAGGTTTGCATGAGAATCTATGGGCTGAGGCTGTAAACTATATGCGGTGTTCACTCTGAATCAAACAGGTACGAGTTCAGAAAAAGATAGAAGCCCTGCTGAATTATGGTTTGGACGAAAAATGGACATAAATAAGCTGAAAGGCTTTGGATGCGAATGCTATGTCCTAATTCCACAGCATAAACGGGCAAAAACGCAGAAGAAGTCGAAAAAGGGAATTTTTGTTGGATATGATCTGGATTCTCCTAACTACAGAGTTTACTTGTAATCTTTGATGAGAAGATCAGAGCTGAAGATGGAAGTACGAAGGTTGTAACTTCCCTAGGTGAAAATAGATTCAATGGTGTCAGAGAAGAATCTGTTAACCGGGAATCTGAAGCTTCTGACGTTGACAGCGAAAGTGACTATCGATCGACTGATGAAACGAATCCCGACACACCTACGGAGTTGGATGAATCGTCTGCTGCCCCAAATGTGAGCAATTCTGGACAGCGCGTTCTGCGTGACCGTCGAACACTGAAAGTGCCGGCCAGATTCACTGGTTCTCTGTGGGATCGCTTTCGTAGAGGAGATAGTGCTGATGTGGCCATGATAGGGGAAATAGAGGACATCTCAACTTCCGAGGCATTAAGAGACAGAAACTGGCATGAGGCTATGTCGGAGGAATTCGGGTCACTGACGGAAATGAGGACCTGGGATTTGGTGGAGGCACCGCGTCATGTGAAACCATTGACATGTCGCTGGGTGTTACGTCGGAAACAGGATGGTCGATTTAAGGCCAGACTTGTTGTCAGGGGTTTTCAACAGGAGGAAGGAATAAATTATTTCGAAACCTTCAGTCCTGTTGCACGCCACACATCGATTCGGCTGATTCTCAGCCTTGCAGCTTCTGCCAAAATGGAGCTTATAACGTTTGATGTTAGAACTGCGTTCCTATATGGTGATTTGGAGGAGGAGATCTTCATGCGTCAGCCTGAGGGTTTCAATGATGGAACTGATCGTGTCTGCAGGTTGAGAAAAAGTCTCTACGGTCTGAAACAGGCACAGAAGAACTGGAACACCAAGTTTTCCAAGTTCTTGCAGGGGATTGGGTTCAGCAACACAGATGATGATCCATGCATCTACTATAATGAAGACCGAAGCATTGTAATGGCCTTATTTGTGGATGATGGTCTTGTTGCGGGAGCAAACAAAGAGAATATACTGCAGGTTCTGGATCGACTGAATAAGAAATTTAAAATTACATTTGACAGAACTTTCCCCAATGATATGTCGTATTTGGGAATGCAAATCAAAAATGGTCGTCGTGGTATTTTTGTAAACCAACGACAATATACGGAGAAGATTGTGGAACGTTTCAGGTTTGACACGTCTAATCCAACCTCAACACCAATGGAACGGGGAATGGTGACAGACGAAGAAAATTACGTGAATGACCAGCCATTGGGGAAGGCTGAGTCTTACCGAGAGGCTGTGGGGAGTCTGCTATACTTGGCTACCATCTCTCGTCCGGACATCACCTTCGCAGTCAACTATCTGAGTAGATTTAACTGCGCACCGATGGTAAGTCATTGGCGAATGATAAAGCGCATTTTTCAGTATTTGAAGGGGACCACACGTTTTGGAATATTTTTCGACGGAGGTAAAACGCTCGTTGCCTATACGGACTCGGATTATGGTGGAGATACACGTACTGGACACTCGACGAGCGGAGGTATTATTATGCGCGGAGGTCCTATCGTGTGGTATGCACAGAGGCAACGTCTTGTGGCAACCTCAACTGCTGAGGCCGAATACAGAGCTGCTGTTTCATCAATCGATGAAATTTGCTGGATCCGACGTCTTGGAGAGGAACTGTGGATTTTTGACTCGCACAGACCGACTGTCTTGTTTATAGATAATCAGTCTGCCATCCACATGCTGCACAACACCCATGAGAGGAAAATAACGAAGCGCAAGAAACATATAGACATTCCAAGGAAGTTTGTTCAGGAACATATAGGAAAAACAGTCGAGCTGAAACATGTTAAAAGTTCGGATCAGCTTGCTGACATATTGACAAAGCCGCTAGCTCGAAAATTGTTTGAAGATCTGCGGAGAAAACTAATTAAGGAGGAGTGTTGAAGACTACTTTAATTACTTTTCTTATTTATTGTGTATCATGTATGCGTTGGCACGACTGTAGTGCAATGTAGCGTGCGTTTGGGTTGGTATGCTTGTGCGTTGGTATGCATGTAGTGCATGCGTCGGTGTGTTCCGGTCTATTCTCACTCTGCTTGTGCACGCGTCTGTCTGGTTTTAGTCTGTCTTGTCTGTATCGTCTGTTTGCTAATTAATCCAAAGATTATTGCATAGTATAATTGCATAGTATTGTTGTTAAGTTAGTTCTTATTCTGTTTTTACACATATATATATATTTATACTTATATTTTTTCTTTTATTAAACTTGGATAAACTACACGTGGCTGTTTCTAACCTCAACCGTCTGAGTCCCAACACAAATCATATTAAGCAGCCGTAGTAAAAATGAAGTATACGGAATATTCAGTTCTTACTAATACGCCTTAATCCGCGAATTATCGGTAACATTAGGCGCGACACCGAAATGGTACGGGGGCTCTTAGAGCCCCACGAAGCCTAGACAAAAAAGTCCATAAGATGCAATGTCTGTACTGATCTTAAGTTTGTGTTACGAGTTTTCAATACATCCAAAAATGACCCAAATGTGAACACTGGGGTGAACGTTAATTTTTGACCAAAGAATTTTTTTCACGACGCCCGCCCCCCAGAATTGTACGTGAAAAAGAAAATTGTGCAAAGTTTGAGATCAATCGGATAAAAGGATCACGTAGCGCATTTAAAATGAAAATTTTGAAAATTTTGAAATTCACCTTAACTGTGCAGTATGACATATCCTTGGATTTGTCTTTTTTTCCTAAATAGGAATATGGAAAAATTATATGACCTTCTTTAAATAAAAATAACGATAACCCTGAAATTTCGAAAATTTGATTTCCAAAAATTTGTTGTCATTATATTGGCCTTATTGAACAGTGCAATTCCTCTGGTATTTTTTCGTATAACCACAAATAACAGAGATATTTAAATACCTACATTAAAATATAGCAAATTTTAAATGATGATAGAGGACATATGTATTATGCTGTATAAACAAAATAACATATTAGCAGTTGTAGTTTTGTAATGAAGTCTATGTCTATTCGGTCTATTTATTATATTCTAAAGAACTTATATTTACACATTTTTCGGTAAAGTAGCTTTCTTTACATCACGAAATTGCTGGCGGAAATTCTTTAGTAGATTTGGCATATCGGCAGAATTTTTAGAAAAAGAGCTTATAGTCTGGCAGGATGAACCATCTTATAAAATAGTTTTAGATATAATTAAGGCTTTACCGGTTTTAACACAACTTTGCGTTCGCAACAAATTAAAATTAAAAAACCGTCCGGAAAATTGTTTCTAATATTGTAAATTTTTTTAGTTTATATATCAATGCATTCTACGCAATGAAAACAGAACAAGTTTGAGAGGAACCATACGTCGAAATAAACCATTCTGTCCCTGAAGGGACATTGTATTGTGTTCATGTAAGGATACGCACGCACACCATTGAGCCAAGCCTCACTGTTCAGACAGATCCTACCCAAGCGACAGAGTAGTGGTAAATCCTTAACAATTTTTCCTGACCAAACAGTTCGTTTTCGGAATATAATTTCTCTCAAACTTTTTCTGTTCTGAATGGATAGAATGCGTTAATATAAAAAAATTAACATTAATTATCAATGTTATAAACAATTATGTATATATTTAATGTTTTTTTATCGGTAACGTTGGGTGTTGACACTGAATGATAATGGGACCTCTGTGGGGCGCTAACGCCCCAAAACCAACGTACACCAAATTACGTTAGGTGTCAGGTCTATTCCTATAACGGGTCTGTGACCTAATCACCAATCTACTTGGATGATACCTTCTCTTTGAGATAGTGTATAGGATTCTGAGCTGAACTTTCGCTCAGGGGACCAAAAATTTTCGACTTTTCTGAATATAATATTACACAATTTGACGAAAATAATGATAAAACTTAAAATTCTAGTGCGCGGAATCCATGTCTTAGTGTGCGGAGTTCACACGTTTAAAAGTTATACACAAGTAAAGTTGCTCGATTTCAAGCACGTATGAGAGGTTAGAACGATGCCATATTGGTTTCCAGCCATATGAGTGGGTATGATGTAGTGATTGGATCCGCTAGGTCAGGGTTAGATCTGGGTTAGATGTTGGATTCTGTGCATCTCGGAGATGCCTCCTAGAGGTCGGCGGCTCCCGGTTAAGGGTCGCAGACTTGATGGTGACGGTGAAACTAACTAATATTCCCATCACCGCCATGGGGGGCTAAGGCTTCCCCCCAGGGGCGGGGCCGGGAGAGCGTTTCGCCCGTCCCGCTAATGCGGCTGACGGCCGCCCCTCTGTACGGGACGTCACGGATTCGATGGGGGGGGGGGGGTCGAACGGAACTCGGCTCGACCCCTCCTTGCCGCGTGCGGAGACCTCTTCCCCCGCCCGGGTGGGGAGCCCCTCGGGGTTTTTCCAGCCCCGAGCGAGGGAGGAGGGTCTCCGGGGGCCGCGGGCGACAGGAGCTAGAGCCCGTGGAGTCGTTAGTGGGTATGTCTCGGCCCGTCGGCCGCCCTTCGGGAGGCGGCGTATGCGTGACGCATTTTCCCCATGTTAAAAAAAGGTCTTAGATTCCGCGCACTTGAATTTAAAGTTTTATCAGTTTTTCGCCGTATTATACAATATTACATTCAGAAAATTTGAAAGTTTTTGGTCCCCTGAGCGAAAGTTTAACCGGATTCTGTACATTTTAATGACTGCTCGATGACAGCTTGTTCCAGAACAAAGTGTACACCTCAAAGAAAGCCGCTCTACGCTATATGTGTCACCGTGTGGGAATCGTGTTCACATAGAAGGTTGAAGTCTCGAATAAATGAACACTCGGCTAAGAAAGTTAGGTCTCGAGTAAATGATTACTCAGCTACGTTTTTATACTACGGTCTGTCTCGACGGTTGAGCACGGAGAGAGCGGGCTCGGCGTTCGACCGCGCAGAAGTTCATCCGTTGATCCCCACTCCGCAACGTCAAGGGGTGGAGGAACCGAGTCCCTAAACCACGTGCTTGTGCGGTCACCTAGTGGCTTTGCTCGTTAGACGACGCGCGACGTTCACTACATGCCAACATGGCGGCGCCTTTACCTATCAAAAACGATGAAAATCGCTGAACTTTAAACACGTATAACTTTCGAACTACTGAATTCCTAGGAATGAAATTTGGATTTTCAGCATTTTCTTGTCAAAATTTACAGCAGTATAAGAAAAAGTTAAAAATTTGTGGTTCCTTCAGGTGAAGTTTAACCGCGTATGGACCGCTGTGGATTCAACTGTTTATATGTGAAACATGTATTCGGATAGTAGAGAATTCAGATAACATCGGTTCGGATAATCGAGGTTCTGTTGAATCGTCAATTGGAAAAGTAATTATTCTCAGAATTGTGTCATGTTTGGTCTCATGTTAACTGGAAAAATGTCACAAATATGTTTGTAAAAGTTGGATAGAAAAATAATTAGATGCAAGAAAGATTTGTGAAATGATTAGTATTGTCTCGTAAATGCGACCAGGGACCAATTAAAAGGCTACCATAGAAAGTTTTTCCCCCCTATCTCTCTCCCCTCCCTCTTCTTATATTGAAAGAAACCTATAGATGCCCATGATTTTTAATATGATAAGTATTTCGCAATCTCAAAGTACACTGCTTTCATACCACATACAATTAGAAGACAAATACGAATAGATTCTATTGTGTTCACCGAATTGTTACATTTATATGGCTTTTCTACATAGAATTGTATCCGATGTAAAAGAATAAATTGCAAAAATTGGTTGGTAATTGCATTCTAAGATATAAAAAAGAGTTACACAAGATGTATATAAAAGCTAATGTAGTGCAGAGAATGGAAATTTGAATATCCGTTACAAGGTGATATTGATCCGAACCCAATACCGAGGGTTGAAAAATTGTAGCTGAAATAGTAACACTAACGTATACCAGTTTTTACACCTTGTCAAAATTATACACTGATTATAGTAAAAGACATCCGCTAGCGTTTAAAATAATAATCTATGAGTCAAGACCAAATTCATTTGGGATTGAATTTTGTCGTCCAGCATTTTCGGTGAACTTTTTACTCGGTGAACAGTGCAACCAGTAAAAAATTAAATTATCATGCAACAGTCGTACAATACCGAGGAATATAACGTACAGTATCGATAGGGATACTTTTCGTTGATAGCTCGCTAAATCTCCCAGGTTTTCCGTATTCGTGGTTGTTCGTTATAGAAGGTGATCGGGACACCGTGACAGTAAGAGGAGTTTCTGCTGACAATGGTGTAATAGCTTCATCAACGCCATGCCCGGTGGTACGACTACTTTCAGCGCCTTCGATATCATCATCTTCTTCTTCCTCCTCGTCCTCATCCTCGTCCTCATCGTCGCGACCACTAAGCCACCATGCGGTGCACCACATTTTAAATCGGATCCATGGTTTATATTTCTGTAATAAACAACGTTTAGAGATTATAGCATAGAATTTAGAGATTAGAGCTCGCACAGAAGTAAAATAGTAACATGCATAAAAAGGCTATAATCGGGATTAAGGGTGCATAATCTCTCAAGGCCGATGTTTTCATTGGACCTTAACCATCCGATAGCCTACCGAAAACGAACCCTTTCTGTCAAGTTTCAACCGGATACCACATCTGTAAGGGTAGTTACAGACGAAAATCGAAAACCAGTTTCTGCCCCATTTTCCGAATTTAATTACAATTTAAAAATCTGACACCATTCTTGGTATGGTTTCCGTTGCAAACTCTGGTTTTAAAAAATAATAAAACGCGAAAAAAATCGAAAAAATGCAGATTCTCTTTTTCGATTGATGAGTCTGGTGCGTCCTAGTAAAAAAAAAATAAAAACCAATGTTGACATTTTTTCGAAGTTATGCTTGTTTTTTCTTGACTCTTTCAGTATATTATACAATGTTAAACATTTAAACATTGGGAGAAGCATGTTGCACACTTAAAATGTTACTATACCATAATAAACGAAAACCGATATGCAGTAGTATTTCCGTAACTGTCGTATCGTCAAGTCTGCCGAGCGACGCGGCGGTTCTAGTAGAGGTGTTACATTTTTTGTAGCGTGCTGAACTTAGAGAAAAATAGCGATTGAAAAGGAAAGAGAGACTGAGGTTCAATGCTTGAACGCCATGCTTCTATTTCCTTTCCGTTCGCCATCCTCTTTCGTGCTCGAAACTTTAATCGTTTTTACGCAAGTAATGATAATTGTAACTATATCGTGTTTGGTGTCATTTTAATTAGCAAAACGAGACGAATACCATGGTTTAATTTCTTATTTAAAGGTCTGACCTTATTTATTTGCTTTTTTAAGGCCCCGCATAGCCGGATGAGTCTGACGCCTAAACGCCTAGCCACATTTTACTACCCTATGTAGGGGTGGTGTATTACCGGGGTAACTTTTGACCTGCGCTAACCGATCCATGGCTTTTTCGGCGCGCCGACCATTTGCCACGAGGCTCGACAGCCTGAGGGAGATCAGTTATTGGGGACCGGTCCTTGTTACCTGTATGTTTAGCTAAGAGTGGTTGTAATGACGGGCTAGCCGGTCCCTTTATAGTTCTGCAGTAACCCGCCTGCAGTCACAACCCTTCCCTTCTCAGCAGGAAATCGAACAGTTCGGAAGCATGTTAGTCCTCAGGCTGAACTAGTTTGATGCGTGTCTAACCCCGGCAATCCGGGGATTCTACTATCCCCCATCTGTTTCTCTTACGTGCAAAGCTATCGTTTCTCATTGTTGGTGAGAGAAAGGGAGGTCGCGAGTAGCTGCCGTGAATGAATGATTTTGCGAGAGAATTTTCAATCAGCAATCTCAATTAGCCTGCTTAGACCTGAGCGGATAATTAAAATAATTTCTCCGTTAAAATCGTTCCTTGCGTAACCCGAATTTTTTGCCTTTTTCGTATGTAATCTTGTCGAGGCTAGGCAATTGGGAACGGTTTATGACACGGACGCGGATTTACGTTTGGGTCCTTCGAACCGGTCGATGTCTGCGACGCAGATGGTTAAATTATTCCGCAGCACGTTTTAAGGGTTTTTACGGGTATTTTGGACGTATCATAAACCGTAGTCTCGACGAAGGTAGGAAGTAACGGTTTACGACAACCGGCGGACTTTTGACCTGGAGTCCCTCGGCGCGGTTGCAATATTGCAACTTTTCCACCCCTCGTCGAAAAAAGAGGGGTTTTCCTAACTCCCACCCTTCACGCGAAGAAGGGCGCGAGGGAGAGGGAATCGGGCCTCAGACAGGGTAGACGGTTGATTCCGAGCGTAGGACTGCTAGGAACATCTTTGAGGCTCTGACAAGTATTTTGTACTCAAGATCAACCGGGTCAATCAAGTCACGGGACTTGATAATATTTCGTTACTCTGTACAGTTTATTGTGAAATAAATGTGCTCTTGTACATAAGGGTGTTCGGTCTTTTACCAATTAATTCAATTTTCCCACATTCCGTGTGGGTGGTCCTTCGAGCTATCACTCGGGGCACATCACGTGCTATACGCAGCAGAAGCAATCGCGAAATCGGTCGCGATTTGCTCCGCAAACAAATCCTGTGGATTTTGACGAGAAAATTCCAAAAATCCACGTTTCAACCCTAGGAGATCAGTGGTTCAAAGGTTATGAGTGTTTAAAGTTGAACGATTTGCAGTGCTTTTGACAGGTAAGAGTGCTTTCATGTTGGTATGTACTGAGCGTCGCGCGTCGTCTAACCACCACAGCCGCTAAGTGGCATCACAATGACGCACTAATGTCGATCACGTAGATTTCCAAGCGTAGCCGGGTTTGCCCTTGCCGGCCCGCTGACCCCCACTTCCCGACCTAACCGCCAACCAACTTGAACTATACCTTCTCTTTGAGATCCTGTATATGATTCTGTACATTTTAATTACTGTTCGATTACAGCTTGTCCCAGAACAAAGTGTACATCTTAAAGATAACCGCTCTACATTATCGATATCACCGTGCGCTTGTGCTGCGATCTAGCGGCTCCGTTCGATAAGTGGTGCGCGACGGTCACTACATACCAACATAGCTGCACTCTTACATATCAGAAGCATTGTAAATCGTTCAACGTTAAATACTCATAACTTTTGAATCACTGATCTCCTAGGATTGAAACTTGGATTCTTGGCATTTTCCCGCCAAAATCTACCGGATTACATAACAAAAAGGTAAATATTTCTTGTTAAGCAAGGTAAAGTGCAGCCTTAAAAATTATTTCTTTGTTACCTTATTTAGTACTTTCTCAAATAATTTAAATCGTCTATGTATTTTGAATGAATTCCTTTGGGGTAAACTTTACTTTCCGAACCCACAGATTTTCGATTATTATATATCTAATCCTGTACATTTCGTCGAGAAAATACCAAATTCGATGTCCCAGACCGCGGAAACCACTCGTTTTTAAGTTATGAGCATGTAAAGTTGACTAATTTAACACTAATTTTCATTGTTTCACCTCAGAAAGTGACAGGTATGGGCGCCGCCATATTGGTTAGTAGGGAGCTCTCCCGTGTAGTGACTCAGTGGCGCCCCCGTATCGCACACGTTACGGGTACATTATCGCGTAGCACGTAGTACGTAGCACCGCACTTCGCGCCACAATCTGCAATGCCGATAACATACATTTACACACAATCAAGATATCTAAATTTTTCATGCTTACAATTACAAAACCGATACACAATCTAACCAGAACTAACCCAGACCTAACCCAGACACAATCTCAAACAACTACAACTACAACTACTCTCTTTCCCTAACTATCCTCTTACCTAACCCAAAACTAACCCACAATTAACCCAGTACTAACCCAGAACAAAAATTAAACTCTGCGGTAGCCATTTTGGTACACTGTAAAACTAGAAATTAGAATTCCCCCTTCACATGCCCAGGTTACTATCAGGTTGCGCGCTAGTGCTGTCATCTAGCGTCGCCACTGAGTCACTACACGCAAGGAGCTCCCTACTTACCATATGGCGGCGCCCATACCTGTCACTTTCTGAGGTGAAATAATGAAAATTAGTGTTAAATTAGTCACATTTACATGCTCATAACTTAAAAACGAGTGGTTTCCGCGGTCTGGGACTTCCATATAGGAGTTTTCTTGCCGAAATCAACAAGATAAGACGTATAATGATCGAAAATTTCTGGGTTCGGAAAGTAAAGTTCAGCCTTCCTTTGTATTCTTCATATACAGTCTTGTCTCGATTTGTGTGACATTGGTCTCTACGAATAGTGTTACTATTTCATCCCCACTACTAGCGGGTTCCCCTTCGGGCGCTCGGTCGCGCTAATGCAATGATGAAACTTCATTACTTTTAGATATTTCGTTACGAAACCTTTACCAACGTATTGGTGAAATTGTTCTGATTATAACGACACCAAACACGAGAGAATTGCGATTATATTTACTTATTTAATAAACGATGAAAGTTTCGAACACAAAGAAGGACAGCATGTGGAAAGAAAGAGACGCGCAGAGTCGTAGCGGTTGGCATAAATCAAAGACCTACGTATCGGTTGCAATGGTCATGCAAGTACAAAACTTCTTTATTTTCCATTCTTTTTTTCCAGAACTTTTACTAACATGTTTATGAGATTTTTTAAATAAAAATGACTCTAAACACGCCATACTTTGGATTATTTTTTTAATTTTTAAAGTACAGGAAGGTAAAGTGTTTCTCCCAGCTCCCCAGTAAAAGGTAGTGGTTAGCACCGTTGTTTACTCAGGATCGTTGTTTACACTTGGAAAAGTTATCCAAGAAAAGTGTTGTAACGACCATCGGCACGTACAATAAAACATTTGAAGGTGCAGTTTATGCGGCAGTTTTACATTTGTTTTGTGACAAAAGCAAACGTGTGTATTTCAGGATGATCAAGTAACTGTTCTTTCGCTTGGTAAACAAATAATACGTAGTAACTTTGTAAACACCGCACGGAGCTCGAACCCACACTGACGCACACTGAGCTCCTTCGGTGCGAAACGGGTCAGTGGAGTGGGGATGAGTCAGAGTGGGAACACGTAGAGGAGTGGGGACGTACAGGTAGTGCGATGGGGTATAACGGTTAGACTTGTTAATAATAATTTCTATATCCTAAAAGCATAGGCTTTTTAAAAAATTTTTTTTAAATATTGCATTGGCATCCAGTTCTGAGCTATGTTTAAAATTTCAAATCTCTAGCTCATCGGGAAGTTAGTTTAAAATCAATTCCAAAATTTGTACCGAACAGACAGACAAGAAAGCGAGCTAATAAAAACGTGGTAAAAAGAGAGGGAAAGATGGGAAAGGGAGTTGGAAGGGGTTGTAACCGTATTATCCTTTCTTTCTATTCTATTTAGTCCACTTTCATCTCTGTCAATCGGTGACGATAATCATCGGTACAGACAAGGTGGATTGGTTCGTGCCTCCATGCACTGGAATGCGGAGAGGTTAGGGCTATCTAATAAATAAGTTGAGAAACAGTTAGGAGGTAAAAGTAGGGTATATTATACCAATTTCTTTTACACGCCACCGACGGTGCGGCTCTATATCCCGAATTGATGTTGTCGTTTCACGGCGTTCGCACAATCGGATTTTATTGCGTTCGTCGCACTAATCTAGTTTGACAATGGATTCACCTTCTCTGCTCGAGGTGATCGGCCGACCCTACGATTCGGGAATCATTCACGGAGATGCTACGAACCGCCTTTCTGGATGTATCGATGTTAGCTCGCAATGCTCACTAAAACTGATTCCAATGCACGATAATAGATCTATTGCGGCACGCCTTTTTCCTATATAGATATATGTATCTATGTATATACATATACCCATATACAAATCTGTGACGGCTACACGCGATTCTTATATTCTAACTGACAATCGTGAATACTACGGATTCCGAGGTGATGGACTTCACGCTGGGCGTACTCGACCGTTATAACACGCACGTACTCTGCCGATTTCTCGGAGAAGTATCGCACATGATAACCCGTATAATTCTCCTCGCTCCTGCCGTACCAAAAGAGTGCACCCTTCGGCACCAAGTGGTGAATTTGGCTACACTCCTGTTCTGGACAGAGTGACTCGGACTATACTTAATCGATTCGTCTAGCTATGGCGACGCCCCGTATAATTAGTGATCGTCGAAATATACATGTACTCTGCCAATCTCTTGGAGAAGTCGAATGTATACCGACCCGTACTAGTGCCTCTTACTATGCAACACCGAAAGAGTGTACTCTTCTGCGTCGTGAGACGAGTCAGAGTGAACTCCGGTTCTAGAATAGTAAGGCGACCCTGCACATAACCACGCTTATTGTTTTAACGCGTAAACCCGGACAGATGGTGACCGTCGAATCATACCAGCGCTCTGCCGATTTCTCAGAGAAGCACCCGTGTGACGACACATATAAAGCCCCCTTTTGCAATGCTACACCAAAAGAGCGTCCTCTTCTGCGGCGTGAGACGAGTCAGAGTGGACTCCGGTTCTAGAACGACAAATCAAGGCCATACATAGTCTTTCTGTCATTTACTTACGATAACCACACAACTCTATAATTTTAACTTCCTTTGATCACCGTCTCCTCGTGCGTAGCCTGTACAATTGACTCTACGCGGTCACGCTCTGTACACTCGCTTTCAATATTAAATTCGGCTGTGCCACAGTGCGGTTCGCACCTGTGACTCCTCGGTTTTAGACGCGCACGAGACGAGAGCAATCTAGGCGGTTTGACTAGATTTGCAAAGTCGGTTGACTTTTCGAACACGTACTGGGTTTCGCCGGAGCTATTAGAGCCGTGTGTTATCAGACCCGATTCCAGACGTAGAGTGATCCGTTTGCTTCGCGCATCGACCTCCTTCGATCTGTAACGAGTGGGGATCGGTGCGCGCATCCTAATTAGCGGGGATGATCTGCGGTCCTTTATTTTGACAAGGATCGCATATTCTGTCGCGGCTCACTGTGGTGGGGATTCGCGGCCATCTCCCGTGCTCTTATTAGGTGTGTAACTGGTACGGTTACAAGGTAAAGTCGGAAAAGCAAGTATGGGAGATTGTGAGAAGGGAAAGGGGTAGGAGATCGAGAGTAGATGAAAGGACAAGGATGAAGGAGTGGGATGAGCACTCCAAGGTACTATTGGGAGGGGTGGAATGGAGGGTTAGGAAAGGAGGAGTAGGCAGAAGGGGAAAGGATGGGAAGAAGGACTTAGAGAAAAGAGAGGTCATCAGGGTGGTAAAGGGATTGAAGGAGGGGAAAGCGGCAGGGGGAGACGGGATACCGAATGAGGTTTGGAGATATGGAGGGAGTGAGGTGAAGGAGTGGTTATGGAGGATTTGCAGCAGGGTATGGAGGGGCGAGGAATGGTTGGCCGAATGGACGGAGGGGATCATTATACCAATTGTAAAGAACGGAGATAGAAGGGTAGGCAAGGGGAGTCAGGTAGGGGTGCCCATTGAGCCCGTTGCTGTTCACGGTACTGATGGCGGATATCAATGAAGCACTGGAGAGGGGAGGCTAGGGAGGGATAAAACTAGGAGAGAAAAAGGTGTACTCCCTAGCATACGCGGATGACATGCTAGCGGAGGAGGAAGAGAGAATGAGGGGCATGATAGCGGTATTGGAGAGGTACCTGGAGGGGAGAAAACTCCAGCTCAACGCGGACAAATCGAAGGTGATGAGATGCAGGAGAGGAGGGGGGACGTGGAAGAAAGTGAGTTGGAGATGGGAGGTGGAGGCGATTGAGGAGATGGGGGAACACAAATACCTGGGGTACGTGATATCTAGAGACGGAGGGCAGAAGTAGCACGTGGAGGATAGGTTAAGGAAGGGGGCAGCGGTAATGGGGCAAGTATGGAGGATAGGAAAGAGAACATTTGGAAACGATTGGGGAAGGAGAATCTGGCTGTTCGACAAATTAGTGTGGTCGGTGGTTAGTTACGGAGAGGAGATTTGGGTATGGAAGGAAAGGGAAGGGTTGGAAAGGATGCAGGCGAGATACGGAGTTTTTGGGGCGTATCGTGGACACCCTCTTCCCCCTTGCTGATGAGGGGGATGAGAGGGTGGAAAGCGCCCGCCGTCTGGCCGACTTAGATGTCGGACGAACTCCGGGTCTCTGAGTGGGAGCTATCCGAGGCCATTCGGGGACTCCGGGAAGGGTGCAAGAAAGTCCCCGGCCCAGATGGAGTTCCTGGCCGTATAATAGCCTCTGCCTTGGGGGACTTCGGCCCGGCCTTCGGGTGCGCATTGGATGCGCACCTGAGCCGGGGTACCTTCCCCAAAGGTTGGAAAATAGCTGGTCTGGTTCTCCTCCGCAAGGAGGGTAAGCCCGCAGAGTCTCCCTCTGCTTACCGGCCCGTGTGTCTGTTCGACGAGGCGGGCAAGCTATTCGAGAGAATAGTAGCCGCCCGCCTCCTCGAGCACCTGTCGCGGGGAGGTCCCGATCTAAGCGACAGCCAGTTTGGTTTCCGGAGGGGGCGCTTCACGCTGGATGCGTTGGAGCGCCTGCGTCTCCTCCGGGAGTCGGCTGTCGCTCGGGGCAGCGTGTTGATCGCTGTGTCGTTGGACATTTCCAACGCTTTCAACACCCTGCCCTGGAGGGAGATAGAGGGGGCACTGGAATATTTCCGTTTCCCCCTCTATCTCCGGGAAGTCATTCGGGACTACCTCCGCGGCAGGGAGGTGGTGTATACCGGCCGGTATGATGTCGTACATCAGAGGGAGATATACCGCGGGGTTCCACAGGGGTCGGTCTTGGGACCGCTCCTGTGGAACCTAGGATATGACGCGGTATTGCGGGCTGACCTCCCCCCTGATACGGGTGTCATCTGCGTAACAGATGACACCCTGGTATATGCAGAGGGGAAGGATTGGAGGGGAACCAGAAAGCTAGTAGAGTCCGCCCTGAACCGCGTTGTTGGACGGATCCGTAAAATGGGCCTGACCGTGGCTGATACCCCGGAGATAATTTTCGAATGTGGGGTGCCGGTCGGTCCCCTCTTGACAGGGGCGACCGCGGGGGGGGTGAGGTGGGGAGGGGCGGGGCGTGACGGGACACGCCTCCGACGACCCTCCCTTACTGTGTGCGGCGACCTCCTGCCCTGGCCGGAGTGGGCCCCCTCTCCGGAGGGTCACCCGCTTCGTGCGGGGCAAGTGGCCGCCAGGGGGCTCTAGAATTGCAAGTACGCCAAGTAAGCGTTCAATGCCTAAACAACGCTTGTGCCATTACACTTTTGAAACGCTTTCCTTCTTAATAATGCTAACAGAACTCGCATTTCAATGCACGTATGAATTAAGTATTTAAGAAATTGTAATATTGATAAAAATGCAACTATTTCATTTATAATTTAAAATCAACGTTTACATATCTCTATGTACCTTTTTTCTACAAGTCATATGGCCGTTCGAACAAAAATATTTAATATATCCATTATTTGTGAATATATAAAAAAACTCTTCAAACAAAAGTTGTAGTGTACAGGGTGTTAAGAAATGTTTGGTCTTGACAAGTATAGGCGTATTCTACATCTTCGGATCGATAGAGATCTGTAAAAAAAGTTTCCGCAAAATTGTCCTTGACCTTGAATTTCAAGGTCAAATTTTTTTTTATTGTATTGTATTCTATGCATCATGAGGATAAAAAGTGTCAAAGGAACTATGGGTCAAAACTCGACCGTTTCGCCAAAAATTGATGCGGAAGTTTTGTCGGCTGTAAGATAAATTTTATTCATAGAAGTTGGAGATTTCAAATGGAAATGCTAGTTGTTGACACAGACACAGTCTTGGCGAGAATGTAAACACACCGCCACAGCGTAAAGGTCGAAACATACAAGACGGGTTTGGACGTCGGTCTTGTCCGTCCGCTAGATACGAGAACAGGGTTGTAGAAACTCTGTCGGTAAAGAGGGAAGAGTTTCTACAACCCTGTCCGATGGATCGGTTCTTTGGCTTAGAAGAAGAAATAGAAGATGAACATCTTTCAAGACTTGGAAGGTGATATCGATTATGATCGATTACATTAGATATCCGATAAACAGCAGATAAACAACAATACAAACTGCTTGCTTTATTAGAAATAACTCTGCTATTATTTTTTATGAGAACGGTTGAGTTTTGACCCATAGTTCCTTTGACACTTTTTATCCTCATGATGCGTAGAATACAATACAATAAAAAAAATTTGACCGTGAAATTCAAGGTCAAGGACAATTTTGCGGAATCTTTTTTTTACTGATCTCCATCGATCCGAAGATGTAGAATACGCCTATGCTTGCCAAGATCAAACATTTCTTAACACCCTGTACAAAGAAGTGAATATAGTGATAGGGAAAACACTTTTTTACAACGTCATTTTTTCAAGTTTTCAAGGTCAATGATGCCTTTTCTATTACAACTTTTTATGCTATGTATGTATCCTTAAAGAGAAAAAAGAGACAAATTCAACGATATATCATAATGCGCATTTATGTCAAGATTTGAAAAATTCAAAATTTTCAAATTTGATGCGCGCCGGTTTCTCGAGATCCAATCAGGCCCAAATTTTTACCAGGTCATTTTCTTACTTGTTGTCACAATTTTTGGGGGTGACCTCAATCATATTCGAAGGTCGAAAAATAAGGTTCACCCTAGTGCTCACGAACACCTGCCCGCTGGAAATCAGAGCCAGGGAACTGACATTAAGAACCATGTACAAATATTGGACAGCTGGACGCAGTGGAAATGAACAGATAGACAATACAATAGAATGTTAGATGATCTCAACAATCAAACACTGCAGAAACTAATGGACATGCTGAAGGATATGGACACAACGCAATGTGTCCTCTCAAAAAAATACGATATCCAGATCCTACGAAAGACGGATTCGATGGGCGGCCTGTCGAACCAGTACAAACGAACGGAAGTCTTGTAAATGGACAGGTAAAGAATGGACAAAAAACCAGATCATACATGAATACGAAGCACTGGAAGCATACACTACGGTCTTCCAAGCAAAAATTGACGCAGTTCTGAAATGCGCAGAAGGCATCATGGAGTGACTGGAAACAGGCAAATGCTACACGATATGTTTAGTTGGCCAGGCGGTACTGAAAACAATGTGCTGGGCGACATTCACGTCAACGCAAGTAATGAACTGCCACGAGGTACTAAATGAGATCGGGAAACGGTAACAACCAGGATACACTGACCTGCGTAAAACATTATTTGTTTAAACAATATGTAAAAAATTCATATTTTTTTGCAATATTTCTTATTAATTGGTTAACGATATTTATGTAACTTTGTGTACGTAATCTACGGACCAAAATAGGGGATACGTGCTTTTGGAATCTTTTTGTGTTTATCATTTAACAATAATTATTGAATATATAACATTTCCCGCCCACATAGGGGGCAGAACTGTTTGGACTTGTTTCGTAAATGATAACATAAACTTTTACAACATTTGGAACTATAATATTCTGCTAGATGTCGTTAGTTAGCTATTGAAAAAGTAGCTAAAGGAGGTAGTTACTAATCACTACCGCTCCGCAAAGGACATAGTATTTTATGGTCAATACTGCCTGTCAGTTTCCGTTGCGTAAGACATAATTATGTGTTTCCAACATGAATTATGTGTTTTTATTTAAAATGAAGATGAATACAAATGATATTATAAATATTTTAATGCAGACTTATAATTATGAAAATTGCGGGCATAGTGTTAGAAACGCTAAGGAAACATCAGTGTACAATATTGAAACTCACAGACAGTATTGACTATAAAAGTCTGTCCTTCATGGAGCGGTAGTGATTAGTACCGCGTCACATTAATGTGGTCGGAAAATGTTATACATTTAATAATTATTGTTAATCGACGGGTCTCGTTAATCGAGCGACCCGCTCGTTAGACGACGCGCGAAACCTGCTACATACCAACATGGCGGCGCCCTTGCCTTGTCGAACATGCTTAAAATCACTCTTTGAACACATACAACTTTTGAACCAGTGAATTCCTAACATTGAAACTTGGATTTTCGGAATTTTCATATCCGTCAAAATCTCCAGGATTATACAAAACAAAAGTTAAAAATTTCTGGGTCCCTAAGGTGAAGTTCAGTCAACCACCTGGCTGTATTTCCATCGTTGGTATTGCCGAATCCTTACTTTGGGGTGTCAATAAAAGTCCTATCTGTGTCCTGAACTCGTGTTGTATTCTCTGGTAAACGTTTCTGCTTATTTTCTTCGTTGTTGCGAATGCCAATTTTGCCGAAGTTTAAATCGTAAGCTGTGTGCAGTACAAATTAGGGTTGTCGCACACTAGACCGGCCCGACCCGTACCGGAATGAACAGGTGATATTTCAAACTGGTAGTTCTCTTCGATGTCTTCGTGAATCAATTCTCCGGGCTTTTTAGAATGCGATTTTTCCGCAGGTATGGACGGTAAAAAGTCCTCACTTGGGTTCTCCCATAGATGCGTCATCCTAGTATCGAGCTTAGCAATTAACGTACTCCTAACGACAAGAAACCAGAGGTCTAGATTCATCACTAGAACGAACGATCTTTACTTTTCTCGGCACGATTACGATTTCCGTGGTTCCTACTTTGAAGGTTAAATTTGTGTTCTTGGGATCACTTTAAGAAAAAAACTGTATATGTTATAGGTACCAAATCGGTCTGGTTTCGCCGGTAAAATACATTTCCTGTTTTTTATAAAACAAATATCTCTTAAACTATGCAAGATATGGAAAAATATATACAGACCTTTTTTGTAGGAAATTGAATTTCCTATTAAAATTCCGATTTTCACGAAAAATAACACTGGAGACCTACCAGACCTAACCTAACCTAATACATCAATAATATTAACTGCTAATTGAGTTTTAATTCATCGACATTTCTTGAGTCACGTATAAGCAGTCGTAAATGGAGCCTTTACGTTCCCCCGACCATCATTTCGGGGGGGAGGCAGTTGTTCTGCAACATCACCGAAATATAAATACACTCGGAAACTGCGCATCTGATAAAAAAATGTCATACGACATAAATTGTTAAAAATTTAATTTTCTACAAAAAAGGTCTCTTTATATTTTGCCAAATTTCGCATAGTGACCGAGATATTTGCAGATTTATAAAAAACAGGAAATCTACTTTACCGGCTATACCAGGCCCATTCGATACCTGTGACATATACATTTTTTTCATAAAATGACCCCAGGAACACAAATTTAACCTCTAAACAAGGGGCCACGGAAATCGTAATCTCCCCCTTTCTTTACATCCTGTATAAATGTTTCTCCTTTTTTACAACTATTTCACAGAACAAATGTACGTATACAGGGTGGTTCAAATGGGCGGTTCCTGAGTTCATTTGAAGCGCTATTTTCCTTTTGAAAAATGTCCGTCGGGGCTTCATTTGGGAGTTATTAACGAAAAACACGGACCAATTAGAGCACGACCTAGATCCTCGTCGCGGCGCACTGCTACGCTCGTAGCAGTAGAAACCCCTGACGCGTCAGATCAAGGCAGCAAACACGAATCTACGTCGCGCTCTGATTGGTCCGTGTTTTTCGTTAATAACTCTCAAACAAAGTCCCGACGGACATTTTGCAAAAGGAAAATGGCGCTTCAAATGACCTCAGTAACCGCCCATTTGAAAGGGAGTCGGAGGAATTTTGGGACACCCTGTATAGTGAGATGCATACAGTTATTTGTCAGAGCGTTGGCAGTGGGGATCACGCATATGGTATGCGTCTTTGATAAGAGGTACTTGGATGATAAAAATAAAAAATCATATTTATCGCAAGTTGTCGCAGATGAATTTTATGGCATCGATTGGTCAACAAATCATAGATTATCACAGTATAGTCAATGCCAATTCCTATTTGGTTCTGGCTGAGATGCGCATATTTAAAGTTTACATTTAGGCGAAAAACTTGTCTTCACTTGAAAGAACTATAATTTTCAAAACGTAATAACAATTACTTCTTTTAAAATCCTTTTAAATCCTGGAAAATATAAAGTTTCGTATTGTCTAAACTCAACTCAGCTATTATCAATAATTATTTATAATAAAAGATTTAATTATTTATAATTAATGTCTGCAAAATGCTTCTCCCAATGTTTAAATGTTTAACATTGTATAATATACTGAAAGAGTTAAGAAAAAACAAGCATAACTTAGAAAAAATGTCGACAAAATTGGTTTTCATTTTTTTTTAACTAGGACGCACCAGACTGAATTAATTCTGCAGGTGTCGCTGTTAAACTTCTACATGGAATCTGTCTTTTTCCATTTTTTTTATTGTGATTTTTATTTTTTTATACCAGAGTTTGCAACGGAGAAACCGAAAAACTTTCTAGTATGTTACTCGGTACCAGGAAAGGTGTCAGATTTTTAAGTTGTGATTAAATTGGGTAAATGGGGCAGAAACTGATTTTCGAATTTTCGCCTATAATTACCCTTACAGACGGGATATCCTGCTGGAACTTGGTAGAGAATGTTTCTTTTTTGGTAGACTATCAAATGGTTCAGGTCCAATTAAAATCCACGTAGAGGTAATTTTGTCTGCTGGACAAAAAGGTAGCACAAATACTGTATAACAAAATGACAGTACATTTCATAGCGACGGTCCTGGCGAGTAGAGATGAGGCTGCAATGGCCGCGTGACGCGAACGCGTCGCACACAAGCTGTCAACGAATATTTTCTTTATCTACTCATTAGGATGGACCTTAGTTATACTTGATGAAAATTATTTTTCAGATTTTTTGTGGGAAACCCCGTAGAATGGTGCCACTGGACGAAAAAATAATCTGTGCGAAATTTGAAATTGATCGAATAACAGGAAATTGTGCCGCATCGACTTTGAAAAGTTTTTAATTTTGTAACTCGCTTTTCTCCACTGCAGTATATTATTATTATATATGTTTATATACGTTGAATTTGACTTTTTACGCACTATACCAATATAGAAACAGAATGTAATATTGATTTAAAAAAAAATTCGTGACCTTGAAATCTCAAAAATTTACATTTAAAAAATTTCTTTTTCTTTTGCATTATATTTAATTTATTAAACAGTACAAGTTTTGTCTAAAAAATTTTTTTATATTTTTATAGGTATTAAAGATATACATAAATATACATATACTTATACATAATGCATATACATTATACATATAATACAGTATATCATGCAAAAAAATATTAAAAGTACTTTTATAGCATAAAAAAAAGATCCCTTTAGAAAATTTCGTTGAAATATTTTCATATGTGTCTCTTATTGATTGTTTCGACACATCTGGAAATTGTTTCCTATTTTCGGAAATAATTTGTAAAATATATAGTTTCTCCTCTTCATTTTTTGATAATAACCGATTATAGTCTTGAATAAGTTTAACACCACGCTCAGCAGTGTCGTTAACAACTTTTAATTTCTGTACAATGTTTAATCCAAATTTGAAATCCTCGTCATCTTCCCATGAATTGGTATCTTTTTTTAAAAATTCTATAGAAATTGAGAATCTTTCAAAAAATCTTAATGTTTCGTAGGAAATAAAATGTTCAATTCCTCTATCAGCATAGTTTTCTAAGTCTTGAGGAGTTATTTTATATTTTTTACATGATTCGTCGGCATCAATGTTAAACGCCTCTCCACCATTCGTAATTTCGTATTTTATTCCACGGCTTTGTCAAAAAATGCTAACGCTACCGCTTCTGGTGATAAATATCATAAATGGTTGCAAATTTTTTTAATCCTACACAACTTATTTTTCGTCAGTAGAACGGTATCCATACAGTTTCTGTAAAAATGCAAAATCTTGACATGGAGCTTCGGCTGCCATTGGAGCTCGAATCCACGCTTTTATGTAAATATTGGCGAGAAAGACGCAAATATCGACGACAAAAATTTAAATTAGCGACACATTTCAACGAAATTTTCTAAAGGGATTTTTTTTTAATGCTATAAAAATACTTTTAATAGTTTTTTGTGTGATATACTGTATTATATGTATAATGTATATGTATTACGGATAAGTATATGTATATTTATAATATATATCTTTACTACCCATAAAAATATAAAAAAATTTTTTAGACAAAACTTGTACTGTTTAATAAATTAAATGTAATGCAAAAGAAAAAGATATTTTTTAAATGTAAATTTTTGAGATTTTAAGGTCACGAATTTTTTTTTAAATCAATATTACATTTTGTTTCTATATTGGTATAGTGCGTAAAAAGACTAATTCAACGATATATAAACATATATAATGATAATATACTGCAGTGGAGAAAAGCGAGTTACAAAATTAAAAAATTTTCAAAGTCGATGCGGCATAATTTCAGTGGCACCATTCTACGGGGTTTCCTACAAAAAATTCGTTACTCTAAAAATAAGGTTCCACCCTACTACTCATATTCTAACCGAACCAAATACTTTTTGTGAATGGTTTCTTTACCAGAAATGTCTGTAGAATGCAATGCTGTATAGTAAATTCCTGTTAGATGAAGTATTTTTCTCATAAATACAAAAATAGAGCGTATAAAGTCGCCGTGTCTTTCTCAAATTTTAACAAGCATTTACAACTATTAGAAAGTTCAAAAAAATATAATTGGCTTTATGGATATGTAGAGGAGAGTCCCTTCTTTCTTTTCACTCAAGCCTGAACTTCCTCGCATGTTTAGTTTTTGCGGAACACCACGTTTTTTTATCGAAATCATGCATTATTACAAAAATCACCGTTTTTCAAAAACCGTGCGTGATAGAGCAATTCTGCTTTCGGATTTGGTTTTAGATTGACAATGTCTATCAGAATCGCCCAACAAATATTGCTGAACAAATTTAGTGTTCTACAATGTAACATATTTCACAATCGTTGAAATCTGTCAGAATCCTCCTATTCCGAGTTGAATTACTTTGAATGTTCATAAAACTTTGAGTGCAAATAATTGCGTTGTCTTTTTGTCCGACAGAGTCAATAGTATGCTTATTTTTGTAATATTAACGTGACAAGCGTTCCGACAGTTTTTTCAATTCTTGAAAGCAGTCAGAATAGGAAATTGTACTGAATTGAGCATGAAATGTAACATTTACACGAAACTGTTTGTTTTCTTTTGTTGCCCTCATTACTATTTGATAGACAAGTTATTCAGTTTTTCAGGGAAACTGTTTCTACACTATAAAAAAAAAGAATAAACTTGTTATCACTTCTCATCACTTACACATAGAGGGAGTTCCGCTAGTGCTGGACACTTAAGGTTTTTCTTAAATAAATGAAAAAATATAATACTATTTCTTTTTATTCTTCGGTGTTCATAAATTGACGATATTAGAAACCAAAATTGAGTGAAAAATAATCAAAATTTCCATAATAATTAACGGAACACTGAACCTATCATCGACCGGTTTCTGGTTTTTTATTTTACAATTATTGAAATTATGATAATGCCTCCAAGCACATATTATTAATCATATTTTTTTTTATTAAAACCAATACACTCTATGTGCAACATAGAAAGATAATTAAAAAAATATTTATAACAAGATGTAATAACACAATTAGCACGTCTTCTGACCACAAAAATTAATCGATATAATAGTTTTATAATAAATGTGTATAAACGCGACTATTGTTTGTTTTTAACGTACACGATATAGCTCGGTAAAATTTGAAATGTTAAACATACGGTTACTGTCCGGTATTAGGTACCGTCTAGCGTTACGAGAACTCCCTCAACTCTTATGCGAACGGAAATTGTTACTTAAATACACAAGAGAAATCATACGGAGCTCAGAGAAACAGTTTTATGTGATAATGCTTTTGTATAGAAATATTGTAATCATAATATCAAACAATGTTGCTAAACCATGTTGTCTGTACCATTCTGAATACTCACTGTTTTGAATTGAGAATACTGTCTATCAAGATACGAGACTGCCATATGTGTCGAATGCATGTCGCTTACGCCCGTGCTAGATTCGCTCCTAGGCCTCCTGCTGTCATCTGTGTCCAACCTTCCACTGTTCCAAAAGAAAGAAAAAGAATGATTACATATTAATTAGAGTGTTTTATTATATTGGAACAAACGAGAATGTAACAAATAGTCATTTTTGATAACACTTGGAAATGATAGATTCATATAGGAACACAATGTGCTTATAATAATAATAATGCTTTATTTTTCAACCTTACAGCTAAGAAATTGGACTTGGTTTACAGATCTATCTTATCCATCCATTCGTAATTCCTTCTCTCTCTCTCTCTCTCTCTCTCTCTCTCTCTCTCTCTTTCTCTCCCTCTCGCTCTCTCACTCCATGAGTGGACCCGTAGATATCGATGTAAAAATATATTGGCTCATAAGGACAGTTAAAGAAATGAAAGACTTGCGTAAATTGATACAGGAAGGAATGCACAGATCAGCGGAAGGTGTGCAAAACAATTATAGTGAAGCGGTTATGAAGAAGAAGGAAAATACCATCATCATCAAACCAAAGACTCAGAAGGAAAGCGAGACCACTCAAAAAGTAATAAAAGAAAAAGTTGATATAAAGAAGATGTCAATGGGAATAGCAAGGCTAAGAAAAGGAAGGGAAGGAACGGTAATCCTAGGCTGTGAAACGGAAGAAGAAATGGTAAATTTAAAAGCTACAATGCAATCCAAGCTTGGTGAAAATTATGATGTCACGGAGCCGCTACAGAGAAAACCGAAAATAAAGATTATTAATATCGATGGAGAAGAAATGGAATTGGGTGATGAGGAACTAATACATACAACCGGCAAACAAAATAATATGGAGGGATCACATATAAGAATAGTAAAAAGGATTTTGCAGAAGAAGGGTAAAGAGAAGAGCCAACTTAAAGTTAAAGAAAATGGATCTGTAATAATCGAAGTAGATGAAGAAACACATGACTTGATAATGAAGAAAGAAGAATTAAATGTAGGGTGGAGAAAATGTTTGGTTTTCAATCACTACAGCGTTAAGAGATGTTTTGAATGCTGGGGATTCTATCACATTGCGAAAAACTGTACGCGAAATGAAACGTTCCACAAGTGTTCAGGAAAACAGAAGTCGACCGAATGTACAGAGAAGGAAGCTAAATGTGGAAATTGTATGTTTAAAAATAAAACATACAATCTGAAACTAAGTGAAGAACACGATGCTCTTAATCCGGAGTATCCGTCATATAAAAGAGCTATCGAGGAGGAGAAGAGGAGAGCTGGATGGGATCACTAAATAGCAACAACTGAAGGAAGAGGAACAAATAATGTATACAAACGCACACAGTTTGATGGCACACAAAGATGGAATACAGCATCAGGTTATGAAGAAAATAAATCCTGCGATCACAGCATTATCAGAGACTAGGCTGACTGTTGACATCGAAGATAGTGAAATAAATATATCGGGTTTCAATGAGATCAGATGTGATGCGTAAAATAGGAATACAGGGGGGGTTACTTTGTATACAGGGTGTCCCAAAACGACTGCGTAAGCGGGAAATGGGAGGTTCCTTGGGACATTTGAAGCGACATTTTCCTTAGCAAAAATGGCGTCCGCGGCTTTGTTTAGGAGTTATTAACGAAAAACACGGACCAACCAGAGCGCGCCTAGTCGCTCGGTGGCACGGTCAGCGCGGCGAGCCGGGGGGAGGAGAGTGTTGTCGGTACGCCGCGATGTAACAGACAACTAACAGTTTCTCGATTAAGTCCCGATTTCGATGAGCTTTGGATATGTTGTAAAGACCACGATTCTGAACAACATTTCCCTTTAGACTTTTTGCCTCGCGTCTTTAGTTTACGAGATATTTGTAAAACCAGTACCGAAAGCTAAGGGTTGTACGGTCAGGTCAACGAACTGTACAGCTGATGGTAGATAGCAGGAATACGACAATCACATGTTTCGGTTTTCCTGCAGATTTGTACGCAGAGTCGATGGGTTACTGTTCGAAAAGGTCGTCCGTTCTTTCACCCAGCAAGAGGTAGAAATGTCAGGTCGGCGTGGCGTTTTAGGGTCCCTATTGTCCTATGCCTCCCTTAAGAAACTTTCTAAAAGAAAGACGGACGACGTTTTCGAACAGTAACCCATCGACTCTGCGTACAAATCTGCAGGAAAACCGAAACATGTGATTGTCGTATACCTGCTATCTACCATCAGCTGTACTGTTCGTTGACCTGACCGTACAACCCTTAGCTTTCGGTATTGTCGTACACCTGAAGACATCTGTGCAATTCGTCACCGAATGACCCAGTGACAGTGACACACATTTCGAAGCATTTTCAATTACAAGTTTTTACAAATATCTCGTAAACTAAAGACGCGAGGCAAAAAGTCTAAAGGGAAATGTTGTTCAGAATCGTGGTCTTTACAACATATCCAAAGCTCATCGAAATCGGGACAAATCGAGAAACTGTTGTCTGTTACATCGCGGCGTGCCGACAACACTCTCCTCCCCCCGGCTCGCCGCGCTGACCGTGCCACCGAGCGACTAGGCGCGCTCTGGTTGGTCCGTGTTTTTCGTTAATAACTCCTAAACAAAGCCGCGGACGCCATTTTTGCTAAGGAAAATGTCGCTTCAAATGACCCAAGGAACCTCCCATTTCCCGCTTACGCAGTCGTTTTGGGACACCCTGTATAAGAGAGGATGTCAATTACGAAACAGTACTCTATTGAAAAAGATAGATATGAACTGCTGGGGCGTTGCGATAAAAGTAAAATTAGAATAAAGCAGTGATAATGGTAGCGTACCACTCACCGAGAGCGTCACATGCCGATTTTATAGGATACATAGAGGAAATAGTTGAAGGACTAACGATAAAAGAAGAATGTATATGTTCATAGGAGACTTTAATATTAGACGTTAGGACGGATTCTTTTTATACAAATAAGATCTTGGCAACTGTGCAAAATCTAGGCATGAATCACATACAATAGTAAGATAATCATAGATCTAACCTTTGCACATAGGGATACAAATGTACAAGTAGTTCATGAACCGTAGATAACGGATCATGCATGGTTAAAAGTAGTGAAGCTACCACGGCAGCCGTAGTCGGTCACGAGGGAGGTAGGCGACCTACGCGGACGCGATCGGGCGCGCCAAAGCTCAGATCAGTTTGACTGACCTGGGCATAAAGGATCTGGGCGTTGCGGCGACCCAGACCGGCGCGCTGATGTTGCAGATTCGGGGAAAGGATGCCCCCGAAAAGGCATCCTTGGCGCGCCGGATGGGGGCGGTTCTGTTCGGGATCGGGTACCGGGTTAACCGGCCCACGAAGAGGCGGACCTCCGCCTCAGAGGACTCGATCAGTTCGTGACTGAGGCTAAGGTCCGCGCCTCTCTCGCACGCGTGATTGGCTGTGAAGAGGCTGCGGTCCGGGTCGGCGAGACTGACCATCGGGTGGTCGTCGGCCCGCGTCGAAGTGCTAGAGCAACGGCCGCTCCAGTGTTTCCGTTGCCTCAGGAGAGGCCATGTGTGGCCCAAGTGCCCACACAGTGAGGAGGCAGACCGGAGCGTCGGTTGCTACCGGTGTGGGGGTGACGGGCACAGCGAACATGCAGCCACCCCGGTGCCTCCTCTGTGGGGACCTCGGTAAGCCCGCTGAGCACCGCTCAGGCTCCCGGGCTTGCCCAATGTTTCGCCCTGAGAGCGGAAAATTGGACGAGATGGCCAAAAGTGGCGCGGCGGCTGAGGTCGCCAAGGGTGGGCCGGCACCTATGGAGGTGTTCCTCAAAAAGGGGAAGAGACCCACCTCCTACGACCCGGCTTAGCCGGATAGCCGGAGGGGGGCGTGGGCGTGTTCTTGGCCACGCCCACCGGGAGGGGGATCACTCCTGAGAGTTTAAGCTGTGGTTCCCCTCTTAACCGATTGATCCTTACCGGGAATGGGCGACCTTGGCGTGGGGGGACGGAGGAATGGCGTCACCACGGACTGCCGGGTGAGTGGCCTGTACCACTCACCCATCGGGCGGTCCCGAGGGAAGGGGGGACTCGGCGCAATCCATCGCCCAGCCCCAAGGTAGCTAGGTTGGGGGAAGCTTCTCTTCCCCCCGAGTGCGCTCAAACGGGCGGGGGCAGGTACGGTCGCATACCTCTTGGTGATCCCGGTTCACACCCAACAAGCCCAGGGACGGATTAGTGTGGGTTTAATTGGTATGTTCGGCCTTCAGCCGAGAGAGCCCAACATAACCCTCCCCTCCTCTCAGGCGAGGACGGGGGGCTATCCATAAGGAGGATTTCCCACACTTAAAAAATAAAAAATGGTTAAAAGTAGTACTAAATAAGAATAAGAATGTAAATAAATATAAAGAATTTAGTGGTAGAGATTATAGTAGATTTAATACGGACGATTTGATTAAGCTAGTCGATAGTAACTTAGGGAAGAAACAAGACTTAGTATCCCAGCATATAGATATAGATGTGAACACAAGAGCGAGGAGACTTGTTAATAGTATAGTAGATGCGCTAGATATTTTGCTATAATAGAAAGAAAGTTTTTAAAATTCCAAAAATTTGGGAAGGTAAACAATGATATACGAGCGAAATAGAAGAGGTAGCGACCAAAAGGGATGAAGCGTATAGAAAAGCATTCTATGAGGATACAGAGAAAAACTGGGTACAATTCAAAATTAGAAGGAATGAAGTAGTCAAATTAATTAAAACAAAGAAAAAAGAGTACTATCAAAATGTAATTGACCATAATAAGAATAACCGCACAAGTATGTGGAAAGCCGTAAAAGAAGTCATCAGGGGTGAACCAGTAGGGACAAAAGCAATAGATAATATAGATTTTGAAATATTGAATAATATCACAGGGTGCAATATAGCTGATAAATTGAACTTATTTTATATACAGAGTATTAAGAATATAATAAAATCTATAAAGGGAAATAATAGTGCGAGTATAAGTAGGAGAATTATTTATGTCATTGAAAATAAGGGAGAGATGGAAAAATTTGAAATGATTACGGAGGAACAGTTAGGAGAAATCGTTAGGGAATTACCAAAGAAGAAGGGTACAGAAGAAGGAATAAGTAGTGATATATTAAAAACGGTGTTTTATGTAATACAGGAAGAATTTGTTAGTTTAATAAATGAATCAATAAGCGAAGGCTGTTTCATAGAAGAATGGAAAATGTCCACGATAATTCCGATTCCTAAAGTAGAGACACCAAGAAAGCCAAGCGAATACAGGCCTATTAATATGCTACCAATATATGAGAAGGTACTTGAGATAGCGGTTAAAAAACAAATTGAAGTGTATTTTGAGAATAATAATATAACGGAACATCAGTCGGACTTTAGAAAAAATTATTTATGTGAAACAGCAATACAAACATTCATAGATAAATGGAAATTGAAAATAAGTGGAAGACGAATGGTAGGAGTAATATTTATGGATCTCAAGCGTGCATTCAAGACGATTGATACAGAAAGGTTAATAGAGAAATTAAACCAGTATGGTTGTAAGAGTGCGGTCCTAAAGTGGTTTAGATCATACCTAAAAAACAAAACGCAACAAGTAAGGTATAATGATGAATGCTCTAAATTATTGCTTACGGAATATCGAGTGCCACAAGGATCGGTGCTAGATCCGTTATTATTTATAATATATATAAATGATCTCGTTAAAGTTTTCCCGGAGGACTGTAATATAAAAATGTTTGCAGACGATACCTTAATATATGTAACAGGTGAGAGTTGTACAGAGGTGAAGAGGAAAATGAATGTAGCATTTAATGTAGTGGTGGAATGGATGAATATTAACAAACTGAAGATGAACGCAGGGAAAACGAAATACATGATAGTTAGAAGTATAAGAAAAGAGTTAAAAGGTAGTGTGACTGTGAAATGTTTGGATAAAACTGAAATAGAACGGGTGGAAATGATAAAGTATCTAGGTGTAATTATTGATGATAGACTGCGATTTAGCGATCATTATGATTATATGCTAAAGAAAATAGGAAAGAAAATAAGTTTTATGAATAGAGCGGGAAATTATATTACAGCATATACTAGATGTACTCTATATAAGTCGATCATAGCACCTCATTTTGAGTACTGTGCGAAATTATTAATTAATATGGGGGAAACACAGTGACTGACCAACCGAACCACAATGTGACTGACCAACCGAAGTAGAAAATATGCTGCAAGCGTTGCAGTTTATGGCTATACGACAGAGGCTCTACTATAATATGTGTATATTTGTTTTTAAGATTGTAAATAATATGTTGCCGGAGTATTTAAGAAATAGGCTAAGAATAGTAGGCGATGAAAGTGAAATACAAACAAGGCAAGCTGGGAATATTGCAGTAGAATTTCGTAAAACGAGAAGTGCCCAAAAGAGTTTATTTTATGAAGGCGTATTAATGTATAATGCACTACCAGACGATGTATAACGCTGCGAAAGTTTAGACGTATTTAAGAGAATGCTAAAGGAATTTATTGTAAGAAATGTAACGTAGTAATTCTAATGTAATCGAATATAGCTGAGAAAGCTAATAAAGAATCAATCAATCAATCAATCTCCCTCTCCCTTCCTCTCCCTCCCTCTCCCTCTCCTCCCGTCCCCCTCTCCCCCTCTGTCACTCTCTCCCTCTCTCCCTCTCTCCTCCTCCCACTCTCACTGACACATTCATTCCTACTCTATTCTGCTCTATTCTTACCCTAAAATATTGCACCCTTCCCTATCATTTGGTTAGCTTTCTGTCTTTTTTTCTCTCCTTCTTCTCACCTTCTCAAGCCACGTTTCGACGTTTCTATCTCTCCTCCCACTCACTACATCCTCAATCCTGATTCTCTCCTCCATTACCCTGCATTCTCTTGTTAGGTGTTCCAGACTTCCATACCTGTCCCCGTAAAGGTCGCATCCTCTCACTTCGTCTTCCAGCTAGTATTTGCTCCAGTTTTCTGCATTACCGCTTTTGACTGTCCCCTCTACCCTTCTTACTTAAATATTCCGGTAAAACTTCTATTCTTGTAAACTTATACCTCTTATTGTATTTTGATCGCTCTATCCTTGTATGTTGCTCTTGCCGTTGTACCTCGATGTGTCTCTCCCTTAACCTCTCTGTTTCCTCTATCTCTTGCCTTCTTTTCTCTTCCTCCCCTGCTTGGCTCCACCCGTTTCTCTTTAAAAATTCCTCCCTTTCTTCCCCGCTTTCGCACTGCACCTTTTGTGATTCCTTTTCCTTCAGACATTCCTTGACTATCTTCCTCTCTTTGCTATTTCTTACTCCTTCCGTGTATTTCCAGGCCCTAATTCCTGCCTTTACTCTAAGTTTCGTTCTTTTTGTCTCTTCCAGTACCAAATATCCTGGAGTACACATGTCCAAACCAAGTGTCCACTTTATATATTTTAATTGTATCCTTTCTACTTCCTGTTTCTCCTTGAAGCCCCATAATTCTATCCCGTATAGCAATACCCCCAATACTAACATGTCAAAGAGGAACATTTTGAAATCACTTTTAAATTTTCTTTCCCCGATTCCCCATACTTGGTTTCGAACTACATTCGCTCTCTTAATCCTTTCCTTTACATACCCTGCTATCTTTCCGTTACTTTCAAACTTTATTCCTAAATAACTGAATTCCTTGACTTCTTCCACTATTTCCCTCTTCCAGTCCCATACCGCTTTTCTCTTTTTTATTTCCCTCTCTTAAATTTCATTATTTCCGATTTCTCCGCATATAGTCCCAATTCGTATTTATCCAAGTATTTTTCCAGCATCTTCATCATGCATTTCAGCTCTTCCTCCTTGCTCGCCATCGCCACTACGTCGCCTGCTAGAGACCAGAGTCTTTCTTTTCCCACTCTTATTCCTCCCACCAGTCCTTTCTTAAACTCTTCCTCCATGTCTGCTATATATGTATATTGTGAACAGGGTCGGACTGAGCGGACAACCCTGTCTGTCCCTCCCCCGTCCAGAATTTTTCTGATTCCCCCTTCCCTGTCCTGACTACATTCATGGTTTCCTCATATACCTCGTTCACTCTTTCGGTTAATTACTTTCTTACTCCACGGTCCTGCATAGTTTCCCACATGTTACTCCTTTTTACCATGTCGAAGGCCGCTTTCAGATCCACAAACATGGCGTAAACTTTACCTTTCCTATTTTCAAGTTCCCTCTCCACTACATACTGCAGGATGTATGCGTTATCTATTGTTCCCCTTTGTCTCCTAAATCCGGCTTGCGTGTCTGGTAAAATTCCTTCAACCTCTATGTCCTTTTCCAATCTTTCATTTAGCAGTGAAACACATATCTTATATGCAGTGCATAATAAACTTATTCGTCTGTAATTTCCAGAGTTGTCTTCGTCTCCTTTTTTGTATAGAGGGGTTATTACCACATTCTTCCACTCCGGGAAGCCTTCCCCTGCCCACACTTTTAACTTTGTCCTTGTAGTACCCTCACTGTACACTCATGCCTCGCTCGGAATACTGTCTCCACCCACGGCTTCTTTCTTCTTCAATTCTCTTATTTGTTTCTCCAGCTCCTCCTCTGTTAGGCTCTTTTCGTCTTCTTCCACTGGCATCTGCACTCTCCTGGCCCCTGTTATTTTCCCAACTGACCCCCCAATAGTTCCTTGAAATGTTTTCTCCAAGCTTCTATTTTTATCTTGTTTTCGTTCCTCCTTTTTCTTTTCCTTTCTTTATTGATATACTTCCAATTTCCCTACCATTTTCCCTGAATGCACATCTTCCTGTAATCTACCTTCGCTTCTTTTCCCTCTGATCTTTCTTTCCATGCTCTCTCTCTCTCTCTCTCTCTCTCTCTCTCTCTCTCTCTCTCTCTTAGTATACTCTGGACTTTCCTCTCCTCTACAGTCAGATCATGATCTATGTATGTTTTCTTGTTTCGTAACCTATTCTTGTTCTTCATTATCTCTTGTTTTATTTCCCAATTTTTCATTTCCACTATCAGTATTTTTGCCTCCTCTTTTCCTCTGGATTCCACTGTGCTCACCCCTCCTTAGACCTTTTGCTCTGACATTTTCCTCTTAATTTTCTTTATTTCTTCCCAGGTTGAGGCGTTCTCGTTCTTTGTTTTAATTCCCTCTCCCTGCTTTGCCATTTTCTCTATCCTCTCTTCCACTCTCCGGAGGACTTCCCTCATGAATTCCGTCTTTTCTTTCTCCCTTTTCTGCCTTTCTTCCCGCTCTTGCTCCTTCCATTTCCTCAGCATTTCTTCTATCGTCTATATTTCCTCTTCCTTATTTTTCCAACAGCATTCCATTACATCTATTCTGGCGGCCACACTTTTTATCTCCTTCTTGATTTCTTTCTCCAGTCCTTCTCTTTCTTACATTATTTCATTTTTTTGACTCTCCATTCTTGTCACTATTATATCCACCATTCCTTGTGTGTGTTCTCCAGCCCCTTTTCCTACTTTCTCCTAAGGTGTTTTTTTCATGTCTACCTTTTTTGTTACTTGGTTCTCCTCATTAACTTCCTTTTCTATCTCTTCCAGTTTTTCTCTCCCCCATAGATCAGTTATATTTCTATTACTGTGACTTTCTCCCATTCTGTCATCTTCCAGGGGCGGCCTACCGTTTTTCTTTTCTCTATTTTCTGCATCTCGTCTATCTTGTCTCTTAACCTTTTTTCCTTGACTGGGTCTTCGTCCCTTTCCCCACATTTTCTTACCTCTCCTTCCTTACCTTCCACATCTACCTTGTCTCTCACTTCTCCTTTCTCGTTTTATTTCCTCAAAAGTTTCAAAAAAGAAAACAGCTTCCTACTTTATCCCTACTTACTGCTGCCTTCCTTATCGACCTGACTTTTCCGCTCACATTGTCACGTGTCCTAACCTCACTCCTCTGCGCCTACTTAGTATCGCACCTTTATTGCTTCACCTATTGCTTATTCCGGAACCTTCCTTCAGACGCTACCCACTCTAACTCTAAATCCTACCCTCCATGGTGTCTACCTATTTAGAAACGTTCTCTCTGTATTCCGCACAAAAATTCTTACGCTGTTCGCACTCCTTTCACACACCTGCACGTCCTCTAACCAAGTCTTCCACAATGTGAAAGGTTGCTAACAAATAATATAACAATTTAAATATAACAAAATCGATTTAACAACCCAAAACATATTTAACGCTTTTTGGAGAACGAAAAGTCAGTCACCCTATTTTATTTATAAGGACGCTATAGATTGATGATAGTAACGAAATATATGGTCAAAAACCATAAATTACCCAGATTTCATACAAAATGTAGAAATTCATTCCTGTAGATTGTATGCAGACTGAAGATAATTGTATCCGCACATTTAATTAATTCCTCTCTATGACATTGTGTCAATGTTATTAAAAACAATAAAAGAGGTTTGAAATATTAAATTCAAGTCTTTAAAAATATTTACAAAAGCAAGAAAAAAAATTTTCTAATGTTACATTTACCATCAACATTCAATGCATGAAATGATAAGTACGCGTAAAATACAATAAAAGAAGTCCGTTACTGTACAGCATAATATACAGGGTGTCACCTAACGTATGTATCTAAAATATCTTTGTTGTTTTCAAAGATACTGTTTTGAGATTTTCCTCTGGAGGCCAGGTGAGGGAAAATACCACTTTACAGAACTATAACTATCCGTTTATTACTATTATAATCAGACTGTCGGTCGCGCACATGCTTACATAGGAGAGTCTGTACCAGTGGTGCCAGAAAGTGCCGAAACCAGTACTCGAGGGGAATACAAGGTACCCCCTCTCTGATGACCAGAGCGGCAGAGGAGTTCAGGAGAGTAGACTGTAGAGTAGTATGTGACGCGTTGCGCGTGCGCGACGAGGATTTAGTGGAGCGAATGGGAGACACGTTACGCGTGCGCGATGCGGACACAACAATGACATGACATTTCGCAAGTTTTAGGTTATTGCAGCGTATCGTACTTATTATGTACGTACCTACTTAATGAAATGAATCATACGAATCTTTCTAAAGATTATAAACATTCTTTATTATAAATAAAATTAATAGTAACATGTGTGTCACATATTACTCTACAGTCTACTCTCCTGAACTCCTCTGCCGCTCTGGTGAGAGAGGGGGTACATCATTTCACCGTGACTCCCCTCATCTGGCGACACTGGTCTGTACATAGAAGAACGAAGATCGCGCGGTAGCGGTTAAGGGGGCTCGCGCATATTTGGCCTTGACGGAGTTGATCATCACGCTATAGTCGTGCGAATGGTCAGTAGACGAAGCTGATTAGTACGATTTTCGGCCGATAGATTGTGCGGATCTAATTTTCTGTTTCAAAAATAGTATATGAAAGGTTCACTGAGGAAGACAATTGAACTGTAGCGGAAGAGAGAAAAGGAAACTGAGAGAATTGATAACCTATGTTATCGACCTGCATTATCGACCTTATTCTATTGGAACTTTGCAACGTGGAGTATTTGCTGGGAAAGAGACAGTGGCGTTAGCAGTGAAAAATGTCGAAACCGTGAGGTGCTTTTTCAGAATTTATTCGTTTTTCTTGTTAATTAAGTAAATAATAAACTAAAAATACTCACCACCGTCTTTGTACATGTCCTGGTTTCAGCCGTATGGTATTATTTTCTCTACATAAAAGCTAAATCTCTATATCTTTAAGAAAATATGTCAGCGGCAGCCATCTCGTGACGTCACGCTTGCTTCGGAAGCTCGTGACAGACAGTATGCTGCCGAATATTACAAATAACTCCTCGATAACGTAAAAATCAGCATTTTCGATTCCATAGGGATACAGATTGGACTTTTAGGAAACACAATTGACCACTTCTGAACTCCTCATTGCGATATTGAAGCGTCAATACGTCGAAATTTTGACCCTTGCATTTGCATATATGTATATGCGGATCTAGCGATGTGTGAGTTGTGGCACACACTCTCGCGCGACTACGCGAGCCCCCTTAACGCGTTACAAAACAAACGAGTACGTCTAAAGGTCGATCTACACTCTACAGTATCTAGACTATCGACTAAAAACTGTCGACTAAGTCGATAGTAGCTGTTGCAGTGGTGGGGGTTACTATTTTCAATCGACTGTTTTACTAAATTCTGCAGTGGTGGAGGTTACTATTTTCAGTCGACTGCTTCACTGAACCAGAGATTTCCTCTCTGACTGAATTATCGACTGATTTATGCAGTGGTAGAGCGGGTGGCGGGTGGAGTTATCAACTGAATTTAAGAGCGATTAACGATCAGACTCAATCAAGAGATTCACTATCTCTTTACTATCCTACCATTTATTTCATTAGCGCTATCAAATTAATTAATTCATTGAACATATCTATGTATATTCAATTGTTCTACTACTAAATATTAATTATTCCAAATATTTTCCTAAAATATGAATAATGATTTATGCATTTCATGAAAAACCTAAATCAATTAATCTTTTTAAATGTTAACATTTAGTAAATCTGGATGAACTTCATACTGGAGACTATAATAATTTAAGGTTAGATTAATTAATTTTCTAATTTTTACCTTAATTTCCCAGATAGTACGCGACGTCTTAAATTCGTCTTTTGTACGTACATTTTAAGTCTGAAAGTCTTACGTCCTAAGAAGACGTCTTTTTCGAGATGTTTTAACGTCTGAAATAAGATGTTAGTTTATTGTACAATCACTAAAATACTTCTGAAATTTTGCTATTTGTCTTGGAAAGACAAAAAAAAACTCACTTTTTAAAACTTTTTCATCTGAGCTTATTTATACAATTTTATCGAAATCAGCATTGACGTTCTTATGAGTTACAAACAATTAAAGATCGCGAAAATCGCAGCTTTTTTACGATATCTGACACTTTCGACCGATAACTGCAGTTTGTTTTCAATAATTGTAAATTGTTTGGAGTGAAATAAAAAGACTAGGCTCAGATTAAAAAGTTAAGAAACGTGAGTTACTTTCTTTTTCTTGTCACTTTAACTATTTTTAATTTTTTAGCCATTGTCTATAGAATTTTTTCAGATTTTTAAGTCCGCGGCGTCGTTGTTAAAAAAAATAAAAACCCATTTTTTCGACGTTTTCTGCGTGAAAAACTAAGCTAACCTTGAAATTGTTACGTTTTAATTATTCTGTAAGTCTATTAAGCACTAATAAATCTTGAACATTTCACAAGAAAAAATTAAAGAATGAAGTCAACTTGATTAGTATTTCGACTGCGTCAGCGCATTGCATCTCAAAGTATTCACCATGTTTCCAACAGGCCGGTTGGGTCAGTGCGTTAGGTGTACGACTGTGGACCTGCTTATACTAGGTTCGCGCCCAGCTTACGTCTTCTCTTTTTTCTGTTGAAAGACGTTTTTTAGACGTCAAACGGACGTCTTGGGAACATCCAAAAGATGTCTTTAAGACGTACAATTTGTAACATAAGACGTTCACAAGAGATTCGGAGGTTGTCAAGAAGACGTTCGTAGGACATTCAAGACGTCATAAAGACGTCACAACGACAAAGACGTGCAACAACAGACGTGTTTAAGACGTTTTTGTGCTATCTGGGTAGTTACTCCATTAAAATTTAGAAATCTTATTTATACAAATATGAAAAAATGTTTCAAACAAAAGTTGTATTGTTCTACGAAGTAAATATAATGTTAATGAAAAATAAATTTTTTAAATCCAATTTTTGAAATTTCAAAGTTGCGAACTTTTTTTTACGATGACATTGTATTTTATTTGCATATTGCATATAAAACAAATTCAACGATATATAAAAATTTATATTTACGATGTACTATAATGTAGAAAACCGAGTTTCAAAAATTCAAAATTGTCGAGCTCGATGCGGCACGTTTTCCTGTCGTTCAATCGGTCTAAAATTTGACATAGATTATTTTTTTAGCCAATATCACAATCCTAGGGGGTGTCCCGAAAAAATTGGAAGGTCGGAAAATAAGGTCCACCCTACTGACCATTTTTCATATAGCGTGGAATTGTTTAATTTTCCAGTTGGGCATCTATTGGGCTGTTGCCCATAGGCTCATGGGTAACTTTGACTGCGTCAGCATTATACGTGCCATTTCCACTATCGTTCTATTGGCACGTTCGGCGATTCCATTTTGCTGAGGTATGTGCGGAGTTGATAACTGTCGCTTTATCCCTTTCTTTTCGAAATATTCTGTCAATTTGATAAATATTCCCTCGCATTGTCGCTACGTATTTTCTTTATTGGCTTACCAATTTGTTTCTCAAGACGGGCTTTATATGGTTGAAATGCATTGAATATTTCCGATTTTCCTTCAATATAGCGATTTTTGTGTGTCTTGTTTATTCATCGATAAATGTAGCAAAATATCTTGCTCCCCGTAAGGAGGACGTTTTGATAGGACCACATATGTCCGTATGAATTGGCCCTAGTTTGCCTTTTTGTATAGTTTTTGGATTTGTGATTGATACCTCACATCTTAATCCATTCTGTGTAGCATGCTGGGGCATCTGCATTCCATCTACTATGCCTTTATCGTATATTTTCCTTATATCATTGAAGGTTAGATGGCCTAGTCTCTGATGCCACCTTGTTGCTAGCTTGAGGGCTTGTCTACATATAAATCATTTTGTTTTGGTGCTGTCAGTACCCTTCTGTGATGAAGATTCTCGGTGTGAGGAACCTCCGCTTGCTTTTACAAAATCTGGCCTAGTGTCCAGTCTTACCGCATGCATAGCGTTTCGTGATTCTATGACTATACAAAATGTTTCGTACTGAATGGACTGGGACATAAACAGCTTAATTGGTAATACTGTTTCTGGTAATGTAATACCCACTTCTGAAAGTTGTTCTACTTTGTAAACAAATTCGTCCACATACTGTTCCATGCTTTTCTTTCCTTCTTCATTCTGTACAATTGCTTGCAACATAACCCACAGTCCCATGGGTCCCTTTGATTCGTACACTTTTCTCAGTGCTTAACATACGGCTAATTAAGTTTCTATCCGTTTAATGTGATTGAATTGGATTTTATGTAGACTCAATACAGGGTGTTCCTAAATTCCTTCGACTCCCTGAATTGGGCGGTTCCTGAGGTCATTTGAAACGCCATTCTCCTTTTGCAAAATGTCCCCCGAGGCTTCGTTTGGGAGTTATTAACGAAAAACACGGACCAAACAGAGCGCGAGCTATACCCGCGTTGGCTGCCTTGGTCTGACGCGACAGGAGTTTCTACTGCTACGAGCGTAGCGGTGCGCCGCGACGAGGCATCGGACAAAGAAGGAGCAGAAATTGAATGGTTTAAATTAAAAACTCACTTATTCAGCCGTAAATCCACTTGCTGCTTCGAAATGTGTGTCACTGGCCCACTCGGTGACAAACTACACCGCTTGCTTGAGGTACACGGCAGTGTCCCGAACGGTAAAGGACGTACGGTCAGATCAACGAACTGAGTCAGATCAACGATATCCGGGCTTTCCCTTCACATTCCAAACGATAAATAAATCGTATGTTTGTTTCATACAGATGCCATGACATTTTTCCACACACACGATCACTGTTCACATTTCTCAACACATAGCTATGCACTAATAACAATTGCAATATCACTTGTAATGCAGCGCAAATCACATTACTGAGGTAATGCGATCAGTAGGCTGTGGATGTCATGCATTTGTAGCAAAAATGAGTAAGTGCATTTTAAAACAGGAGCGAGATTAAAATAATTTAAAAACACCAATGTATTATTTTCAACTTGATCAAATGATTAAAGTAAAAATCAAATATCCGTCTGGCTCCTGTCCCTTGCAATAGCAGCAGCCAACTTTCATTTTGCATAAAAATCCGCAGTCGAGTGATTAGTTTAAATATGACTACTAAAAACACACATTTTAGCAACCGTGAGATTTGAATTCACAAGTCTTTGGAGATGGGTAAAATCAATGTCGTTCGAACCGCGGTAGAGAGATTTTTCTGAAAAGTTTAGTTTTCTGAACAACAGTTTTCATAATGTCCTCCCTAAACTTTTCTGAAAAATCTTGGGTAAAATCAGTGTCGTTCGTACTTTAATCATTTGATCAAGTTAAAAATAATACATTGGTGTTTTTAAATTATTTTAATCTCTCTACTGTTTTAAAATGCAAATACTCATTTTTGCTACAAATGCATGACATCCGCAGTCTACTGCTCACATTACGTCATTAATGTGATTTGTGCTGCAATTCAAGTTATATTGCAATTGTTATTAGTGCATAGCTATGTGTTGACAAATGTGAACAGTGATCGTGTGTGTGGAAAAATTTCATGGCATCTGTATGAAACAAACATACGATTTATTTATCGTTTGGAAAGTGAAGGTGAAAGCCCGGATCGTTGACTTGACCGCACATCCCCTAGGTTGTCGTATACCTTCTATTTACCACCAGCTGTGCAGTTCGTTGACCTGACCGTACGTCCCTTACCGTTCGGAACACTCCCGTGTACCTGAAGCCAGATGTGTAGTTCGTCACCGAGTTTCCCAGTGACACACATTTCGAAGCAGTAAGTGGATTTACGGCTGAATAAGTGAGTTTTTAATTCAATTCATTCAATTTCTGCTCCTTCTCTATTGTTCGATGCCTCGTTGCAGCGCTCCGCTACGCTCGTAGCAGTAGAAATTCCTGACGCGTCAGACCAAGGCAGGCAACGCGGGTCCAGCTCGCGCTCTGATTGGTCCGTGTTTTTCGTTAATAACTCGCAAAAGAAGCTTCGGAGGACATTTTTCCAAAGGAAAATGGCGCTTCAAATGACCTCAGGAACCGCCCATTTCTGGGAGTCGAAGGAATTTTGGGACACCCTGTATAATTAAGTCGAGAGCTTTTTTGTCTTAAAGTGTTCACTTCGCGGCGTTATCTTCTGTCATTATAACCATCCCGTTTACATAACCCCACAGTTTTCCATGATGCATAGTTACCGTCTCCTAATTCATCGATATGGTCCGTATTTGTGACGTTCATGTTGCTGGGCTTCTTTTCCTCGACACGTGGCACTAGGTTACAACTAACCTCACTTTTTACTTTCTCTTCTTTTAGTTCTCGTTAGTTTATTTAATTTCTTTCGTCTCTGGGCCCATAACTTGTTGGGGTTCTCCTCAGAAGATTAACAGATACATTAAATGTCTTGAGGACCAAGTTGAATGGTAAAATGGGGTGTACACAATAACAAACATTTTTTATTTATATGTCATTCTTTTTACAGATATCAAGGTCACCTTCATTTTTTTAAAGGGCACAATCCTTTTTTAAATACCTACAATGTTAGTCACTTTCGTTATGAACTCTGAAACTCTAATTACAGTATTTTGTCGATAAATGTCCCAAGTGTCTGGCCGAGAGGCCTCGGTCGCCGAGAAGTGTAACATAATACGGGTCGGGTATATCGGTGTGAGTCCACTACTAGTCTAATAACAAAACTTTTTTATTTTTTATTATTTTTTTAATGGAACTTTCGCCAACATATTCTTGACATTTTTCTAATGCAAATGTTACCAAATATCTTATAATTCCGATGATATTTACTTGTGTAATGGACGATAAAAGTTTCGTGCGCAAGGAAGAAAAGCGGAAGGGAAAGAAAGAGACGCTGAGAGTCGCAGTCACCGGCACAATTCAAAGTCCCGCCGCGTTCTCACAATGTAATCCCAATAAAAAACTTTTTTATTATTACTTATTCTTGTATGAGACTTTCACCAATATAGTTGTGGCATTTTTCTGATTAATATGATACCAAACACGATATAATTCGAATCATATAAAGGTATATGGACATTTACTAGTCAGGTACATCGGTGAGGCAACTTGTCCCTTTAACTTCACCCCTGCAAGACACACTCTCTTGACTGGGAAATTTCGCGACTCGTAAACTCAGAAAACGGGGAGAAGCTCAGCTATAGTAGTTAAGTAACCAAGTTTATTTTATTTATGTAGTTTAAATAAACTGAAACGCTGTTTCTCTCTTAACGTTACTTTATTTAAACGAATAGGAAGAAGCGTCTTACCTCGAGAAGGATCTGACTTAAACTGAACAAAACTGACCTGGGCTCTCGGAAATGTCAAACGAGACCCACTTATACCTACGGGCTTTTTCCTAGCTTCATTGCCTTCAAGTGTCGAAGGTTTTTCCAGGCAAGACCCTTCTGCGACACATCTGGCAGTCCCTATACTATCCTCAAATATCTCAACGATAGTTCTTAGAAAGGAGAGACAATTTTGAAATGTCGGTATATCGAACAGTACAAAATATAAAAACTATAAAAAAATATACAAAATACAAAAATATTAAAAAATACAAAATATACAAAAACTATAAAAAATATTTTCTCCTTCGAATGGCGATGGTCGTCATCCACATTAACCGTCTTGTCTTCTCCGTATTAGTCGAACGTGTATTGCAACGGACTGTTGTACGATGAATTTATGAGACCTGACTTGTAAATGTCCCTATACCTTTATATGATCCGAATTATATCGTGTTTGGTATCATTTTAATCAAAATAATGCCACAAATATATTTGGTGAAAGTTTCATAAAAAAATATGTAATAATAAAAAAGATTTTTATTGGGATTACATTGTGAGGACGAGACGGGCCTTTGAACTGTGCCGGCGACTGCGACTCTCCGCGTCTCTTTCTTTCCCATACGCTGTTCTTCCTTGCGCACGAAACTTTCATCGTCCATTACACACGCAAATATCATCGGAATTATATCATATTTAGTATCATTTTCATTAGAAAAATTTGACGAATATGTTGGTGAAAGTTCCATCAAAAAATAATAAAAAATAAAGATGTTTTGTTATTGGATTCGTAGTGGTCTCATACCGATATACCCGACCCGTATTATGTTACATTTCTCGGCGACCGAGGCCTCTCGGGATTCGCTGTCTGTTTTTACGTTCGGCAAAAGTAAAAGAATAGTATCCCTGGCGGATAAAGGTCGGGTTAAGGCCGATTCATACTGGGGTTCCGCGGACAAGCTGTCCGCGGACATTTCCCATAAATTTCGTTCGGGTTGACAGTCCCGCTGTGCCCCTGCTAAGCGCGGCAGAAAAAGAAGGCCAGCAAGTGGCAGGAACGGTTCGTATTTCCTCGGTAGTTTACCTAAAGGAGTGTGGAGCCCATAGAGACCTTTTTTTTTGCCACGTTTAGCAGGGGCACGGCGGACTTGTCCACCCGCTCGAAGATGGGAAAATAGCAGCGGACAAACTGTCCGCTTACGAACTGTCCGCCGCGGACACTTCACTAGCGACAGAACTTTTCTTCCAACCCCATATATGTGGTATCATAAATTATTTCGGATACACCGGAAAATAATGAAATGTTCATTTTAGGGAACCAATAGTGTAATTTCGGCCACAACGATACTTTGCAACTGTACGCACCATGTAATAATTTCATACGTCACACAGTGGACGAAATTTGGAGCGATGATTTTTTGTCCAAATCAAAGCTGAAACTTTGCAGAATATGGGAAAAGTAGGGAGATTTTAACTTCTGCTGATACCTTATTCTTTCATTTTTATCATCGGAAGTTAATAAATTTGTTGGTACGAAGTAAGTTGAAAAGATTGAATACTTACCTTACTTCCTGTGCAAATGAAAACATAATTATGGAAAATAGATATCTAATTCAAATTACATTACAGTCACACACAGCCTATTTACCTACAAGGGAGTGCCAGCGACAATCGCAGCGATACGTCAATTTATCGTTTGTCAAATGATATACGACAACTAAGCGTTCAAATACTTCGTTATATTGATTTTTATCCTTATTTTTGCCATATTCTGCAAAGTTTCAGCTTTGATTTGGACAAAAAATCATCGCTCCAAATTTCGTCCACTGTGTGACGTATGAAATTATTACATGGTGCGTACAGTTGCAAAGTATCGTTGTGGCCGAAATTACACTATTGGTTCCCTAAAATGAACAGTTCATTATTTTCCGGTGTATCCGAAATAATTTATGATACCACATATATGGGGTTGGAAGAAAAGTTCTGTCGCTAGTGAAGTGTCCGCGGCGGACAGTTCGTAAGCGGACAGTTTGTCCGCTGCTATTTTCCCATCTTCGAGCGGGTGGACAAGTCCGCCGTGCCCCTGCTAAGCGTGGCAAAAAAAAAGGTCTCTATGGGCTCCACACTCCTTTAGGTAAACTACCGAGGAAATACGAACCGTTCCTGCCACTTGCTGACCTTTTTTTTCTGCCGCGCTTAGCAGGGGCACAGCGGGACTGTCAACCCGAACGAAATTTATGGGAAATGTCCGCGGACAGCTTGTCCGCGGAACCCCAGTATGAATCGGCCTTTATACAGAAGAAAACACGGTGGGACCACGGATCCGGGCAAAGTTTGGTTACCCTGGTTTTGTATCTAGCACTTATATCAGTCCGGGCCGTCCCCGTATAAGTGCTAGATACAAAATCAGGGTAACCAAACTTCGCCCGGATCCGGGGTCCCACCGTGTTTTCTTCTGTATAACCCGACCTTAATTGTCCCTGGCCGGACCCGTGTTTGGGACAATTATCGATAGAATACTGTATTCAAGGTAATTCAAGGTCACGGACTCACATGTAGATTGACAGCTATAGCTGCTAAAATATTAATTTCATTGCCTTCATTAGACGTAGGTTTCTTACGTTTACGCTTTCTTACATCTACACTTGCATTATTTCTAAACAGCTTGTAGATATTGTTAAAAGTATGCCAAGAAGGACTGTTTCGCTCGTGGCACCTTTCTTCATAAAGCATTTCTGCACTACATTTTGTCGATATTTGCAGTAAACCGTTATCATACCACACTTTTCAATCGTTGAATAAGACATAGCGACATAGCGACATAGCGGAATTGCGTTTGGAAACATGCTGTTAGTAAATAAATCGCAGCGTAATCGGCTGTAGGATGTTTGCAAACATTCAATAACATTGAAATACCTTTGTATGTTCACTACAAGTCTTACTCGTGATAAATGTATTCTGCGTTTATATTTTATATCTATATGTTTTCTCTGTCCGTGACCTTGAATGACCTTGAATAATTACAGTCACTGAATTCATAACGAAAGTGACTGACATTGTAGGTATTTAAAAAATTGTAGGTATTTAAAAATACGTTACCCTCAGCAAAGAAGTTTCACTTCAAAACGGATGGTTCCCTTTAAAAAGAAATTAAGGTGACCTTGATATCTCCAAAAAGAATGACATAAAAACAAAAATTATTTTGGTATCGTGTAAGCCCCATTTTACCATTTAACTATGTCCTCAAGTTATTTAATGTATCTTTGAAAACAACAAAGATATTTCACGTACAAACGTTTGGTGACTCAACCTGTATATGTACAGCCAGTTTCATAATTGATGGCACACACTAAACGATTAAAAATGGTAAAGATCTGAATGATAGAATAAAACGGCAACAATAGGTTGAAAATCGTGAAAAACGATTATAATTGTCAATAACTCGTAAACCAATTGTAACTCGGGGCCTTAGCTGTGATATTGCACGGTTTTTTCGCGCATACGCGATGATTTTTAGCATCAGTAAAGTAAAAGTTTGGCTAAAATGGGGTACCTAGGTCACGCTGCATAATTTCGCAAAATTTTTTATATTTGATTTTGATATATGAATGTATAACATGTGTATGTCTTATTAAAATTTAATATGTATGTAGTATGTACATATAATATATAATATATAAATATATAAGAAATATGTATATACAAGGTGTCCCAGCTATCTTGTTCAGCCCGAATAACTATTAAACGATATATTTTATGAAAATTGTAAAATATGGAATCTAAATCAAGAGTTGAAAACGGTTATGATATCGGTTCCGGTTCTCGAAACAGTTATGAAGAACCGAATCGATGTTATAAATGTTACGAGAATAACGGTTCTGGCTTATATCATTTACGTTTACGGTTCTTGAGAACCGATGTAATTGCGGTTCTGTAAGTGTTATTTTTCGGACCCGGATTCGGTTATGATTTGGTTCTGTTATTCTGTATTCTGTTCCGCCGAAGAACAGATAATGTATGCAAGCAATTACATCACCGATAGGGTGATCTTAGAAGTAACACGATGAAATCTCTATTTATTACTTAAACAATTTTTAAATAAATAAACTTATATAATCCGCAGAAATTTATATGTATATTCATTACTTGAATTATTACTTCCATAATATGCGAGGCTTGTACACAGTGTGAGGCACCTAAGACTTTCACGGAAAATATCTCCATTTTTTTTAGTAATACGAGAAAATGTTTCAGGCAGAAAACGTTTGGTTCAGTGGGACAATTATTGCGAGAGAGTTTTTTTTCTCTAGGTCATATTTTGCGCTATTTCAAGGTTATCGTCGTATGTTCAAATGTAAAATTATAGTTAATGAAAAGAGAAATTTAACCATGTATAATATGTTGATCTTCAAATGACCATCGAAGGAGTTATTCTTCAAAAAGCATAACTTAACGTACAAAGACCATATTCAAGCTTACCGTACTGTACTAGTGTTCCGTTGATGTAATCACTCAAACATTGTCGAAAGACATCTTTTGTTTACAAACTGCTGTACCGTGCAGTACTTTGTGTCATATTATACCTATCAATATAGTTTCAGTCTCAGTTTCGAAATGTCGTATTCGATCGGTGAAAAATGTGATATTGTAATCGTCTACTGCGAATGTAGACAAAACGCAGTGCAAGCCCAATTACAATATGCAAGAACATATTCTGATCAGAGACATCCTAGTGTTAAAATTATCAGGAGCGTCTTCAAGCTCATGGAAGTGTAGAGTGTAGACATGAAAAACCGTGGCCGAAATAAAACAAAAACAAATGTAAATAATGAAATAAATATTATAGGTTTTGTAGTTGATAATTCACACATTAGTACACGCGAAATCGCCAGACAGTCATTGTTAGTCAAAGAAGCGTGTTAAGAATTCTACACCGGTATTTTTATCCTTTTCGTTTATTATTACACCAAAAATTACACGGAAACGATTTCCAAAACCGAGTCAATTTTTGTCAATGGGGACTGTGACAGAATCCGGAATTTTTTAAAAATGTTTTATTCACGGGTGAATAAACATTTATCAATCATGGTGCAGTAAATTTACGAAACGCTCATAATTGGGCCGTTGATGACCCACATTGGCTTCACAAAGTATAACACCAAAGGAAATGGAGTATTAATGTTTTTGGTGCGGTATTATACACAGTACTGTTACGTATTAATGGCGGGTACGCTTTCAGATCACTTAGGAGAGGAAGTGGGCTTATGCAAGAAAGAAATATTGTTGTAGTTAGGTAAAAGTAAAATATATTCTGGATATGATGTGTGTACAAATAAATGGGAAGTATTAATTACATTGTGTATTGGGCGTCGGTGTAGGTATTTGTGTTGTTTAATAGGGGAATTGGGAATTTTGGGGGTCTGCTGCAATGATCGGCGGTCTTTAACAACCTATGCGTATAGGTTCATTGTTGGTGGAAATTTCAATGGGATTATGAATAATAATAAATAATAATAAATAATAATTTAAATAATATATAATAATACAAATTTTTGTAATTATTTGTTCAAAATATTGATTCGTATAACATAATTAATAATTATCAAATTCAGTGTGGTGGTAGAGATATCAATAATTTCCCGATCTCGTCGAACAATTTTTGTGTTTTGCCATAGTAACCTAGATTTCATCGTGTTATTTTAGGATCGCCCTGTCGATGATTTAGTTGCTTGCATACATTATACAGTCGGTGTGAAAAGTATTCGTACACCTTTTAAAAACGAATAACTTATAACAATAGCTTGAGTTTTTTTGGACGTCAGAAGGATTAGTTTACTAGCTAATATGTAAATAATTTTTTTTATTGTTATTGGTCGTAATTGCGAAAGAAAAAGTAAAGGTCACGATTTTTAAATTTTTTATCTGTGCCTGTAGTGAAAATTTATAAGGTGCATTTGGTAGGTATAAGTAAGTTATATACATGTACAAAGTTTCATTGAAATCGGTTGACGCATAAAAAAGCTATGGGCATTGTAACATGTAAAAATCTTTGAATTTAGGGTTTTCGAATCATTTAAATCGCCGGGTCGAGGGGCATAGCCTTCGAGAATCGGCCGTTGCGAGCCATTAAACGACAGCCCTGTTGTAAGTCGTCAGTAATTACGGTAAAATAAGTCAGAATACTTTCACGCCAAATGGGAAAAGTATGCGACATTTTTATTCATAGATCACAGATACGACTTTGTATAAGCAATTTACAATCGAAGAAAATTGCAAAAAATTGTAAAAGAAGTTCATATTGTTAAGATATTCTTTAAACAAATAGTGATTCTTGAAACCCGCAGATCTATTCCTTATAAAAAATACACAACTCTGCATTACTCTAGCTCTAATAGTTTCCAAGATATTCAATAAAATATGTTTTTCACCCTCAACTTTGAGGACTGTTTTTACCCTTCGATACGGATGATTAAAAAAACATGTGTCGAATATATTTAAAAAAACTATCTCTCTCAACCGTTTCATTAAAATCGGCTTGTGTAACTTAAATACATTCCCTTGTTAGTTAAAAAAGTCAAAAATGTGACCTGCACTTTTTTATTCGTAGTTCCAGCCAATACCGATTTCTAAAATATTTGTTGACACATTATCTAGTAAACTAATTCTGCTAATATCTTAATAAAATTGAAGTAGTTTGGTGCAATTTTAGAAAAGTTATTCAAAGATTTTCAAGGGTGTCCAAATACTTTTGCCCACTACTATTTATATGCATTACGCCATTGAAATCGACTCGACCCGTTACAATGTGACGAGTATTAAAAGTAATATACAGGGTGCCCTAATAATGTCGGAGAATTTTGATAGGGATGGTTCTTTAAGGAGTTATTAACGAAAAACACGGACCAATTAGAGCGCGGCTACAGCTGACGGACTCTGGCTCCGCCAACGGCAACGCGACGCTTAGCGGGATCCGTTGCCGAGCCGAAAATCGTTCACTATAGCAGCACTCTGAATGGTCCGTGTTTTTCGTTAATAACTCCTCAACAAAGCTGAGGCGGAAATTTTCGCTGACGAAAAAGTTACTTTTAAGATTCCCCTACATTTTTGGGACACTCTGTAAAAGTAATATAGGATGATACTTAAAAAATTATTTGGACTTCCAAATCTCACTACTCTCACTACTTGACATGCACATTAGCATTCACAAAATATATCTCTTTATAGCAAATACCTTTTGCAGGAATATATTTTCTGACAGTTTCAATCCCGCAAGAAATATACCACCATTGGCGGTTACATGTAACACCCAGAATTTAATATTAGCTCAAGGCAAAAGTTCCTGCCCGATTACTTGTATTTTGATATAATACGAAGTCGGACACGTACTTTTTTGCACTGACCTAATATGTCGCTGATGCACAAGAAAAACGTCACAAATACAAAATACAAATTTTACAAGAGAGCGCTTCAAAGTCCTTCGTTAATTTAACTAGCTGTGGATGCGAGTAAAAATAAATAAAACCCAATAATTATATAAAAAAAACTAAAAAGATCAGAGTTGTGATGTTTTTCTTTAAATATATAATTGAGCACTTTGTGTGATTTCATGAGGTACAAAACAAAAAAAGAAACAAGAGTATCTGTTAGGTTGAATAAAAATTTTTAAAAAGTCACATCTTCGTGAAATAAAATTTTTTAAATTAATTATCCCTAAAGGCTCGAGATACACTTCTGGCGAGTTTTTTAATGCAATAAAAGGAAAACTGAAAAATTTTGAGTTGTGACGTTTTTCTTGTGCATGAGCGATGTGTTTACATAATCTAATTACGATCAAACCTGTTATTTTAAGGTATTCATTTTACATTATTAAACTGAAATAAATTGAAGTGATTAACCTAGATGTACTCCTTTTACTGGCATCCTCTGATCCTGCCTGCAAATATGGTAGCGTCTTCTGCCGATTCGTAGTTTTCTTCCATATCCGCCAATAAAGAATTATCATCACCGTGACGGGCACGTAAAATGCAGCAATTGCGGTACCAAATGTAATGTAATGATTTGTCTCGATGAATTGAATGTAGCAAGCCGTCGGAGGTACTGTTCTTTGTCCCTCAATGTATGGCCAAGCATAAATCCATGGTGGCCATAGAAGTAACGAAACTCCCCATGCTGACGCTAGAACAAAATTTATATTCTTTCAAACTGTGTACGTTTCAATAGAGTAGTGCAGGTCTGGCCAATTTCTTCCCTGCTGTCGCTTCATGACCCCCCCCCCCCCCCACCCGCTCACAGTATTGGCCACTTCATATTACTCTACCGTGCTTGTGTACAGTCTTGTCTCGATTTGTGTGACTTTGGTCTCTACGAATAGAGTTACTTTCTTATCCCAACTACTAGAGGGTTCCCTCTCGGGTGGTCGGTCGCGCTACAATGTAACCCGAAACGAGGCCGAATATCGGTGAGACAATACCAATGCAATGATGAAATTTCATTACTTTTAGTTATTTCGGTACGAAGCCTTTACCAACGTATTGATGAAATTTTTCTGATTAAAACAAGACCAAACACGATAGAATCGCGATTATATTTACTTATTTAATAAGCGGTGAAAGTTTCGAACGCAAAGAAGGACAGCATGTGGAAAAAAAGAGACGCGCAGAGTCATAGCGGTCGGCATAAATCAAAGGCCTACATATCGGTTGCAATGGTAACGCAAGTACAAAATGTCTTCATTTTTCATTCTTTTTTCCAGAACTTTTACTAACATGTTCATGAGATTTTTCTAATAACAATGAGTCTAAACACGCCATAATTTGGATTATTTTTTTTTATTTAAAGTGCTGGAAGGTAAAATATTTCTCCCGGTTCCCCTGTAAAAGGTAGTGGTTAGCACTGTTGTTTACCCAGGATCGTCGTTTATACTTGGAAAAGTTATCCAAGAAAAGTGTTGTAACGGCTATCGGCACGTACAATAAAACATTTGACGGTGCAGTTTATGAAGCACTTTTATCGTTTGTCATCTACATTTCTTGTCATTTCTTACATTTGTTTTGTGACACAAGAAAACATGTGTATTACATTACAGGATGATCAATTAGTAATGCATCCTGTCTCTGCACTGCTCCATAAGTGATGAATGTAAACACAGCTTTTTAAAGACCTACTGAATGGCCCACACCGCCTTCAGCTGATAAAATTCGCTTCCCTGTTCACGAATAGTGTCCTGTTTAAAGACCCGAATTCGTTTCTGTATGATTCGGATAGTGTGCTATGTAACACAACAGTTCAAAGGTCCAGTGCCGCATTCATTTCCACTTCATGATGACTGAACAAGACGTTGTTAGTTACGTTCATAATTTCTTCATTTTTAGTTCCACTTGTACGAAACTTCCATCAATAGATTTGCGAGATTTCCCTGGTTAAAAGAAGACCAATCTCGACAGAGTTTCAATCATATTTACCGATATCATAGAGAGTTATGATCACACTTTAAATATGTAAATATGGTCGAAATTATGCCATATTTAGACTCATTTTAATTAGAAAAATCTCACAAATACGTTGGTAAAAGTGCTGTAAAAAAAGAATGAAAAATAAAAAACTCTCCTATTTGCATTGATATTATAATCGATACGAAGCCTTTTGAACTGTGCCGGCTGCCTCGACTCTCAGACCCTCTTTGTCGTTTACACGCTGTCCTTCTCTATGTTCGGAACACATCAAAGAAAACCAATTTTTTATGTTTTGAACATATATTCAATTCTGTTATCATTACAACACAATTAATATTTTCAGACGCAGTTTTCTTCTTTCTTGAAAATGACCCACATGAGGGTCGAAACGTTGAAAGTTTAAATTAACTAGCAAAATTGCTTTAATATGTTTAATTGATCGAACCTTTGCGCCGAGAGCATAAAGATTTTCCTCTGATTTTTACATCAAAGAACGTATGGTTAATCTGTACCTCGCGAAACCAGAATTTTTGCCTTTTTCTTATGTAATCCTGTAGATTTTTCCAAGGAATTACCAAAAATCCAAGTTTCAATCCTAGGAGATCAGTGGTTCAAAAGTTATGAGTGTTTAAACTTAAGCAATTTACAGTGTTTATGACAGGTAAGAGTGTCGCCATATTGGTATGTAGTGACCGTTGTGCGCCACTTACCGAGTGAATCCGCTGGATGACAGCACAAGCACACGGTGATGTCGATAATATAGAGCGACTATCTTTAAGATGTACACTTTATTCTAGGACAAGCAGTCATCAAACAGTAATTAAAATATACATAATAATATACAAGGTCTAAAAGAGAAGGTATCCAAGTTGGTTGGTGGTTAGGTCGGGGCAGGGGGGTGGGGGTGACCACACTTGGAAATCTACGTGATCGACATTAGTTGTGCAGATAGTGGTGCCACCGCGCCATTCCCCTAGGTGCGACGCCTAGGAACCTTTGCTCCGACGAGGTTGCCAGCGCCAACCTTGGGCAAAGCCGGCGAGAGAACCGCCGACGGTCTTCTCTTGCTGCCTAGATATTGATCGATACATATGTATCAATCCGCAGCTCTCTCAACTCGAAAGTACTTTTGATACTGTTCAAATCCGTAGAATAAACCTGTTGAGTTTAGTACGCGAGTGAACGCAGTTATTTCCGTCTCCTGCGTTATCCATTTCAGAGTAGGCTGCAGATAAAAGTAGTACCGTTAAAATACGCGGTAACCTTAATCTTACAATGTTGTGCGGACTGCGTCACCACTCCGCTCGCTGAGGCGAAGTGGGGTGACTGCGCCTGCGTACCACCGTCGTTCGAGGAATCGGTTGACGATCGCGTCACCGGTTTACGCTCTTCTCCTTTGTGCTCTCGTCGTAAAAAGTTCGGAGCAATGTAGCTCCGCGTATATCGCGTTCTCCGGTGCGCTTTCGTTGATGGAGACCGACCATTAGCAAAGCTAATTCCCACATTGGTGACCCCGACGTGATCGGGAAGTGCACGCCGTGGACTGAAGTATGGACCGTGCAAAATAATCGATGCGTGGACGCGTTGGGAAGCAGCCATCTTGTCGAAGCTGTCATCCCGTACAGGACGAGCCTCGTGGGCGATGCTTGTGCCTCGTCGAAAGCTGTTTATGAACCTGAGGGCTCGTGTTCCTGTTCGCCGTTATCATTTCATTCGGTGCCGCCATTACGCCGATGACTGTTCGTGAGGAGCAACGGCGTTTCTGGTAAGGCAGTGAAAATTCATCTTTGGAAATTTTTTTTCCCAGTGTTTCCAGTCACGTATACGGCGCATCCTCGCTCCGGACGGGAGATAGGACGTGTTCGTTTTCGCTGTGACGTGCCATTCCAATAATTGTGGTGCGAATAGATGTCCGCGTTTCGCGACGTTCGATTGATCTAAACTTTTGGATATAGCATTTTTTCATGACATGGAACAATATTGGGGGGGGGGGTTCAAAATTTTTTGGTCGAAAAAAAGTTTTACTCTTGACCTTTGACCTCGATGAGGCACGCCTTCCCGACGTCCGATTGGTCTAAAACGTTGGATATATCATTTTTTCATGACATAGAACAATATTGGGGGGAGTCGTGCCCAAAATTTTTTGGTTGAAAAATAAGGTCCACCCTACTGTTCACGCTCGCGCGTAAGGTCGAGAATATGGTTTCTCCCAGTTCTATTATGAACAATCGGTTTTTTTTACCCCCCGGCCCGTGTTTAGCGTTCCACGTACTCGTATTCGTCGAATAGTTCGTTTCGTTGTTGGCGTCTTCCGCATCGCATTTGCGCTCTGCCGAGCAACCCGAGCGTTCGATTTGTTTCGCGATTTTGCATCTTCCGCATGGGCGCGGCAAACTCACCGGGTGAAGGGGGAAAACCGTTCGCGCGAGTGAGGGTGCTTGTATCGCTTACCCTCAGATGCAACTTTTTGCATGAGTATTCGGCTCATATAGAAAAATTTTTGTTTTTGTCGTTCGACGCGAGTAAAATTTTTTAACCGCGCCGCATACTGCAAATCTTTCGTAAGGACGACTCCACGAGCAATGGGCTCGTTGGCGCCCATGGTGTGCGGAATGATGGTACATTTCTATCTTGTTGATATTATTTTCGTCATGCGTTTCTTGCGTAACGCACTAGGGGGTGAGTGTGTGGGGACTGCGTCACCACTCCGCCCGCTGAGGCGAAGATGGGTGACTGCGCCTGCGCACCACCGTCGTCCGAGGAACCGGTTGATGATCGCGTCACCGTTCTTCGCTCTTTTTCAACGTGACTGTGAGTCGTTCGGAGCAATGTAGCTCCGCGCTCTCTTCCGTTGGCCTTTGTGGCGTTCACACGCGTGCGTTTAGTCCGCGTTCTTGTAACCGTGCTTGGTTTGCCGTTCAGGCATGTTCACGCGTTAAAGTTAGTCCTCGTGCTCTTTGTACTCTATACACCGTTTAAGTGTTGATTTTGTGTAATCACACAGAAGTGCGGATCTCGTTCGTTAATAAATGTTTACCTTTGTTAATTAACGTGTTACACTACCACGTGTAGAGAGTGGGCTCTCACGTGTGTAGACTTTATTCGCGGTGGTCATTCATGGTGACCCTTTACTAACACCAATTCCCACATAGTGCATGCTAGTGGTGCCACTTAGCGGCTACGCTCGTTAGACGACGCGCAACACACAGTACACACCAACATGACGGCACTCTTACCTGTCAAAAACACTGTAAATCGCTCAAGTTTAAACACTAATAACTTTTGAACCTCGTCAGTTGCGTGTTGACCCTCGAGGTGATAAGACATTCGCTTAGTTCCACGAGATACACGCGTCACAGGCTATTAGTGTAGTGGTTCCTCATACCGGTGCTCGACTCGGTTGGGAATTTCAGCTTCCTCGTTCAACTCTGATAATCAAGAGATATATTCCTGTGTACAGGAATCTCTCGCATTGTAATCGTGGCCACAAAAAACGTACCACCTGTTAAGAACACTGTTGCATCTACTTACGCCAGTGTAATGCAAAAAGACTGTTTCCCTACGAAAGAACACGCTATTGTATTAGACGTATACGATGACATCGCTATTAACGAATATATAGTTGCAGTTGGAAAGGTCATGAACCCTATTAATATAAAGTTTGCCTCAAGAATTTCCAATAACAGATTGTGTTTATACCTGTCGGACAAATCCTTAGTAAACAAGATCACGTCAAAAAATAACAATATAAATATTAAAGGTTGTCTACTATCTGCTAGACCTTTAAACATGAAAACTAAACGCGTCATCCTCTCCACCGTGTGTCCTATTATTTCACACTCGGTGATATAGGATTCTTTTAAGCAAATGAGCATTAGAACAGTTTCACCCATGTCCTTCATTAGAATAGGATTCTCTGAAGCAGGCTTCTCACATATTCTCAGTTTTCGTAGACAAATTTACATCCATCCAGATGATACAAACAAACTCTCGGAGAAACTACAAGTGATGATACTTCATACTAGATTTTCATCTCAACGGATCTGCTTCCTGTGTAAGAAGGAAGGCCATGTGGCCAAACATTGCTCGACCTCTATCAATAACCAAATTCAACAAAGTGACAATCCTTCCTTATCGTCTTATGAAAAGGAACCCGACTTGAATATGTAGAACTATCCTCAATTAATCAGTCAAAAAGAATCTCAAGAAGCTATTCCAGACCCTAATGAAATAAAAGATTTTGAAGGACCTAAAGGCTCTAGTAAAAGACCTCTTTGCTCAACTGCGTCAAATGCTTCTCATAGTATCTCGGAGGATATTAATAAAAAATTGCCTAGCACATTCCTTAACATCACCTCAGCTAATAATTCGGCTGGTGCACACTTCATGAATCCTACCCCAACTAAAAAGTTGGCTACTCGAGTCAAAAAAAAAAAGTGGAAAACTCTGAAGAAGTGGCTAGCTCTAAGGCAATGGACGATTTGGATCATGTTTTGGAACCAATCAAGCATATTCTTACTCAACATCCTGACACATATGTTCTACGGTATGATCAATACAAAGAATTTCTAGCTAATGCTAAGGATAATGCAAATGTCATCCAATTAGCCCATTCTTTTACTGATGATTTAACTCAACTTGTGAAGATGCTTCGTGAAACTTACTCCAGTGTTTCTAGTAGATCTATTGAAAATAGAACTAGAATTATCAAAAAGTGATCTGGCCCGAAGACTAGGAAAAAAATATCTCTGGCTCATTTCTAGACCTTGGATCCGACTCACTCACATGTGACCCTCTCAATAGAAGACCTCACCCGTACTCCGCAGAAGACTTAAGGTCACCTATATTGAGTCATGGACAATAATAATTCGAACCTTCGCACTAGCACTGACCTCAATGTTGTTTTTTGGAATTGTAGAGGTATTTCTAAATGTAGTGTAGAGCTCCAAAAATGTTTGGAGGGTATAGACATCTTTATTGGCGTAGAAACCATGCTTAACAGCAGAAAAAAATTTGATATTCCTAGCTTTCGTGCTTTCAGAATTGACAGAAATAATAGACCGGGTGGTGGTCTCATCTTTTTGGTGAGAAAACCACTTAATTATTGTCCCATACAGGGATTGTGTAATATTTCTAATAATTTGGAAGTTGGCTATCAAAATTCACGGTGTAAGTCCTTCGGTAGAACTAACGGGATGTTACAGGGTTTCTGGCACATTGACTTCTCAAACGGAGTGAGATCAGCTTTTAGCAACAGCAAGCTAACATGGTCCTGGTCTCATCGTTTGCGATTTTAATTCTCATAGCACTCATTGGAATTGTTCCACAACAGATCCCAATCGTACTAAGCTTTACAACTCCATAATTAATTGTCATCTAATTCTTATCAATCACAACACTTTTACACATGTAGTCACGTGTACAGGAACAAATTTTCGAATTTAAACCTCGCTCTTTGTTCCCCTCAAATCATTGACATAGTCAAATTCAGTGTTATAGATGATACTTGGGGATGGTATCATTTTCCATTAGTCTCAATTTAAGGGTAGAAAAGGCACACTTTTTCAGAGAACATTGCCGACTCTCTTCCGAGAAAACGGACTGGACGCAGTATCAATCATTATTGGAAAAAACTTACAATGATCTTCTTGGGCACTGTTATGAGTCACTAGAAACTATTCACAAATACAAATTTTTTACCAAATTAATTACTGATGCTGTTGTGAATAGCACTCCTACTTCTAAACTGGTGAGTCCTGTGCAACATAGAAATCCTGTTCCCTGGTGGAACGGTGAAAGTGTGAAACTCATTCGTCTTAGAAAGGCTGCTTTTAAAAGATGGACCTACACTAGTTGTATAAATCAGGGCTACCGTTTAACGGCTCGCGACGCCTGATTTTCGAAGGCTACGCCCCTCGACCCGGCCGCGCGTTTCGCCCCCCGTGACGGTCCTAGTACTCGGAGCCGCTCAGGCGCGTACCATAGCGTAGGCGCTATTCGTAGCGCTTTAGGTCTACACGCGTGTCAATATATTTCCACATTACCATCGAGGTACTATTGCCAATGCGTTTTTTTTTTGTTAGTGGTATCCCCTTGTAACCGTATAATTAATTATTATATTATATTTATTTTAATAGATAATAATGATCAAAGTAGTGAGTTCGTGCCTTCATGCACGAATGACGGAGAGGTTAGGATTATCCAATAAATAAGTTGAGCAACAATTAGGAGGTAAAAGTAGGGTATATTATACCAATTTCCTGTACACGCCACCAACGGAGTAGCTTTGTAACCGAGTCAATGTTGTCGCTTCACGGCGTTCGCGCAATCGGAGATCATGGCGTTCTTCGATCTAATCTAGTATGATAATGAATTCACCTTCTCTGTTCGAGGTGTTCGATCCGCACTAGGATTAGAGAATTGTTCGCGGAGATGCTACGAATCGCCTATATATACATTTTGATGTTACTTATCGCATTGCTCACGAAGATGGTATTGAACAGGATACTTTTCTACCCGCAACGTCTGCTCACAGGCAAGATAATACTTTTTACCGAAAGCTTCCACTTATCAAATACGGTCGCAAGGCGCGATACACTCAAAAGCTTGCGTATAGCAAGATACAATTTTTACTGAAAACTCCTACTATCAAATACGGTCGCGATACTCTCATAAAAGCTTGATTGACGCAAGATACAATTTTTACCGAAAACTCCCACAATCAAATACGGTCGCGAAGCGCGTTACTCTCATAAAAACTTACTTGACGCAAGATACAATTTTTACCGAAAACTCCCACAATCAAATACAGTCGCGATAGCGCGATACTCTCATACGTCGCACGCAAAATCTAATGCCACCCCGGACGCTACGTCTGAAATTCGTATTTTCTCGTCCGCTTAGATGTTAGCGGTTTCGGTCGTGATGTTAAAGCGTGACGCTCGACGTATTCGACCGTCATAACATGTATGCACTCTGCCGATTACTCGGAGGAATGACATACATGATGACACATACAATTCTTACTACTTCGCTTCCCCAAAAGAGCGAAACCTTCCGCACCGTTAAGTGAATCTGGTCGTACTCCGGGTCTAGAGAAGATAGCTCGACATTATATTAATCGTATCGTCTTACTTTGAGCACATCCGAACAACAGGCGACTGTCGAAACACACAGATACCTTGCTGATTTGTCAGGGAAGTATTCCGTATCTTTCTACGCCGAGTGACGGGCCCAAATACACTCCGGTTCTAGAATAGTAAATTTGAACAGTACATAGTCTGGTTGTATCTTTACACGCGTGAAACCCGAACGACAAATGACCGTCGAAACACACAGATACCTTGCTGATTTCTCAGAGAGGTATTCCGCCTGCCGACGCGTACGAAATTCGCATTACTATGCTTTACCAAAAGAGGGTATCTTTCTACGCCGTGTGGCGGGCCCAAATACACTCCGGTTCTAGAATAGTGAAGTTGAACAGTATATAGTCTAGTCGTCACACGCGATGGATAACACACGATTCTAGTTGTAATACCGATTTCCGTCGTCTCGTATGTACCTTAACGAATGACTGCTACGTGGTTACGCTCTTTAACACTAACTATTCGAAGTCACTTGGCTGTGCCCCTGTGCAGTTTGCATCAGTGACTCCTCGGTTTGAGGCGCATACGAGACGATGACAATCTAGGCGGTTTGACTAGAATTGCGAAGTCGGTTTGACTTCTCGAACCCGTACCGGTTGTCGCCGGAGCTTTCAGAATCGCGTGTTATCTGTTCCGCTTCCAAACGTAGAGTGACTCGATTGCTTCGCGCATCAACCTCCTTCGATCTGTATCGAGTGGGGATTGTTGCGCGCGCATCCTAATTAGCGGGGATGATCTGCGGTCCTTTATTCCGACAAGGATCGCAGATCCTGTCGCGGTTCGCCTTGGTGGGGATTCGCGACTGTCTCTCGCGCTCTTACATGGTATGTAACTGGTACGGTTACACCCTGTAGGCCTATTCCACTATATCGCACAATAATTTCGGACAACAGCTGTAGAAAATTAATTAGAAAAATAAATTCGTAAAATAAATTAAAAAAATAATTATTAATTCTATTGTTCAAATTGTATGTGATAACGAGAGATGGGGGGCAAAGGAGACAGGTAGAGGACAGGATAAGGAAGGGAGCGGCAGTAATGGGACAGGTGTGGGGGATAGGGAAGAGGATATTTGGCCATGACTGGGGAAGAAGAGTGTGGCTGTTCGACAAGCTGGTGTGGACTGTGATGAGCTACGGAGTTGAAATATGGGGATGGAAGGAGAGGGAAGGGGTAGAGAGGCTTCAAGAGAGGTACTTGAAATGGGTGCTAGGGGTAGAAAGATACACGCCGAGCTACATGGTGAGGGAAGAATTACAGAGGGAAATGCTGAGGGAGAGAGCGGGTTTAAGGGCGTGGGGTTTTGAAAAGAAGCTGAGGGAGGGTAAAGGGGGTGAGCTTGCAAGATTGTGCTGGGAGGAGGTAAGGAGAAGGAGCAGGAGGGAGGGGGGCGAAGTGGACGGGTGGGAGAAGGAGAGGGTGGATTTCTGGGAGAAGAGGGGATGGTCAGTGGAGGAGGCAGAAGCATTAATGGAGGAAAGGAGGGAAGTAATAAGTGAGGAGCTGGTGAAGAGGGAGAAGAATTGGCAGAGGGAGGAGAGATGGGAGAGGATAAGGAGCTCCAAATATAATAAGTGGTATGGGATGGTGAAAGGAGAGGGATTGCCGGGGTATCTGGGGAAAGGATGGGGGGAGAGAAGATGGCAGAGGGTGGCGAGGTTTAGGCTGGGAAATGAGATGAGGGGAGGGAAATATTGGATGGATGAGGATGAGAGAAAGTGTAGAGTGTGTGGGTGGGAGAGGGAGACGTGGGAGCATGTATGGGAGGTATGCATGAGGATGGATGAGGGGAGGGGATGGCAGGAGAAAATGGGGGAAGTGTTGGATGAAGGGGGGGGCGGGGAGGAATGGTTGAGGAAAGTGGAGGAGTGGAGAGAGGACGGAATGGAAAGGAGAGGAAGGGTTACGACCGGAAAAGGGGGCCCGTGGGTTGGGATGGGGAGCTAAGGGGAATAAGGCAGAGGGTGAAGGAAGGGGGGAAGGAGGGGTAGTTATGTTAAAGTTAAGTTAAGTTAAGGTAGAAATTTAAGATCTCTTTTGTACATACAAGTTTCTCTCTCTCTCTCTTTGTAGGCTAAGTTTAGAAATAAGATAGTTAATAAGTTAGATATAAGGTAGAGGCGATATGTGTAAGAGCGGCGAGAGGAATGGAGGTGTAGACTAAGGATTTGTAACCCCAAGGGGATCAAAATAAAGTTATATACTATTGTTCAAATTTTAATACCATCTGGATCAAATGTTCGGATCAACTTATTTATGCGAATGCTCATTTTCAAAAATGCGGTGTATTAAATCGGAACACCGCACATCCTTAAATGATTCTTCGCTCGCGTCTGCGATGCGAACAGTGACATCTAAACTTCCAGTAGATTTGACCAATTTGCCAAGCACGTCTAAAGATGCGCGAAAATCATGCTATTCCAGATGGTATTAAAATTTGAACAATAGAATTAATAATTATTTTTTAAATTTATTTTACGAATTTATTTTTTTTAATTAATTTTCTACAGCTGTTGTCCGAAATTATTGTGCGATATAGTGGAATAGGCCTACAGGGGATACCACTATTGACACGCGTGTAGATCTTAAAGGGGACGGACAGTTTGACCTTGAGGAATCGATCGTCACGCTATAGTCTTGCGAACGGAGAGTAGACGAAGCTGATTAGTAAGATTTTCGACCGATAGGTGGTGTGGTTCTAATTTTCTTGGACGAAGTACACTTAGGTAGCCTTTTTCACAAGCCTCCACGAGACATGCAGTATGCTGACGGATATTACAAATTACTCCTCGACAATGTAAAAATATGCATTTTGGGCTCTGTACAGCCCTAGATTGGACTTTTAGGAAACGTAATCGACAAGTTCGGAACTTCTCATTGCAATATTCAGGCGTGAATTTGAGCCCCCGTAAACCCTTGCAAGTTCGCGTACGAATCTCGTGGCTGACAGTATGCTGCCGAATATTACAAATAACTTCACGACAACGTAAAAATATGCATTTTGGGCTCTGTACAGTCCTAGATTGGACTTTTAGGAAACATAATCGACAAGTTCGGAACTTCTTATTGTAATATTGAGACGTCAGTTTGGGCTCCCGTAAACCCATGCATTTGTGTATACGCGACTCGCGAAACTGCGCTTGCTACGGACGCCTCGTCACAAGCACTACGCTGCCGATTATTACAAATAACTCCTCGACAATGTTAAAAATATGAATTTTGGGCTCTGCTCCCCCCTAGATTGGACTTTCAAGAAGCATAAACGACAAGTTCTGAACTTCGCATTGCAATATTGAGACGTCAGTTTGGGTTCCCATGAACCCTTGTATCTTTTGTATACGTATCTCCTGACGTCACGTATTTAAAATTGTTTAATTGTTACTTTTTTATTTAGTATTTTTGTACATAAGTTAAAGCACCGATGTCTTTGATTATAAATTTCTCTGATTATAAATTTATAAATTTCAAGATGAAAAATAAATGTCAAGAAATACAAGGAAAATAACCAAAGACATCGGTGATTTAAATGATCTACAAACATACTAAATATGTTACAACTTAACAATTTTAAATATTATTTTAGGACAATAAAATATAAACAATCAATTAAAAAATTATTAGAAATATATATATTTATTACGATAATTATCAGTAGAAAGTCTCCGAATAGCCCCACGGATAAAACCACTAGATACAGTCCAAATTATATCGTGTTTAGTGTCATTTTAACCAGGAGAATGATACGAATTAGTTGATGTAGGTCCCATAAAAAAACAATGGAAAATAAAGAAGTTTTGGAATTGATTTTGTGGTGGATTCACACCCATATACCTGACCCAGTGTCGGGTTACCCGGTCGTGTTTATTGCACTACTCTGCTACCGAGATAGCTCGTGCTACTGGGCCTAGGCACTCGGTGCTCGCCGCCGTTTCTTCGAGCAGACAGAAAACTGAGCAAAGCCTACGAATAGCCCCACGGATAACACCACTAGATACAGTCCAAATTATATCGAGTTTAGTGTCATTTTAATCAGGAGAATGCAACGAATTAGTTGATGCAAGTCCCATAAAAAAACAATGGAAACTAAAGAAGTTTTGCAATGGCATTGGTAGTGGATTCACACCGATATACCTGACTCAGTGCGGGTTACCCTGCTGTGTTTATTGCACTACTCTGCGCCCGAGGCAGCTCGCCGAGTAATAATGAAAGTTAATAATGAAAGCTCGATCTTTACTTCCGCAACAGATTGAGGACTTACAGCAACATAGAGTTTGGCTTACAACTGAAAACAACTTCGCTCCATACCTCTGTAAATACATTTTCCTCAATCCAGAGGTTGGGATAAATACTGAGCTTGGTCCCCTTCTCAAGCAGCGAACCCGAATTGCATTTTTCTGGACCACCTTGCCAATAGGCCTCAGAACTCTGTTTCTATCTATACTGATGGAAGTAAAACTGAAAAGACAGGTGTTCTTCGTGCTGCATGTTTCTTACCTTATAAGGGAACATATTCAGTTGATACACGCCGATTTTGATGAAACTTATGTGAGATATAGTACTTCGAAAAATATTTGACACGTATTTTTTTTATCGGCAACCATCCACTCTGAGGGGGTGAAAACAGCCCTCGAAGTCAGGGGTCAAAACCACATTTTTGAGAAAAAAAAAAGTTTGTTGAAAAATTCTTGCGCAACTACTAATCGTCCGCTGAGAGTTGGCACAGAGAAACTCGTAGGTACCACGTCATATTCCCACTACGCGCTACACGTCTTCCGCGATTGGCCGAATCGCTTGACCAAGGTAGCAAACGCGCGTATTAGTGTGACTGGAACAGAGCGATGTGGTGACGCTGAGCTCCTATGTCGACCGTTCCCGCCATGCTATAAGCGTAAGAGTGGGAACAGCAGCATGGCGTCGAGAGTGGGGACTCGCATATCCCCCTGCACCACACTGTCGAAATCTGTGTACCAACTCTCGGCGGACGGTCAGTACATTTCCCATTAAAAAATACACATTTAAGGGTGCGCAGGAACCAATCTGGTGACTCTATCGGCGTAGAGGTTGTCATTCTATGTATTTCATAACTTTGTGCGACATCCTTGTCTCTCCTACAGAGCTGAGACAGAGAGGGAGATATGTCACTCACAGGAGAGACAACGACAGAGTAACCGCGAGGCTTGATTTTTCGATGAAGCCCAACCAATTTTTTGAAGCGAAGAAGCAATATTTTCTCACGTTTCTTTTTTTAAAATATTCTTTGTTCTATTTCGGGTAACCGTACAGAGCCCTTTTTTGCAATTTGGCTCTTGAAACTTTATAAATAATAAAAGTGTACGTTTTTATAGAAGAAATTTTTTTCTGTACACTTTTTCCAAAAAAGGGCTCTGTACGGTTACCCGAAATAGAACAAAGAATTTTTCAACACAAAAATTATTGAAAAATATAGCTTCTTCGCTTCAAAAAATTGTTTGGGATTCATCGAAAAATCAAGCTGTGCGGTTACTCCAGGTTACTCTGTCTTTGTCTCTCCTGCGAGTGACAGACTCCCTCTCTGTCACAGCTCTGTAGGAGAGACAAAGATATCTCTATCCTTGTCCTAGTTTATTTTTAGTTCACCTGTACGCCGATAGAGGCACCAAATGCCCCCACATTGGCTCCCACGCACCCTTAAAAAAAACCACGCGCGGCAGAAGTGAAACTTCTTGCAGTCTAATAATGTTTAGAAGTAAATTAAGATTGGAAATGGTAAATAATTCTAATGCAGCGACAACAAGATCAGGAACAACTATTACAAAAAAAAATAATGAAGCGACAAGATCAGGAACAATTAATAGAAAAAAAAATAATGAACGATCAAAATTTGCGACGCAAAGAAGGAGAGCGTATGGGAAATGTTATGAACTATGTCTCTTTCTTTCATTATTTCGTTCATTATTTTTTTTTCTATTAATTGTTCCTGATCTTGTCGCTTCATTATTTTTTTTTGTAATAGTTGTTCCTGATCTTGTTGTCGCTTCATTAGGATTATTTACCATTTCCAATCTTAATTTACTTCTAAACATTATTAGACTGCAAGAAGTTTCACTTCTGCCGCGCGTGGTTTTCCACGCGTATGTTTTTTAAGGGGGCTCGCGCATATTTGGCCATGACGGAGTTGATCATCACGCTATAGTCGTGCGAATGGTCAGTAGACGAAGCTGATTAGTACGATTTTCAAAAATAGTATATGAAAGGTTCACTGAGGAAGACAATTGAACTGTAGCGGAAGAGAGAAAAGGAAACTGAGAGAATTGATAACCTATGTTATCGACCTGCATTATCGACCTTATTCTATTGGAACTTTGGAACGTGGAGTATTTGCTGGGAAAGAGACAGTGGCGTTAGCAGTGAAAAATGTCGGAACCGTGAGGTGCTTTTTCAGAATTTATTCGTTTTTCTTGTTAATTAAGTAAATAATAAACTAAAAATACTCACCAGCGTCTTTGTACATGTCCTGGTTTCAGCCGTATGGTATTATTTTCTCTACATAAAAGCTAAATCTCTATATCTTTAAGAAAATATGTCAGCGGACTTTGAATACGGTATGTTGAATGCGGAATTTCATACGTCGAAATTTTGACCCTTGCATTTGCGTATACGTATATGCGGATCTAGCGATGTGTGAGTTGTGGCACACACTCTCGCGCGACTACGCGAGCCCCCTTAAATGTAATTTTGTAATTTATATATATACCTCTTCTTTTACTTAGATTTTAGATATTTATTCTGTTCCACACACGGTAGGTTTTGAAAATCATAGATACGTAAATTATGCTATGGTCCAGTATTCTTCTCTCTGTAATATAATTAATTATATTGACTTTAATTAATGTAAACGTAGTTGCACGTGCTGTCATAACATAACCATGTATTTCTAACCTTTTCGTTTGATCCTACTATCGAGCGACGGTAAAATCCTATCGCTGCAGCATTTTCAAATTTTCTTGTGATGAATGCGAAATTGTCATAAATAATAATTTAATAAAAAAATAATTATTTTAAAAACCACGTTTTCAAAATGGACTAAAAAGCATAAAATACTTGTAAGATTTAAAACGAACCGTTTAAATTTTCCCGCCACTCTCGACTTCCGTGACATCAGAAAATTGTTACCCTCAGCAAAGAAGTTTCACTTCAAAATCTATTTTTTCGACTTCTAGTTTCCCAGATATCTCAAAAAATGTGGTTTTGACCCCTGACTTCGAAGGCTGTTTTCACCCCCTCAGAGTGGATGGTTGCCGATAAAAAAATACATGTCAAATATTTTTCGAAGAACTATATCTCACATAAGTAAATGAATCCCATATACTTATCTTACATAAGGATATGTCTATCTTTACTGCTGAATCTATTGCAATCAAAACAGCCTTTGAGCTTGTTCCTAACTGTTTATATCATTATGTTTACATCTACTCTGACTGTTTGAGTGATCTAGTAGCACGAAGTAACTACTCGGGCAATACTAAATCCAATCCTTATACAGGGTGTCCCAAAATGTCTTCAGAATCTCGAAGTGGGAGGTTCTTGAGGTCATTTCAAGCGCCATTTTCCTTTTGAAAAATGTTGTCCGAGGCTTCGTTTGGGAGTTATTAACGAAAAACACGGACCAATGAGAGCGCTCCCTGTCGCTCGGTGGCACGGTCAGCGCGGCGAGCCGGGGGGGAAGATAGTGTTGTCGGTACGCCGCGATGTAGTAAGAAGTAGCAGTTTCTCGATTATGTCCCGATTTCGATGAGCTTTGGATATGTTGTTAAGACAATGATTCTGAACAACATTTCCCTTTAGACTTTTTGCCTCGAGGCTTTAGTTTACGAGATATTTGTAAAAACTTGTAATTGAAAATCGATCGATGTTCATACTACTATCTCCTCTCCGATTTCGATGAGCTTTGGATATGTTGTCAAGACCACGATTGAATAACCATTGTTGTATAACCATATCAAACTTATTTGAAGGTCATTGAAATCGGTGAGGATCCACATAATCTTTACCCGACTTATGGCAACTTTACCCGAACGAGAGAAGAAGCAGAAACTGATTTAATTAAAAACTCACTTATTCAGCCGTAAATCCATTTGCTGCTTCGAAATGTGTGTCACTGGGTCATTCGGTGACGAACTGCACAGATGTCTTCAGGTGTACGACAGTACCGAAAGCTAAGGGCCGTACGGTCAGGTCAACGAACTGCACAGCTGGTGGTAAAACGACAACCGAAGGGATGCGCGGTCAAGTAAACGATCCTGGCTTTCACCTTCACTTTATAAACGATAAATAAATCGTATGTTTCACACAGATGCCATGAAATTTTTACACACTCACGATCACTGTTCACATTTGTCAACACATAACTATGCACTATGCACTAATAATATTTGCAATATCTTTTGCATTGCAGCACAAATCACAATAAATGTCCTTTTCCCCAGAAACAGGTAGAAATCCAGGTGCGCATAGCGGGTATACGGTGTTGTCCCTCCCGTTCGTTGTCCATAAATTAGTATTGTGGTCAGGCCGGGAACTGCAGCACTGGTGGTAGGTGTCAGGTACGCGATCGCAGTAAAATCCAAGGGGCACTCTCCACAAAGAAGGATTGCACGGAAAGTGCGTCCAGGTCAACGCACCCGACGTTGGAGTAGGTCAGTGGACTGCACGGATCCTGCGTTGTTGGAACGTTCCTAGCAGATTCTGTATTAAATTTTGTTGGCCCTGAAAAGGGCCGATTGAAACGGAACGGAGCCGTTTCTGCGTTAAATTTTGGTGGCCCTGAAAAGGGCCGATTGTTGTTAAAGTAGGTGCTCGATGTATCCCCCTTCTTGTTGGACGCAGAACCGTGCACGCTTCACGACCTGTTCCATGACTCGTTCCAACATCGATGCGGTTACATTGGAAATGGCACCGTGAACACGAGCTATCATTTCTTCCGCTGTGTCGACCGGCTGACGGTACACCTCATTCTGAAATAATTATTAACAAACCAATACACAATTTAAATGAAAATGTATGCAATAATTAATGAAAAATAGCAGCAAAATTGTAATTACCTTCAGGTAGCCCCACAAGAAGAAATCCAACGGATTGAGATCCGGTGACCGTGGGGGCCACGGGACAGGACCGCCGCGGCCGATCCACCTGTCGCGAAAGGTTTCATTCAGATGGGCGCGAACATTTGCGGCGTAATGCGGTGGAGCGCCATCCATTTGATAGAACATGTTCTGTCGGATCGCATAAGGAACATCGTCCATGAGATCCGGCAGAACATTTTCTAAAAAGGATTGGAAACCGGCACCGTCCAACCTATCAGGTAGGATGTACGGGCCGTTTACATGTACGCCACAAATTCCGGCCCATAAGTTGACCTTCCAGCGGACCTGTGCTCCGCGTTGCCGAAGCGCCAACGGATTCTCGGCGCTCCACACATGCAAATTCTGGGCGTTGAAGGACCCTTCTCTAGTGAAAAGTGATTCATCGGTCCACAATATGCATGGGACGAACGCCGGATTCCGCGCTACTTCATCCAGCAGCCACCTGCAATACTCAAGCCGCTGGTCGTAGTCCGTGGGGTACAAATGTTGCACCCGCACATATTTGTACGGGTGCAACATGTGGTCCTTCAGAATACGATGTACCGTCATCCGGTCCACACTAAAACAAAAAACATGAAAGTCCATAAATATCTATTATTAAATGACATTTATTTTTATTTCAAATATTATTATGATTTTTCTATCGTTACTTACCCTAAGCGGCGACTGATATCTCGTACACTTATGGTCTCATCCTCCTCCACAGCATTTATTACATTCAAAATGTTTGTCTCCGACCTCGTCGTCCTAGGTCTTCCCCCCAGCGATTGGTCGGGAGAAAACGTCCCCGACGAATGAAGCCGATTCGCCATTTGCCGTAAAAAATGGGAAGACGGGATTCGTAATGACGGGTGCTCCACCGAAAGCCGCCTAATCGTTTCCAATGCATTGCCATTGCATTGGGCATACACCCAAAGCATAGTGTACATCTCTTGAGACGTGTACATGATGAGGAGTTTTCAGACTGACTGCAGTTTTCCGAAGATGCTTCGAACACCCCCAAATAACCCCACCACGAAGCAAAACTGAGATATAGGAAAGTTTCAAAACACAACACGTGTTTTGCACACGTAGAAAGTAAGAATCTGCGTGCATTGTCACTCTTGCCTTTCCTCCACGACAGAAAACAGAGATCCACGTCTCCATGGGGTTATGCCATAAATCGAAACTGGGCACTTACACGAAGGTCTCCACAGAGTACGGAAACGGAAAAATTTCCTTCCGTCCAGGAACGGGAACCTCTTCCTAAGCTGTTCAATTAGGCCATAAAAAACCTCCGGCGGGCGCTGCTTGACCCTTGCCGAGGCAGTCACGGTTCAGGAGAATATTTGGCGGCGGCCGGAAGTTTTTATGGCCTAATTGATCAGCTTAGGAAGAGGTTCCCGTTCCTGGACGGAAGGAAATTTTTCCGTTTCCGTACTCTGTGGAGACCTTCGTGTAAGTGCCCAGTTTCGATTTATGGCATAACCCCATGGAGACGTGGATCTCTGTTTTCTGTCGTGGAGGAAAGGCAAGAGTGACAATGCACGCAGATTCTTACTTTCTACGTGTGCAAAACACGTGTTGTGTTTTGAAACTTTCCTATATCTCAGTTTTGCTTCGTGGTGGGGTTATTTGGGGGTGTTCGAAGCATCTTCGGAAAACTGCAGTCAGTCTGAAAACTCCTCATCATGTACACGTCTCAAGAGATGTACACTATGCTTTGGGTGTATGCCCAATGCAATGGCAATGCATTGGAAACGATTAGGCGGCTTTCGGTGGAGCACCCGTCATTACGAATCCCGTCTTCCCATTTTTTACGGCAAATGGCGAATCGGCTTCATTCGTCGGGGACGTTTTCTCCCGACCAATCGCTGGGGGGAAGACCTAGGACGACGAGGTCGGAGACAAACATTTTGAATGTAATAAATGCTGTGGAGGAGGATGAGACCATAAGTGTACGAGATATCAGTCGCCGCTTAGGGTAAGTAACGATAGAAAAATCATAATAATATTTGAAATAAAAATAAATGTCATTTAATAATAGATATTTATGGACTTTCATGTTTTTTGTTTTAGTGTGGACCGGATGACGGTACATCGTATTCTGAAGGACCACATGTTGCACCCGTACAAATATGTGCGGGTGCAACATTTGTACCCCACGGACTACGACCAGCGGCTTGAGTATTGCAGGTGGCTGCTGGATGAAGTAGCGCGGAATCCGGCGTTCGTCCCATGCATATTGTGGACCGATGAATCACTTTTCACTAGAGAAGGGTCCTTCAACGCCCAGAATTTGCATGTGTGGAGCGCCGAGAATCCGTTGGCGCTTCGGCAACGCGGAGCACAGGTCCGCTGGAAGGTCAACTTATGGGCCGGAATTTGTGGCGTACATGTAAACGGCCCGTACATCCTACCTGATAGGTTGGACGGTGCCGGTTTCCAATCCTTTTTAGAAAATGTTCTGCCGGATCTCATGGACGATGTTCCTTATGCGATCCGACAGAACATGTTCTATCAAATGGATGGCGCTCCACCGCATTACGCCGCAAATGTTCGCGCCCATCTGAATGAAACCTTTCGCGACAGGTGGATCGGCCGCGGCGGTCCTGTCCCGTGGCCCCCACGGTCACCGGATCTCAATCCGTTGGATTTCTTCTTGTGGGGCTACCTGAAGGTAATTACAATTTTGCTGCTATTTTTCATTAATTATTGCATACATTTTCATTTAAATTGTGTATTGGTTTGTTAATAATTATTTCAGAATGAGGTGTACCGTCAGCCGGTCGACACAGCGGAAGAAATGATAGCTCGTGTTCACGGTGCCATTTCCAATGTAACCGCATCGATGTTGGAACGAGTCATGGAACAGGTCGTGAAGCGTGCACGGTTCTGCGTCCAACAAGACGGGGGATACATCGAGCACCTACTTTAACAACAATCGGCCCTTTTCAGGGCCACCAAAATTTAACGCAGAAACGGCTCCGTTCCGTTTCAATCGGCCCTTTTCAGGGCCAACAAAATTTAATACAGAATCTGCTAGGAACGTTCCAACAACGCAGGATCCGTGCAGTCCACTGACCTACTCCAACGTCGGGTGCGTTGACCTGGACGCACTTTCCGTGCAATCCTTCTTTGTGGAGAGTGCCCCTTGGATTTTACTGCGATCGCGTACCTGACACCTACCACCAGTGCTGCAGTTCCCGGCCTGACCACAATACTAATTTATGGACAACGAACGGGAGGGACAACACCGTATACCCGCTATGCGCACCTGGATTTCTACCTGTTTCTGGGGAAAAGGACATTTATTGTGATTTGTGCTGCAATGCAAAAGATATTGCAAATATTATTAGTGCATAGTGCATAGTTATGTGTTGACAAATGTGAACAGTGATCGTGAGTGTGTAAAAATTTCATGGCATCTGTGTGAAACATACGATTTATTTATCGTTTATAAAGTGAAGGTGAAAGCCAGGATCGTTTACTTGACCGCGCATCCCTTCGGTTGTCGTTTTACCACCAGCTGTGCAGTTCGTTGACCTGACCGTACGGCCCTTAGCTTTCGGTACTGTCGTACACCTGAAGACATCTGTGCAGTTCGTCACCGAATGACCCAGTGACACACATTTCGAAGCAGCAAATGGATTTACGGCTGAATAAGTGAGTTTTTAATTAAATCAGTTTCTGCTTCTTCTCTCGTTCGGGTAAAGTTGCCATAAGTCGGGTAAAGATTATGTGGATCCTCACCGATTTCAATGACCTTCAAATAAGTTTGATATGGTTATACAACAATGGTTATTCAATCGTGGTCTTGACAACATATCCAAAGCTCATCGAAATCGGAGAGGAGATAGTAGTATGAACATCGATCGATTTTCAATTACAAGTTTTTACAAATATCTCGTAAACTAAAGCCTCGAGGCAAAAAGTCTAAAGGGAAATGTTGTTCAGAATCATTGTCTTAACAACATATCCAAAGCTCATCGAAATCGGGACATAATCGAGAAACTGTTGTCTGTTACATCGCGGCGTACCGACAACACTCTCCTCCCCCCGGCTCGCCGCGCTGACCGTGCCTCCGAGCGACTAGGTGCGCTCTGGTTGGTCCGTGTTTTTCGTTAATAACTCCTAAACAAAGCCGCGGACAACATTTTGCAAAAGGAAAATGTCGCTTCAAATGACCTCAGGAACCGCCCATTTCCGGGAGCTGAAGGAATTTTGAGATACCCTGTATAAATATGTCTCATGCATGAGAAGTGAGCATCCTTGTACGTACGAAAGTCCTGAGCATAGATATAAGACTTAAAAAATAACGTACTTTGGACATACGAAATTCAAGACCAACAGAATTCCCTGGGACGAAAAAAATGGATGTCCCTGGGACATCCGGTATTTAGGTCCCACGGACGTCCGTAGGACGGAAAAAACAGACGTCCGTGGGACGTCCGAAATTTAGGTGCTAGGGACGTCCGTGGGACATACAAAACGGATATAGGACGTATGGACGTTACCGGTACATAAAACGGACGTCCCGTGGACGTACGGTGCTATTTGGGACGAATACAGTGACCTAATATGAAGGTCATTATAGGTCACGCAGGGTCAACTGCAATAGAAAATAAATTGTCTGAAAGCAGTCTTCGAACACTTCGACGATTTACATGTTACATGTTATTTGCGTACTCACTACTGGTAAACATGGATACATAGTCTAAAACGTAGCAATACTGATGGCACTGTCTGATCAATTTCATTTCCATCTATTACAGAGCAAGCTCTTTTCCAAGCATGGTTTTATCAACTCTTTGGTTATTGGTTTTCCGCGGTACAAATAGAAATTTACAGGTGCCAGAATATTACAAAACCGTATTCTAATCAGTATCCAAACTACTAATAACATTTGTGGATACAAATAAGGGTACAATGTGATTGAATGTTTGTTTATGTTATGTTGTTTATGTTAGTAACATCAAATTACGAGCGCTTCGATACCAAGTAAGTTTGGTCTGATGCATTTTCTTCTATCTTCAAAAACAAGCGAGTTATTCAGGGGACCTGTTTATAGCGCCCCACCCTGTATAATAATGGTTTTTTCTTTTTCAGTGACATCTTATTACAGCTCTAATGATGAAACAATTGTTCTGATATTTATAAGGATGTTGAACTATTCTGAAGAACATTTTACAAATAAAAAATTTATTGAAAAGGTTTAAATATATCGTTATGATTTTGAAATCGCTAGTAACTGTAACTATGTTATAACTAACGACTACTTCTTCGTACTAGGAACGGGCATATAAAATTTTATCGGCGAAGCTTACTCTACGCTTCGCAGAGAGGACGCGTATTATGGCATGACACTTTGTGAATAGTCAGCATAAGCCGCGCTGAATACTCCGACCTCGCTTACTCTCGGGGAGCCATTGGTGCGAGGGAGAGAACACCAATACAGTATTGACTGTCTCTCTCCTGCCTAAGCGAGCGAAGGAGTGAGGGAGACGGAGACGGAGACGGTGGCCGCGGGAGCTTCCCTCCTTCCCCCTCTCTCGCACGCTAGTATTAGCTTTACTATTGTAAAGATTGCGCGCAGATCAAAATGGGTTTTACTCTCTTTTTCGAACCGAATTTGTTTTTCCTTTTTTGTTTTTAAAAATATATTTCGATTATAGCTCGGTTTTTTCTACGAAAAAAAAAAAAAAAAAAAAGCATAAGCCGCGCAGATGGTCGGCTGCGGTGGGGCGTAAGCCACCAACTCTGAGGCCCCTACCGTTCCCATCATTGATCTACAGGAAAATCTAAGAAAGTGGCAATTTCTGGTTACGCACGGTACAGTACAGCCCGCGACAATAGTATCAGATACTGTTAGAATCCCCCCCTTGGCGTCTCGACAATGCCGCGGCAATTAGCTGTCTCGAAGTGAGCTCCCGTGTGTGACTGAGGTGGGGGCACCCACCGACTTATGTAAATAGGCCCCCTGCCGGGTTTGAAACGGTAACGTTGTCACCTCCTCTGAGAGAACACGCGACTTCCAAGTATTCGAACAGCGATTTATTATAAACCGGTCAGCTCCCCTGCGAGAGATCAGTGCGGATGATTACGGTCTCCTCTGAGAGAATCAGTAACACAAACGCAGTTTCAATAGTTTATTGTTTCGAACAAAAATTGTATCTCGCCTACAGTGCAAGTCCTATCCGACGGTATCGTGTAACGCACGGTACGCACGCGATTTTTTAAACATTGTGTATTTTGACATTAAAAGAGACAGTGAAGCCGCAGAAACCCGGTTTTGGAGCAAACAAAGGGAATTGGAACGGTTCTTTACACCAGATTCCGGTCATATCCTCGAGTCATTTCACTCACAAAAATCCCAGCATTTGTAGTTCCCGACTCCTAGAAGTAAAGGGTCGGTGCAACAGATACTAACCGAATCTGTGTGAATGAAAAAGAATTTGTCCCTAGCATATACGTACATATATGTATATCTATATGTTAAAAACAAAGTTTTTTGTTTTTGACGTATACTTAGGATTAGAATTATATTTGGGAAGTTATACGTCTCAATAATGTAAGACTGCCAACGAAGACAGTGTGACCGTGTGGCCACATATCGATATCTCGTGCGACGCGAGCATCGATATGGATCCCCACCACGATAGCTCGCTGCGTCACGCGTCATCCTTGTCTTAGAAAAGGATCACAGGATCTATCCACTTGTGGGATGCGCGCGCATCGATCCCCTCTCGATCGCGATCGAAGGAGGTCGATGCGAGCAGCAGACAGATCACTCTGCGTCTGGACACGATCCTGTAAGCACGCAGTAGTCACGGCGGTAAATTAATCGTTCTCAGCGCGAAATGCGTAAGCCCAGATAGGCTCTCATTAAATATTGTAACTTGCACATTGCAAGCTTTTTCTATTTTACAGACCAAGTCTGTATAGCCCAGAGTGGCTCTCATTAAATATTGAAACTAGTGTCTAGCTAGTAAAGTCCAAATCGTTAAACGGAGTCGTTGCTCCAAAGCTTGTATCGGCAATCGCGTTCGAAAAGTAAAAAGGCGTCGCGATGAACACGATGCAAGATATAGAGGCCTGGTGATTTGGGATAAAGTAACGTTTGAGAATAGTGAACAGTTCACCTCCAAGTGAACGAGATCTGATAAATAGTGAAGTGAATCACCAGGTTGTCACTATTGTAACAAGTGAGAAACCTTGCATCTTGCGCCGTGTGTTAGGCATCCCGGTCAGCCACGAAACTGGACGGACCGTCGCGTCGGCGTCGGTTTCGTGCACAATAGTAAAGTAAAATTTAAATTCAACATTGCCCTCACAGAAACGTTTGGAGATTGAGGAGTCGCCCAGGCCACATACTAGTGCCTTGCCGACAATTCGTTATCTGTCAACCACGTTCTTGTGAGTTACCAACTTCGTTGGTAGAGCTGTAGGAGCGATTGAGTGAAAATCGCATAGGGTCCACAAATCGTTAGGAGATTGAGGAGTCGCCCAGGCCACGCATACGTGCCCTGTCGACAATTCGTTATCTGCCACCAACGTTTTGTGGAATTGCTGACGAATAGGTACCGTTCACCCCTCCGGTGAATACCGACAGGACTGTTCGTGTATCCTATCTTCGTTGGTAACTTCACAACAGATTGCATATCGTATGGTCGTATAAGCTCACAAAATCGTCCGGAGATTGAGGAGTTGCGCGGGCCACGCATACGTGCCCTGCCGATAATTCGTTATCTGCCGTGTACGTTTCCGTGAGGTTCCTAACGTGTGGACCTCGATCTTTCTTCCCGTGTTTATTCGGCAGGTCAGGTTGGCGCTTCCACATTGTTAGCGCCTTAGAACTGCGGAAACACCCAAATACCATACGATCTACATATATTACACGTGCACGTCGGCGTCGACGTCACGATCCGCGTTACGAATTGAGGCGATACGCGAGCAAGCGAGCGTTGGAAGTTTCGTTTCTTGCACGCATTCCGTGCGTGACAAGTTATTGTTCTACGCGCGGGTCGAAAGAAAGTAATAATAGTTCGGTTACAACAGAGACTAATGTTAAATAAATAATTAGGAGGTAGAAGTGGTAGGTAAAATGTCTGAAAATTATTATCTCTAAACAATAAAATACATCTGTAATCTCGAGAACGAAGCATGAAATATAACACTGTACAACACCAAATTTATTCAGCAATATCTGTTGGGCGGATCTTACAGACATTGTCATTCTAAAACCAAATCCGAAAACAGAATTGCTCCATCGTGCACCGTTTTCGAAAAACATTGATTTTTGTAAAACTGCATGATTTCGATAAAAAACGAGATGTTACGTAAAAAGTAAACATGCGAGGAAGTTCAGGTTTGAATCAAAAGGAAGAGGGGACTGTCTTCTACATATCCAAATAGCCAATTATGTTTTCTTGAACTTTCTAATAGTTGTAAATGCTTGTTTAAGTTTGAAAAAGAGCTGATGTGGGGACTTAATATTCTATTTTTGTATTTATGAAATTGCAACGAGACGACCTATTGCGAAGCACGGCGGCGAATAAACCGAGGCAACCGAGCACGGGCCATATTTATAGACTCACGCTTGCACGGGCCCGCGCCAATCACAGCCGAGCTCGGGCACGCACCAATCTGGGCGCTTTTTTTTTTAAGTTCCCTGGTTTTACCAGGGAACAGAAGGGTTAAGGTTTAAGAGTTTGGTGTTACCTTTGTAAATTGAGAATTGCTATGTAGCAGAGATAAAACAGGCGGGGGATAAAATTTTCTAGAATACCGGTAAGAACATGAGAGATGGGGGAGATGAGAGATGAAAGATGAGGGATGAGAGGGAAAACTGTCGCAGATCGCGAGGTATAGAACCCCTGGAAGGAGTTTTCGGAGAGCGACAGCTTTTTATGCAGCCACAGCTTATAGAACGCGTGCGGGTACGCACAGTACCTTCCAGAACAGTGACATAATGTGTAAAATGATAGGAAGGTACGATGAAAATAATTATCGGGGAATAATAGGCAGGATGAAGAGTGCCATATAACAGCGATGGGCACGGTAGGGGCCCCTGAGGTGCTGGCTTCCCCCACCAACTATTCTTTCGTGCAGCGCGCACCTTCGCCGCGGAGCGGTGCCCCGCGCTCTTCGTTTCCCCCCTCGTACGAAAGAGTAGTTGGTGGGGGAAGCTTCTTGACTGCCGCAGTCATAGCTGCCCATCACTGCCATATAAGATGGTGTTGCAGGGTGCAACAAGACAGTTTGAACATCGAAATGTTGCACTTTAAGAATTTGAGCGGAGAGACGCGCTGTGAGAAGTACACAGCGACACCTCCAGGGAGGCAGACAAGGATAGCACCAATTCGCATTAGGGCACCCGGGGATGGTGATAGTGTAAAGGAAATCTCTTTTTAATGCGATAAGGGATTTGATGAATATTGAATTCTCCTGTTAGTCGAACGAGTTGGTTCGGGTGGAGGTGAACCTCGTATTTGTTCATCGTGTTAATACAGAAGTCCAGTAAACTGCGCATTTTAGAAATGTCGTTGACAAGACAAGTAGGGGTTCTTGTGGGGAGACCCAAAATAATTTTTAAAATGCGAGACTGGGCACGGCTCGCGATTTTAAAATTTGAAACTGAGGCGGCTATCCACAGATGCATACCATAAGTGAAAACAGAGCGTAGACACACCTTGTAGAGGGTGAGTCTTAAACTGCGGTTTAACGGTGAATTTTGTGAGATTAATTTATGGATGGCACCGGCGGCCGCACGTGTTTTGGAGACACGATCTAATATCGCCTCCCTCCATATAAGTTTACTGTCCATTATGACCCCCAAATATTTGATTTTGCTTTCCCAAGCAATGGACACGTTCGTAATGGTTAGCCGAGGAACAGACTTGAGTTTAGTCCTCGAGGTGAAGAGAATGGCCATAGTTTTGGTTGGATTAACGGTGAGTTTCCAGACTTCAAAGAAGTTAATAACTGTATTTAGATAGCATTGCAAGTTTAACGTAGCAATGCGGGGATTTTCATGAGGATTGTCATCCTTGGGAATGTCATTGACGAAAATGTTAAATAGTATAGGGCCGAGTGTGGAACCCTGTGGTACTCAAGCAAGAACATTGTGACTGTCAGAGTCGGACCCGTCAATTGAGACGTATAGTTTCCTGTCTGACAGGTAATTTAAAATAAATTTCTGGATAAGCCGGTCAAAGCCCATGTTATCTAGCTTGAATATTAACGCCTTGTGCTAGACGGTGTCAAAGGCTTTTGCCAGGTCGAGGAAGACCGCAGGAACAGACCTTCCTATATTGAACTGGTGAGTGACCAGTTGGGAGAATCTCACCAATTGGTGAGTGGTCGAATGCATAGACCGAAAGCCAAATTGCTGGTCAATAATGTGGTTATTACTCTTGAGAAAAGAGAGGAGAAGTTTCTGAATGCATGTCTCGAGAAGTTTTCCCCGAATCGGGAGCAGGCTAATCGGCCTGTAACTATCCGACGATTTATGGTCTTTGCCTGGCTTAGGTATAGGCACGACCCTGGCAACCTTCCATTTATCAGTGAAGTACGCTAGGTTATAACAGGAAGAGAAAGTGTAGTAAAGTTGCATGACAACGTTACGACCGGCCTTTTTGAACATCAGGGCCGTGATTTTATCGCAGCCGGGAACCTTATTATTTCTGAATGACTTGATAGCGTCAATTATTTCAGAAGGTGAGACGAAAGGGCGTCTCGAAGAAAGATCTGTGGGTGTGTTCGTTATAGATTGAGAATGGTCAGAAATAACTTTGTTAAGTGGAGAATTCGAGTAATCAGTTCCAGAAAAGGAACTGGCAAAAATAGTTGCGAAAATGTCTGCTTTCGTCTTGTCGAGAGTGATAGGAGAGGGAGAAGCAACAGAAGTAAGTGGAGGGTACGAGTGCCAGTAAGAATCTTGTAGTTCCGCTAGAAAGTGGGGTCGGATTTATTTAGCTTTGTGAGGTTCTTGGTGAAGAGTTCACGTTTAAATTTGGCAGCCCTATGCTTAATTTCGTTTGTTATATGCTTGATGTTGACGGTGAAGAGCCAGCATCCAGTGCGTTGAAGATTGCGGCGGTGCTTTCTTCTGAGCCGAATAAGAGCAGTCAGGAGAGGATCATCACAAAGGTGAGGACGTGCAGACTTTTCCTTGTAGACAGAAGACCTCCTAAGACAGGCGGTAAGAAAGGACTCCATAGTCTTTACTGATACGTCAAGTTCGGCTTTGTTACAGGGGTGACCAGTAATTTGGAATTTGTTAGTAAGAAGAGTGTACTTATTCCAGTCAAATGTCCGAAGAATGTGTGGAGGAAACAGTGAAGCTTCCTTGGGACTCAAGAGAACTGGGCTATGATCTGTTGGAAGCTGATCAATTACCGCACAGTCAAAGTCACTCGAAATGTCAGTGAGGAAAAGGTCAAGGTAGGATATAACGTTGTTCCGACGATACGTAGGTACTTGAGGAGAAAAAAGTCTGTATTTTGATCTGGATATATGATCCTGTAGGGATCTACCATTACGGTTAGACCGCCGGTCACCCCAATCAGGGTGCTCGGCATTAAAGTCACCGCCGATAATGAAGGGATATCTGAGGCGAGATAAAAAATCGAGGATCACAGACGTCAAGACGGTTGTAGGATGAATGGAAATTGCGGCCAAGGTAAGCGCTGGAGAGGTAATCCTGACACAGGCAATCTCCATGCCGTCCAGGACTGGCATTTCAATAATATTATATTCCAAGGTGTTTTGGATGAGAATGGCAACACCACCGCCACGCCCGAGAGCACTATTGCAGGGTCGATCAGAGCGAACAAGCTTGTAACCAGGTAAATAAAAAGCAAGATCAGGTCTGAGCCACGTCTCAGTTAAGATTATAATGTTAACATTATTTTGTTGTAAATATATTGCGATGTCAGTCTGTCTATTTAAGATGGATCTAACATTCCAGAGTAAAACTTTTGGGTAGCGCCAACATATGAAACGGTTGCCGAAACCTGCATGAATGCAGCGAATTTCTCAGACTCCGATCTGCAGAGTCTCAATTTGGATAACAGAGTTTTAGCAGCAGCAAGGATTTTTTCAACGTTGCAGACTGCAGCAATCTCTTTAAAAATCTGCATAGTCTCCTCAAGCGGAGAGATAGACGCGTTAGTTGGATGCGCCTGATGGTCAGGGGCAGTGGTGAAAGTATTTGTTTGCTTCTCCAGAAGGTGCAGTTTCTTTGGTGCCAGAGCACTACTATATGACGCGTTGGGACGCAACATAGCGGTTTCAGTTGACCTGTGAGGGCCAGTCGAGAAAGAAACTCACTGCGAAGAAGCAGGTGGAGGGTAACGCTTTGCCCGTTTATCCAGGTAGTTACCCAGAGCAGGGCATTTAGAGTAATTAGCAGTGTGTTCACCATTACAATTAACGCATATTGGTTTCTCTACCGTAGGGGTAGGACAGTCCGAAGAAAGGTGGGGACCAGCGCATTTCACGCATTTAGGCTGGTAACCACAGTTAGAGGAAGAATGACCGAAGGCCTGGCACTTAAAACACTGAGAGTAGTTGGTACGAGATAAGAATTTGTCCCAATAAACTCTAGTGTAAAAAAGATGGGCAACCTTACGTATGTTGTTGAAAGTAACACCGTTTGGGAAGGTGATTTTATAAACGCAATAGAGTGAGTTCTTGGAATGCCTACTTCCGAAGGGGATGCAGGAAACCGGGTTCAGGTCATGGAGTTTCATCTCCTCAATCAGCTCGCCGACATCCACACGAGGAAGACCCTTCAGTGTGGCTGAAAGGACCTTTTCAGAGTTTATGGTGAAAATATGAAATGGGAGGTTTGCCTTCTCAAGCTTTCCCTTGAGGTCGAGGAAGTGCTCAATGGTGTTCAACTGGACACGGACTCTTGAGCCTAGAAATTTTAATTTAAAGTCACGGCCATATGATTCGTCTAGTGACTTAGTTAAACGTGGCATATTGCCATCAAAATTGGAAATATAAAGAGGAGGCGGCTTGGATATGGCTCTCCTAGGTACGGTGCTTGGAGAGGTGGCATTGTTGAAATTCTCCTTTTGTCTCTTTAAATTTGACGTCGGAGGGGATAAGCCTTGAAGAGAAGGACCAGCTCGGTGTATGTTTACAGACAGAGCAGAAAAGTCGTTTGGGGCTCCGACGAACGAGCCGGGCACATTGAATCTATTTCGAACCGCTATAGCGGGGATAGCCCCGAGGTGAGTCACCTCCGCCATGTTGACACAAGGTACCGAATTGTCGACAGAAGAACTGTTAATAATTGTCTTCTGTTTTTTAGCTAAAGGTGACAACCTTAGCTACTTATCCGACGGCGCGGATGCAATAAGCGATGAGCCGAACGAGACCTCGGCAGGGACGTTCGAATTTGGGTTTGAATTTTGGGGAACAAGCTTACTCCAATTATCTTTGTGAGTCAATCCAGAAGGGTCAACGACTTCAAGGGTGGCCGGTGGCCCCGTATCTAAATTCCCGAAATCACCAAGGGAAAGTTCATCAGAGACAGTGGGAGAATCCCCATGCACGGAATTAACCGGAGAAACGGGCTCAGGTGTTTGAAAAATGTCGAGCCGATCGACAAAGGGTTCAGAAAACGAACGAACGTGAATTGACGGATCGATACTAATAAGCTGTTCATTTAGGTCTGCAGCTGACCTGAACGTTTCAAGAGCTAGTGCATCAGCATCCTGCGGGGTAATACTGTTCGCGGCAGTAGGGCACAACCCTAAAGAAGAAACAAGGACCCGACGGGTCACACTCGAAACTTTCTTTCCCTTGGCCGTGGCCGACGTTACTAAGTCCGGCGAAAATTTGCGGACGACTCCGCGGTTTTCCGTCGCGAGGATTTTAAATTCGATGGCTTTGCGCCGCACATTGGGGCGCTTGGATAAAAATCCAGTGGGGCGACTGGACGCCACTCACCCGGAGAAACGGGCAATTTTGCCCTGGAGAAGGGAAAACATTCTGGACCTACCGACGCGTTAACTTGGAACACAAGAGAAGAATAGAAAATGTAATACTTACAAAGCAGAAGAGAGGAAGAGAAGAGAAGAAGAGAGAAATCTGTGATCACATCGATTGTACAGAAATAAAAGAAACCAGACTAAACTGAAAGCGAACTCAAAACACTGAGCGGCATAAGCACGTCCGAGAGCGACGGACGCAAACGACCGAATGCTTAAGATGGCGGATAGATGGCGACGGGCACGCACCAATCTGGGCGCGGTACCGGCCAGCGAGCCGAACGCTACTCGAGCGTGCTCTCCATGGTCCGTGCTCCGGGCGGAGTTCGATCGCAGGAGTTCTTTTCAGAGCTCGAACTCTCCAACACGGCCGCAGCTCTTCCTAGGGCTATCTCTCACCACGGTGACGAGCTCGCTCCCTCGGGGGCTCCCGAGCGCGAACGTTCGATACCCTGTCTTCGGGTGCACCCCGAAAAAGAGTACCAACGTCCCGGAAGGAGAGACAGAGGAAACCGTAGACTAGCCGCCCCGTACCTTGCCTGCACCCTGCCGTCGACATCGCTGTCCTGGACCGTACCGGGACCCGTCGTGGCGGAGCGGTGAGCACGAAACCCTCGGGCGCTCCCGAGCACGTGCTGCCATAATCCTTCCTTCGAGCGCCTCCGTTGGAGTGTTGCGACACCACCAGTCCCGCCGGCCCGTGCGGGCTGGACCGACCGATTCCCGGCGCGCCAATGCAGCCTCGCCGCCGACCGTCCCTGGCGACGTCTCGGTCCGTGCCGATCGCCAACGGGAACGGTGAGTACGCGCCTCCCGGGCGCCCCCGGGTGTGTATTCCCTCTGCCCCTCCCTCGGGTGCTCCCATGGGAGGGCTGAGAAACCGTTCCCCGCGCCGAAACCGCGCGGTCCGGGCCGGTTCGGCCGACCACGGGGCCTCCCCGTCCGCGGGACTTAGACGCCCGATAAAATCTCCGCGACCCTGCGAATCCATTACTGCGTAATATAATGTTAAGGAATCCGACACGTTGATTGCACTATTAAGGTCAGGTTATACTGGAGAAAACACGGTGGGACTCCGGATCCGGGCGAAGTTTGGCTACCCTGGTTTTGTATCTAGCACATCTACAAGAACCGTCCGGCTGATCGAAGAAAGGTTCGTGGCATTACTTCTCAATGGCCCGTCCGTGCCATTTATCTTGAACACCTAACCATTTCCAAATAGCCTTTCTAGAGCGCGTTGACTCTACAGCTCCTTAGGTAAACTATCGGTATCTCCTCTACAACATGATGGAAATAGGAAACGTTCCTGCCACTTCGTGAAATAGCATCACACATCCTTATATGTATAATACATAAATTATGCATATAATTCTTCTTAAATAATTCATCATTTTATTCACAAATGTAACGTCTTAATGAAAATACAGGGTGGGGCATTTTAAACAGGTCACCTGAATAACTCGCTTGTTTTTGAAGATAGGAGAAAATGCATTAGACCAAACTTACTTGGTATCGGGGGGCTCATAATCTGGTATTACCAATTTTTCTGTAGGTGGAGGCGTCAAGGTGATATAAAGGTCAACTCTGATTTTTTAAACGGAACAGTATATTTTTTTGCTTACATTCTGATAGAGTGTTTCAAGACGAATACAATGACCTATTATGAAGGTCATTCAAGGTCACCCAAAGTCAACTGCAATAGAAAATAAAATGTCTGAAAGCATTCTTCAAATACTTTTGTGTCTTCTCTGGTTGTTGGCATACCGTTCTTGTAAGTATTGATAAGGATCACAGAACGTAAATAAACATACAATCACATTGTATGCTTACCCCGGTATCCAGAAATGTTATTAGTAGTTTGACTACCGACTAGACTACAGCTTCGTAATATTTATTGAGTCTGTGTTCAGTTTTCTAAAATGCGTTACACGATAGCAGAGAAAGTAGAAATGGTTCTTATTTATGGTGAATGTCATAGAATTATGAGGGAAGCGGTACGTGTGTATGGTGAAAGATTTCCCGATCGTAATGGACCTTCATTTTCTGTCTTTACAAACATTATAAAAAAGTTCCAAGAAACTGGAACTGTGGATAACAAAACACGTAATCTTGCCAAACGAGCAACTGATGATGGAAACTCGACAAATATTGTAGCAGCTGTAATACGAGATCCATATGTTAGTACAAGACAACTGGAACGCGAAAGTGGGATCAGTCGACGAAGTATTTTACGAATATTACACATTAACAAATTTCACCCGTTCCATATATCACTTCATCAACAATTAACTGAAAATGATTATACAAAACGTTTACAATTTTGTGAATGGGGCTTACGAAAACTACAAGGCGATGAAATGTTCTTGAGTAAAATATTATTTACCGATGAGGCCACATTTACAAACCATGGAGCAGTTAACCGTCACAACATGCACTACTGGTCAGTAGATAATCCACGATGGTTGAGAGAAGTCAACAAACAGAGACCTTGGTCTGTAAACGTCTGGTGCGGCCTTCTTCATAATAAAATAATTGGTCCATATTTTATTGATGACACGCTAAATAGTAGTAAGTACCTGAGAATCTTAGAAGAAGTTTTGCCAGAATTGTTAGAAGACACTTCATTGGACATACGACAATCCATGTAGTTCCAGCAAGACGGATGTCCTGCTCATTCAGCACGCAATGTTACAGAATTTCTAAATAGAAAATTTGGAGATTGTTGGATAGGTCGATCAGGAAGTAACAAATGGCCGGCACGATCCCCAGACCTGACACCTCTCGATTTTTATTTGTGGGGAAAATTAAAGGCAGAAGTGTACCGCGAAAAACCAACTACCAAACTTGACATGCAAGAACTTATAAGAAGAGCTTGCTCTGTAATAGATACAAATGAAATTTGCCAGGCAGTGTCATCAGTATTGCAACGATTTAGACTATGTATCCATGTTCAAGGTCGCCATTTTCAACACCTGCAGTAGCAGTATCAAAGTATCCATGTATTCGAAGTGTGCTTTGAGATAATCAGTTTTCTCTTTCAGTTGACTTTGGGTGACCTTGAATGACCTTCATAATAGGTCATTGTATTCGTCTTGAAACACTCTATCGGAATGTAAGCAAAAAAATATACTGTTCCGTTTAAAAAATCAGAGTTGACCTTTATATCACCTTGACGCCTCCACCTACAGAAAAATTGGTAATACCAGATTATGAGCCCCCCGATACCAAGTAAGTTTGGTCTAATGCATTTTCTCCTATCTTCAAAAACAAGCGAGTTATTCAGGTGACCTGTTTAAAATGCCCCACCCTGTATATTAGAAATATCTTTGTTCTGCAAATTTTACCACTGGTTCAAAAGTGAAAAAATTTGAAAAAATAATTTTTTAATTCGCGGAGCCTCAAAAATGGCATATATTGAGCACTTAAAACTGTTATAAAAATATAAATGATATCGAAATGATTTCAGATACACAGGAAAATAATCAAATCTTAATTTTAGGGAAACCAATTATAGTGTCATATCGTCGACTACAATAATTTGCAACTTTATATTTAACTTTTACTGTACAGATTGTCTACTTTCATACGGTACACATGGGGAGTGACACATCTCAACAACTACAAACGAAATAAGCGTCGACAGCGCCTGTCCTAAAATTACAACTTTAGCGTAGAAAAAAGAAAAGGGACGCGAGATGACGTTTATTTTACCTAAACTGTTGTTGGGGTGTCGTACGCTCCGAGTGTACATGAATGGTTTATACCATCCATAGTACAATGGACATAGGTTTTGCGTTTTGCAAAGCCAGCCGGTGAATAGCGGTCGATCATTCGGTGCGCTTACAATTAGCTGACTCGCTGGACGCCGCGTCCTTTGCCGGCCTTACCTGACCGTAACTTTTGAAGTTCCCCAAACTAATAATTTTATGACAGGCAAAGCTAGATGCGGGACAACTCGTTAGAGTTCAATGTTAATTGAAGTCAGCATAAAAATTAGTTTCAAACGGGCACGTTCGGTGTCGTCCTTGTCATAAATGTACGTTTCTACAGACCTGCAAAGTGAAGTGCCAACCATGTTTCATTAAAATATAACGGCTGCGCTAACAAATCAATAAAGACGATATTTGCGGAGTTTACAGCGAAGAGATAAAGGTATCCAATGACAATGGTTCCAGTTGAAAAAAAATGTTTCTTTCGCCATTAGTCTGGCAATTGTTTTAAACAAATGAGGTGTTTTTCCCAGCCGAGAAGTATTGAAGAATTTGAAAAATAATGAGGACGTAGTCCCAAGTCTCCCTTTTATAGCCGTGTTTTAAAAAATTGTGACACCTTCCAAATGGCAAAATTAAAATTATTTCTAGCAAACGCTCTTCGGCCGTCCGAGAAGGTAATATCGCGGTGTACCGATCCACTTGAATTAATTTTAATTTTGCCATTTCGGAAGTGTCACCATTTTTAAGAACACGGCTGTGAAATATTGGGCATCTTCAATAGTCAAAGTTAAGTTGGGTTAGTAATAAGCAGAATTACACTTAACAAATGAAAGTTATTTTGTTAATATCAAACTTTAAAATTATTTCTTTTCCTTTTTAAATTAAAATTATTCGATACTTAATCAGACATTTCATAATAGTCCGCTATAATTTAGTAGGCACGGTGGTGCCCCGGACACGAAAAATCGTCTATAATTTTTTCAGTTTGCCGGAGGGTTCCTAGCATAGGCATCTCCTGAGGTTGGGGGGAGTAAAAGCGGTTCTGGAACCCCTGAGGTTCTGGTAGTAAACGACATGCTGTGCCCTTGTTCCGAGCGTCTCGAACCCTGGCAAGTAGCCTTCCGGGCCCTAAGATTCAGTATAACCTACGAAAACGTGCAAAATCCCGGATCCTGAGCCTCCGGAGCCAGTATAATCCGACCCTTATCCGGCTTGTTTAGACGGAACGCTGCCCGACGCGAACAGCTGCCTCCGCCGCCCGGACGCTGCGACGCACAGTGTGCAATTTCGCCCGAAACGCGGACAAAATATGAAATTGTTGTTTGATTTTCACGAAACTTGGTATACTAAGGTTTTTTGTGCTTCTGATTAAGAATTTAATACCAAATTAATATTTAACTTAACCGTTTATTAATTTTCGTTAATAAAATAATGAAGTTTTGGATTCTGTATTAAAATTTTAACATATTATCACATAATACAAGACAATTGAAGAACAAGTGATAGGATATTAATAAATTCAAACAGTAATATTCATAGTTTATTTGTTTGAAGCAGAACTATGTAGAATTAATATCATTTGATATAAGAGATATCGAAGAAACACCTTTATGTGTATAAATATCTTTCACAAAAATACAGTATATAACATATATATTACAGTTCGGCTCGAGCCATCGTACCGGTAGGACGTACTTTCTATTGTGTGCGAGTCCCATAGCGCGTTCCGAAGTGATTTCATAGTGTGTGAAAGGTGATTGTACGTGCGTGCTTACGTACGCACGTACGTGTTGGTGTCCGAAACTCGTGGGAGATTGACACATGAGCAGAGGAACCCCTCGCCAGGGGGAGGTTTCGGACCTTCCCCCCTGGAATAAGGACCAAACGTCGTTAACTAAAGAAGTACCATCATCTCAAGTACAAGCAATCCGAAAGACATATGCCTCTACGGTATCTAACGGAATTTTTCCAAAACGAGACCAAGCGATTATTACAGATTCAATAGAAGGAGCAACATTTGACGACTATGTGCGCCAATAATATTATTCCAAGTTTATTTGACGACTATGTTGATGCTCTTGAAAAAATAATAGACATAAACGCCATACGGTGTATATCCCGTATTGCAAATAACAGAATCTGCATATACCTCGATACAAAGAACAGAGTTACTGATCTACTAAGCAAACATAAGATTATTGAAGTCAAAAACAATAAACTCAATATGAGACCATTAGTAACGCCTGCACAGCGGATTATATTATCAAATGTTTCGCCATCGATCCCACACGATATCATCGAGAATATTTTCAAAGATAATCATGTTAGAACCACCTCCAACCTGACCACCTTGAGAGCCGGCCTGCGGGGTCCGGATAGGGCACACATATTGAGTTTTAGATGACAGATTTATATTAATCCTGAAGATGTTAACAAGATCCCAGAATCTTTCCTTGTCACGTATGAAGAAACGCAATTCCGGATCTTTGCATCAACAGACTCACTTAATTGTTTCCGATGTAATCAAAAGGGGCACATTGCTAAGGCGTGTCCGATGAACCAAGAAACATACAATCCAAACACCGAAACATGTCAACAAGACATTCCCCTTGCACCCGACACGCCACGTGTAACTGAAAATACCCCCACCAAGGAAAATATACCGTTAACACCCGAAACGCAGGACGAACTACAAGTAAATATAGACACAATGACTGGTAATAAGAGAGCATTAACATCCTCGTCGACTACGGTAAGTCTTAAAGATATCTGTAATACCGACTGCGAGGCTGCCCAGGCAACCTCCAAGACAGTGATTAAGGGTGCGCCGGTGGCAGAAATCACTAGAAATAGCTGTAAGGTGGCGCCTCTATCGACGTCGAGGTGATCTTGGCTCTCCTGCAGAGCTGTGACAGAGAGGGAGATATGTCACTCGCAGGAGAGACAAAGACAGAGATTACGAAATGACTGGATTTTTCGATGCGGCTACTCGGGTTTCATTTAGCGAGGAAGCAATATTTTCTGATGCTCTTTGCGTTGAAATGTTCTCTGAATTATTGCGGTGTCCCGTACAGAGCCCTTTTTTGCAATTTGTCTCCTCAAACTTTATAAACAACAATAGCTTCCTTTTTTATAGAAGATATTTTTTTCTGTACACTTTTTGCAAAAAAGGGCTCTGCATGGGACACCGCAATTATTCGAAGAACATTTCAATGCAAAGAGCATCAGAAAATATTGCTTCCTCGCTAAATGAAACCCGAGTAGCCGCATCGAAGAATGCAGGAAAGCAATATTTTCTGATGCTCTTTGCATTGAAATGTTCTCCGAATTATTGCGGTGTCCCATACAGAGCCCTTTTTTGCAAAAAGTGTACAGAAAAAAATATCTTCTATAAAAAAGGAAGCTATTGTTGTTTATAAAGTTTGAGGAGACAAATTGCAAAAAAGGGCTCTGTACGGGACACCGCAATAATTCAGAGAACATTTCAACGCAAAGAGCATCAGAAAATATTGCTTCCTCGCTAAATGAAACCCGAGTAGCCGCATCGAAAAATCCAGTCATTTCGTAATCTCTGTCTTTGTCTCTCCTGCGAGTGACATATCTCCCTCTCTGTCACAGCTCTGCAGGAGAGCCAAGATCACCTCGACGTCGATAGAGGCGCCACCTTACAGCTATTTCTAGTGATTTCTGCCACCGGCGCACCCTTAAGGGGGCTCGCGCATATTTGGCCTTGACGGAGTTGATCGTCACGCTATAGTCGTGCGAATGGTCAGTAGACGAAGCTGATTAGTACGATTTTTGGCCGATAGATTGTGCGGATCTAATTTTCTGTTTCAAAAATAGTATATGAAAGGTTCACTGAGGAAGACAATTGAACTGTAGCGGAAGAGAGAAAAGGAAACTGAGAGAATTGATAACCTATGTTATCGACCTGCATTATCGACCTTATTCTATTGGAACTTTGGAACGTGGAGTATTTGCTGGGAAAGAGACAGTGGCGTTAGCAGTGAAAAATGTCGGAACCGTGAGGTGCTTTTTCAGAATTTATTCGTTTTTCTTGTTAATTAAGTAAATAATAAACTAAAAATACTCACCACCGTCTTTGTACATGTCCTGGTTTCAGCCGTATAGTATTATTTTCTCTATATAAAAGCTAAATCTCTATATCTTTAAGAAAATATGTCAGCGGCAGCCATCTCGTGACGTCACGCTTGCTTCGGAAGCTCGTGACAGACAGTATGCTGCCGAATATTACAAATAACTCCTCGATAACGTAAAAATCAGCATTTTCGATTCCATAGGGATACAGATTGGACTTTTAGGAAACACAATTGACCACTTCTGAACTCCTCATTGCGATATTGAAGCGTCAATACGTCGAAATTTTGACCCTTGCATTTGCGTATACGTATATGCGGATCTAGCGATGTGTGAGTTGTGGCACACACTCTCGCGCGACTACGCGAGCCCCCTTAATAAGCCAACCACCACAAAATTTACAATATCAGTAAAGAAATCGAATCAATAAAAGAAAGTATCAACAATCCCACATACAAATATCCAATTGATGCTTCTCAGTTAATTAGTTTCCTGGAGAACTCTGCTGGCAGGGTAAACGCGTACGAAATAGCGAAAGAATATACCCAAGACATTCACGGATTAATCAATATGCTCTCGAAAGTATATCAATCATTAAGTGGGAGAAGTATAAAAAATAGAGTACATCGTGTTATTAAAAAACTTAAAAGCGGATCACAGAATCTTGACATAGACATAGATTCCGCTGGAAATACATCACTTAATGGTACTCCAGCGTCCACAGACTACGAATCAGAAGTTGAATTTAAAGAACCACAGGCGTATTACAAACAAACCACACCTCCATACGAAAAATATAAAAATGATAACCATACTACAATGGAATCTTAATGGATACTTTTCCCGACTAGAATTCTTACAAATCCTCATCAAAAGGTACCAACCGGATATCATCTGTTTACAGGAAACCCATCTCAAATCAAATCAAAATATTAAAGTAAATAATTACACCTCGTACGTCACAAACCGCAACTCACAAGTTGCAAGCGGAGGGGTAGCTATATGTATCAGTAATGCACTGTTTAGTGAAGAAATTAAAATTACGTCTGACGTCGAGTCTGTGTCAGTCAAGGTGCATACTGTGCCGAACTTACATTTATGCAACCTATACCTACCGAATAGTCAGATCCTTAACGACGCCAAACTTAATGAAATATTCGATAAATTACCTCAACCATGCATTATTACCGGAGATTTCAATAGCCATAACAATCTATAGGGCTCAGAAAGAACTGACACGAGAGGGAAAATAGTGGAAAAAGTCATAATGAACCAGAATTTAATCATCCTAAACGACGAAAGTCCAACTCATTTCACCATATCAAGCGGAAACCATAGCGCAATTGATCTATCATTATGTAGTGCAAATATAGCTCACAGGTGTGAATGGGACACTATCTCGGACCTACATGATGCGATCACTTTCCAATTCTAATTAATTTTCATTTAAACCGACTGATCAGTACCTCAGAACCAAGCTCACGATGGAAATTTGAGTATGCCACGTCACCAAGCTCCGAAAGGAATGTAACTTACGCCTAAATGTAATTAAAACACTGTCAGCCAATTGTTGGGGAGCAGACATGAAAGTACTTGCAACCACGTATAAATCACTAGTAAGATCTAAGCTGGATTATGGAGCAATTATCTATGGTGCTGCTAATAATTCAATCATTAAAAAGCTTGATCCCATACACAATTCGGCTCATAGAATAATAGCAGGAGCGTTTAGAACTAGTCCGATACTCGGCATCCTGAGGGAATGCAACGAACCTCCTCTAAAAATCAGAAGAACACTACTTAATATCTCTCATGCTATCAAAATATCCATCACACCTAACAAACTGACGTACATTAACACTTTCTCTAAACGGCTCATAACTAAATATGACCAGCATAATCGGGTACCAAGGCCCTTTTATTATAGAATTCATAAACTGGAACAAAAACTAAATATGAAATTCACACCCACTACACCAAGAAGATTCTCTAAAATCGCACCTTGGATTATTCACCACCCTATTGAAACAGATGAATCACTATGTACATACAGAAAAGATGACACAAATCCAGAAGTCTATAGAAAGCTAGCAATGGAAATGCTCGAGAAGTACAAGGACTATTCACAAATTTATACAGATGGATCGAAAACAGAAACAGGAACAGGATATGCTCATAAACTCCCATACCACACTTCAATATTTACAGCAGAACTTGTGATGCAAACTTGTGAACAAAAATGCATATAGACCAACGATCATCCTCTCCGACTCCAAAAGTGCAATTACTGCACTACAAAATCTCACCACCAACAATGATACCATCCTGCAAATTCTTGAAACACATCACGAAATCACCGAGACCGGTGGGAGGGTAAAACTCATATGGATACCTGGTCATGCTGGGATCCCGGGAAATGAAGAAGCTGATAAGGCCGCTAAACTAGCGGCAATTTCCCCGACCTTGGACAGTCAATCCACCAGTACCTCCATGGATGACCAGATTAAAGAAGCTAAACGATATCTGATGCTCGAATGGGATATGGAATGGAAACAACTAGCCTCTACACACTCCAAAAATATATATGACTCCTTTTTTGAGGAGAAAAAAGTAAGGCGCGTCCTGAAAAGAAGGGATCAAGTTATCATATCCAGAATTAGAATAGGCCACGCTAAGGGAACACACTCGTACCTGATGACAAAGGATCCAGTACCATTATGCGAAACATGCAACATACCGACATCCATCAACCATATGATATTATTTTGTCCAAAATATAATACGTTACGAGAAAAATACAAAATAGGAAAGACATTGAAAGAGAATCTTGACGAAGATAAAATACAAGACCTACTGGAATTTGTTAAGGAATCGAGAATCCAGGAATTGATACTATAATGATACACGTTCCCGTCGCTAATAACCAAGATGTTGATGCGACGTTAAGCCTTTATATAAAAAAAAAACATATATAAAATACATTATATAATTACAACATATATAAAATATATTACATACGGCACGATTACGATTTCCGTGGCCCCTCGATTTGAGGTTATATTTGGATTCTTGAGGTTATTTCAAGATAAAAATGTATATACAACATGGTGTCAAATCGGCTTGGTTTAGCCGGTAAAGTAGATTTCCTGTTTTTTATAAACCTGCAAATATCTCGGAAACTATGCGAAATATGGCAAAATTTAAACAGACCTTTTTTGTAGGAAATTAAATTTCCTACAAAATTTAAATCGAGGGGCCACGGAAATCGTAATCTCCCCTTACATACTTTATGGCATGTTATCGACTAGCGACTGCGATCCGCGACTCACGACTGTGATCTGCTCTGCACCGAAAAAGGCAATTAGGACCCGTGTCACACGATATCTACCGATCTTATCTTTTCTATTGTTTATACAAACGTTATTTATAAATCGAAGTTTAAAACTTTGTATTCTCGAACGGCAACACAAATCAGTAACAGGATGCATTTAACAATATTACGTTTACATTACAAACATGAATAATTTATTAATAGCATATACATTTCATTGTTGATCAGCTTAAGAATACTCTCTTGTTAGTAGAAATTTTTAAATAATATTTCAAGTATACTTATTGACTGGATTTATTTCATCTATGCCATATACAAACGTTAGTGTAATAAATCCAGGACAAGTCTCTTACACTTAAAACACGAATATCTTTTGTTTGGGTAAACTTCGGCAAAATTTTCTTTTTACATATTCAGTAATAATTTCCATGTAAAACCGCCGTGTTATCTTGTGTTTCTCACTTATTAAACTAAGAGTTGATCAATGTGACTTTTCTACGCAAAATCGTAATGTTTAAGCTCTGCACGCTCTTATACTAAATCAAGAATGTCATACTAACGTTATAATCTCATTACTTAATCACAGAAGTATCCATTTTCAATAAACAGAACTCACCCAAGCGTTCTCATTATCTTTCAAATCATTTGAACGAATAAAAATCGACATACAACTATGATTCCATAATGTTGTAATCGGTTTTTTTCATTAACTTTTATGGTTTCTTATACTTTGAACTGTTAACTAACGATATTATAACTCATATAAACAATATCTGTTACTTTGAAAAATAGCATTCGCTTGCATTTTGTCCGCGTTTTGGGCGAAATTGCACACTGTGCGACGGCAGCTCTCAACCGCCGAACACACAAATAAATTCTAGTTATATCCGATCTCGACGTGTTTCTAATTTCTTTCCCCCGCCTTTCCGAAAACCACTCTCTCGCAAGAACCCTGGACGCATGAGCATCTAGCGAGAGACCGTCGCGAAGACGGAACGTTACAAAATTAAACCTATATCTAGCACGAATTTACTATACAGCATTGAATTCTACAGACATTTATGGTAAAGAAACCATTCACAAAAAGTATTTGGTTCGGTTAGTGTATGAGTAGGTCAAGAAAATGTTCGTTGACAGCTTGTGTGCGACGCGTTTGCGCCACGCGAACATTGCAGCCTTTTCTCGACTTGCCAGGGCCGTTGATATCAATCTCTTCGAACGAGAATCGAATTAAGGGGGCTCGCGTAGTCGCGCGAGAGTGTGTGCCACAACTCACACATCGCTAGATCCGCATATACGTATACGCAAATGCAAGGGTCAAAATTTCGACGTATTGACGCTTCAATATCGCAATGAGGAGTTCAGAAGTGGTCAATTGTGTTTCCTAAAAGTCCAATCTGTATCCCTATGGAATCGAAAATGCTGATTTTTACGTTATCGAGGAGTTATTTGTAATATTCGGCAGCATACTGTCTGTCACGAGCTTCCGAAGCAAGCGTGACGTCACGAGATGGCTGCCGCTGACATATTTTCTTAAAGATATAGAGATTTAGCTTTTATGTAGAGAAAATAATACCATGCGGCTGAAACCAGGACATGTACAAAGACGGTGGTGAGTATTTTTAGTTTATTATTTACTTAATTAACAAGAAAAACGAATAAATTCTGAAAAAGCACCTCACGGTTCCGACATTTTTCACTGCTAACGCCACTGTCTCTTTCCCAGCAAATACTCCACGTTCCAAAGTTCCAATAGAATAAGGTCGATAATGCAGGTCGATAACATAGGTTATCAATTCTCTCAGTTTCCTTTTCTCTCTTCCGCTACAGTTCAATTGTCTTCCTCAGTGAACCTTTCATATACTATTTTTGAAACAGAAAATTAGATCCGCACAATCTATCGGCCGAAAATCGTACTAATCAGCTTCGTCTACTGACCATTCGCACGACTATAGCGTGACGATCAACTCCGTCAATGCCAAATATGCGCGAGCCCCCTTAAGATAATAGAATAAAATTGTTTTATACGAGGCCTTGTTCCGGAGATAATCCGCCAAGTTCGCGTGCTTGGCATTTGTAAGAAGCACGCGAGTTCGCCGAATTTCCAAACTTAATTTTCTCGAAAACGAAGTTCCATATGAAAAATTTTTTGTTACATTTTCGACTTATTTCTTATATGTAGAATCACTCAATTTCCGGTTGTATTGTGAATTAAACCGGTCACCCTGTATACGAAAACCGCATTGAGATTCTGTGGGGGGACCGATTAGTTTGAGAAGGGAGTCATTCAACAATCGATTCTACGATTAGTAGACTTGTAGATCTTTATGCAAAATAAAAATTGTTCAAGTTAACAGTAAAAATCGCAGGTCAAGTGGAAATGCATTTCCTGTTTTGATAATTCTAATAAGTCGAAAATATTATAACAGTATCCTCCAAATCTTTTAATGTCCTACCTTAAATAATTTTGTATTTGCCCAACACACCTATCTGAGTAACCCACAAAAGGTTTTAGCCGTTGCTAGTTTTTTATTAAAAAGTTTGCTAAATACTGCAGTTAATTTAAGTATTGAAGGCCAAAACAACTAATATGTGCATGGAAATGAAGTAAGTATTAAGGAAAAAGTAATTTGGAGCAGTAAAACGATAATGGACAGAGGATTATTATACAAAAAAATGGTAAATCATGACAATAGGGCACCCAGTACCAATGACCATTGCCTTTAAATATCTACTTGTCATTTCACCAAGGTACTTAATTTTTATTCTGAACAAATTCGCATTTGTTCACGAACTATACTGTAGTACATATAGGTGTTGGACAAAATAATGAAAATACCTTAGCCGCTAAGAAAATACTTTATCACTGGACGACATATTTTGTATTGAGGAGGTATTCTGATGTTCCATTTACAAAAAATCGATTTTTTGTTGTAGAAGCAAGATTTGTTTGTATATTGATATTTTTCATTATAAAAATTCAATTCGTTTTTATTTTTATCATTGTTTTCTGTCTACTAGTTGAAGGGTTTTCGAACCGTAACTTTGAGGGACAATTACGTGTCATCGCTATTTATCAACCGATAAAAAATACAAGTGTCAAATATTTTTGGCTAAACTATAAATTGGGGTACTAAAAAACGTACCGCATTGAGCTTGAACATTTTGGATCTTTGAAACTCGGTTTTATGCATTATAGAACATCGTAAATATACATTTTTATATATCGTTGAATTTGTCTTTCCATGCTCTATAACCATATGCAAATAAAATACATGGTCATCGTATACAAAAAGTTCGCAACTTTGAAATTTCGAAAATTGGATTTCATAAAAAGATTTTTTGTTTAGCATTATATTTACTTCGTCGAACAATACAACTTTTATTTGACACATTTTTTCATATATTTATTAATAAGAAAGGTATTTACAAAATTTACAAAGACATTTATAATATCTACAAAGATATTTACAATTATTTATGTATACAATATACGGCTGAACTCTCTCTTCGGAACCCAGAAATTTTCGATTATTATATGTCTTATCTTGTTGATTTCTGCGAGAAAACTCCTATATGGAAGTCCCAGACCGCGGAAACCACTCGTTTTTAATTTATGAGCATGTAAAGTTGAGCATGTAAATTTAACACTAATTTTCATTGTTTTACCTCAGAAAGTGACAGGTATGGGCGTTGCCATATTGGTAAATAGGGAGCTCCTTGCGTGTAGTGACTCAGTCGCGACGCTAGATGTCAGCACTAGCGCGCAACCTGATAGTAGCCTGGGCATCTGAAGGGGAAATTCTAATTTCTAGTTTTATAGTGTACCAAAATGGCTACCGCAGAGTTTAATTTTTTTTCTGGGTTAGTTTTGGATTAGTTCCGGATGAGTTCCGGTGAGGTTGTATTTTGATTTTGTAATTGTAATTCTAAAAAATTTTGATATCTTGGTTGTGTAAGTTGTGAATGTTAGAGCTTTGAAATTTTTGTGAATTAAAAGTAGTTGTAATTAATTTTACAGAATTGGGAAAAAGAGTAGTTGTAGTTGTTTGAGATTGTGTCTGGGTTAGGTCTGGGTTATTTCTGGTTAGATTGTGTATCGGTTTTGTAATTATAAGCATGAAAAATTTAGATATCTTGATTGTGTAAATGTATGTTATCGGCATTGCAGAGTTGTGGCGCAATGTGCGGTGCTATATGCTACGCGATAATATACTTGTAACGTGTGTGATGTGCTGTCTAGGGGCTAGTGCTGCCATCTACCGTCGTCACTACACGCAAGGAACTCCCTACGTACCAATATGGCGGCGCCCATACCTGTCACTTTCTCAGGTGAAACAATGAAAATTAGTGTTAAATTACTCAACTTTACATGCTCATAAATTAAAAACGAGTGGTTTCCGCGGTCTGGGACTTCCATATAGGAGTTTTCTCGCAGAAATCAACAAGATAAGACATTTAATAATCGAAAATTTCTGGGTTCCCAAGAGAAAGTTTACCAATATACTATATATTTACGTACAAAAAATTCTGTTTTAGAATCGGAAAAAAATATTTAGAGAAGAAGAAAATTAAAGCATCTTTATGATTTTGAAATATTCTTTCAAAAGGTTCGTTAACATATTCTATGTATCTTTTGATAATGTTTGTTTTTTAACATCAGGAAGCTGTTTTCTTTCATTATATTCTTGTATAAGTTTAACACAACGTTCAGATATATCATTTACAACTTTTAAATCTCGGACGATGCTAAGTAAGCCATATTTAAAATCGTTCTCATCTTTCTATAAATCGGTATCTTTTTTTTTAAATTCTGTGGGAATTGAAAATCTTTCAAAGAATTTTCTTGTATGTTGGGAAATAATCAATATTTCTGTTACTGTAAATTTTTACATGATACGGAGTAATTTTAAATCTTTTGCAAGGTTCATCTGTCTCAGCATTCAACGCCTCCACTATTCGCAGTTTCGTGCTCTTTTCCACACTTTTATAAAAAAATGCTAGTGCTGCTGCCTCAGAAGATCAATACCATAGATGGTTACGCAATTTGTTATTGATACGCTGCATATTTTGTCATAAATATAGCGACATGCATATACAGTATTTTTTAAAATTCGAAATCTTGACGTGGAGTTTTTATTGCTACTGGAACTCGTATCCACGCCTTTAGGTAAATAGTAACAAGAAAAATACATATATCACGAATTCTAATTTTTTCTTCATTAGTTTGACTGAATTAATTGTTAAATAAATTGTAGTAGTCGTCTACGGGAATGTCAGGATTCTCATACACACACACACACACACACACTTAACGACGTATTTAGTAATATAAAGATGATAATAGAATATATTTGAATTAGACAATATACCATATTAACATAATGAGCACCATATACTTGACATAAAAATGAATACGAAAATGGCCACGCGTCGTTTACGCCTCAAGCGCTCCTAAACAAGTCCTTTTTCCGTTGATCGGCGCTCGTCGCATCGAGTCTTGCGTACGACTCTCTCAAACATCGACTATAAAATATATTTTAGAACAATATGAAGCTGTCGCCATCCATAGAACGTGGTGGAAAGCTCCTGGGACATGCAACTGTGGCGGCGACTAGCTGGCGCCACGTCTCCGCCATATGTTTAGTTTTAGGCTAAAGTATGTTTGGGATGAATGTATCGGGTTGCGTGCTGCGCGATAGCGTCGAGTGGATGTTTGGACGATTGGGTCGAGTGTCGCTTAGGGTGAGTGTGTTTAGTTTAGTTTAGAATGAAAGCGAACTGTGAGAATGAGAAAGAATGATTTTCGTGGGAATGCGTCAGAGAGCGAAAGGCTAGTTTGTAAGTTAGTTCGGCTACAGAAATCAAGAAGAGTGGTCACGCGAGCTACGCGAGTTGTACAACCAACTCTTGTAATGAAGCAAGGTTTAGCTTTGATCTGTTGTCAATTCCTTATCCTGATACCGATACTTGCACAGAACCTTGTATTTCCTGGGGAACCCCATCAAAGAAAATAATTGGTAATTCCAAAAATTTTACATAGTTTTCTCTTGCTTGTCGTTCTATCTGCAAAGTATCCATACAAAATTGGATTATTTCTTGAATTGTTTGGCGAATATATTCGGTTTCAGTCCAGCATATAAAATTCAATTTTCTATCGTTGGTCAAGCATCCTGAAATATACTGAAAAGTAAAACATTTGGACCAGAAGACTTCATCATTTTGTCCGAGAATATACGTTGCAGAATAATCTTTACCTACCACCTACTTTGTCGGCTAACCCCATCCTTCTAATATTCGGGCAAATTATTCCGCACGTAGGAACTCGCAGTAATATTTACTGCTTAGGAAACTGTAATCTTGATGAAGGTATTACCCAGATAGCACACAACGTCTTAAAGACGTCCGTTCTACGTCCAGTTTAGGTCTGAAAATCTTACGTCCTAAAAAGACGTCTTTTTCGAGACGTTGCGTCGTTTTAACGTCTGAAATAAAACTAAATGACTTGAATTTTTTTGGAGATGTTATGAGATGTTAGTTTATTGTACAATCACTAAAATACTTTTGTAATTTTGCAATTACTTGGAAAGACAAAAAAAAACTCACTTTTTAAAACTTTCTCATCTGAGCTCATTTATAAAATTTCATCGAAATCAGCATTGACGTTATTATGAGTTACAAACAATTAAAGATCGCAGCTTTTTGACGATATCTGACACTTTCGACCGATAACTACAGTTTGTTTTAAATAATTGTAAATTGTTTGGAGTGACAAAAAAGAAGACTAGGCTCAGATTAAAAAGTTAAGAAACGTGAGTTACTTTATTTTTCTTGTCACTTTAACTAATTGCAATTTTTTAGCCATTGTCTATAGAATTTTTTCAGATTTTTAAATTTTCTTTAAAAGAAAAACTAAGCTGACCTTGAAATTGTTACGATTTAGTTATTCTATAAATCTATAAGGCACTGATAAACGTTGAACATTTCACAGCAAAATTAGAAAATGAAATCAACTTGATTAGTATTTCTACTGCGTCAGCGCATTACATATGGGAGTATTGACCATGTTTCCAACAGCCCGGTTGGGTCAGCGCGTTAGGTGTTCGACTGTGGACGTGCTAATACTTGATTCGCGTCCGTCATACGTCTTCTTTTTTTTTCTGTTAAAAGTTGTTTTTTAGACGTTAACTAGACGTCTCGAAGACGTCCAAAAGATTCGTCGGAAGACGTGCGTAGGACATTCAAGACGTCTTAAAGACGTCACAACGACAAAGACGTGCAACAACAGACGTCTTTAAGACGTTTTTGTGCTGTCTGGGTAGTTACTCCATAAAAATTTAGAAATCTTATATATAAAAATATGAAAAAATGTTTCACACAAAAGTTGTATTGTTCTACGAAGTAAATATAATGCTAAACAAAAAACCTATTTTTGAAATGCAGTTTTCCAAATTTCAAAGTTGCGAACTTTTGTTTACGATGACCTGTATTTTATTTGGATAGAATTATACAGCATGGAAAGACAAATTTAACGGTATATAGAAATGTATATTTCGATTGACCGATTTATAATTTCGCATAGATTATTTTTTTATGCTTGTGTCACAATCCTAGGGGGTGTCTCGAAAGAAATTCGAAGGTTGAAAAATAAGGCTAACCTACCACAAGTTACAGCTGTTACTTCTCATATACCCGGGTACCCAGGTTATCCGTGAGATACCCGGGTAAACAAAAAATAAAAATTGTTTGCATCAATTGCAAGAAGCAGAAGAGATATTACGATTACTCATTTTCTTTAACGATTTTAATGAATTTAAATTAATATATCAACGTTCTTAGATTCTTTTAATTTCTTTGTAATTTTAAATTGTACCAACTCATTTATGCTATAAATGCATAAAATCATGTTCTGAATTAGAATGTGTATTTTCTATGGCGTGAAATGCTGTTATTCCTAAACGTAGTCTTATGCTTCGAAATGCTAATTTATTAGTGTTTTTCTACGAAAATAAAAATATTTAATTTCTAGATAATTAATTATTTCATATTTATTATTTTATACACAAATATGAACTAAGTGAATACTCAAATACAGCATACGGCGCGGTGGCTCAGGTAATAATAGCTCTTGTAACCAGTTGTGAAACCTCATGAGATACTCGGGTACCCGAGGACACGGCTGTCTTACGAGATACTCGGGTACCCGGGTGCTCGACTATCTCATGAGATACCCGGGTAGTTTTGCTTTACCTGGGTATCGCATGGGTTTTCGGGTACCAGGGTATCTCATATACCCGGGTAAAGGTTCTGGCTCTACTATAAATGTGGAAAGTATGAGAGAAGTTAGAATTGAAAAGAACTTACCGATCATAATGGCTGCTTTCGAAGAAGTCCTCTTGACGCGGTAGGAGAGAGGCCACATTATAGAGAAATATCGGTCGAAACTGATGATCAGAAGATTTAAAACCGACGCATTGCTCGCCAAGTAATCCAATGCCAACCATGTGTCGCAGACATGTGGTCCTAACGGCCAATAACCAAGCACAGTATAAACCGTGAAGAGAGGCATGGAAATTAGACCGATCGCAAAATCAGCAACTGCCAAACTGAACAAAAAATAATTGGAGGTAGTTTGCAATTGTTTGTCGATCTTGAACGAAATCATCACCATGATATTTCCGACAACGGTTATCACGCTAAGGAAGACGGCAATCATTACTATCATCACACGTTCCCATATCGCGTACGCATATGGTTCTCCACCGCAATCAAGACCATTGGTTGCATCGTAATTATCAGTGCTGGAAAAGTCCACGATTGCGGTAACATTCATGTCTGGAAAGTTCGCTGTTGCCAAACAGTTTCTCTATTTGTCTCTCTTCTCTTGAGTGCGTTTGTTATTCCAGTTCTGATTGATCAACGACATTTCCAAACTGTCCGTCCTCGTCTCTGTTCCGTTTCGTTTCTCGTAAGTTC